>JBAJFG010000615.1:892500-2092500 GCA_037903475.1 Ancylostoma caninum | reverse complement strand
GCTGATCCTCCTGTCCTCCTAGAATATACAGTACATCAAATTTACTATTTGTTATATGTATTAAGTATTGCAGTCGCATCAGGTTTCATGGGCTGCTCAAGTGGTAGTGCAGAATTTTGTCCCATAGTCTGAGAATTCCGCCGCTGTCTTTACGCTTCCCTGTTGGCCTAATATGGCAAACTTTACTGAATTTTCAACATTTCTATGTACAGCCTGCGAACAACGGAAGAAAGTTGAAAATTATAATGAAGGAGCTCGCCAACCCTCTTTCTCGCTGGAAATGTATGTATAGGTTCCTTGCACCCACCTCTTTCGCACACCGAAACAAAAAGGTAAAAAGGGCAAGTGACCTGATTGCGAAGAACTAAGTCAACCTAAATTTAGTACAGCGCTTACGTCGTTATATAGTCAAATGAGGACGAAGTTCATGCAGCGCTAATAGGGCAACGGGTCACAGCCGAGCTGCTGTCGTTCGTGATGTGATGCGTCGAGAAGTGAGACGAGACGACGTGCCACGGAATGACGCGTGAAACGGCTGATTTGATTGAGTGCAAGGGACATCGAAGCTAATAAGACACTTGAAAACGTAAAGGACAACTACTCTCGAGGATCGGTGAGTGAGCAAGAAGGTCCTTGCAGAAGTGTCGTTGGTCTGGTGAGCGTACAGTCCAATGGATAATGCTGGACGCACGTCTTGGCAATTGTATCGGAGGGTCAGTCGAGCGCAGTCGCAATTGTGACGTACGCTTGATCCTAGTGTGAGAGCTGAACGAGTGCAGCTAGCGAATAATTCAACTCTTTTCTCACCATTGCATAGACAATCCGATTTATTAATGGGGTGGGACCACTTGAGTCGCGGCGCTCGCTGAACCGCGACGACAAGAGACAGACGATTCGAAAAGCTGCGGAAGAGTTCGAGCTATGAAGGAGTGCCGGTTGTTTTTTAGATTCTCAAGATTTTCCACGAATTCATCACTAGTACTCAGGGAAAAAAACCTCCTCCACCCTCTCAACAGAAACTTTAGGAGGATTTGAACAATGTGAACGTCCAGTATTCGTTCATTCACCTAAGGTTGGATGAAAGGCGATAGTGATAATGAGCAGCAACAATTGAACACCAACAAAGTGAATACAAGTGATTACATTCCTAGTTTGGTGCGTGATTAATGCGGATTTTCTCACGTTTTTTTAGTTAAAAAGTAACGATTTTCTAAATGATTTTTTTTGTTCAATAAAATGATCCTCTTATCCATCCAGTAAACATGTTATTGAAAATAGTGTACTACTCATTCGATCCCGCCAAATTTTCCTGATCGTCGAGATTTGGTTCTCAATCTTCTCCTACCTCATCTATAAAAAAATTCTAGGGTCCTCTACAAAAAATCCTGAAGATTGTAAATCTGAAGCCTGTGTCGCCGTATTTGGTGTACCTGAACATTTTTCGCCTTGGCTTTGGTGAATGTTACTTCTCCAAAAAATATCGTTGAGGTCGCGAAATGACTGTGCGGCATACCAACCTTTACCAGACTGGTTGAGCACAATGGCTAACGTGGACGCGACTTTCGGTAACACGCATACTAAATGGAAATAGAGGGTTAGCTGAGCAAAAAAATTAAAGAACGTCAACTCTTGACAAAAAAGTCGGGAGAAGCCGCATCACTTACTCGCCAACCTAGTACTAGTGTTTCAAAGGAACTTTTGGCTGAGTACGTCAATGTTATGCATTTATCATTATTTAAGACAGACGTTATAAAACAAACAAAACCACTGAAACAACAAAAAGAAAGGCAATTGTGAGAGAACTCCGACCTCACTGGTTTAGATTTCCACTGGCAATTTTTCCGTCCAATCAAAGCGGCAAAAAAGCAACCAATCAAAGTTATCAAACCAATGTGATGTGCCTGCGATGAAAGCTTCGCTGCTCATGCAGGCACTTGGGAGTTACATCTTTGATTGCTGCTGCAGTTGCTGCTACTATAAAGAGCAAGCCAAATTGGACCTCCAAATGGAGCTAAATAACATGAGAGAATAAAAACGGAGAGAGATGAGATGAACTTGTTTTTCCATCCCTCTGGGGAACTCAAAATCTCTGCGAACGTTGTGGTAACTGTAGCCGTATTCATGAACTTTACTGAGAAGGAGTTGGCCTTTTCACTTTGTTTTGCCTGGCAACGAAATGGTCAGGGACTTTTGCGATCTGTCTGGCCGGCAGTGGCGGTCGAAGCGGGCAACGAGGGGGAGAAGGGAGAGGAGCAATTATTTAATAATAAAATTAATATTTTTAGCGATTTTATTAGCCCATCCGGGTAGTACGGAGTGGAGAAGTTGCCACTTTCTGATGTGATATCCGCTAATATTAAAACATCAAAAGAGGAAATGCCAACCAGAAAGGAAGCACCGTTGTCACACTCGCCTCTTGGACGTTCATTTCTAAGTGCTGAACACCTCAATTTGAGTCGGGAATGCGAGAGCAATGGTGATGTCTTTGTTCTTCTGGGTTAGAGGCGAAAATCCCCCAAAGAGGTTTTTGGTTCCACTAGGCTTCAGTTAGGCTTGCTGCTGTGATGAACCTTTAGCATCTTGCACCCTGTTGAGCGAGTGATGTATTTCGTTTAATTCTGCTTCTCCAAAGGACATCTGTCAATTTAATGAAAGCTCATCGACTGTTCTTTCAATATTTTACACCGAAGAAGGAAGGGGAGTACTTTCGCAGTTTCTGATCATGCTGACTCATATAGTACTACTCTTAATCTTTGCAAAAAGTGCGCGATGCATCAGGCGCTCCTTCGTAATGCTTGAAAAACAAAATTTCCTGGAATAGGAAACATTATTTTTGTGGTCGCACTTATGTATAAGTCCTTAATCTAATCGTGGCGTTAATATGGGACGTTTGCTGGCCTATTCGTTTTTTGCTGTGGTACACTATTGAATATAGTGAATAAATAAATAAATAAACGAATAAATAATGCATCATGGCGAATAGAATGGTTTGCTAACCTTCCAGTAGTGAGTTCGATACTGGATCAAAGAATCTCAGAAGGAGGAGTCCAGAAATTTCCTGCTAAAACACGTTTGAAATATCAGAAGTAGATAAAATAGAGTATGCCAATCGGAAAGACACAAAACAAGGTGCTATTCACAACTAGTGGTAGAGAGACAACAACTCAATGCCAGTTAATAATGAATTTCCATATGCATAAGTCGTTCGGGGGGTTTATTCCCACAAGTCAATACGATTTACTTATGATGTAATGAACTATACTACCAGACGAAGTAAATGGTCACGTAGTTGGTGCCAATCGATGAATTTTTGGATTTGTGATGTTCAATAAACCTTGGACCGAGTAAAAATCAGATAACTCAATTCATTTAATTATTCATTCAATACTAGATCCGAAAAATTCATTAAAAAAAGAGAGACCCAAATGTCCTGTTATCATCCTTAAACGACTGTGCATATTGATCCCTCCTTTTTAAACATCCGAACTATAGCGTTGTTCGAAATCGAATCTTCGAATTTTGAATAAATCGATAGGCATCTAGTGCGTTATTCGGTCCTAAGTATAGTATTCAACATCATTGCAGCAAGGCAGAGGTTTTGGAATACGCGCGCGATGTCATGGTTATGTTAAGCAATAGAGCGAAATTTGATAAGGGACAATAGCTACATTTAGACCTTTGACGAGTTCTACATAGGTCCATGGTGTGCTGGTGATGAATAACCCACACAAACTTTCAGAACTTCCGCGGAGTTTACCTGATTGCTGGGACTTTTTCGATTTGGATTCTCGGAACTTCCGCGGACGCATGACGTAGGCGCCGTCTTTTTTCCGCGGAGGTCCCGAGTGGAGATGCAAAGAAAATGCTAGCTCTGGGACTTACGCGGAGCCATTTCGGGAATTACCATCAGGTTACCTGCGGTAGGTCCCGAGATTGTCTGAGAAAGTGATCAAATCAAAACCGGCCAATGTGACTTTCATAGATCTTCCTACTTCGAAATAACGACCGGCAGATGCGCCGAATTACGCTAGTCTTAGGACAAGGATGGATACAAAAATTCGCCAAAGCTACCTCTGTTGTCAACAATTTTCCCAGCTCGTTCGAATGAGCCGTACTGCCAAACTACTGCCAAAAAGATCTCTCCTTCGTTCAAAAAGGGTGAAAAAGCAAAATCATGTGTTTAGATTGATGGAACAAAACTAAACCATAAGAGACTGGATAGGTACGGAAGAGCTAAAGCTCCGACAGAAGAGAAGGAGTAAATAAGAAAACCAATGGAAGAGGAACGGAGAGAAGGCCAATGGGAATCGAAAATGTTGGGAACAAAGATCTGAAAGAATTTCCACCATAACAGAAAAGAGTAGCTTTGGAGGCAGAATGAAAATCCATTTCCAATCAGTCTGCTGTTAAACTTGAACCCCGCTACTTTCCAAGGGCGTAGTTGGTGCATTCACAAGTAAAAATTTCAACTTCATCAGTTGGAGTCCAGTATTTTTGCAATCGCTTCCTTAACGAGTGACGATTGACGTTCTCTGATGTGAGTGCAGCTTTTGCGGATACAGGTGTTAAAGCAGTCGCGGGCTTACATATATGGGATAAGGACAAACGCGATTAGAAAAACGAACTCATGACAATGGATACACCCCAGTCCAACGTCCTCTTCAAAAAAAGTCCAGTTGGAGCACCTGCAAGAATTCAAGGAATTTGATTATGCGCAAAAGAAGCAGATGGCGATAGAGATCCACGCTGGACCTGGTTCTCGGCGTTCGCAGGTTAGAAATGCTTTGTTTGCAAGGATACCATTATCTTATTCACGACCAATCCTATTCCAAATGTTATCAATGCGAATTCTTAAGGGCGGATCAGGCTAAAGCTGGACCTCAACAAACTAGCAATGTTACGTACGCGGTGTCTTCGCCAAATCCTTGGAGCAACGATCACAAACAGCATCTGGAATGAAGTTATCCGTGACAGATGTGAACAGCAACCAACTATGGAGAAGCTAATCCAAATAAGAAGACCACGATACTTTGGTCATGTCAGCGGAATGGATCTCAATAGAGTATCACTCGGCAGCGGAATACAACAAAAAGAAAACCCTGGATGAGGAAAGAATAGTATGACCCCAACATATTACGGTGTAATTCCATTGAAGCAAAAGGTGTTACAGTGATAAGGCAAAAACGAAAACAGCAAAGATGTTCTAAAAGCAATTCATACTCCAATGGCACCCACAGCAATGCACTGGTTGAGAGAGCGGACCGCTCCTCCAGAAGGCTACTCTAGGAAAAGTAAGTTGCGATAGAATACAACTGATTGTGCTGCTACTCGTGCAGACGGGTCACATCTGAAACATAAACAAGTTCAGTCTTTTAGGAAAAGGTTGATATTTTTCTCAATTTTCTAAGATCTCTTGCTAAGTTTCATGGTTTGACAAAATTCTGTTGTTTTTTACTTTTTTTTTCAACAGTTCTATCACTTGAATACTTCGTTAATACTGTGATGCATGAGTGGCACGCCTGTATGGTGTGAATAAATAAACAAATAATAAAGAAATGAATAAATAATCAAGTATATTAATAAATAAATACCCTCGGCGACGGACATGTTGCAATTTTGTACAGAATAACTTTTTTGTTTTCCCTTGAATTGTGAATACTGTTTGGTCTCTAAAACACGTCATAGTGTTAGGAAAGAAAATCTCCGAGGATTTTGGCATCAAAACTGCTGCCGTGTTCCCATATGTACGTTACTATATGTACGTGTAGAATTGTAAACCTAGAAACGTTTCCATCGAATTCTCAACAGAAACAGAAATGATGACTTGCAAAGAAGGAGAGCATGCGAAGGGTTCCAGCGATAACATGAAATCTAATACGAAGCCAAACAATAATAAAATGTTTTTCCACTGAGCGTTTCGCAAACAAAACATCCAATGCAGCCCGTGCAGCCCGTCATTTCTGGGCGAATCCCTCAGCACAAAACTTGGAAACAGAAATGAAAAGGGGCAAAAAGACGCAACCGTAAAGTATAACTGCTCTAGAGCCTTTTCATCAGGAATATTTCATTAAATTTTCAAAAATGCGAATCAATTTCCAAAGGTGGAAGAAAATTGTCCAGTGAAGTTCTCTTGAACAAAACGAAGAGTTGTGCATGGACTATTGTCTGGTAAGGAAAAATGACGGATTTCGACAACTTCCCTCATCTTTCTGAGCAGCTGCCTTCTCTCAACGCAATCTCAGCTCCATAAACACGGGCGTGAGTGCGGGTTTTTCTAGTACCATTCAATTTTTAAGAAGATAAACATCTTCATGCTGATAAGTCCTCTGTGAGTGCAAATTCAAAAGGCGTGTTGTGAACGGCATTCAGAGGACTTGTGTCTGAGACTGCATCAATTCCTATGGGATTTTTTTGCAGAAAAATTGTGAGAAAAACGTAAATCTTGGAAAAAGCACTCTCCGGCATGAATCCTTCCGGCAAATTTAGGAAAGGAAGGGCTAGCCAGTATACGACAGACCTCTCTTGTTATGATAGAAAACCAAATTTCGAAAGAGAAAACAAATGAGCATTTCCTGGAAATCTCCTTCAACTGCATTTCCTGAAACAATATTTCTGAAAATTGCAGCAGAAATGAGGCCCAAACAGCGTAATATGTCGAGCAAAAGGTTTAGTAGCATCTTCTCTCAAAAGTAACTGAGGAGGAGGGACGGGAGAGCGAAAGGGTAGCAGTAACTAGGAGGAGACACCGCTAGGCTTTCTACTCGACGTAATACTCGACGTATTATTCATTAATTTATTCACACCTCAGGAGTGTACCAGTTGAACAACAAGGCTAGATACGGCAGAAGAAGGGGAACATAAAAATACTAGAAAAAACATTTGATTGAAAAAAGTGTAGTCCGCTGGGGTAGAAAGCCATTCCTAACAAACAAGAAAGAACGGTATGGAAGAAAATAGCTGGAAACGTCCTCAGCTTTTCTCGACGTAAAAATTTATGCAGTTAGAGCTGCATTCCTGCTCCACATTTGACGAGAACGAAAATGCTCCCATCACTTTTGACTACTGAGTTTTTGATTATTCTTACTGAAGGAGTGGAAAATGAGTGATTGAGCGACCATAGGGTGACTTACTGAGCCAATATCGCTGGGAGTTCTAAAATTTCAAATTTCTCGGTGAGAAAATTTCTGAGAAAATTCAGTCAAATGGTTTAGAAATCAGACGAACGGAGAGACTCCAGTGTCCCTCTCAAAAGTGTTCCTCCTTCAGAATATAATGGTTGAACTCTAGATTCTAAACATCCTATAGCGTCATTGTTAGATTGATTTCTCCACTGAGAGACCGGCGGTTTGCTTTCAGAAGCGAACCAAAGACCAATCAACAGAGAGTGCTGCGGCCTCAACACTGAACTTCTTATATGGTCGTTTATTTTTTTCTTTGGGGAGAGATGTATTGACTTCCTTCGCAAAATGCATGGAACAGTTTGTTTTAGTTTGAAAAATGTGCAGAGAATGCAGTGGTCCTGTTCTTGTAAGATTGGTGCCAACCAACATCTTGGTGGATGTCGAAAGTTTGCATAGCGATGAGGCAGGGGGGGGGGTACGCGAGCTCACATCCGAACTTGAGGTGTGCACAACGCCTGACGGAGCTTCTGTAGACGAAAAGCAGCATTTAATGCCGAACTAAGCATGCTGCAGGCATCTACGTAGAACACTCTAATCGTAAATTGCGAATGCCATTATGACACCGCTGCCGAACAAAGTTATAGGGCTCAGGTGCAGCGATTCAAATTCAGGCACATAAAAATGACGTGATAGGAAAACCCAGGACGGAGTTGTGGACGTTGAATGTCTGAACAACGTTGCCTAAAGCCGAATTTAGTGCGTGGCGACGCCGTTCGAGTAGCAGTCTCAAGAGAGTACCCATTCAGAATAACATACTTAGGGGACGCCAAGACAGAGTCAGAAGCTCCGGATGAGCCGCGAAAATTCCATGTGTTTAACGAAATGTGGTCGGAAAGAATTGTCAACATCATTCTTTTTAGATTCATTGCGAGTACATTTACATTCGGTATTTCGACTGACTCCGGATGTAGGACAGCTTGCTGAGAAGTCGCTCGACACAAGAACTCATGCCAGAAAGATACTATAAAGATACTACTATATTTCCTATGGCTGGTGAACATAGCCTGTCATAGTACCCTTTAGGTATTCTACTGAAATGCTTCTGCCCCGCTACTCTATGCTCAAACATCAAAGAAGTGGTGCCTCCGAGTAGCTGAAAGAGGATGGGATTCCCGAGTGGACGTAGTATGACTGGCTATGTTGACTCAAAACCACCTTCCTAGCTTTAGATGATCTACGATCGAAATCTAGTTTTCAAGATAATCTTATTGGTAGCACAAGTATATATTGATTTGAACAAGGTTTTTTTGGCGTTCAAACTTCAACGGCAGAACAAGAAGTCATGAGTACAGATTCGTTAGGGAAAAATCACGATCGCAGCAGCATCGCGACTCCTATGTGGTTCGTACGATTTCAGTTTCGAGTACTTTTCCAGCGTCGATTGTGTGTCCCTCGTTCTCGGCATCGTTCAACCCCAAACTCGTGCATTTTTTTAGGAATAGAGAGTTTCATTAGAATCCTCATTCGTTCTTCTTCCGAAGCCTTTTTCCAGAAAATTTCAGCTTCACTCTGGCGCGGTTACTCTTCCACCTGTGGTGTCCAGCACTGGGCATCTCACCATACAACTCTGACTGTCTTGTTGTGACAACCTATTTCGCATTTTTCTTAGCATTCCGTCTAAATCTCCAGCAATTTGTGTTCTTCTACACTGATTTTGTGATCCTTACCAATGGTGCCTTTTTCTTGAGAATGCCAACGAGCTTCCACATACATCTCATAGTGGCCTTTCCAACTAACCTCTGCTCCCAGGTTCGCTGGACTTCCAACTCCAGAGTTGCGGTTTTGGGTAAGGCATCCTGATTGGATAACGGATAGCAGCTTTATTTAGGTCAATAACTGTTATAACTTATCTTGTTTTCCACTGCTTATATGTGGATCTTCTCACTGACGAAGTAAAATATCAAAATATCAGAGAGTTAGTATTCACTGCCGACCTGGGTACGCATGGAAAGCCAGACCATTCCCGCCACCTCCCCGGTGGTCCCCGCTCCCTCAAAAGTGGTGTATAGCACGCAAGTGATCCTAAGTGCAGGTTAATTATTTTGAATTATGAGGAGCGGGAGCACAATAGCTTACAAATCGCTTGGATTTGAACATCATAATAGGATCTATTTGAAGGGGGCTTTTCATGGCTTCTCTTCAAGCTCTGGCTTTTGCAGGAATTGATTTGCACCCCAGAGATCAGGCATATTAAGCTAGCATATCTGCAAATATCATACCTGCATGAGTAAGCAAGACTACAACATAGTAGGCACCAGTGGAGAGGGGGGGGTGCGTTTTTCGCGGCTTCGAAAAGCACGCCACGCGACCGCACCACTCGCAATGGAACTGTCACCGCAGCGGCCAATCAGGGTGTTATTGGCAGTTGTTCATCATATTTGGCGTTAACTATGTAACAAGAAAACTAACTAACTATCAAGAAAACCCTATAGTTTATCGTCCCGGACAGGATTCCAACGCGAGCGCGCGGTCGCGCCGCTTGCTTTTTGAGGCCGCGAAGAACGGACACCCATTGACGCTCACTGTAAGTATTTGATCCAGCTACACATTTACTACTTTTTTAGTTCAGTTCGCGTGAGTTGCATGCAGGAAGAACTGCACAAGTTACAAGTATGCATGGAATTCGTCAATGTTTTGAGTGAAACCACAAGTCGTTCCAAGGTGACAGCTAACGAGTGAGGAAAGCGCGGACATGTGCTGCTGAAACTCCTAAAAAGATGACAACATATGTATACATAAGTACGCCTGTCAATAATTCATCCAAGTGCTTCCTGAAGCAGGACAAAGAGAGCATACAGAATGAAAAGTTCAAAAAAGACCAAGCAGCTCTTGCAATGAACCCTTCCGCACATTTCTTTGCGTTTCTGGGAGCATTTCTTGTAGGAAATTGATCTTCAAAATGTGGAATGAGAGCCCACAGTGCAGGTGTTCTGCTCTTTGACTTTAATTACTGACTGAAGAGAAAGCAATGGAGATCAGTATCGCAACATTACAGTGTAGAAAAACGGATATTTTGCACTTCAGCAGTAACAAAATCACCTGCTGCAAGTAGGAGGCGGGATGTCGCAATGAACGTGGACCATCTCATTAAGTAGTTGAAAAAGTTACATGAGGCGCAATGACATACCCTATTCAATGAACTGTAAATGGAGAACAACTGATAATGCCCGTTTCACAAGTGAGCTCAAGATACAACACAATTTAATCCTGATGAGCACACGCGCAGAACATGTTTTTCCTAACAATATCGAAAAAGAAACAACCTGGATGGGACCATGGACTCCTCCACAACGGAAACTTCTCCTTAAGACGTATCCGTGAACTTCTCGCATCTCTTGGAATCAAAGCGCTATCTTCATCAAAATGCTAACAAAAAAGCTGCTATCTCCAAGCCTTCTTAGCATGCTAACAGGAAGTTTTTTTTTTAAATTTCATGCAAGTCAAAGCGTTCTGGATTTACTTCAATAAGGAACAAGTGCATGTGGATAGGACTAAATCAAAGATATTCACGAAACTATGGTGGTGAACTTCCAAAAAAAAACGAGCTTCTGAAGAAAATTCCCAGAATTTAAGAGCAGCAAGGAATTCCACTCATGCGTAGAACATCGATTCATTTTTTGACCGCTCTGGTAAAGAGTACATAGCTAGCACCAAAAAATGACTTATTCATGAGATTTCAAACGGAAAACTACTAATTGAAAGCTTTCCTTGGACGTGAAGCGGAATGATCAAAGAGCAAGAATTCTGCGGCAGCTCTGTGTGTGCTTCCTTCCTGAGAACTCTCTGATGTGAAATGGAAAAAGTTAATCTAGAATGCACAATTTTCCAAAAGTTAGTTCCAGTGGCTGCAATATTTTACCAATACCTTCAAATTGACCATGCCCATAGTGGTTTGGTCATCAGAACTGATGGGACCCGGGAACTGAGCGCGTGTAAAACGAGGAAAGAGCAGTAGCAAGAATGAGGAGCAGTGATTGTAACCGATGGAGGATCAGCTATGTATAGTTGTGGTCCAGTGAGATTTTTCTCAAAAAAAAAAACAAAAAAAAACATAAGGGAGACGAGAGCTATGCGAAGAAGCAAGACATCTATATAAAACAAGGAACAGTGCCCTAGGGCACAGCCTAATACTTGTTTATTGAAGGAGGTTCTCGGACCTCAACATGCTGACAGATGTGGGAGAGCGACATCAGACGAAAACGTCACAGCATCAAAAAGCCGTGAAGTTGTCGCTGCAGAGGACGGCAACTTCTTGAGCGACATCCGCGGAATTCGTCCAGAATGATGGGAAGAAATCCCAAGAGAGCAGCAAGTGCATTCGGAGTAGTGGCGAATCTCTGAGTAATCACTGTGCGGTGGAAAATGCTCCGTCGTCACGCAAAGAAATCGTAATCTCGTGGGTTTCTCACGATAACCGCGTACGGATAAATAATTAGCGACGCTGATTAGGCTCCCAAATCAAGAACGCGAATAACAACTGAGCCGCGGATTCATTGATAGTGGAATTGGTTTTCTGTGAGGATATGATATTTCTCTTGTAGAGTAGAACAGTTAAGTTGTTTACTATTAGTGATCCATTTTCTCAATAAGATTCTATCAGGTTGATTCGAAAGTTCTCGGACATTGGTGACATTGGTAGCGATGTTTTCCGGAGATTACAACTCAGCAAAGAGTTAACGAAAATGAACATGTTAAATACATTTTGATAGAGTATAAAATTCTCTTGAAAGTGCAAATTAACAGTTTACCGATCTGGTTCCTTTTCTGCCACCATGCCGCGTAAATTCAAGCTGTCACCACTCCACCTCCGCAACGTCGTGTTTTTTCTCCATCTATCTGCCCAAGAACGGCGGATATCGATAGAAGTCTGAAGGAAGTTCACAGGGAGCACGCCCCGCTAGAAGTACAGTCTACAAGTGACACTCGAAGTTTGCGTCGGACGACTATTCCATCGAAGATGAAGAGCGTTCGGGACGCCCGATGGAGATGGATTTAAACTTGCTGCGGAGACAGCTGGGAGCCGATCCGAATCAGACCACTCGCGAACTGACGGTTGCTCTTAAGACGAGTCAAGCCACAGGTGTTAGCGAATTGAAGTCAATTGGCAAAGTGTGAAAACTCGGTTGATGGGTACCACCTGCTCAGATGCGGCATGACTTGGACACCGTGCTGATACAGTACTTTCTCTCTTCACGCTCAAGCGCACCCACACGTAGCTTGAGCACCTGGTCACCGGGAATCAGAAGTTGATCATCTATTGTAACGGTCACCGGCGTTCCTGATGGATTGACAAAGGTGCGTAGGCAGAAGACGTCCCCAAACCCAATGAGCACCCCGAAAAATTTATCCTTTACCTCTGGTGAAGCGTGCACGGCGTCGAGTACTGGGAACTGCTCGCTGAGTGATCCACAGTGATCGCGGAAGTCTATATTGAGCAAGTGAGGAATCTGAAGGCGAATCTCGAAAATGCGGGCCCTAAGCAGCACGAAGTCTACTTATTGCACGACAACGCTCGGCCGCATATTGCAAGAACGACCAAGGCCGGACTGGTGAAGTTCGGCTTGATCATTTTACCACACCCACTGTATTCCCAAGACCTGGCTCCGTCGGATCACCATCTCTTTTCTCATCGTCTGGATGGTCAAGAATTCCAAACCCGCCACGACATCGAAAAGGCACTCGAGCAGCTCTTCAAGGACCAGTCCCCAACGTTCTGGAGCAAGTGCACTTGCGATCTGCCTAAACGTTGGCAGAAGGCCATCGATACTAATGGGGCATACTTCAAATGATTCAAGGTTGTCGTTAGAAAATTGGAAAGAAAATAAAAATGTTGTTAATTTGTCCTAGAACGTTCGACTCAACTTAATACTTGTAAGGCACTAGGATATCAGCTTACGACTAGGTCAGAATAAATACAAATAGAAAAGGAGAACGGTAATTATGATCTATAAAAGATTTTCACACTTCCAGGTTTCGGGGCTAAGAACGCTGTAGGCCCGTTGTGTGACTTCCTTGGTGCCTCTGGGCTTATCACCCTTTCGTCAATAGTTCCCAAGGAAGTTCCAAAAGAATGTAATGACTCAACAGCATGAGATTAACTCGGAGAAACTGCTTAGTACTATATAGTTGTAGGAAAGCCCAAGATAGCAGCAAGTAAAGAATGAATCCAAAACATTAATAGTGAATGGCAATACCTGCTAAATCCGACAAAAAATGCAGGTTAAGATAGGAGATTAGCGAAGGAACATACAAATATGATGATAGTTCATGTCCTTATTTGTCCCCCCCCCCCCCCACTGAGCACTAGGGACGTTGCTGCGATGTGTTCGTCTTAGGATAAGTTTTACAATTCTGGAGGGTGAAAAGGGTGTGAACAAGTACGCGGAAGGATGGAGTGTTCGAAAGTGGTTCGGCGAGGATTCTGTGCCGTGATCCATGAATGTCTCCAAAAAAGTCACAAGCGTCTCGTTCATCCAGAAAATGCCACTCGAATAAGAAGAAGGTTTATGTGCTTGTGCATTTTGGAAAAGCAAGTGAAGATTCACTCCCTTTGAGCCTAAAAAGTGCAGACGACGTTTGGTTGCTTACATAAGCACCGCAAGCAGGGAACGCAGTGCATGTGGAAGAATTTTTTTTATCTCGCCTTCAAAAATTTTTATGAAATGTAGCGAAAGTGACTGCTCAAAGAAGAAAGGTCAGGCCAATGAACGTCGATGGTAGCTTTTCCAGCTAAAATTTGCCAAATTACGAGTAAATTTGATTTTTTTTTTCATTTTTCATTTCATTTTTAGCCGCTTGATATCCGGGCTGCAACACTGCTGATTCGAATGGTAACGGAACGAGAGTTATTTCACTTCCCGCCCCTCATTTCTCCAGCCTTCAGATGTCAGAAAATCACATGCACATCGGCGAGATCCGAAAAAGTCTAATCAAAGTTGGACGCCTGAATCTTCTGCAGAAGAGTGGTTGATTGCTGGGATAGGAGCGGTGAGGACGGAAAGGGAGTACAACGAAGTGCATCAAGTTGGTAACTTTGGTGCAAATTAAGAGAATTGAACATAGACCCATTCCTGTGCCATGGTATAATGGCGGCAAAAACAAGTAGAACTGCTCCTGCATTGGAAGCACCGAAAAAAATTCAAATTCAGATCTAGAGGGTTGTAAAACTGCGAATATTTATGTGCCAAAGAAATGTCGGTCACAGGGAACTAGTCCACTGTAATTGGCGCATTCAATCAATGAACCAATCACGACAGCTGGCAACGCCACTTTCCTCCTCACGATGATGCACGTTCTCGTTCACCTAGTAAGATATCGCAACAGCAATTGTGAACTGTGGTGATTCATGAAATGAGATGAAAAATTCAGACCGGTTAGCAATAGGTCTCACCGTAATCTCCAAGCGTAATGGTTCCATACCACCTCATGCAAGGTAAAAATCGGCACTGATAGGTGGTTCGACGTTTGATGGGCTCTGATAACTTATTGTTAGTTGATTGCATTCAATACAATTATATGAGGACCAGATTTTATATTACGCCTGGAAATTACTGTAAGACCATTTGCTAACCGGTCTGAACTTTTCATTTTGTAGTCATGGGAGAACATTCGTTACCTATGCATTTCATTCTGCATGCGCATTTTTATTCTGCGCATGTTAAACGACGCCGAATTAAATGGTAGTTTTATACTGTAAAAACTCAAGCTACGGTGTTCGAACCGCCAACTATGCGGATGTACAAGGACCGACTACAGCATCATCTGTGGTCATATGTAGCAAGTGACATCGATTCCGATTCCTATCGATTGCAGTCTAAGAGTCACTGGTGTCGCTGCTGTATGATCGATCAATAATCGGTCAGCATCAAAATCAATATCGCCTATGCAATAAGTACCGTGCTTCACGCGTACTATGGCCGCACCCTGAAAAATTTTTTCTCGGATTTGTTCCAGCGCTGTGGCTGGCCGATGCCGCGAATATGAAAAGCTAATAACTCAGCAGACACGGATGCAAGCGTGCAACTCTAAGACTCAAAGAGAAAAGTGTAGCGGATGCTGCACTTAAAACGGCTACATATCCACAAAAACTTCGAATGTTTCTTGCAAAACGTTCAATTTCATTAATTTTCGCCTTCGTTTTGACGTTATAATTCATCCTACCCCTCATTGGAAAAGAGGATAGTTTTCCCGTTGCAAAGCGAAAACTTGCCTCTGGTATAGGCAACGCTGCAATCCACTCTCCTCTAAACATACAGCTCATATGGATCACCAGCTTAGGTGCGCCACATCTTGCTTCAGATCGACTATCCTGGAGTAACTTGTCGTGGAATACGTCTCAGTGCTGATCCCACAATAGGCGCTTTTGATGATCTTCCAAGCCGGTGCTGACGAAGTGGACAAAAAGACCACTTGTGAGAATAAGTAAACAATAAAGTCAGGTATCAACCTATCTTCGTATCATTGCAAAATTAACTGTCCTCTTGGGAAAATCTGCTATTTTATATAGAATCTCCGGAAGATGAGTTTAAGATTGATAGCTGCGAATTTTCTGAGGTTAACAACGGACGGTTTCTTGAGAAGTCATTTTATGTGCATGAGTGCAGGCTTCAGAACCTGCATAAAATTCCCGAAATTCATAGTGTTATGATACAGATCCCTAGGAAGTGAGGAGAAACCGTAAATAACATTATTGTTGGCCTGTTTTTATGTGTGAGAAGAGATCAATGTGGCACTAATGCGTGTTTGCGATGAGATAAAGGATGGATTTGAGGAAAACTAGGAAAGATTAGGTACTTACGCATGTAGTGCCCAATGAGATAGTAAAATTACTTTTACGACAGGTAGGAAAGTACTGCTGAGTGTACGATTCTAAGCCAAGGAATTTGAAAGGCATGCATTCTTCATGGGCGTCTTCTCCTCAAGTAAGCACTTGTCAAGGAAGTAAGATAAAAAGGGCTAAAACTTGCACACCTAATTAGAAGACTGGACCTAACTAAAAATTGGTGTTTCTCTGGAGTGGTTGGTATTTGCATCCTTTTCTTGAGTCGGAACTGAACTAACAGCTGTCTAAAACTAAACCCGTAATCATAAATCATGTAGAAAGAGGCTAGAAGAAAATATAACTCATAATTCTTCGTTTCCATTAGCTTTGAGTGGTTTGTTTGGCTCACATGAGTCATATACATACATCATATACATACATGAGTACCATGCTCAGTAAGTGCTTCACACAGGATCCACACCTCATTCCTGAATTTCGTGGTTGGACGGAATATTCATCCTGGAATGCTGCAGTCAGGAATCTACGTAGATTCACGGACAGTGGAATCTTAATTACTAGATCTATAGATCCTTCTGTGAATTTGTGTAGCATGGGAACCTCGGATACAAGATACGAAGATGCATCTATGTTCCATGCTCAATTTTCTCCTGCTTGTATGGTACTGAAACTTAGACGGTAAAAAAAAAAACTAAAGCTGTTTGTGTTGGCTTGTTTGTATTTTCCGGACTCACTGCGGAAATGTATATAGAAATTGAAGGAAATGTTCCGAGGGGGCTAGTCGTCAATTCATAGTTTTTCTTTTATTTCAGCCTCTCTTTTATTCCTCCATTAAGGTTCATTATTCATTTTGATTTGCTTTTTCTTCTTGCTTATCGTTAATATGATACTTCATCTAACTCTTTAAACACTGACGGAGTTATAATTGAAAGCTTAATCCTCGAGTTCCACGGAAAGAAGCAAAGGACCAGTTCCATAGCACTGAGCTTCGAGCAACAAAATAACAAAATACAAGGTCCTCACGTACAGATGAGTTTCCCCGCTGTGGATAACTGTGGATTTGATGGTGAGATGAAGTGAGCCGGGTGTCCATAGGAATTCGTTACGGAACTTGTTAAGAAAGTACAGAGTTGTTGGATAGGAGCTACACACATAATTGGTAATATGACATCTCGACTTCTCACACTAGCACTGCTTATTATGATGATGTGACTACATGTTCGCTATGAATTTCTAGGGATCTAGGGATATTAAACCTATGAAAAGACGCCAGACAAGAGAAAATTGGTAGAATATGAAGGAAGAAAGTCCCGGTTATGAAAAGAAGTGGGAAATATACTCCCTCTCCTAACATCCAAGAAGAAAATGTCCGAAGAGAATTGCTACTAGAGAACGACCGAAGGCTTCACTTCCAATTTGAAATGACACCCTGAGAGGAATGCCCTCATCATTTGTCAGTGGTCAGATGAACCAGGAAATAACAACAAAAGAGTTTTGTCCTAATTCGAAGTAGCGTTGTCTTTCCTTCAAAAGCTGTGAACCTCCTAAAAAGATGTGTTTTTGTGAAAATATGTAGCGGAAAACAGTTTTTGCGGGGTCTGATCAAGAAAGAAAAAAGAGCAACAATAAGCCGTATAAAGGGCTTCCTGGATGCTTACAGCGAAGCAAATCATTCTAAGTGGTCGATGTTATGGCAACTGGGGTGAGCTCTGAGTTAATGAGGTTGTGGGAGGTGAGGTTGTAATCAGCGGATCTAGGATGCTGAATGAACCGGAACGGCAGATCATCCAATAACCACACACCAGTGGCGGGGACCCCCCCCCCCTCCCCGAGAAAGGGTCTGCAAATTTTTGAAATTACTTCACAATACATATGAAAATCTTGTATTAGTTTATTCCTTATCAGCTTATTATTATTATTTTTAATATAATTTTTGTTGATTATTTATCATTATACTTAAGGTTTATATTAATTTTGTTCTCCATCTGGGTCCCCAAAACGGCAGAGACCCCACTTTTTTTCCCACGCCACCCCCCCCCCCCTCCTCTCCAGCCCACTTTCTGCGTCCGCCACTGCTACACACATGAAAATGGTTTTGTCTTCCGGAGGCTCAGTACCTGCACCTCAGCGATTTTGAAAATTATGTGGAAATCAGCTTGAGTTTCATTCAGGTCTCAAATCTTTATTCTTTATTCATTATTCATTTCTTTTATCGCGATAACACAAAGTGTGTCTGACTTCTTTAGCGAAGAGTCCAGCAAATCCGTTCATACGCATCGAGCAGAGTGGTCCAGTTTCGCCGGGCTCTTTTACTTCCTTTTGTCGAGATCTCACAGTTTCCTCAAGCGATCGAGTCTTCGGCTTTCTTCTCCTCCTGCTGGTCATTGGCATGCGCGCAACTGATCTCCCATAAACAAAGCCATACAATCCAAGTGGGCCTTATACGGATTGGGTTGTAGTCTTCTCCGTTCCGCGCCGGTCTTCTTGATATGAACTCGCTTCTTGGTCCTTGCGATCGGACAGCTGTCCTGGAGCCAACCGCTCTCGGAGCAGGGATGAGCGGACACCAGATTTTGCATGACCCGGATAACTGTGCGGATAACGGATAGGCCAAAACCTACGGATAACGACAAAACGGACAACCGGATACGGATAATCCGCTCATCCCTGTCTCGGAGGACGGATGGAGTGAACTCTCTCTTTTTTTGATTTTGATTGAACTAAAAACTCTAAACTCTCAAATCTCACGATACTTAATTATTACTTATTACTTATTACTATTCCATCATTCTGGAATAGAAAGAGAAGTTCTCTCGGCTTGATTTTCTCTTACTTTCTAAATGAAAGATCATGCTTGCTAGTATAGCAGCGCAGCTCCATGGTTGCAATGAACACCTCCACCTATTATCAGACATCTTCAAAGCATCCCGATTGGAAATAGATCCACGGCAGTGGCACGTTAGCACGCAACGGAGGAGGGGAGGAGGAGGGGGGGGGGACAGAGGGCGAGAATGGGTTGCCGAATTTTTGAAAATATCTAGGAACACAACGCCATACATACCTCTAGACGTGTGACCATTAATTTAATAGATCAACCGATGCAAGTACTGCTGGTTATAATAATTTAGCCGAGAGCAGCACAGTAGAGAATTACTTGTGTCTATCTTCTAAGTTTCTCAGTGCATGTCTGTAAAAGCTACAAGTTCAGGTAGCTCTTCTACATGTTCTTCTTTATTCAAAGGGTTGAAATCGGTTACTGCAACAACTTTGCACTCATTTGGACTGAGTTAGCCTCAATCGCTTAAGACATAAGTCACACTGCTAATAAGCGATCAGTAGAACTGCGTTTATGCGGGAAGTTCCCCAAATCAGACCTCAAGCTACTGTGAGATGCACACATGCATTGCGCAGCTTTTCTCTACATGTGCCGCAATGTGACTCTCTCCCGCGCTTCGTTAGAGAGCTAATAACACGCAGCCCATTGAACGACCGTTGATGTCACATCTGGAGCGTGATTCACGCCTTTTCAGGAAAATTGTAGTTCTATCCGCCCATAAGAGGTGGACGGCTTTCATACGCGAAAATTGGTGTACTCTGTTCGAGGAACTGCTTTCATTAGCGATGACAAATATAGGTAAAGATAGTAAAATATTTATATCTCATTTTGCCCAGGAAACTCATCCAGTGTGGATGAACGCAGACAGGTGAGCCTCCCCGAAAGTAACCCCTCCCATACGTGAAAGGTAGTCCTCGTAAGACAAAAGACACTAGAGCGGATTCTCTGTAGCTTGACTATGAGTTATTCTTGCACAAATGCAACATGGAAAAAAGTTTCTCCAATGAATTCAATCTGAAATCCTGGTAAAAATCTCTAATACCACTGTTAAAAGAAGGTCAGTTTTCTTGCGAACAGCTGATTTGCAACAATATACATGAATTATGTCAGCAACGCATGACTGGATGCGGAACATATGACGGGAATTTGAGTGGAGGTGAACTGAGCGAGGGGACGGACGTAGATGACATGTGACGGAACAGCCGGGGACTTTGCCCAGGCGGCAGAGCATAACTTGATCAAATTTCTTTGCCATATGGGCATGATTGGCCAGGCACCATTACTTGCTCCTTTCCCATCACGGCAAATCCGACATCAGCTGATCAATGCTGTGGCAAATTTGTGGTAATAGGGAATACAGGCGAAAACAAAAGCTAATCATACTTCAATGATTAGAAATTAACTCACAATATATGCAAATATGGTAAAGGAGAACATGTCTCACAAATATCGTGCCTGAAGCACAACAATACTTCTATCCGTGTTCAGTTTAATGTAAAAGTCACCCAATGGAACGACACTGGACGATTTCAGCATGGAATACACCACAGGCAAACCCCCTACGAATATAAAACGGGAAAAGAGCTCGCCTATATTGAATTTTGTTCCCCATGTACAAATGGGCCGAATGAAGGGGGCTTTTAGATTTCTGACTTCTTTCTTTACATGTCGTTTACCCTGGTTACGAACCCATAAATTACGAAGAG
Organism: Ancylostoma caninum; assembly: GCA_037903475.1. Lineage (NCBI taxonomy): Eukaryota > Metazoa > Nematoda > Chromadorea > Rhabditida > Ancylostomatidae > Ancylostoma > Ancylostoma caninum. The sequence continues at coordinate 2,071,998 of JBAJFG010000615.1, read as the reverse complement.
GAGAAGGATTGCTTTCTGGTTCCTTAGTTCCCATTTTTAGTTAGGGAAGCCATTTAGACTTCTCTTCTCATCCAGAATATAACACCGCTGAGTCCCAGCAATTAGAGGGAAGGAGACGAATGAACATATTTGTCATCTTCTTCCTCTAATATACAATGATGGCAAGATGGTTGAATGAAGATGTGTATTTATACATATCTGAAGTAAGCGGCTCAACATCAATTCATGGGAAGGCTTTGAACTTATTGCTCTATATTTGCAAAATCACAATCAGGGATGAACGAAAGAAACGTGTTGCATACCCCGGAAGTTCAGATGTCAGATGTTCAGAGAAGTTCGACGTGTGGGAAAGTTAGAGGCTCAAAACAGTAAATGACTTGGTTAAGCTCAGCTGTTGCCAATCCTCCGGAAGTTCAGCAGGTAGATGCTTGTATGACCTCAGAAATCAGCATTTTCAAAACTTCCAAAAGCAAATTCCACTCATTCCATCACTTCCTCGGCTCAAACTCAAACAAAACCGAAAAGGACAGCCTTAAAAAAGAAATAATTTTCAAGGGAGCATAGAGTATGAGTTTCAAATGCAAATCTAGGTCATGGATCTCAAAAACGCTGTCTCAAAAGTACAGACATGCTTCAAACTTCTTTCTTCACAGCTTTTCAAAACTACGTCTTGTGTCAAACATAAAAAATATGTCCCCTTGTTTTTTTGCCAAAAAAAGATTGTCGAAGCTGAAGTAGATTCATGAAAATCTTTTTCGGAAACGTTCGGAGTTTTTCTTTTCAGAGATTCATATTCCACTAATAGTACAAGAAAAAACATCGAGCATGCAGCAACAGAAGAGTAGATAATTCTCAGAATTAGTCCACTTGTTTCTGTATACTGAATTAATGGCAAATACTAATTTAAGAACGAGGAAATCATTGGTTTATTGTTAACTTACTCAATTCGATTCTTGGTGTTTCAGAAAGATGAAGGATAGTCATGGAAGTAAACCCTTTGCAACAACAAGTAAAGAGAAAAAAATCTACGATTACATCGTAGATCTATCAGCATTATGTTTTGAATCCAGTGCATCAACACATCGGTTGCTTACAAAGGCCGAGAACAGTTCTGGCAGTAGCTTTAGCTTTAACACACCATTGTTGAAATAATAGTTCGTAGTGATGCAAATGATTTAGTTGGGTGAGCGAGGTGAAGGATAACATTTGTAAGAACCGAGTCCGAAAACAAAACAGCAGATCAATCAGTTGTTACGAAAGAAAGATGAATTGTCGCAGTTGTTCCGTCTAGGCTGAATTCAGTGCTCTCTGGCAACTGACCGGATCATCTTTCCCCGCCCTCGCAGTTCAATCAGTTCTCAACTGATACTTGCCCCTATGGTCCGGGTGTCACTCCCCTTACAAGCAAGACAGAAACCTTACCCCGTTCTGAGCAATCGTGAAAAATGTTTGTGTACGGATATACACCACCTGCTAAAAAAATCACCTTTCGAACTTCTTTACATGATTTCTTTCTAGGTAAAGTTTAACATTTCTAATTTTGACAAGCAATGCAGCTACTCACTGTTGATGACATCCTCGTTATGTTTACAAATTTTCATGGGAAAAATCTTTTTACTCAGAAGGATCAAAACTGTTTATTTGGCACTACTCACATTCAACTGCGCTATTTCCAGTGATGCAATTTTCACCAAAATCGAGCTTTTTCCAGGAAACGAATTCATATCTAACGGAAATGCGATGAGTCGAAGCGGAACCCTGACATCTCCGGAGCTCATTTGATGGCACCTTTAAATTGGCCCTGTTTTAGGTTGTTCTTGTCCTGCATGATGCTTTAGCTTGTCCTCGTAGGATGCCCAGCAATTGCAGATATAGGCGCATACATGGTCAATAGTGGTACCCTTCACGGGTTTCGAGTTTTACATTTTAATCTTAGTGCAGAAAGAAATGTTCGCAAAGGCATAATTGCTTTTCAAAAACACGCATAGTTGCCAGAATGCCTAGGCAGACATAAAACTTCCCCAATATGATGAGTTAAGGGAACTCAAAGTGAACAGCAGCTGTCACCTGTGACGGGCCTCCTTGCTCTATTCTCAAGATTCGGTCTTTTTCATGAGAAATATAATATTTCCGGCTTCTCAGCGTACTATATAGTTTACTTACCTAATTCGATGCTTGATAGGTGTTATCGCTTTACTCTATGTTCTATAAAAGCAAACGGATCATTGCAAGTAACGATCCTCCCATCAAGGTTTTATTTATCACCTTTCTTTCCGATCGAGCTAAAATACTATGCAGAACAAGACCTAGCTTGAAACAGGGCCGTGGTTACGATGGCTAAAACTACCAAAGGGGGTCAATTTTAACTGCGCTTCGGAGATATCAGGACTCCGTCCATTTTTAATGAAACTTTGCTGAATCTGAGTCCGTTAGTACCGTTAGTTGAAAAAAGTACGATTCTAGCGAAAATTTCACAACTGGAAGTCGCACATTAGTCGAACGTGAGTAGTGCGAAATGAATGATCTTGAACCTTCTGAGTGGAAAATTCTTTTCATGATTTGCAAGCTGAAGCTTCCGTGAGTACTGGCTGCATTATTCGCTGAAATTTCAGGAATTTCAAGCTACACCTTAAAAAAGTTATAATGAAAGTGCGAAAGGTATTTTTTTTGGCCAGTACTGCATATAAGAATGTACATAGGCCTCTCATACGAGAGCAGGATTCTGCTCTCGTAGATCTCCTGGTTATTTCATTTCAGTTCGACGTAATGACACTCTAGCACTCGTTTCTCTCGAAAACATCAAGTACAAAGTCGTATCCACCAAGACTGATCCACGATGGGCACGACGATAACAGATGAGCGCGAAATTACGACACACAAAAGCAACACGGTAATCGAGGAAATATACGGAATTCCTGGGCTTTATGCGGAGCAAAACTGTGTTGTTTTCAGGGTCTCTATGCCTTTGAGGGATAGGAAATTCAAGGATTATTCGAAGACACCTGATTCGAAGATTTTTAGCATTTCTATGAGTAGGTACTAAAGTAGATGTCGTTTGTTTCTCGCAGAAGGAAAGCAAATGTGGTACTAAGAAAAGACAATGATGCCGGAACAGAACGTTCTCAGGATCGTCCCGACAGCAAATGCTATATCAAGTGAAGGAAAAGCTCGAAAACAACGTCAGCTCGGATATCTGACACTCCGCACACCCGACATGTCTGTCGTCCCAACTTTAAGAGTAGCTCATGTGCTCTGTAGGGACTGGGCAGGTTCTGCAGCGATTCAAGCAATCTCACCATTTCTATCCCTTTTGTGGTCGTACACACCTAATTCTTTTAATACATGATTTAAGTGGGATTCCATCCCCTTAGTTAGTATGCCAGCTAAGTTGCATTGAATGAGAACTGGAAAATGGTTGCAAAGAACGCAAAAAAGAGGATAACCCTGGTGATGACGAACGCGGGCACACGTGAGTGCCTTTACGACTCACGTTCGGGATTGAGCAGCTGAGCTCAGGAACAAGTGGATGAGCTAATTGTCTGCTCATCTATCGTGCTGGCGCGCTTCACCAACCCATCACTGGCTTTCATCTAATTTTCTGGCTAGATGAATCGCATGCACGCTCGCATACAATTTTTCGATGAAGTTCAACGTTACGAAAGAAAACTGTTAGTTGGATATATCCTGATGTTTATCCATGGCTCTAAATAAGCTAGGATAATACATCCTGTAGGAATTAACGATCCTTTAGAGGTTTGAGAAGTGTTCGTCTTCAAGCTCCTGCACTTTTTGCTTATAGTAGCTTACTCTAATGCAAATTCCATTTCTGTTTTCTAGTTGACGTTGGCATGCCCAACTAATAAAAGATTCACTAGATTTATTAGTGCAATGCTTGGGAGCAGGCTATAGTAATCCGTCAGATGGCATAACAACACATTGTTATGAAGTCAACGGCGCAGCAAAGAAATTTCCCCACCGATATAAAGCCTAAAAAATGCTTTATTACAACATTATTACCGGGAAACCTTGATATTATGTTGATAATAGGGTAGTTACAGCGGCAAGGATAAGCTTAAGGAAGCACAGCATTTAGTAGCTACCCTCAATTTCTACAAGCAGTGTTTTCAAAGTTGTCAGAAATTTGCAAAGTCGTCGTTGGTGTATAGAACTGAGCCAAAAGGCTTGATTAGGAAAAACGCATCAAAATTCAGTTATGTAGATAATTACAGGCAACCACAGTAGATCATCAGAGTGATAATAACAGGTTGACAGCTTGAGACAGCGATTAGACCTTAGTTTAAAAACAGAAAATCGGTACCTAGATCATATAAACTTCAAACAAATCACTGCTTGGGCAAGAATCTTGCTCACTACCATCAAAACAAGAGAAACAGTCTAATTTTTATTTTAGGGGATCCCCAAAGCAATGAGGAAATGCTAGTTCAATCAAAAAACGATGAAGTTGAGCTGAAGAAGGTGAGAAATTGCTCAGTTCCTACAGGATTCACGATCAGTAACATTTGAAGGAAAAAAAAAACCGAATTGATTCCAGGAAAAGGCTCACAAGGAAAGAGCTGGAAGCTATCGGCTACGGAAATGACGAAGGTACAATGTACAGTCTGGTAGCTTAGCTTCATCTGCAATTCCGACATCACTACGGTGTCGGGCAACTGATGGAATTTTTACACTTTTCTGATACATATATAGTCTGATTCTTCCCATTTTAAAGTTTTCCTACTGCGATTTACTAAAACATTCTTCCAGACTCATCCTGCGCTGTCCTCCCATCGACTGGAACCAGTGCGGTCGTAACTGCAGGCAAAATCACTTCAGCGGCCCTCTCTGAGCTAAAAGACCATTCGTAGAGGATAATGTATAGCTGCACAATTCCGTGGTAAATGCACAAAAACACCAGTGAGAAATGACATGACGGGACCCTTCTTCATCACGTTTTTAGGATAAGACGAATTACACAATAGAGGAAGAGGATTACAGGATGTTGGAAAAATGGTGAATCAGGCTGACTTTTATCCCTTAAAAAACCTTGCATTCATTCCCTAGCTTCTTAGCTCATCTGAAAGCCTGATTCTAAGCACCACTAATAGGGAGTAGGTACACTAATTTAATAGAGCCTGCAATGAAACATCCTAGAATAAACAACAAACAATTAACTCCTGAGCATTTGGAGTAGAAATAGTCGTCAGAGAGATTGTTAGTGTCCAAGGTCATGACTGTGGGTTAAGGGCAGCACACTAGGAAAATTTCGTGACCGAAACTTCAACGTAGAAGTAGGTTTTTGGCCGTGAGGGACACAGGTAAAGTGTTGAATTGCACCAAAAGTCACAAAAAGACGGCTTTCATGTGCTTCCATTTAGTCATTTGGGAGCAGGGTGGTCGACGTGTGCACATGGATGGGGTCAAGCGAGAAAATCGATAACGATGCAATTATTCGCACCTATCTTATTGGCGCAACTGGATAGTTCAGTGACTAAGGTAGCCGCTATACTCCTCGAGGAGTGTAGCACCCTGCGTCGCCGTTGCCGGCGATGGCGGCCACCAATGTTGGCGACCGCTCACAATCAATATGCACCGACGTCACAGTCGCCAACATCGGCGGCCGTTGATGTTGGCGATCGATCGTCGCTGGAAACGGCGGCCGCCTCGACGCCCCGCCCACAATCGATACGTACCGGCCTCACAGTCGCCAGCGACGGCGACGCGTGGTGCTACAGTCCTCGAGGACTATAGCGGCAGTGTAAGCAGTTTTTCTGAATGAGAAAATCACACACAGACGGAGAATAGAAAGTTCATGATGTAGACATAAGTCAGGAAGAAACAAAAAGTTACAGTAAAGCTTAAAAAAATTAAATGACATAAGTACACGTAAGATTTGTGGTGTTGAAAGTTCTGAATGAAAAGAGATACAGAGTTGAATAATAAGTGAGAAGAAGGAAAACAGGGAAAGCATAGTGATTTAACATTAGTTCAGATTAGTAAAGAAATAACTAAGATAGCAGTCTGTCACTTGGACTCAACGTCCAATCAGCTGGCAGGTGCTATTTTTCGCGCTCCAGGGACTGTGTAGATCAGACGGGGTGGCGGTCAAGACGTGCGCCGCGCGCGTACACTTTCCATGTTCAGGTTGTTTCTCCAAATTCGATGCACTAAATCACATCGATGACCATCTTTTCACAGTTTATGGGTTCCGATAAGACACACCTGTCCCATTCAAGCTCAGAAAATTGTCCATATCCACGCAGAACTGCTCGTACCATAGAACGCAGCAATACAATCTTCAAGGAATGATAAAGATCTATTTAGGTTTTTCTCTTTTTTGAACATTTGAATTTTTCGAGTCTAGTTCTGAATGAATAATTAAATGAACTGACTTATTCGATTCTTATTCGGTCCCAAGTATATTGGAAATCACTAATCAGAACCCGTTAGGGTTCCCTTAAAGAAGGAGTGAGGTTTTCTTCCTTCCACGTATATCAGATATGGTTGGATGATCCGCGAAGCTGCTTCACAGTAGGAAGACAAAACGAAAGATAAAACGAAAATCTGAGAAGCAACATGGGGTACGTTCAGATGAGTGACTGTCGAAAACAGGAATCCTCACCTACACACATACTTTCCACTTCTTTCGCGTAAAGCAAAGACGTACTTCAGTACCTCATTTCGCTTCATTTTGCAGGAAAAATTTTGAGCGAATGACGAATAGGTTAAACAAAGAAGAGCTCATTTACAGTGGTCAACGAACACAGACAATCCTCCTTGCATCACTGCCACCACCAAGGACACTTGAGAGCAGAGTATTTTCCAACCACTCTTCTTTCGACATCAGACAAGCAAACTATGTATCTTTTCCAATCAACTTTGTCCAATACTTATATTTCTTGCATGACATCTTCCATTTTCGCTGTCTAACATGCTACATTCTATCATATTGTTTATAACCGGGCCTGAATTCCTGGCAGCGTTCCATAAGCGCCGAATTTGGCCTTCGAAACCCATCTTGTCAAGAGATGTCGCTAACTGTCTAAAGCAATTCTGTTCTGAACAAATTTTTGGTTGTTCCGGGTGAATTCAGTTACGTATATAGTTACTCTGGAGTCATTTTCTGAAGGGTTTTTGGAAGGATGAGCCCGCGATCAAATCTGGCTCAAGATAAAATCAAATCAGTTATTGGAGTAAAGTTTTGTTTTCCTCGTAGAAGCTGGAGGAATGATGAAGCTTAGCATTCGAAATGGAGGAGATCAGTTGAAACGAATGCAGACAAAATCCTAGCGAATTTTATTATCACCTTGAACCGCTGTTGACTCACCTTGGGAAGGTTGTATGTGGGCCAGAAGAGTTACCTAATACTAGTGCGAGAATGTGGTACCAAAGTAACTATGTATTGCGAATGGCCAATAAAGTAATTTGATACTGAAGGGATTTAATGCACTTCACTAGCTGACATTAATTAAGCGCTTACCTACTCAATTTTCACATTTACAACTGCAATTTCCCCTTTAGCAGTCGAAAATCATTAGAAAATACGAGATCTCTATTGATATTGAATAAAAGTTAAGACCTAAGAAAATCGTTGTCCTATTTGTTTGCTCTGTGGAAAACCATACCCGATGGCGAATAAGCCATTTGAGACCTATAAAATTCATTACGCCGAAAATTTGAAGACGCAATCTGCGAGGAGTATAACATATGAAGCTCTTCCTGAAGATGCACTCAAGGGATCGGCTGGCCAGATTGGTTCTACTAGCGCACGCTACCACGTTTTCGTAAGGATTCTGTTCACCTCTATAACAAATGTGTTTCATCGGAGACAGGTTACTGACCCTTTATCTCCCCCTGAGAACCTCTTCTTTGAAACGATGCGCTATTGAAGGCAGCACCGATGGTAATTTTGCTCTCTAATATTTTGCTGTAATCCTAGCCTTAGCAATATGGTGGGAAAGGATATGATGAATTCTGCCAAATCCTACTGGAAAAAGGTTCTGCTTGTTCCCATTTTTGACTCATTAGGAAAGGATGGCCGAGTTGTGCAGTGTGGGAATGGAAGGAGGTGGTAATGAAGGCGGATTTTACCAGAACAAAACAGAGTGATTGCGAACAGGAACACCCATCAATTGGTCCTATATAATGGGAATCAGGATGTCTTTGTCGATGCAACGTTCGTGGAATTATTGGGAGCTTTGTTTCGGCTCCGAAACACTCAAAATCACGGGTATGAAAATGACCGTTGTTCCATTAAAGTTTGCTGCGTTTAACGGGTCAACGGAAGCTGGACTAGGGCTGAGCAACTTCGCGATAAAAAAAACTGTTGCGGAATAACTATGAATACGACAGTTGATGCGTTGCGTCACCCAGTTCGAACCATCATTATCCAACAAGGCGTCAGCTTACGACCGGTTGAAAAGGTGAGGATTAGAGATTTGTTCTTTTCTCCAATTCGGCAAAAAAAAAGAAAAATCACACTTATATTCACAACAATTTTAATTGAATCTCCTGATAAGTCTCTGGTCCTTGACATTCAAAGATCAAAGGCATTCAGTGACGTTTCCCCGAGTTGTCACTGTGCCAGCCAGGGATCAACAGTGTGTTTGTGGATGTGTCGTCGACGTGAACTAGAATCCTGATAACTAGAGAGATTAGAGCAAAAAATTGTGGATGTGGGAACGGCTTGATCCCAACTGTGTGTAATTCCCAAACTCTGCTCATTTCCACCCTTTCATGGAACAACTTCGAAATACCTAAATATTTTATTTTTGAAAGTATAGCCTGCGGAAATTCTACTTTTCCATAACACCCTTCCTGAGCTGTGGTGGAAAAAATTTTTGGGATACTACTGCACCTGTTTTTTTACCCTCACTAAAATCATGTGACTAAATCCGAGAGACGAGATCCAACAGCTCGGCGGCTCCGCGTGTGCTCAGAGTGCTCCGTGACGAGTGTAAAGGTAAACGGTGCCTCGCGCTGCGCGGTCCTCAACGACAGTCTCTTCCTTGCCTCCCACCAGTCAACACTAATCCTCTACGCAGCATGGTGAGTTGCTATCCGGATGCATTCCATGGATTTCTGGACTTTATTCCATTATTTTTCCGAATTTTGAAAATTGAACTCGTGACACGGACCTCTATAAGCACCATGAAGAAAAAAGGGGTATTCGTGTTCTCATCGCAGTTTACTACAGCATTCTTTGTAACGATTTAACAGGAAGCATTCAGATGGGGGCCTTTGTCCCAGGCTTCATAAAACCTCTGTTATTAATTCTTCTCCAAGAGTAATGGGAGAACAGCCCATAAACTCTAGTTTTTCAGGGGGACGCAGTTGCTGATGCTCTGGAACAGCTCACTGCCGAGCAGATCGAGCGTAAGAAACATATCTTCACTAGAATTTCCGTTTAGAACACTTTTCTTCTAATGTTCCTAATAATGGAGCAAAATTTCAGAGTTCCGGAAATACTTCAATATGTTCGACAAGGAAAACAAAGGATATATTAGAGCTACACAAGTGAGCCATCCCTACTAATCCAGAGTAATAGAGCAGCTATCGAAAACGTGCGCTTTAGGTTGGACAAATTCTTCGAACAATGGGACAAGCTTTCGAGGAACGTGACTTGAAACAGCTCATCAAAGAATTCGACACCGACGGTTTGGCGATTTATCTCCCAAAAACATTAAATTTATCCTCTTAAAAACAAGTGCATGTGTCCTTATTTCTCTAGGATCTGGTGAAATCGAATTTGAAGAGTTTGCCGCAATGGTGGCCAACTTTGTGGTGAATAGCGAGGACAACGAGGGCCTCGAGGAGGAGCTTCGCGAGGCTTTCCGACTCTACGACAAACAAGTAAGATAGCTTCGGCTGTTTTGCAACGAGATAATATCATAACAGGTCACAGTTTTCGCTATGCGAATGATATGTCTTGATATTTTTAACAATATTCTCCACCCTTTACTGGAACGATTTGCCTGGTGATCCCGTCCACTATTGAAAATGGAGAGAATGGTGGGAAGGGGGGGGGGGTTGGGGTGGATCGCCCTCTCCACGTTTATGAATCTCACGACTTATGAAAGCACCTCTGCAAAAAGATGCACTTTGGATGGAATGTAGTGTGATGTCTGGAATAAAATTTCGGCCAAGTTCCTATCAGGCGTCTTTCTACAGAAATTTTTCTCATATCGTTTTAAATCACGCTTCCAGGATATCTGGAAGTATTTTCACAAAGGTATGGAACGCAGTTGCAAATGCGTGAAGCTGGAGGTGCTCATTGCAAGAGTGGATACGTCCTTCAGCGTTCACATTTTTGATTCACGGATCGTATGTTACCTTCGCGAGTTTAGTTAGGGGCTGCTACACTCCTCGAGGGCGCTTAGGTGTCTGAAACCTTGCGATAGCGGCGACACTGGTTTTGGTACGTATCGATTGAGGTGACGACGACCGGTGCAACAGCACTACCGACGCGCCGCCCACAATCGATATGCATTATATAATACTAAAACTAGTGCGGTGAAAGCGACAGAAAGCGCTCTACATACTTCTGGAAGAGTGTAGCAGTATCAGAAACTGTCGCTTACCTATGTGGCGAGCTTTTTGCGCGGAGTGGGGAGTATCGTCCTAAGTATCTAAGCATTCAACGATGTTTTCGGAAGTTTTGCGATTTTTCGTGCACACACTAGTAACGTATCTTACACATTCTAAACAAAAAATGCAGGGAGAAAATTAGATGTAACTGTTTCGCCACGAATTAAATGTTCTTCTTCTTTCGCTACCTTTTTTCTCTTACAAATTGGCCGATTGTATGTTTGCTTTGTCAAGGGGTGTACTCCAGACACCTGAGTACGCTGAGGCCCACATTCATTTAGTTTTTCTTATTCTTAGCAAATAAGACTGTCCAGCAGCATGTCGAGAGCAGTTATACTCTTCACTTCATTCGCAGCTTATAATGTCTGAATATTCTCACAAACAGCGCACAATGCATGTATTATTGCTGATGAAGTGTGTCACGAAATGGAGGAATGTGAGGGACCCAAAGACCTAAAATGGTGTGCTGTTCTCACATTTATTCATTCATTTGCTTATTTGATTACACTCCATGGTGCCCCAATAACAGAAAATATCGCGGAAACTCGGGAAATAGAACACGAAAGCAGATTTCCTTCTGTTCCTCCAAAAATGAAACTTTTTTTGGCACGGCTCACTTCTCGTAGTAGGTCGTAAGACCGCTCTCCCATCACAGAGGGTGAAAAAGTCCTCGACCGAGATCCCCTTCCATACTCTGAACCCAAAATAGAAGTTTAAGTATACCAGGGGTCGGATGACCAACTTAATCTGAAACGGACGGATCCGCCAGCGACCCTGGGCTGACAATGGGAGCTGGGGACCTCCAGGAAGGGGGCTCACAAGGTTTCGTTATCCTAAACCGACTAATCGCCAGTATGTGAAACATTTGCACAATTGGCTTCCTCTTTGCCTCACTTTCATTCACCGTACACCGGAAATAGAGCAGAAGTGCTACACACCATGAAAGAAGTTCAGAGTTGTTATATTCTTGTAGTGGGTCAAGATGAGGGAAAACAAATCAGATCAGCTGTCTGACTTGCTGTTAGATAAGCTATGATGAGTTAACTGTCAACTTATCCTGTTATATTAGAGAGGTAATATGATATTTGTGTGCTTAGCTAAATACCCCAAGTTCTCTTCTCTTGTTTTTCCCTTATTCTGTTTCCCGCTCTCCTTTAAAATCTAGCATCGTTCATTCATACTTCGCCCTTTCCCTCAACTTTCCTTGCAAATCCACTTCGTTGGCCACATTTTCGGAACAAAAGTAAGCCTGCCAGTAGTGACACTGATACAAGAGGGAATTTCAAAATTTCATTGATATACGAGGTATTTCAGAACTTCCAGATGAATGAGCGACAGTCCAGAATATGAAAATAATTGCTCGGAGCTGTTAACTCTGTCCATTAACGGTCCTTTTCTTTAGGGAAATGGTTACATTAACGTCTCGGATCTGCGAGATATTCTGCGGGCTCTCGACGAGAACGTGAGTGAAGAAGAACTGGACGAGATGATTGCCGAGATCGATACCGACGGAAGTGGAACTGTTGATTTTGATGGTAAGGACTCTCCACGGAAAGCTGCCGTCCATTCCACTCAACCATGTCATTTTCAGAATTCATGGAAATGATGTCTGGAGAATAAGATTCTACACCGCGATTTCATTGGTTCAAAATGTTTTGTAGCAATTTTTGGTTGTAAAGCTGTATTAATAAAATCTTTCTATGATAGAATGCTTCATTCACAACCTCGTCTTCAAGGCCGAAAAGATTGCAGCGTCATCTTCCGAAACGGGCATTTTGCTAGCAGTTCACCTTGCATATTCCACATGCGATCAGAGATCTGCTCTGCGAAGGCTTGTGAAATGTTGCCGGGAAATTTCTGGGCACCCACGCGAGTATCATAGCTATTTTACGGCATAAGTCATGATAACATTCCATTTTCTAGTGGACATTTGCAGACGCGTGACCGACAAAAACAAGTAGGGTCTATTTTTACTTTTGTCAGTGAAGTGATTGGTGAGCGACAGGTACCACCCAAATGCTTGTCTCACTGCTGCTAAAAAGAGCAATCAAAATTTTGTAGGCGCTCATTTCAACGCGAAAAAAATGCCCGGAAGGAATGATGTAAGACTTTCCTCCACTTATACACTAGGATGCTAAAATCAAACGCTTGGACGTAACTACATGCAGAAGATAAAAGAAAGATACTAGAGATCACGAACTACTTTTACCTTTGAATAACTAGAATAACTATTTTTGAGGACGAAGTATGCATGAGGCTTGTTGAGTTCACACGGAAAGGACGCGTCTTCAGAAAGTGGACATTTGAACGCTGTGGTGATAAATCGAGTTCGAAAAAGCAGGCTGACTGCTTTTCCCATAAGCTGGTGTGTTCATTTATCATCCTTCCACATAGATGATAACGTCGAGACAGACATAGTCTGTTAGTAGCTCAGAGAGGGCCGCTGCGAAGACTTTGACCGCAATTACGACCTCATCACTGTATTGGCCAATGATCTAATTTTTCTGATATGCATGATGTGTGATTCCTTCCATTTTGCTGTTTTTGAACTGCTACTTAGTTAAATCTCCTTTCAAACGCATCCTGGGGCGTCCTCATATCGATGGAACCAGTGCGGTCGCAATTGCAGACAAAGTCGCTTCACCAGCCCTTTCTGAGCTAAGAAACCATACCTCCGAAACTTTATATAATCTATTTCGAATGAGGTCATAGTTGAGTATTCGTGCATATTGCCAGCTTTTCTCTACACCCTCTCCACTTTCTTCACAATTTCTCGCGTTCTTCATCTCTGTGGGGTTTCTCAAGCTATCTTTTAGAAAATCTTTTAGAAAATGACTATAACATATGCCGAACTGCTAAGCGAATTGAGGGTAACTCAGCTCATTCCAGTCGAAACAAGCAGTACAAGTTGGCCTGCACTTTAAAGGCAGTGTCTCACCTCATGTTGGGTATCGAGATATCCACAGATTCAGATGCAGCTCGAGGCGCTGATTCGAACCATGTGCTTAGTGTCAGAAAACACCCCCAAAAATCCCCACTTTTAAGGTAAAACTAGATACAGGACAGGACGAGATTCCTTGCTAGGAAGCTAGCAAAAGCGGAGCTGAGAAGGAGAGGTTGCACATGAAAATGAACTTCTCAGCAGTAGCTGTTATCAAACAAGCAAACATTTCCGTGTTGAAAAACAATGGCGCACCCCCAGCAAACTCCTGCTGCGGAATGAACCCTCTCGTCTACTGGCTGAGAACTTCGAAATTCTCGGCCAAAGAAACCCGTAACTTATGGGGTTTTCGACGTTTCCACCAAACTTAATTAAAGTACACCTTTGTGCTCGCGTATATTCGACTAAGATCGGAATCTCGAATGCGGCCCATGAGCTGAGACACTGCCCTTAACTACCAAAAGCTGATTACTAGGAGCACCATTTTCTGTTTAAGAGAAATTCTGAATATGTAAGGCTTCAGCGCTCTCAACGAACTTAGTTAGTCACGTTAGCATCATATCGTCATTTTGGGGGTATCCGTCATTCATGTCTGTGGATGAATTTCTTCAGAACAAGATAAAATATTACGCGCATCGGTAGCAGTCGCTATGGAACATATCTTACACAGAATTTGCGTTTGGTATTTCGTGTACAGACCTGACCTCTTCAGATTAACTTTGGTTCTTTCACAAGTATCCAAAGACCTCCGGTATACGGCGCATAGTGCAGAAGCATCAACCGACCAACACATCAGCTATCAGACTTCGAGATGATCAGTTGAGTCTCAGGGCAACCTACCCACAAGTGGCGTTCAGAAACTCGAGGGGGTGTAGAGAAAAGCAAACAATATGCAGGAATACTGAATCATCTTCGTGTTTGAAACAGAACTTAGCTCAGGTACAATCACATCACCTTGGGTGTGATGGGTGGCGCCTTTTCTACTGGCTGCTGTGGTATGCGCCGCAACTATAGATCCGTTTCTAGCATATTCTCCTGTACTACATATACACTGATTGGAACTACATGTCAGGAAGCATATGCCATTTTCTAGTGTCTATCACTCAATATTCTCCGGCTCACATTGCTACCTTGAGATTTGTGATGAACAATTCCTGCTGATATCTAAAAATGTGTGGAATATTTTCAGTTTGACGAAGGGCTGTCAAATGCAGACGATGACGATGACTCGGTACGGATTTCATGTCGTAGAAGGTAAGTTGAGATACCTGGCATCTTATATTTTCCCAGATTATTCTCTCAAACAAGTTCAATGCAAATCAAGGCGCAGTTTTTCTTTTTGGCAAAGGCAGTCACAAACATCATAGACTCCTATTATGTAGCATCATTTTCTGATGCAGGTCTACCATGGCAGCTCCGATGGCTCGACGGCTAAAGCAGGAACACATACTCAAAAAAGAGAGACAATTAATGGAAGAGGAGGCCGAGGAACGAAAACGTGAGAGTAGAGAGAAGGCAAAAGAGGAAAAAGGAAGCAAGCAAGAAATGGAAGAAGGAAAGCAGGGAAGTGCAGAATCCAGAAGTGGAGAAGCAGCAGTGGAAGTGAAAGCAGGCGAGCGTAGAAGGCGCAAAGAAAAGCAAGATCTGCAAATAAATGAGCGCGCTGCTCTAAAAGAGATGAGCGAGTTGTACCGGGATTTGTTGGAGAGATTCGAAGAACTCAAGCAAAGACAGGATTCGCAGGTAACGTTACATGAAAGATTGCATTTTCATTTAACCCACGATTTCGAGTTTCAATCAACACCTATAGCAAACGTTCATAACCACCACATCCCTTCAATGGTCACCCTAGCTGAGCTGCTATTCGCGAAAGATGTTCCACAACTAAAGTGGACTTGTGATCGAGTGTGTAAATCAACCACAACTATGCAAAACCTGCATGAAATGAGCAGGCCTGGGCCACTGCTACTACAATTTGCTGGTGATTTGGAGCTCCGCATCACATACGCGGCGCGGCTGAGCGCTGTAGCCGCCGGGAGTTGCCGTAGCGCCCAGCAAGTCCCCTGCCGCGCCGCATACGTGGTGCGGCGCGGCAGGCTACGGACAGGTGCAATCGTAAATGACTCCCTGTATCTCTGCCTCTCCTCTGCTATACTTCACTAACTAATATCTACTGAGGAAAAATAGCCACCCAAAAGATACTCTTTTGACGAGGGCACGACATTCTAGTTTCTAAAAAGTTGCTGAATACATAAAGCTATGATTTAAACAAAGAGAGATCAAAATTTTGGGCATGACTTTCCTGCCACCTTAATAGTGTGTCATGTGTCATAGCTGTTAAAATATCACTCGTAAATTACTTGATCAATTTTCTATTCACATCATACAGGCGTGTTATTCATGCATAGTTCTTGCATAGTCTACCAGGCGTAGTAAGCGATAAAATCCTCGAAAAAAAAAGTAAAAATGAACAGAATCCAACCGAAACATTCTCCAAACGAACTTAGAAAGAAGAAGGGGTTCTGTCAGGTTTCCCTCCAACGTGTTGAAATTGTGCTACTAAAATAAAAGAAACATGACTCACAGGAGCGCTACATCAGTACAAAAGAAAGGAAAGAACATTGAATAAGGCGATCCACACTGCTCTCAGGAATTTTTTAGATTGCTGCCGAGTCGGACAGCACTCGTCTTCGTCGTCTAGCAAAAAACGACCCGAGCATCGCCGAAATTATGCAACAACTCCTGGACACCATCAAGCAAGCGGCCAACAGCTTTAAAACCTGCGCGGTGAGCTCAGATCCCTGGGAAGTTATATTTCTTTTTTTTCAACAAATCTGGTTTCAGTTGCTCGCCGGGTCATCTATGCCACAGGCGCAACATCATGTTCGCGAACTCGACCACATTATCCTTGAACTGGAATGTGCTGCGGTGATCAAGTAATCAGATGGGCCGAAATAAGTAAAAGCAATTTTGTATGTCGTTTGATAAAGATGTCTGTAAACAAAAAATTGTCGACAGCCTCCACAATTGAGAGCACAGGTCGTGAAAATTGACATTTCCGTACATTTGATGATGAGGCTGTTCAGAGGAAGTTGGAATCAGAACGCGTCTGAATTCGCAACTATTCAAGAACATCTGACGTTCCTTCTGCTGAACAGCACGATATTCCCACCGAACCAAACTGACTCCAACTCGATCGCTTCAACCACTGGAAAAAGCTTATCTTTGGCTGCTGATCGAGCGTAGGAAGAAAATGGAGTTGGGGCGGGGGGGGGGGGGGGCACTCCTGTGAAGCCCAAGCCTGAGCCTTAGGCTTAGGCTTAAACCCATGCTTAGGCATAGGGATAGGCTTAGGCTAAGCTTAGGCTTAGGCATAGGCTTAGGCTAGTGCTTTTGCTTAGGCTTACGAGGTGAAGCCTATGACCTTTTATAGGGTGCCCCCCAACTCCCTTTTCGCCGTCGTCGCTTTGTGCGCCACAACCACATGGGCAAAGAGAACTCTTGAAATTCGACATTAAAGGACCGCAAAAATTTTCAACTCCAAATCTCAACATAATATTGGGTTCTCGACTGTGAAGATCACGAATATGAGGATTATTTCTATTGAAACTCACAGGAAAACAAATTTCGGATGCTCCAATTTTGCTCATTAATAGAAAACATACGATTTGCAAGGTTGAGGGTCGAGCAAGAAAACGATAACACCGATTTGATCGTCACGTATTTCCTCGACGCATTTGGATGCTTACGTGGTTTAACAGCCTTTTCGAGGGAAAAAGAACAGAAAACAGAAGAAAATGAAATGTGGTTGGCACAGACATATTAATGAAAAAAAAAGAGAACGAGGAGGAAAGATCAAAAAGGTGCAGTACAAATACAAACATCGAATGGATATTGATGAAAATAGATGTTATGAGTTGAAAAAAAAAATGGAAACCAGCAAGTGAGAGGTAGGAATATGAAGGAAACATGCAATTACAACCACAATGGTATAAGAATGGTGGTGAAACGTGCTCGGAATAAACTTTTTACATAGAAAAACTGAGCGATTGCGGACGAAATCAGCTTATTCGTAACAAGTGTCGCCCCATGGCTATCTTCGCAAAACAAATCAACTAGCACCAATAGGTTGAGTTTGAACTGGTGTTATATGTGTACAAATCTCATCCAATGCGGTAGCTCTTCCATCGTAGAAGTGCCTGGACTATGTTTCAGGTTCGAGAATTCTGAAATGCTCAAAGGTGAAGATTATCGTGAGTGCTAGCTTTAAACGTGGAAGAGTGAGGCAGTTTTCACGTCGAACTAAAAATCACTTCGTGATTTTTAGTTTTCTCTCACCTGGTTTTCTCTCTATATACATATTTGTAGTAAAGTCATGTTCTATGCGCCCACATCTCAACATCTGGAAGAGTTCAGGGACCTACACCTTAATCTAGAACTCTCCGCTCCTCATTTGTAAACTAAAATTTGCAAAGTCTAGTTTATGTTATGTTGTTAGTTGGACTTATTACCATGACTTTGAATATGTTACTGTTACTAATCCTGGAGTTCTAGCTGTTATATTTATCGCACCTCGACTGTAGACAACAAATAAATAAATAAAGTTATGTTCTTGTGCGAACCAGCCTTGTGTTTCGATAGTAAGTATCTCGCACGAGATACTATTGAAACACGAGGAGAAATAAGCTTGATAGAAACAATTATAGACTTGTTGCGTTCTGGAAATCGTTAGCAAACAGTATCTGATTAGGTGCATAACGACTTACCGATGGTAGTTCTTCTCATTTGACCAGTGCTGATGGGTAGAGGTCAGGTGTCAAGCAGAGCTTTTAACATAAAAGCTTCAGCAAATTCTCTTGGTACAGTGCTCAACAGTTTCTCTTACAGCGTCCGGTGAGAAAATTGCAGACGAGACTGCACCATGGTTGAGAATGGATCCAGGTTCCACTCACAAAAAGTTCATGTTCGTCCTTTATTGATTTCTCAAATGATGTAGTACCAATTCATAACATATACGTGAATGACTATTACATGTTATGACTTATTTCTCATCACAGTGTACACGTGGGCGTCCCACTCACGTACATAAACCTCTACTATAAGTTGGACCACGTTTTGAGTCAAATTCAGAGTCTTTCATGTGCTCTTCTTCTATGGGGAACCATAGCATAAAGAAGATTCTGGCTCTAGAAGCCATTTTTAGAAAATATCAAGATAGCTTCCCTTCTTACCTTCGCGCAGGATCTCGTTATGTTGAGTTCCATGGACTGGAGAATGATGACACAGCATGTTGTCATGTAAGGATCAAGAATGTCTCAGACAAGGTGATTTTCAACGAAGCTCTGGGTTTTTTTTAGCTCTGATTCAATTGCTGAGTGGTCTAAGGTTGGAGGATCCTTAGTATTTATGTGCTCAATGACGATTATCAACTAGTAAAAGTCTTAGTCTTGGAATTTTTTTTTTCACTCGTTTTTACTGTGCATCACGCATTGTACCATAAGAAGCTTGACCATTAGTGTATAACTGAGCGGCAACTAGGAAAAAGAGACAGCTGGAGAATTCTTGATTTGTGTATAAAAATCGTGAGACTACTCCGACTCCGCCATGTAATTTACAATAGGACAAGCAGCTTAAAGGCTGCATCTACAGAAAGTTTGGTTTGAGAAAATGGTCGTTATTTCGTGATCTCCGCTATGCATATTACTCAGAGATTCCGGGATGACGAACGCAGGCCGAACACAGCAGTTAAACCACGAGGTGAGAAAGCCTTATAAAGCCTCATAAAGCGGCATAGGTCACATGTACAACCACTCAAGTCTAAGGAACTCCCAAGGCCCACACGATTCATGAGTTGCCTTATTTTTCACAAAACTTGGGTAAAACTCTAGTAATGAGTTCTCTCTTCGTATAGGAAATATTGATGTTTTACTGCTTTGGTGAAGACACTCTCTAAAAATAACCGCATTTTTTAAACTATAGTCTTTACTCTCTTTCTCTTCGACATTGTGATTGTTAAGCACGTTATTTTCAACGTTCGACGACCTCCTCCATCACATTTCGGAATGACACCAAAGGTGATAACACTTTTACACATTGTTCTCAGCATTACTTTTCGTACACAGTTCTATTTTGTATTTTATTTGAAGTATTACTACTATTTTACACGTCTCCAACACATGTTTAAGGTCGGCATTATTCAACCGCAGGAGGTCATCACTTTGTTTATGACATTTAGTGGGCGATGTTCAAGAATCCCGGATGATCTCGTATGGTTATACAGCATTTATCAACTGCAGGTGAGACCTTCATTGTAGACTACGTGTATTCCATTTTGCAAAGAGATTGACCCGAACAAAACTTGTTACATTATAGAATCTACCGCCCTTCTTCGGGTACAACTTCAAGCAACATTATTTTTTTCTCTTCCTACCCCCTTCCTCCCCACCCTATTTTATGCTTTTATACTCTCCTATTAAAATCAGTCCTTCCAGATCACTGATGATGCGGCTGCAGGGATAAAAACAGAAAAATTTTCCACGAAGACGATTCGAAAGGTCTTTTTTCTGTAACATCATAAGCTTAATTTCATTCCACTTTGTGTTATCATATGTTCTTTGCTGACTACTAAATTGATCTGTGCTTCAAATTCAAAAGCCTTAGCTAACTAGCTGTGAGTATTTATGCTTATGAATTCCTCGGGTGGGAATGACAAAACTCGGTTGAGGGTAAACTGGAGCTGCAAAAGACAGAGCTATCCTAAGATCACAGATCAGGTACTGGAATCAAGACAGTGGATGAAATCAGCTGAAATCGAGGAAATCCTTGTAGGGCTAGCATCATCACAATGCAAAATCTCGGGATAGAATGTAATGTGAAAGATTTTAAGTTTAAGGACCTTCAGAGATCCGAATATGAAAGGATCAATCGTATACGAAAGCAATGCTTTCATTCAACACAAACAAATCAGCCAGGGAAAAAAGCCTAAACTTGCAGCACGAACCGGAAATTGTGGACTTATAATTGCGCAGTTGCGCGAGTACTAGAAAACAATCAAACTATGGCACACATGTAGGTAACAACATGACGAGTTTTTCTTACAGATATGGCACTTGCATGGATCTGACGATGTGGCCAATATCCTACACTTAGCATGTGTGTTTTTCCGGGATAGTAAAAAAGGCCGGTGCCTGCGACGACATACCGTTCGAATGGTTCCTGAGCTTGACGAAAAGGGAATGCTGGGTGTGTTGCTCGAATGTGAACCTAATTTTCATTCCTAAAAGAAATAGTCGCTGTTATTTCCAGTGGAAGAAGACGAGTACGACCCAGATCTACATGATGATCAGAGTGAGGATCTTCCAAGTGCTTTCGAAGGCGATATTTGAATCGTCAACGTTTATCGAGATTTTGAGGCACCAATTTTAACTGAATAAAACTATAAACTCCTCTGAATTTGTGAAGAGTTATATTTTCCCATCATCAAGCGTTAATAACGTGTGATTTGCTTTCGTTACTTGGCTAATTGTAGGGTGTGTGTACTTCTAGTAGTTGTTGAGTGGTCAAAGATCTCATGAGCACCCATTATCCTCGAAGTCGAGACGACTATTCTAACGTTTTCGAAAGGAAAAGTCAATGAAGTTTGATGTATATTGCCTAATTCCTTTGTTATTTTCATAAGCACGAATACAAGTTGTAGTATGGTGTTTTTGGTCGATATTTTTTATGTAGCCAAGCTCGATTTCCGCTTGATTATCATTGGCTTAGGTTCCTTATTGCATCAGAAACATAATGATGCAGTCATAAACATGCTGTTCCTAAGCATTATCGGTTAGCACTTGTGTACTCGAATTCCTCAACATTCATTTAGGCATTCAAAGGAAATTGCTTATTTCCCCTGGCCGCCGTCATTTGTTTCCTGTTGCAGTAGGGTTGACTTACCTTCCGTAACAGGTGCTACTTAGTGTGCTACTCATATTTTCCCGATTTCCAGTGGCAGAAGTTAAAAATGAGCTGAAAAATTGGCAAAAATCTCCAATTTCTTCCTTTGTAAACGCTACCTACCTAACAACATCTACATTCATCACAGTATCTTTACATATCTTTGTCTTGCATAGTACATAACTGCCTATTTTTGTGTTTAAAGCTAAATAAATGCCTCAGTACAGATGAGATGAGTCTGCTCAAGTGATTGATGACTATAAATCTCTTTGTTCTTGTTCAATTAATGACGGAACTTTCGAGAGATGTCACACAAAATACGACATCTCTGCATGTTACACGAATAAACACACCAATTTTACAATTGAATTGTACCTTTAATGATTATCTTTATTTGTAAAGCTTTCTCGCTTCTTGAAATACTAAGTGCTCGAATTATCACTTGGCTATAGATACAAAATACAAGTAATTCACCATTGTTCAACTATAGAGTACAATGCAGCAATTAACGTTGTGGTACACACAAAGATTTATGAAAATCGGTACTTTAGTATTATGCCTAGTCTAAACATGGATAATTAACCGTGTCAGTGATAAATGGAAACTAATCAATAATGAACAATGAAAGTTTACGGTCTGTGTCGGGCATGTATGCTAACTTAATAACCTCTTCACAAATGTTCTCTTTTTGGGTTTGCTTAAGCTCTAAGAAGCTTATAACATCTTCATAAATGTTTTGACTCACTCAACAAGAAAGCGGAGCATACTAGGTAAGCGCTCAGTGACCGCGTGTATGAGTAACGCAGTTGCAACAAGTGTGAAGAAAAGTAAAATACCAAAATACCAAAGTCTAGAAAAATCCAGACAGTCGCTCCCCTAATAAGTGAATTGTCGGTTGCACTAGGCAAAGTCTGCGATACATATCGTGGTACGGGTCCAGGCACACAGAGGGGTGACGAGCTCATTAGAGACCGCATGCATCATTGAGATTACCTAGAGTAAACGTGTCAACACCACAAAAACTTGCCCATTGTCAACACGGACATCAGTGCGTTTACCCTGGGTAATCTTAATGACGCATCCAGACTTAAGAGTTGGGAGTGGGTTTTATAAAAAACAATGTGGTACGGAATGGGTCAGCAAGATGATGCTTAAGCTACCAACTCATATCAGAGACATACGTAACTCATCGCAAATACTAGATTTCTAAAAAAAATGAAGATCATCTTGATAGGATGCTCCCTTATTAATCTCTTGTGAAACTTTTAACTCCGAGTAATCTGGTACTTACGAAGAGTTCTGTTCTGGTGAGAGGTGGTATCAAAGTTATTTATTTATTATTTTACAACATACAGGCTAGTCAAAACTAAACAGAGAGGAGCAAGGCTAATAGGCAAGGACCACAATTATTAAAAGGAGTGTAAAACGAAGGATGCCACAGCTCGAAGTAAACAGGTTGCTTAAACACAGATCAAAAAATTCCTCCTTTTTTATGTTTCGGGGCATTCACAAGGAATCACCCTGCTCCAATTTTTTTAAAGGAATGATAAAACTGTAGTGCTTTTGTGGTAGGCGTTTGGAGATTAAATTTTATACTTTGTATTGTCGAACCCAACTTTCCCGAGTACCAGCACGATTCTATTTATTTTCTACTCCAGTCTTTGTTGTTTTGTACCTGTTCACTCTCCTATTTCTTGGTGGTCTTATCGCCTTTCTATTTCCTGTCCGTATGGCTTTTTAATTAAGAAGCGAACTTTTCTGACGGCACCTTAAATCATCACCTTCTTTCAGGAGATCATTTCACCTACAATTCCAACGATCGTGCAAGGTTTAGTGGATACCAGGTCCGCTGCGTTTTCCTGCTGGGCTTCGATCTCTCACAGATGGAGCCGTGGGAAAACGAACACGGAGAAATCTCATGACTTCTGGACTTGGGTATTTCTGATCTTTGACTGCACTGGGGTCAGAGGTATATTATGCCTTTGTTGAGTTAAATCTATTCATTACCGTTTACATTTTCTTGCATTGGTTCCCACGTACTTTCATTTCCAACGCGCTTGGTCTGACCTGACGGAGTCACCGAACACTTTCTTACGAGAAAATGTTCTTCGGAAAATAGACCTATAATGGTGTTGAGGTGCTGCGTTCCAAGTGCACACTTGATTTTATTCACCAATTTCTTGTTACTCATACATCATACACTCATACACAGACGGCACTTACGCAATGCTTATATTCATTACGTCATACTACATTTTACAAAAGGTGTTCCACCTCTTCTTTTGTGTTAGAGATATCGACAGATCGTGGACCTTCTCTTCATTCTAACAACTTGCACCGAAAATGACAAAACTCGAGGGATTTTTCCAAAGATTTGAGGTTCCTGTCTCTGAGGTGCATAACTTCTATTTATCCGGAACTAGTGATACCAGCATATGCTTGCAACCTATGTATTATAAAAATGCACATCTCTCCACAAAGGAATATGAAGTGTAAAACTACGGAACTATAGCTTTTAAGCGCGAAACAAAATTTATTCCAGAAAACGTTCGCTGAGCGCCCTATCAAACTTGTATGTACAGTTAGTCCCAACTACCCTACCTCATCCTCAGTGCAGGATTTGAGGCTCCTTCTTAAAGAAGTCATTGTGCTGTGAGTCAAAGTGGGCGCTTATCCGCACCACCCTCCCCCTTCCCCACCTTTTTTTCGCGATCTTTACAATTTTTCTTTGCGAGGGAAGCTTCCTAGCCTGTACTGGTCTGATAGTGGTAGGTCATGAATCCGTGGCGGCTGGAACAGGGCCTCCCATCTTATCTCTTTCGTTTTTTGTTGGGTATTTTCTCCTCTTCTTCAGATGACCTTCGTCGTGGAAGAATTCTTGTCGCTGTTTTGACAAGATAATGGTGAATTGGCCGGCCTACATAGCCTAAATGTTGTCAGCAGCAACTGCCGTAACCGTCGTAGAACTTAGCACCTCCTATCAGATCACTCCTCTCATATTTTACCTTGAATACAACGTTTTCTTAAATGCGTGGGTAATCATGTTTGGAGCCGGATGGCGTTGCTCTCTTTTGCTGCGATCCAGCGATTTTTGCAAGTGCTTTTAAAACATACCCCTCTCTTTATTGGTACTTAACTTGTTTTTCAAAGTATTACATAGAAGAATTTGTTGAAAGGGGGTTTCCACAACAACTCCGTGACTCCAATTGGCAGCCTTTTGAATTCCTTTTGAAATCATAATTGAAATGAAAAACTGAGGTGTGCCAATCGAAACATATACCAATAAATGTGCAGAGAACTGCTCTTTAAGCTACTCTAGACATTTGAGCTTACCTCTCCAGTATCACTCTGATAAGGATGAGAAAGAGTACACGCATTTATGGTTTCACACGCTGATATGATACATCTATGTATGTACTGTCCGTGGATTGTACATACGTATAGTAAATAGATGCAGAGTATCCTACAATCGTTGTCCCACAGTTTGAACTTCAATTATGCCAACACAGTCGAAAGTAAGCATCGAAATCATTTCGTTGTGTTTGGTCGCGAAATGAGTGCTTGAAGTTCACAAGATAACAGGGCGGAGATGGATATCTGATGGCGTGAGAAGTGCTGCTGTGACTACCTGTAATTTCCGCCACCATGCGTTCTTCTCTGGATGGAACGCTTGTTGGGAGATGAAATGGCTAACTAGGGCATGTAGAAGACGCATCAGATCTTTTGATTCAAAATAGAATTTCTACCTGTTGGAAAGTCTGAAGGAGATGCCATGGCAGACCCTATTTTGATTACCTGTGATTCTATTCCCATAGAAGTCATAGCTCATGGTGAGGTTCACCGATCAGTCCCAGAGTGAGCTAGAAGATACGTTCATTCTTACCAACGGCGGCTACTTGAACACCTCTAGCCCTGAGCTACATAATGCCAAAAAAAGTTCGTGTTTTGTTTGAGTTCGTTTTTGAAGTTATTGAAGTTCAACAGCGGAAATTTCATTTTGGTACACTATGTATGTGTCACCTTGGAACCTACCCCAGAGTTGTTTCCTCGTTCTTGTAGGCTTACTTCCTTCTGTC
Organism: Ancylostoma caninum; assembly: GCA_037903475.1. Taxonomy (NCBI): domain Eukaryota; kingdom Metazoa; phylum Nematoda; class Chromadorea; order Rhabditida; family Ancylostomatidae; genus Ancylostoma; species Ancylostoma caninum. Next base: position 2,046,459 of record JBAJFG010000615.1, on the reverse strand, counting down.
CGCGAAGGATACGGTAGATATAATAAAAGTGCATATATTTGAGAGTACACGCGAATTATCCATGCTTACAGTGTACTTACAACTGTCAGAATTTCTACAGCTGATTTCAAGAACGCAATTCTGATTCCTTCGATCCCTGCTGTTCTCACTTGCTGCTGCATGAATCACAAAACTCACAGCGGACAGAAAGAGCCAGGCCAACTGAACAGATATTCCAAGGTTAAATTGCAGGCTTGTTGACAATGAACAACTTTTCTCTATTTCAATTTCTACTTACTATCTCTTATTTTTCTCTGCAGTTCTACCTATTTTTCCCATTTGGGATTTGGGAGAGTTGAGTCATGACCGTAAGAAGTCGACTTCATGCCAGAAACTACATATAATGGGAGCAAATATCTAGTTCATTTCTCGAGTCTCGTTTTGTAGTTGCCTTTTTTCCGCGAATCTCCTATTTCTTGTATATTATCCGTATTTTTCTAATATTATGACTGAGTTGATGCCTTTTGCGACACTTAGAGAAAGCTGCTATGCAGTGTTCGCATATGCAGTGGAAGCGATGACAAAATGAAAAACCTGCTATAGAACACTGACAGCTCAACGGGCCTTTCTCACTTTTTCATCTCAACCCCAACATCAATTTGCGTCAATTTCCATTGGATTTTCACAGCATTTGCGTGTAGAAAACAAGAGCTAGGTACTTTTTTGTAGTTCATTAGCTTTAAGATTGCTGAGTGATGGTCTGGCTTTTGAGCAGCCGATTGTGGTTTGTTGCTGTTTCATGTACTTATTGTGGTATTCACAGCAACTGTTTCACGAAGGCACGCTAATTCCAATGAATACAATAAGATTTATAGTAGAGAGTTGAAAAGGTGGCAAGAAAATCACATTCGAAATGCTGGCAATCACGAGAAACGTTGAGAATCATGTGAAAGAATCCAGGAAATTCTGATGAGAGCACTTTGTACTAGATGCGTGCGTTCTACTCTTCTGGGTCTATATGATGAATGATAGGATCAGTCAGAGCCCTGAAGCAGCCCAGACGCATGCGGTTGCGACATCGTGGCGACCGCGCAGTATTTCCATTCATGATGCACATGCAGTACTGAAAGGTATTTTTGGGGGATCCTGCACAGTGCGTGGATGCGTGCGTCTGACGCTTAAATGACGCACGCATCTAGTACAAATTGTCCAGTAGAGGTGAATTAACGACAGTTTCCACGCGTGTCAGTCGTACTTCTAACGCACGCTTCATTTGACAACGCTACACGTACATTCTGAATGGTGAGGTTGCCGGGATTACCCGCGACGTCTTGCGACTTACTTGCTGGGCTATTGTTCATCGTATAGACGCAAGCGCGTCAAAAACACGCATCAACTATAAATTCCACCTATGGCCAATGGCATACTTTACAGCGACGCTGTCATACCTATCAGCCTTGATTATTTTTGTACATCTGCTCCTGTACCAGTTTGCTACATAGTCAAAACCAATTATGTGATAAAATGCGAGAACGTGTGACACATTATTTTCATAGTTTTTTTCGTAGCAACACTGTCGCTGCAACAATTCAGTCTCAACAATTGTCGTACAACTACTCCTCCACCAGCAAGCTTTTCACTGCAATTTGTATGATGAGATATGAGATCTTGCAGCATTTTGTTTTGAGCAGCGACAGTGCCACTGTAAGTTACAGTCGGGTTCGGCAGCCACTGCAAATGGGCGCCGGCGGGCGCCGGCCGCCGCCACCCTCCGGTGCCCCGGTATTAATGAGCTATAAATCACTCGAGCTTGGGAGAAAGCCAAGAAAAATACAATTTTTTAGTCTATAGTAGACAGAGTGCAGTGGATATGTTAAGGCTATAAAGCAGGAAACCATTTTCACAACTTTCACGTTTTTTCATTTTTGTGATTTTCATGGAGAAAGATTTCTGAATACACAATAAGCGAAGCCAACTCTTCCATTTTCTGCTATAATACACTGCTTCGCGAATACAAAAATGGCCGTTATTCTTCTATAGATGGACACAGTACTTCAGTTATCCCATCTGAATAATAAAGCTAATCCAATTCGGGATCCTCAGAAATAATTAAAATCCGTATAAATTGTTCCATATCCATTGCGAAGTAGTTCTACCGCTGTCATTTATCTTTCGTTGAGCAGTCGTTTACGGCGGAGTTACTCTCTCCCGGTTTTCCTCAACTTAGAAAAAGTGGTTTTTCACTATTACTTACACTATTACTTACACTTATCGTAGTTTATCTTCGAAATTTATGCAAAACGTTGCCGGATGCCTTCCTGGACTACCCGAAGGAGATCACGGGGGACGTTCCAAGCAGTGAACCCCAAACACTGCGATACTTAACTCTGGATCTCCAACGGAGTGGAACCAGCGATAGGGACAGATTGCAATCTGCCGCTCAAACCACTGAGCCATCCGGGCTACTTTTTATGTTGGAGTTTGTTAGATAACTGCAGCAGTCGTAGGCAGCATACTATATGTATTTGCAAAACGGGGCACAGGGCAGGATTCGATCCCCTGACCACCACAACGTCGATCATTCGCTCAACCCACTGAGCTATGCGCGCACGCGATGCAACGTACAAATGGTGTCCAATTACTTACACTTACACTTATCGTAGTTTATCTTAGAAATTTAGGTGAAAAGGGAGTTGGGTGGGGCCACTCCTGTGAAGCCTAAGCCTAAGCCTTAAACCCATTCTTAAGCATAGGGTTAGGCTTATCTACCCTGTCTACTATGGACTAAAATTGTATTTTTCTTCGCTTTCTCCCAAGCTCGAGTGATTTATAGCTCATTAATACCGGGGCGCCGGAGGGTGGCAGCGGCCGGCGCCCGCCGGCGCCCATTTGCAGTGGCTGCCGGACCGGACTGTACGGTTTGGACCATACACCTATCGTATTATGTAAAGACATTGTAATTGAAGAAAATGGATACGAAATCAGTGTTCAACATGTCTATTTCTACCTCAGTACAAATTTCTAGCGAAATACTCTGCAAAGCATGGAAACATTTGTTGAAGGTTTCGAGGCTCTATTAATGAAGCAGCGTCCATTTTTGCTCGTTGTGTTCGCGGTTCAATTTCCAGGAAAACTGTCTGTCATCGTCGCCTGTGATGTGGTGCAAGTAAATCTCGAAGGGTTTCCGCTCCCTGTTGATACTGCTTTGGAAATAATCAGCTTCCTCCATGAGCTTCGAATGCACTATGTAAATATGATTATTTCTCATGAATTCAACCCATTAACGTAAACGACTTCTTGTAAATTCTATCGCGAACAAGTGAGTGATAAAATTTACATGGTTTCCTTAATTCTATCTATTAATTGCTGTATAATATCCGTATTCTCATATTTTGAATAGTACTTAGTCTTTCGGTCAGTATATAAAGAGAACTAACAGATCTTCCTTCTCACCTCATACATATATGTGGTTTAAATCCTTCACTTCGCTGAGAATGCTTGGAAGCAAACCATAGCCATGTTTTCTGCACCTTACATGCTTGAGATATACAATCCGTGTTAAGCATACATACCTACATGCATGTACCAGTGGCAGATACGAAAATTTTACGAAGACCGTTCCCAAGAGAAATCGACTAAAGTGGCTCGCTTCAGTCTTCATCCCTTTTTGTTGGCCAGAGATCTTTCGTGTTCATTTAGCGCTCCATATAGTGGCCGAAAGATTATGTTTCAAGGAAGCTTTGATTGAATAAAAGCCTTTTCCCGAGAAAGTCTTGTTTTTCCATAAATACAATTTGAAATCTATAGAAACGCTATCTACACAGGGATGCATCTCTTAACAAAGCAACTTGTTACATATCATATGTCTGCATCAGACATCGCTGCCAGTTCCGATATATTTGATTGCATAATTAAATATAAATTGCCTCAAAAAGAAACCGTAGCGTTTTCTTCCCAGGAATTTCGAAATACTACCACTTTTTTCAAATACAGTGAGCCTTACGTTCAGATGTTACTATGGTTATTACTGAAATATGTTCACAGAGTCCTATATAATTTTACCACGAATATCTTATTCCTGGAAACAATGACAACGAACAATTCTCGATGATTCTTCCACATGATATTTGCGTTGTAATTGCTCTTTGCCATAACCACTTTGAATATACATAAGGTGATGTCCTGCACCCACTAGAAGGCCTTGACGCCATCAGCTATTTGGCATACATTTCCTTTAGCATCTCATTATCTAGCTCGCTCGTTATCCAAAACCGGGAGATTCTAGTATTCGCTCGTCCTCAGCGTTCTGTAATAGTCCTTTTTGTTGAGCCCCTCTCGCACACTCAATTGTTGTTTCTACTTCTACAGATAATAGAAAAAAATCGAAGAGAACTCGAGAAGCCCCAAGATGCCACCAAGACATCACCATTTTCTTTGAAAATCGTCCACTGATTTTTATCTGTTTTGCGGTCTTTATGTTTTGTTAACTTTTGAATTCCTTGGTATTTCTTCACTTCCAATCCATCCAAGAGCCTGCTCATGTGCTGAACTTTCTTGCAACCTCACCGTGAATTTGCTGGCATTTTGGATTAGTCTTTGGATTCGTTTCTTATTAGCGATTGAACATTCATTTTCAGATATGCCAGCAGTACATCAATATATAATCTTCGTCTTTGTATTCTTTATATCAGTATTTGGTTTATTCGGTAACGTAATGGTCATTTTAGCAGTAAAAAGACACAAGGATCTCAAGACAAAGCACGGTGAGAACTGTTCCTATTTAATACATTGGTTGTCTCTTATATTAGCTTTTATCCACACTCAAAAAGGGCTGCAATTACCCAACAAGTGAAATAAATAAGGTAAGCTGGTTCCTCTATACCTGGCCCGGTTTATGGACTGCATTATGATAACAAAATAAAACAAAACAACCACCAATTGCAATTGTCTCAATTTCCAGGCGCATTATTATCATTTCTATGCGTGTATCAGTCTATGGTTCTAATCTTTGAATTACTGGCAGATGCCCGGAATATCATAAAGAACGTGCATAGTCGATCTTTTTGTTTTTATTCACTTCTTCCCCTAACAATTACATACAACGTGCAGCTGATACTCCTGCTCGTCATATCACTCGATCTCATATTTCTGGTGCTCAAACCCACTAAGTAAGTTTAGAATGTTCGAAGAAACATTAGTAATACCTGTTCTCAAACAGATGTCCTGTCCAACAACAGACTATTTTTAGGTACAACTCTATAGAGGTCTATCCTTATGCTTACCTCGTGCAAGCGCCTTGTTTTACGTTTGCTCTGGTGTTTACCGTAATGGGTATTTTATTCATCGACAGAGAATATATTATAGGTATTTGGTTGCAGTTTTACTGTCTCTAATAGTTTTAGCATAAGTACCCATCAGTTACAATCATTTCACAATTTGCTACTCTTTCATCAGAACACTTTATGAGTATGACCATATTCGTAGCTTTCAGTGTGCAACATACCCCTCTCCTATCCAGATGAACTAGGATCTTCTTGGAACATCTGTGTGATTGGAGTTTCCGTCGCAATAATGAGTGTATATGCGGCCACCACATCAATAATGTGGTTCAGAGGTTTAGTTTTTTCTTTTGCAAGAAATTCAGCCATTTCTAGGGGCACGTCCTCCGAGCAATCGAATGCTCTCTACTTGTTAGTAGAAGAGTGTTTTGAAAAGTTATGAATTGCTTTGTAAACTGAAGGGAGCCGGGTAAAAGGAACGGAGGGGAAGGTTAGTAAGGAGGAACTACAAGGCCCATAAGTTATTGTGCAACATATGCTTATTTCTCTGCAGTATTAACATGCGTTTTAATGAAGTGAATCTGATTCAATGGTGCTGGATCCTAACTATTTCTTGATGTGCAGATTTTTGGTGTCACCAAGTGCCAAACTCAGCCGGCAGTTTTAGAGTAATACAGTGCTGCTCCAAAGCGAGGGCCCCTGCAAAACCTGATTTTGTTTTGGGAACACTTGAAACCTTTCGCTATTTACCAAAGTAAAGAATATGGCAAAGCGTGGATTCATGACAGAGACATAGCTGAGTAAACGTTGTACAATAATTTATATCCCTGTAAAGTCACCTGCAGGGAACTCTAAACGGTCATGTACAAAGGGCGGGACCGCGGCGCTGCTTAGCGCTCGGGTTGTCTGACACTGCGCTGCTGCTGACAGGAGCAGACAACCGGAGTCCACATGCAGAACCTCTGTGTCTCTGCCCAAAGGAGCCGCCGCATTCCCGCTTCTTGCACAAGGCCGTTTGGAGTTCCCTGTAGTTACCCATTTTCTGATCAAGCATAATTTTATGTTGTCGAATATGTGAGCTCGTACGGTTAACTCTGAAACTAAAATGTTTTCTGAGCTGGGAAGGTGGGGGGGGGGCGGGCTGGACGAGGCTATGGGGGCATGAGATGTAGACGGGAGAGGCCCGGAACAACTCGTCTACTGCAGGTGAGCTCCACCCCGTGCGGATAACCTTCGCCTCATTTGTGGTAACTAAAGCTAGATTAGAAGTATAACGGGCGCTTCGTACACGGTAGACCAGAATGAAAATTTCTAAAAAATAGGATATTTTCTTGCAGCCTAGAGTTTCCCCTTCCAATCTCTCGAAACTAAATGAAGCTCGGTTGTACAAATTATGACAACAGCCTCTTGAAGCAGAAACAGCGTCTAGAATAGTACAACTGGTCAACTAATAAAAAAATCTTCAAAAACGAACAAATTAAATGAACATGGACTCATTTGACAACGTTACAGCTTTTTCTGGTAGAAGTTCAGGCAGCAGACTTCGTGACTAGTGCATATAGGCCATTCCATAAACGGAGGCTTCGAAAACAGAAACCCTTAGCCGTAACTCTTATAGACTGGCAAAACGTACGGAAATCCGATGGTGCATGTGTGCTGGATCCATCACTTCGCTATCAGCGGAAAATGATGAAGACCCTTTCTGTACTGATGTCGGTATTCTTTTGCTCAGGGTAAGTTTTTTTACTGGCCAAACAGCTTGATCTTCTCTCCTTTAGACCCTATCGCGCCAAACTTCCTTCTTCAGATTTGCTAGTGCACTTATAATATTATCACCAAACCTTATATCCTCGTTAGATGCTCATGCGAGCGCTTATGCTCAGTCATATGCTGTGAGTTTAATTTTTTTTAAATATCAACTCCCGCACTTACTATTCACCATTGCAGTCGATTCCTGCACTTATTTCATGTGCTCAGAACTTCTACGTCTATAATGCGATGAGTAAGGACTTTCACAAGGCATTCAAGAAGAATCTCATCGCTCTGCGGAAGTGGAAAAATGCCAAACTTAGCCAATCTAACTCGCTATTCCAAGTAGCTAAGTCCGCTCGTAGAACGTCTGTGAAGACTGTCACAGTAAATTCAAAACAATAGTATGAATCTTTTTCAATAGTAAAAAGCAATAGTATGAAGCTCAGAGACAGAACAATACTGAATTACAATAGTATGAATTGTGAGCTCCGAACCTACTGCCAACTGTTCACTCTTCTTGTTGTCGCTCACTTTATTCATTGCCAAGATCCTAGACCTCCTCGCCTGCCTGACCCTTTGATTTACCTCATTTTCGCATTGAATGTACCCTTCCGAATTGAAAGTCTAAGATGTTTGTATTTACTTGTTCTGAGGACTTTATTTTGTTGTTAACATTGCTGTTCATTCACCAATAAAGTTGTTCAATCCATATTATCCATTTTAATCGAGGTGAGATCATCTTCTTTTACTGAAAATTAGTCTCAATGTGCATCTCTAACACTCTCTGACAGTTTCCGTAGACAACATATTTTCTGAAAACTTATAAGGTTATGTCGATTCCGTAACACGTTTCCGGAAGAGGCTCACATCTACTAGACAGAAGAATCCAGGGTCCACAAGCCAAATCAGGTAGTTTTGGTGATCATGCTGTGAGAATCTATTTTCACACGAAGAATTCTTCAGCTAGCAGGCAACCCAAAAATTACAAAAAATATAGATCATCTGGCGTCTGCTCGAAGAGCACTTCCGTTTTTTTTGCTATTTCATAGATTTTGAGATTTTTTCGTTTTAACCATTAGAGATTCTTAAATGAGATTCCAGCGATGTACAGTCGGGTCCGGCAGCCACTGCAAATAGGCGCCGGCTGGCGCCGGCCGCCGCCACCCTCCAGCACCCCGGTATTAATGAGCTATAAATCACTCGAGCTTGGGAGAAAGCGAAGAAAAATACAATTTTAGTCATTAGTAGACAGAGTGCAGTGGATATGTTAAGGCTACAAAGCAGGGGACCATTTTCACAACTTTCACGGTTTTTCAGTTTTGTGATTTTCATGGGGAAAGATTTCTGAATACACAATAAGCGAAACCAACTCTTCCATTTTCTGCTATAGCACACTGCTTCACGAATACAAGAATGGCCGTTATTCTTCTATAGATGGACACAGTACTCCAGTTATCCCATCTGAATAATAAAGCTCATCCAATTCGGGATCCTCAGTAATAAATTGTTCCATATCCATTGCGAATTCGTTCTACCGCTGTCATTTATCTTTCGTGGAGCAGTCCTCTACGGCGGAGTTACTCTCTCCCGGTTTCCCCCAACTCTGAAAAAGTGGTTTTTCACTATTACTTACACTATTACTATTACTTACACTTACACTTATCGTAGTTTATCTTCGAAATTTAAAATGCAAAACATTGCCGGATGCCTTCCTGGACTACCCGAAGGAGATCACGGGGGACGTTCCAAGCAGTGAACCCCAAACACTGCGATACTTAACTCTGGATCTCCAACGGAGTGGAACCAGCGATAGGGACAGATTGCAATCTGCCGCTCAAACCACTGAGCCATCCGGGCTACTTTTTATGTTGGAGCTTGTTAGATAACTGCAGCAGCAGTAGGCAGCATACTATATGTATTTGCAAAACGGAAGCACAGCGCAGGATTCGATCCCCTAGCCACCACAACGCCGATCATTCGCTCAACCCACTGAGCTATGCGCGCACGCGTTGAAAGATACGAATGGTGTCCACTATTTCTTACACTTATCGTAGTTTATCATAGGAGTTTAGGTGAAAAGGGAGTTGGGTGGGGTCACTCCTGTGAAGCCTAAGCCTATGCCTTAAACCCATTCTTAAGCATAGGGTTATGCTTATCTACCCTGTCTACTATGGACTAAAATTGTATTTTTCTTCGCTTTCTCCCAAGCTCGAGTGATTTACAGCTCATTAATACCGGGGCGCCGGAGGGTGGCGGCGGCCGGCGCCCGTCGGCGCCCATTTGCAGTGGCTGCCGGACCCGACTGTAGTAAGTAAAAAGGGGTCCGATGGTTTAAAGGAACGTTCTGCATCTGGTTGTGTTAGGATTCATGAATGCATAACCTTGCGAAACCGTGCTAACAAACCAATTTTCGTCTTATCTAGCACTAGAGCTAGCAATGACGAAAACCATCGTTGACTTGATTGGTCATCGTTTCATGAATTCCAGCTCTGGATACTCATGAGCTTACTTTCCTGAAGACGTTAATCGTGAGATAGGAAACTTTACTGCAATGAAAAAAAAAAAACAGAAAACATAAGAGCTTATTGTAGACTAAGTGAGAAGAGAAATACAGGCAGAAGGATCATATTTAAAGATCTGCAGATATGTCATTTTTATTCCATTATTCTAATAAATAGCAACAAGACTAATACTACCTTGTTCTTCTGCCCTTCTTCTTCCTCTACGCTTGGTCGTCGATGTATCTTTTCTTCTCAAAAAGCAAAACTTTCCGGCTACAACTATATGTAATTGTGGTTGTAGCGATTACATGCACATGTGCAGATGCGATGAGATATCTTACTTCTTATTAATTGGCAGTTCATGTGTGTGTGTGTGTGTGTGTGTGTGTGTGTGTGCGTGTGTGCACGAGAACCAGCCATCAAAAATGGAAAATACCTGTACCATCGTGTTCAGCGCGTCGAGTTATGTATGAAAATGTGGTAAATTTTGATTTTTACCTTGATTTACAGGAGTTTCGGGCCACTTTTGTCACATTCAGACATGTTAATGGCCAACAGTTGTTTTGATCACGGTCGGAATGAATGAGATAGGCTTCTGATTACAGGAGCGTATAAAAGGAAAGAGAAGGGTAGGACACCTCTATAACGAAGAGGAGGAACCAGGCGAACGAGGGATGACACGGATGAGGGTTACGCCTTAGGATAGTGTTAGAGGTGGGCTGGCGGTGTGATAAGGATGCTCCGGCGTCCAAAAGCGGGGAAACGCCTGGAGTCGGGTAGACCGGCGTGATAAGGGGGCGCCGGCGTCTAAAAGCGGGGAAACGCCTGGAGTCGGGTCCAACGGCGTGATAAGGGTGCGCCGGCGTCCAAAAGCGGGGAAACGCCTGGAGTCGGGTCCAACGGCGTGATAAGGGGGCGCCGGCGTCCAAAAGCGGGGAAACGCCTGGAGTCGGGTCCAACGGCGTGATAAGGGTGCGCCGGCGTCCAAAAGCGGGGAAACGCCTGAAGTCGGGTCCAACAGCGTGTTAAGGGTGCGCCGGCGTCCAAAAGCGGAGAAACGCCTGGAGTCGGGTCCAACGGCGTGATAAGGGTGCGCCGGCATCCAAAAGCGGGGAAACGCCGTTGCCAGAAATTGTTGAAAGGAGCTGTCTATAGTGGGTCAGTGGTTCCATGAACTGCGATAAAGAATATTTCTCTGTGGATAGTGTCTGTTCATCCACCTGCACCAATCTTATCTGAGGACAGTGAAAATATGCGAGCGAAGCGAGCACGAAAAGAAGCCTGAGAGTCCGGCGTTAGCCGGACGATCAGGCTGGTATGTATAAAGATGAATATTTTATATATACTAAGGAAGATGTGGTGAAGAAATGCAAAACTCTTACAACCTATCGGTATAGACTACATTTGTGTTTGAATAGATGAGCATTACAAATCTGCTCATAGTTCAGCTAAGTGGTCTTCTCCAGAGTGCCGCCAAGTCTCGTATGGTAATGTGGAGCTGGTATTAATATCTCCCTTGGGGTTTCAAAAGCTCGGGTCCAATAGCAAAGACCAAAATGATCTGGGCGTTGGCCAAATAATCGGATTAAGTTACACGTTTTATGCATATCTTGTTCGATAAGGTTTCATTCTCGTTATCTTGTCATCACTACATTACGTCATTATTCACTATAAAAAGCCACAACCTTACATATATGGTTGTCACCATGCGTTTTGTTGTCAATGCTGTCCTACTGATTCAGACCGTTTCGGCGTTCTTCATTCCGATAAAGCTGGCCCCGGTTACCAATATCACCACTGGAGGGGCCGCGGTAAGAAAAGCTAATGTTAAGCCTACATGCGTATACAAAATTTGGAGCCCGAACTTCGATAAGTTCACGGCTTTAAAGGCATACATGCGGAAGAATGGAATGTAGAATGAATATAGAGCGTTCTGAGCTTAGCCGCCCCGATGGTCGCCCATGAATAATCCAGAACCGCGCCGCGGTCTACATATGCAACCATGAGCGACTGTCGCGGCGGTAGAAGTCAGAAAGACCCTTACAAAACAGTTTTATAACAATTTGGTGTCGCAGAAGAGCCTATCAACCTATCAGTACTAACGGTCTTCAACAGTCAATGTGATTAATAGTAAAACTGCCATTCCTCTGCTACTAATCATTAAATTTTATCCAGCTTCATCAGTATGGTGACAATTTTTTTGTGACCAACATCACCGTTGGAACACCACCACAGCTGTTCTCTGTGATTGTCGACACTGGATCGGCCAATTTCTGGATTCCAGACAGCACGTGCACCACTTGCCAGGGGAAGAGGCTATTCAACAGGTATGCAATTATACATAGTTACATGGTTTCCACTCTACAGGAAATAATTATCCCACTAGGATTGAAATATCATGACCCATGAATAGTGGTTCTCAGACTTTCCATTTCAGCCAGAAATCATCATCTTACATAAGGAATGGCAGAACATGGATGACCAGTAACCATTTCGGAATAGCAGAGGGTTTTCTTGGAGCAGACACGATGAGGGTGAGTGTAGTTAGCACCTTAGATGTTCCAAGATTAACAAGGTGAATAAGAGATCCTTTCATTTTTACTTGCACCAGCTTTACGGGTACTCAGACAAACTGTCGGAAGGACAAGAGATCTCGATCATGTGGTTAAGAAGGGAGACGCACAAATGAAAAGGATTTCGGAAAAACCGCAGCAGACAGCGGCTATTTCGAAGAACTGCAGCAGCTTATCGGAGGAATAGCAACCGAGAAACGAAGAATCGTAGCAGGAGAACGGAAGAACGGCAGGTCGCCTGCCGTTTGTCCTGGTTCTCTGCTGCGGTCCTTTCGAAAACTTGCCCGAGTAGTTCACAACTGCAATTTTGCAGCGCAGATGCGCCTTAATCTATTCTTGTTATCAGGCAGCAACACTTCTTGCGCATAAGCTTAGTTTGAAATGCTTAAGAAATCACATATTTCTTGTAAGCAGCAGCAAGGATTGGAACACTAGCGAAATGTGATTTCAGGAGTTTCTCAAAGGTGTATTTTTTTCAGCTTGCCAGTGATGCTGCAGACATGATTGTCATACCAAACACGGATATTGGTCAAACGATGCAGGTCCCAGCATCCGTGACGTCCGTGAACGGTGTCGACGGAGTACTCGGACTCGCGTTCTCCTCTGTATCCAGCGATCACGTCATGAATCCAGTAGAGAGGGCCATAAACCAGGGTAAAGCCTTTCTCAAAGCATCGTTCAACCTTAGAATCTTTTTGAGATTTTTTTTAACATGAAAAGAATCGCCAACAGTTTTTAATGACATAGCTACATATGTTTTCACTCAAAAATGCGGGATAAACAGTTTTCAAACCCCAACTTTTCACGAGCGGGTGGGCGGAGACAAGGTAAAGCTGCGGTATTTCCGCACCTTATATTCCCTTGCTGTTAAGGAGTGGATGATGTAGAACTCTCGCGAGGAGCACGAATTTCCTCAAAAAGTACGTTCCCGAGGACGCACTATCCAGAAATTTCGTCCATCCACCTTTGCACGCCGCCCCGCCCACAAGCTCCCTAAGATTTGAGGCTCGCTAACGGGTCTTTCGACATCTTTCCACGGAATCACATATATCATTATGATAAGCAACTCTTAGAGATTTCTCTCATGTATAAATCCACAGGATCAAATCCGAGATTGGACGGTGCTTTGGAGGGTGTTGACGTATAGATGTTCGAATTCGTTCAGGAGACATCAAGGACTCGCTGTTCTCGATCTGGCTTGAGGAGCTCTGGCAAACATCTGACAATGGTACCGCTGGAGTAATTTATTACGGAGGTACAGTGTGAGCTTACTATAAATACTATCTTGATAAGAGAAGGCAAAGTAGCATTGACCGTTTGCGGTATTCCTAATCCGTCGCAACTGCATCTAATCGGTGGAATTTCCTGGTAGTGCGTAGACACTTGCTTATTCAAAAAAAGGCACTCAACCGCATCCTTTCATTGGCGTCCTTTTTGATAATTCTGAGAAATTTTGTACTAAAAAAAGTAAAGAATTTTCGGAATGAAAATGTCGGGAAGGAAGCCATCTACGGTTCAATCGAATTGCTTACAAATTTGGAAAAGAACACCGCAGAACCCAAGCTTCTCGGAAGGCGGTCATAACTCTTTCATTACCACTTTCCAGGATATGATCTCGTCCATTGCCACAACAACCACGCCTTCGTACAACTATCTGCAGCAGGACTGTACCAGTTCACTATCGCTAACTTCTACGTCAACGGACAGCAGGCTAGCAAAAGGATCCAGGTAGGAGCAAAATCCGCAGAGTGACTCTAGAAAAGTTCTGCGTCAAATAAGAAAGATACAAAACCACTAAATCACGTACATACTACATAGTACACACATATAAGGAACCCGTGCAGTGCTGTGCAAGCAGCTACATACAGTGGACGTCAATGACGGTGGCCCACCCGCGGCCTCGAGAAGGACGCTTGCCGCGAGCACCGGGATCGCTGTGTCTGCCGCTGGAATGCTATACCTAGGCGCTTTTCTTCTCCATTCGGTAGATAGACCCCTAAACGGGTATAAAGCTGCTAGAAATAGCACAACAACAGCACAGGAGATCGGTAATGTCGCGCGCGGCGCGGTTGCGCGGCGTCCTTTTCGAGGCCGCAGATGGGCCACCGCCAGTGACGTCCACTGTATATGTACATTTAGCTACATTTTCGACTATGTTTTGCTGATTCTCCAAAGAAAAGAAGCAACGACAAAAGAGCGAAGAATGAAACACTCCTGTCATTTTCCTCGAAAAGTGAACAAGTGTGACGACATCGTGATCGGCTTCCTGCGAAATTCCACATTTCCTTAATAGCAAACGTTCGTTTCTTCTTGTCAAACACGACTCATGCGAACTAAATTGCAATGGAATATTGTCATTTAATCAAATTATTTATAATCTTACAGTTAATGCGCCTTTTGAAAGGAGGCTCACGTTTGATATCAGAATGGCAAAGTTGCAAAGAAATAATTATAGTTTTATTTTATTGGATTTTAATTATAATTTTCGATTTTAATTTTCGTTTCGTGCACTGTCCTTATACGGAAACTAAATTGTGCTACAAATTTCTTCTGCACTCAAGAATGGAAAAAGATCACGGTACTAAGAATTTACGGTTCCTGCTCAGATTTTTTTTGCGATACTGCTTTACCCAATATGGACAACGAACCCATGCGTTTATCTAAACAATGACAGAGTCCTAACTCCTATGACAGAGTCCTGCAAGATACAAAATAACGAAACATGCTTACGTTAAATAATCTAACGCACTTCACGAAAATAGCACCAATCCTCCTATGGTTAGGCTATTGAACCGACTTTCTCTTGTACAACAGCTATTATATCCTTCTTTCAGTCAACCATAATCACGACATCCCCCTACATCAAAGTACCTGCAAGTGCCTTCGTCCGTGTATTGAATGCACTGAACACAACTGCAAGCACTCCATTACCGGCAAAGGTATGTAAATGCTGAACTAAAATCGTACAGTTTCGTTCTTGAACAGTTATCTTCCAGGTGGACTGCAGTTCCCAGTTGCTGCTCAAGTTCGATCTGGGCAATCAGCAGCTGACCGTGACGCAGAGGAATCTCATTCTGAAGAACGCCGACGGCAGCTGCACCCTGGCCATGATGCCGACTGATTCAAACGGCTTTGATATGGGAATGAACATCGAGCTGGGAATACCATTCCTCCGTGGTCGTTGTTCATACTTCGATATGGGGCGGCAACGGGTCGGATTTGCGGACGCCATTCAACACTAGAAGACAGAATTCTATCTTATACAAAGCGTTAATGACCATGAGACCTGAGTGAGTGATGAATTGTGGTTGTGACAAGTGGTCTAACATGTAATTTTTTCTAGTTCTACGTTTGAATCAGTTTTTCTCCTGAATGTTTTTGTTTGCTTGGGCGTCCCTGTCGGTGGATGATCTTATTTTATTCGTTAGTTCTCATTCTTCTTCGAAGAAAAAGAAAATTTGCCTTTTATTCTTCCAGAGAGTTTGTATATATGAATAAATGATCAGTGAAGATCCTGGTTTACATACGTTTCTTGTGATTAGCCCCGAAAAGCTACGGCTCAGTGGTTAAATAATTCCTTCGGAAAAAACTATCCCCCCGTTCCCGGGACTTCATCACATATTAGTTTTTGGAAATTAACTAACCGGATTGACAGTTACACAGCGCACACGATGTGTACGTTACACCACATAAGTGAGCTTTGAAAGAGATCTACTGCTATACATATTCACGTGAATCCATTTTGAAATGTATCGATCGATAATAACCAGAGATCCACCACCCGAAATCGGCTGATAATCGATGCCATGTCGCTAGCGACTGGGATGCAGGGTGCTACACTCCGCGCGTAATATGGCAGCAGTCTTTCAAGGCGAGTTCATTCAGGGAACTCCGAATGGCCGTGTGCAAGGGGCGGGACCGTGACGCGGCTGTCTTGGGCAGAAACACAGGGTTCTTGCACGCCGTTTGGAGTTTCCTGTACATACAGGAAGCTCCAAATGTCCGCAGTCAAGGGGGGCGTGGCCACGACGCAGCTCTTTGATCAGACACAGGCGCTCTCTATGCTGCCTCTGGCTTCTCTGACTCTGCAGACAACCAGTGGCAGCATGCAGAGCGCCTGTGTCTCTATCTAAAGCCGCGTCCTGGCCACGCCCCTCTTGACATTTGGAGCTTCCTGTATGTGCTTTACAAGCCTCTTCAAAAAGCTTATCTGCAGTTGGTGGAATATGTGCCATAAACGCAATGTTGGTTGGTTTGGGCTAGAATGGCTGAGTTGGCTGGCTCTTGGACCATTTCACGTATATCACTGGATCCCACGGTGACAACTTGTGCCACGTATCCATGTTTGATACCGGCTGAATCATTTCTCTGCGGAGCAGTAACCTGTCGCTATAGTCCTCGAGGACTGTAGCACCTTGCGTCGCCGGCAACTGTGAGGCCGATACGCATTGATTGTGGGCGGAGCGGCGGCGGCGGCCGCCGCCTCCGGCGACTGCCGATCGCCAACATCAGCGGCCGCCAATGTTGGCGACTGTGACGTCGGTGCTTATCGATTGGTCGCCAACATTGGCGATCGGCGGCCGCCAATGTTGGCGACTGCGGCGCCAGTGCGTATCGATTGTGAGGAGTCGCCAACATTGGCGGCCGCCGGCGACGGCGACGCAAGGTGCTATACTCTTCGAGGAGTATGGCGGCTACCTGAGGGTTGCCCTATACTCTGCATTCCGTGATGTGATTTACATAAACTTGGTCCAGGTCTGCTGACAGCATGTCCGTGTATGTAATAACACTATCGCCAACCGACGACGTTAAAATACTTGCTGCGATTACGAGAACGTGTCCACGCAAGTAAACTTTGTCTTTGTCTGCCCCCTGGTCCTGCAGCGAAGACATGCTGGTTTCGTGAATTTCATCAAAGTGCACAATTATCAGGCTGCCATGGACTCGGATGATGAGGACCGCCTTTGTATAGTCGATGACCTCGATCCGGAAGACCAGGTACGCTCAAGCAGTTCTGTTCCTTCTTCCAACCGCTTGCCCCCTAGCAATACCGCATTTGATCTCACAGACAGATGAGAAGATCGATGCCAAAAGTGAGGAGGTCATTCCTAAAAAAGAGCACGCTGCAGAACACGCTCAACAGCGACAGTTGAAGTCACGACTGGTGAGCTCTGTTTTCTCTTTTTGAAAATTTTTTCTTTTCAGAATTGAAGTTCTAAAACCTTTTTCTGATTCAACTCCTCTGGTGGCAAAACAACATCAGTTTGAAATGCATTCTCTAACTGACCAATGGAAAGCTTTATTCCTTGGGCAAATGAGTGAGGGTGTGGCGCTATTCTCTAGGATTCTTTATTGGAATTCCTCATTTTTCAACATGATGTTGGAAACTCTCTTCGCCACTTGATTGCCTCTAGCTTTCCAAGGTTCTAAGGTCTTAGCGGAACCAAGCCATTATTAATATGGCAAGGCTCTGCCGGTAGTGTAGGTGCATATCTGGATATCTTATACCGCATCTTGCTTGAGAAACAAAACTTAAAATCCTCTCATTCAAAATCAAACCCTTCATACTTTACGATGTAATGTGATAAATGTCTTGTCCTGAATCTTTTCAGTGAAGGAAGGTTCTTTTTGCAGCCGGCTTCACTTAAGAACCGTATTGTGCGCTCCAATGCCCGTTCAACCTCTCTGGCTGCTACAGAATTAGATGTGACAGATGTAAAAGTTACTCGCCGTTCTGCAGGTCCTCATCCTGCAAAGCTAGTGAGTTATTTTCTTTGTCATTGTTTCTGATTTTATACCTGCATACCCTTACGAAAGCTTCAGAGGTCTCTAGCGGGCGGTATCAGTGCAGTGAAAAAAGAGGATACAACTGTTGATTTTGAAGCTGCAATTAACGAACTTGGTCCTGGAGAGAGTTCGAACACTATTGTCAAAAAGGAGGAGCATGAGGTAACACTTTTTTGATCACGTCTAATCTATCCATGTTTTGCTGGATCTAATCATCTTGTTAGCGTAAATACCAGGTAGAAAAATTCTTGTGGTAAGCGTCAGCTGATTTTTTGGAGCAAACACATTTGAATTCCACTCTCCAATGAATTACCGCGCCGCACCTCCTCTGCGGCGCAGTAGACCAGCTAGGCGCTGTTGCTGTAGGGTCTTGCCGGGATTTCACTTCTGTGTGTAGTTTCTACGAGTATTTTCTTTATGTGTGGGCATTTCTGTCAAAGTCTTTGAGTTACCAAGACGTTCAATAGTTTAGCGGATGGGTCAACAAGAGAATCGCGCACTACATAATATAACTGCTTCATAAGAAGCTATGTGAACGAAAAGAAGGAGCTTGTGAAGAGAACTATTGGAAGGAAGAACTACAGGGCGAATCTTCCTCATACTCAGGTAAAGGAAGTGAACCGATGCCATGTCAACTCAGCCATTCTAGCAAAGGTGTCCACACATAAAGAAAATGGTCGCCGAAGCAGCATACAAAGCGGAAATCACGATAACCCTCGCCGGCTACTGCGCCAGCTGGTCTGCGGTGCCGTGCTGGCGAGGGGCTGCGGCGCGCCAAGCCATCAGAGGGGTGCAGTTGTGATTGACGCTCCCCGTAGATATCCTAATTTTATCATAATAACAAAACTCATTGGATAAGCTCATTTTACTCGTGATATCTTGTTTGCGCACGGCAGTGGACTTTCCAGACATCCACATTTTAAAAAAAAAAATCTGGATTTTTGTATTTTCCATGTGAATTCCACATTACACCATACTCATTTACCACGTTGTTGTTGCTCCTGAATTTTCTAGCGAGATTACATAACTGGTACATTTTTGTATTGCATATACGTAAGATTCATATAGAGTAGGCTCGTTTAGCGTCACTGTTCACCATAACAATTGTGCAGGTTCATTCTCTTCCTAGGTAGACGTCGGTGTGAGCCTTGGTAGTGATCCGAGTAATACATGTGCATCGAATCACCCGCAGACTATCAACACTATATGTGGCAAAAAACGGGTAACTTTTTTCATCTTTTCCCCCCAGCATACAGTTTGCAGTTCCACATTTCTTACACTACACTTGTTTTTATAAGGTCTTCACTCACCCACGATTAAGAAGTGGAGACCGTCTTACGATGCTCATTGACCCACTGGATTCTGTTGAATTTCAGAACCACAAGGTACGATCGTATGTACGTAGTGAGTGTCAATAGAGCGCACGAAATTGCGGAGTTAAGCTTGTGCAGCACCGCGTTGCGCACTGGCATCGTTATCTTGCGCTGTCGTGGTGGCGTAAAACGATGGAATACGATGAAAAAAATACTGAATTTCAATCACGGCAAAAAGTAGCGATTACAACAACAGCGGGATCGTACTACACGTTGCTGTTGAGATCGCTACCTTCCGCTACCACGCTGTCATACGCGCTCGTCTAGGCAAATTTGTTATTTCCACCGACGCTCATTGTATTTGTGACTGTGTGCCACGGCATCTGAGGAATGGTTGCATGTTAGCCCGTTGTGAGATTTACATACTTTCTCGGGATGTCACCTGGCTCATGTACTACACTTTCTTTTGAACGCTTAATCTTGTTTGTTAGGAAAAGAACAGTGTGAAAAAGAATCGCTCCTCAACCAAAGCTGGTATCCCATCGAACGGTAAGCGATGTCGCCCTGCATGTCCTTGTTATCTTGAAATAAAAGTTTTTTTTTTCAAGCGTCGATTCAAAGAAAAGGAAATGATGGTGTAGCAAAGAAGCCGCAATCGAAGTAAGAATCCTCTGTTCACCTTTACTGGTTTCTCATTTAAGCTCATTGTTTTTATAGAGCCTCGTTGAAGCTCACAGCTCGATTTCCTACGGTGGTAAGCCTGTCAGCTTGAAGCAGTTACTCTCTTGACTTTGACTTGCATATCTTAAGACTAAGAAGGACAAAAAGTGCTCATCCACTGGGGAGGACGAATCGTATCAGAAGAACAGGAAGAAAGGTGTAAGCAAGGTGTGACAGCCCCCATTTGGAATTGTTTGTTTATCTGCAGTCATCTCTATGGTGTGGCGAGAAACTACTTGCACTACTACACTTACTTGTTATAGTCTGTCCGAAACGACGAGTCCGCCCACGCACGCGGGAATCGAGAGGCGGCGCGGCTGAGACGTATGTTGCTAGCTGCCAAGTCGAACACGTCACAGCCAAATCATTGGTAGATACCATGAAGATAACGATGAAGCGTGATACGCAGATTAGAGATGATGACGTGGAGTGCTGGAAAACGTGGCAGCTTCTCGATCCACGCGTGCGTGGGCGGACTCGTCGTTTCGGATCAACTATAGCAATGCTCATAATCGCTATTCTGAGAAAATATCTCAAGAACTATTCTTCATGAGAGCACCGTCTAGTTCTACAGGAATAACAAGAAGAAACTTCTATTTTAGGTGACCTCTGGTCAACATACCAAAGACTCCTGTCTGAGCGTTGGTGAAAACGAGCGGTCAGTAAAGAAACCAATAGAAGGTGATAAACGACCGAAGACTCCCGATGCAATTGCATCTGATGAGGAGGACTTCTTCTATACTCGGAAGCCACGTAGAATTTTGGGTAATTTTCCAATATTATGGATTTTCACAACATTTGCAAAAACATCCATCAGAAAATGAAACAACATCTGATAATGGAGAAGATACTGAGAGTCGCCTCACTCGAGCTAGACGGCGGAAGCTAACGTACGTTTGTTTTGTTCGTGTGGTCCACAAGCCATAAGCCGTTAATTGCCATCCTTCTCTCTCCCACCTTAGTTCTAGACTCCCTTTCACAGGGAATCCTGAAAAAAAATTACTATTTGATCTCAGGCGTTCACTGCTGCGTGGGGGCAGTTCGTTCAAAAGGTTTCGAAAGTCTGCTATGTGTCCAACAGTTCGCAGGAGAATGCCACGTATCCACTGCGATGGAAATGTATGTTACACAACCCTCTGACATTGGAGTAGGTGTAGTTTTATGTTATTGGCCATGTAAAGCATTCTGAAGAGAGCAGCGGATAGCTTTTGCTCTTCAGAAGATTAATTTAGCTATCCTATACCTCTGCCTCGTAATACCTGCTGTACATAGCTTTGCACCAGTGACAACTCAACTTTTGAGTGTATAAATGCGATTGTTAACGTTCTTACCAGATTATGATACACCGAGCCGTTAGCCGCATCCGACCCAAAAAGTTCACCCCGAAGCCGCATTCGACCCATAAAGTTCGCCCCGACACATTTTTAGACATTTTCGCACAAATTTTCCGCAAGGTGCTTTTCGTTCACTCGATTTTTCCGATTTCGCATTGGATGCATTTCAGAAAGGCGTGGAAACGTTTGATTCTTTTCTTAATTTTCCTCTCATTACCGTTGACACAATTGAAGATGTAAGTTTAAATTCTTATTCCTTTTAATATTTCCTTGTTATAAATTGATTCCAGCTATCGTGTGATGCTAACGAGTCTATGAATCAAATCTATGAAGATTACGTTAAGAACGTCCGCAGTGGGGTACGTTTAAGTTCCTCAGTGTTTTCCTAGAAATGGTCTTATAAGTCTTATAAGCTATTTCCATTCAAACATTCTCTTGCAATTTATCAATTAATGGACGTACCTCCCACAACCAGCGAGGGTCTTGTTCTTTTTTGTTTTTTCGCGTAGCATAATCACTTTGATATAGGGTTCAGATGTAGACGACTTTGAGCAGAAGATTGAAGAACGGGTGAAATGGCTCAAAGAGGTTCGTTTGGAGCAGTATATTTTAATTTTTGAAGTTATTAATTGCGTGATTTCCAGGAGGTTGCGAGGGCCGAATACAACATTAAAGAAGCTGAGCGCGAGGACTTCTTAGGAACTGACCCTTTTCTCGATCCTGTTGCTTACTGCAGGTATCCTGCATTCTCTTCAAATCGGGTTTATGGAAGAGAAATGTAATGGGCGGGTCATCTAAGATAGCTTATTTGTCAGGTGATCACGATCAGTTTCTCACGGGAGCAGCTTACTTGAAATCGAAAATTATCATTGTGATTTGCTCAGAAAACTGGAGGATATGTCATTCGTATACGTTTTTCTCTGTGATCGTACAACACATACATTTTCTCAGTCATTACGGTCGCTTCTACTAGATCTCCTTCTAGAACATTTTTAGGCATCCAATTGTGAGACGTGGTGACAGAGTGATCAGCATGCTCAGCCCATCTTGCGATATGCATGCTGCTCAGCATCGCCTCAACTCGTGTGCTCTAAGTGAGCTAGCTGGAGGAATGTGGCGGGTCAAGCCATTTGAGTTAGTAATGTTTGAATTTTTGTTTCGCATTCAGTGCTTAGTTATGTTTCTACCTTCACCATCTTTTTACCTTTATGGAATAAAAATAAGTAAATAAAACGAAACGATTATTGGTTGCAAACTTTAATTTAGTTGTGCCCCCTATAATTCCCAGAGACGGAAGCTTCGAAATGTCACGTAATCAAAGATTTGTGGTGGATTATTCCTAATCGAGAGTGCGTTTGAAGATGTGGCTGTTGGAGTATAGAAGGATGTATGTGAAAAATAATGAAAACTAATGCGGGCCGTTCCAACGTCGCATTCAATTCTACTTCCGGTGCAACATTAACCTTCTGCATAAATCGATCAACCTTGTTTGTTCATCTCATACAAGTAGTTCACAGTTAAAATCAGTTGGATGCTGTTCAACAGTCTACGTTGTGCCCTGTTTCAAACACAACAATTGTTGGGTATTTTTACCTACTCTGCCTTCCTCGTTTGCTTCTCCGATCATCACCCACTTCCTTGCACTTTTTCTAGTGTCTACCCAACTATCATCTCTAGCGAAACGGACCACATACCGAACCATTTCTAATATCGCATATTATCAGATACTACGCGAAAACCATTTTTTTGCGAAAAAGTTATGTCACTAGGAAATAAGCACGGGGTTTCGGTTGGCTGAAATTTACATAATGCGTCCGTCACTTTCCGTGAATAGAGAATACTGCTCTATTTCAAGAACACTTCGCTTTTGTCGTGGAGAAGGCAACAAGTTATACGAAGTCTCCGATTACTTGGATCAAGTCAGTGGCGCTGCCAGCCAGGCTGCTCTTGGTATGTCCGTTGCTCATTAAATTTGCTGCCCCGCAGGCCTCCGCTTCGGTGTTGCTACTACCCAACGAGTATTCTCCTCTTCATATAAGTTCTGAACGTCGTACCTGGTCAAAAGGTACGCGGAACTGCTTCCAGTGCCACTGTTGCAGAGTCCGGTGAAACAGTAGATCCAAGTTTTCGTTTTCGTGTTTATTCACGTGCTGTAATCTTTATATTTACAGAGAATCTTCACACGAAAGTGAAGTTCGAGAAAATATTAGAGGAAAAAATCAGAACTGTGCATAATAGTGTTACTGGAGCGCGATCGGGTAAACCATCAGGTTTCGTGAAAGGTACTAACAATTGTAGAAAATTTTATTAATGGATTTGTTATTCTCTGTTTCAGAAGAACAGAATATCTCGATATCCGCCTCTGACAGCACTCCGAATCCGATCAGTCTTCAAGCCAGTTTGACTAGTGGTTTCAGCGAAAACTGCACCTATATTGGGGTTAGTTTCACCACTTCAACTTCTCTTATTTCCGTCAACGAAAGCCTACAGCCTTGTATCTTTCGAAGTTCCTCGAAAAAATCGTATAGAGATGGAACAATTTCCAGGAGTTTCCGACTGACTTCGGCTGATTAATTATGAATTGCGCTTAGTGTCGTAAAAGCTTCGCGAATGATGGGATGCGTTCGACAAGGAAAAGTCTCTCTTTTCTAGAAGTTTCGTTTGCAGTCTGTTTTTTCATACATTAATTGTTTTCCTTCGTTGTCTTCATGCCTGCCTTCATTTCTTTTTTCTATTTTTTTTCTACTTTGTTATTGGCCCTTTTCACAAGTTACTTTGTTTCCGAAGTCTTCATATCTCTGAGTAAAATTCTGGAGTGCTCAAATGTTGTGCCGGATTCACATTTGCTTTTGTGCGGTTGACCGCTAGTGCTGTTGTCTGACGAATGTAATTCGTCTTCGCGATCGTGTCAAAGTCTAAATTTGCAATTTGGAGTTAGATGGTATATTTTTAAACCTAAGGATGTGTCAAAAAACGAAGCTCACTTATCGTCTGCACTGCTCGCTTTTCATCAAATAGAATCTGTTGTGGTGAAGAGTTCTCATCAAGGATGGCATTATTCAGCCGTCTTTAACAGTCTGTGTAAATCTTCCTTTTATCAAATGAGCTTCATTACTTTCTACCCCTCTGAAGTGAATTGTTGACATATGAGTAAGCGTTGTAGATCTGGAAATTTCTTACCAAGACAATTGGACGAAAGGCATAAGATTTCTGGCTCATTCTTCTAATCTTCAGCTTTCACAAGGAAAAGTGGGTTAAGAAGCTCATCATCTCAGACTTCTGCGCACTAGGGTGTTTCTCTATTTAGCCTAATAAAACAGTCAGAGCGCCTTTGTTGAAAAATAATAAGGACTTCCAAGCTATAATGTTTTGTAGATGTATGATTTTCTTGCGGATTTACCCGGATAAATCACTACGCTCGGGTAATCACAGATAGGACACAGTGAACAGGTACTATATATACTAATACTACATGTAGCATATGTACATACTATAGCCTGAGATAACTGCCAGAGGAATCCTGGGCAGTCATCAATCGTCGTCAACGCTAATACCTCTTGCTCACTGGGAGTCAGTAATAAGATTCCCGGGTAATCTCGAAAAGCAGCTCCACCATGGGTGTTTGTCCGGAAAATGGGGATAAACAGCTTCACAATGGAGTTGTTTGTTCGAAATGACGTCTTGACCACAGCAGGTGTGAAGAGACGGCATTCCTTTGCGAGTTGAGAGATACATGCACACCCGTTCTTCCCCGTCTACGGACGTTCGTCACCCGCCGCGCCGCCGCGCGCGAATTCGCGCGCGGCACTACCTTTTTTTTCCTGGCGCAGACGCCGGGAGGGTGGGTATGGAGCGTTATACCTGGAGTGGGAGGCGCGGTCGAGCTCTTGCCAATCGCAGAGGTGGGCCGCACCGCCCTCTCCAGGTATAACACCCCACACCCCGGGAGGGTTCGTCGCGCACTCCGCCCTTTTCGCCGCGTTCGCGAAAGGACGGGTGACGAACGTCACGTAATCGTTCTTCCCAGCCAGGTACATACCGAGCTTAGGGAGTACCTCCGGCGCTCATTCCGGAGGGGTGCTGGTTGTTGTCTACATTATGTGGGTCCAACCGGCTCGAAAAGTCTTGATCTTGTTATCAGAACGTACCGATCTTGCGCATGAACCTTGGTTCTTTGCTGATTTCGGTCTTCCGCTTCCTTTAGCCGTGAGAATCATCGTCAATATTGAAGAATAGTTTTGATATCGTCCTTTTCACCGCCTGATTACATGTAATGCGGAGGAACATCTACGATCAAATGTACGATCTTGTTCAACAATTTGCACAACAATGTTTGTAAATAATTGATGTCGTATAGCGGTGATTACCAGATGAAGCAGCATTGCAACGGTGCAGGTTGCGTGTGGTGCATTTATTGAATTTACATGGGCGAACGCACCAATATTGTGGGCCGCTGTGGGTTTATTGTTTTCCTTAGCGTTATTTGAGCGATTCCTCAATTTCATGTTGTCGACTGATGTTTCGTCGGAGATTCTGCATTGCTTCGTTGTCGTTTTATCGGAGGATCTATAGTCAGTTTCAAAGCTACTATGTATAGTTGAGTAGTCGTGCGGATATCCTGCCTTTCTCTCATTCCTCTTTGAGTGCTGCACACTTTCCTGTGTTCTTTTTCACTCTGCTGTTTTCCCAACTATCATCCTTGGTGAAACGCACTGTAGCACACATGAGCGTTGTGCGGATATTTGCCAATGTGTGGTTGGTTTTGTAAAAGTTATTAATGCTTGCGGCGCGTCAAAGTTTACGCGCCTCTCCAAAACTTCACAAAGTTTTCGCGCAGACCCAAAGCGACGAAAGTGGAAACGCGGTTTGTTCGTTTGTTTTCGGCGGTCGCAACGGCAAAACTAGGAACATTGCTGACCTGTCAGGATTTCTCTTCTACTTCCCTCCTTTGTACTGTTTATCGGCGCGTAAACTTTGACTCGCCGCAAGCATCAATAACTTTGTAGTGACAAATCATTCTCTGAGAGACAGCGCTGTTTCCGATGCAGGCTGTTGCTTGGCCACGTGAAACCGATTGAATTTTCGTATCACTATTTATTGGTGCGCATTGGTTCAAATTTTGTATACATATTCATTTAAAACCGTGAGGAAATATGTACAATGAAGGTAAAAGAAACAAAAAACAACATCCAATGCGAGTGGGAGCGAATGCTTCAGGCAACCTAGTGAGTCGCAGATAACCGTCATAAAAAGTTTCAGATTCAAATGATTCACAGAACCACAGCTAGATTTGAATAATTTCCACTTCCCTCTGGATTTGAACAGAGACCCAGACAGCTGTAGTTGCCATAGGAATGCTTTTGTAGGTTTATATGTAAAAATGCGTAGTAGCTATTTCTAGGTCTTAAAACAGCTGTGTCAGACTCATCCCGAACTCCGAAGAAAATGGTCATATGCCAGGAAATAATCTTGATGGAGGACGATCACTGCACATTAGGGCTATGTTGAGCAATATCTAAAGTTTCAGTGAGAGGTCCAAAATACTAGAAGCAAAAATTGGTTCACGTTATCCCGAACTTCAATTATATCAAACTTCGTCGTTCGTCACAGTTATGGACATGAAACGCTCGTTTCCCAGAAGTGGCGCTACCTCTTTATAGTTTGATTGACAACGTAACTAGACCAAATATCAGCACTTTTGACACGTTTTCCTGATGGACAGATGCTTGAATATCAATTTGGGCTTCATTCCACTTTTCACCACATGTTCCCCATTAAATTGAACTAGAGCGAAAATACTGCCTATCTCCCACCACGATTGCTTTTTTTTTGTTAGATCTCTGAACGGAGGAATCCAAGGGCATCTTGAAATCTATGCGAACTCTGCGTATGCTCCAGAGCATTAGCTTTGATATGCAGGTGAAAATTCAACTTTTTTATTTTGTAAATACCGTGGATATGGTGAGAGTCTTCTCCGACATGAAAAAAAAAACAATCTAGTACATAACTACTAGGTTCGTGCATGATTATTCGGCATTTCTTCTTAGCCAATTTTCGGGTTTAGAAAAATGTGTTTCTTTCCTTCCATGAGAAGATTCTCCAACGTCCATCTGATGAAAAATCGTGTAGAAAGTAATATACGTGTTTGTAATGGTGAGCTCTACCACTCCGAAAGATGATTGGATTGTTAAGGAATCATTTCTTGGCTTCAGCAAGGCTTTCAGTGAAGGAGTAATGAGAGAACTTCAACATCGTGTCTGATGATGCGATCTTGTCATGGCTGTGAAGGTTAGCAAATGTCTGAATGCCCGAGAGTTACGGATGGACTCCAATTTTTTCCATTTCTTCCTTGTTAGCAGCTATTTGTACAAATATGTACATATTTGCCCAGCTTCTCCAGAGAAAATAAATACACCGTGTATCACGCATCAATCTAATGCTTGTTTCTATTGAAACTTCTCCTTTTTGAAGCAATCATCCCAGTCTTCGAGAAGTTGCTTTGAAAATAAAATGCCCACTTATGAATGTTTCTGTTTTTACACTGGTCGTGACAAAAGAGGCAAACTCCATGCCTTTTGCTTTCTTCGCTTTTGGTTTTTTTTTGAAGGTACAGGTGATATCGCAGTTGAAAACAATGGGACTGTACACTCAGCTTTAACATCCCTTATCTCCCTTAATAAACACTGAATAGTGCCCTGCTTTGTGGGATTACATGTCTGACTACGGAATATTACAGTGGTCTTCTAGATTTGGTTAGCGTGCAAAAACGAAAAACGGAGTAGGCAAACTCACTCTTCGGTTTAGAAAAGAAAATTTTTAGGAGTTCTTGAGCGTGACCCAAGTCCTGCTCTATCGCTGGAGTACATACTTCTTTCTATTAATTTTTCGCTTGAAGTGAATGTGTCTATTACGGGTCTCGGATTTCTCTGCACGTTCAAAGAATGGAACAGATAAATCGCCTCCCTAACGACACTGCTTACGCTTTTCATCTACAGATTTAACCATTTTTTCGTACACGACATTATTTCGTCCCACTACTTAAGGTTATCAACTTATTCCGCATACTGAACGATTTCCTTCGTGACTTCATGCTCGTTGAACTCGAATGCCAGATGCAGTACTCATTACAATTACGCCTGAAATACGAACCCGTACCACGACGGAACTTCATCTTATGTTTATTTGCGGTTTTTCTCTGTTTACCTCGGCCTAATGCATTCCATCCAGTTCCTTGTGTTAGTGCTAGGTCTAATTACACTCAAGCGGTTGAGCTGTTCAACCTCGTTGAGGTTACCACCAAGTCGTGCTCAATTTACAGGTACGTATCTCTGAAACGGAGTTGTTCATTGAAGGTAAAAATGAGTACTAGCTGTGTCAACTGCTACTAAATTCAAAGATTGTATGCCATCAGCGCATTCGAATTTTTGTTGATGGCCTTCTGCATCAAAGAGAAGGTTGTCCCAATTTTTCACTTTTTTGAAAACTGATAGTCCATTTGCTGCACTATTCGCATGACTATTACACATTAGTTCGTTGAGTACAAGTAAAGTGGCAAAAAGTCCGATTAGAAATAGAAATAGTGCCTACTCTCACGATGTGCGGTGTTTCTGCAATAACTTGCACTAGTTGCACATTTGCAGCCCCAATTCCCGAGAAATACTGTGGTGCAGTCTTTACTTATAAGTAATATTATTAGATTCTGACTTTAATAACCAGTATTGAATAATCATTAATAACTAAATCGTGATCGTGCGGAAGCTCTCGAAATCTACAGAAGCATGAACATGCTATCCGTGCCACTATGGAACATACATATATACGTATTTATGCAATTCGTGCCTTATGGAGTAGTGTTACAGTTTTCAGCTGGTGATAGCAATTGTAATTGTAGTTGTAATTGTAGTCCCAGTTGTATTTGTGACTGCAGCAATAACAGTAACATTAGTAGTAATAGCAGCAGTAACAGTAATAGCTACGGCAAATTTAGTTGTGAATGCAAGTGTAATTCTGATTACCAGCAATAACAGTAACGCCAATAGTAATGGCAACACTAACAATAATTGTTAACTGTAACTGTAGTTGTGAATGTAATCGCAGTAGCAGTTTTATTATGTAGTTTTCGATATGGGAAATGCCACTTTTTTTAAATTTTATTCACACTGTACCTAATTACATAACGTGGAATGGTGGAAAGCCACCCGGAAAATTTCTTGTTTCTTGAGTGCGCTTAACGGTGGTCGTCAATGAGAGAGCGTTTTTCGCAGACTTTGGAAGCATGCGGCGCCTCTTGCGCTGAAGTCGCCGCCACAATAGCAAATCAGGATTTTCTCGATAGTTTTTCATTCTTTTTGGTGCCAAGAAAATTAACTAACAATCAAGAAAAACCCATGATATGCTCTCATGGCGACGATTCCAGAACAAGCGGCGCGGTCACGCTGCGTACTTCTCGAGACAGTGAAAAATGCACCTGAATTGACGCTCACTGTACGTGAGACATAGCACATAGTACTTATCTGCGGAAGATCCCCGGAGAGAATCCTTGATGGGCCCAAGAGCTCGCGGGTGCTTCCGCTTTGATGCGAACGGCGTCGAGCAACTATCAAAAAATCCTGGTAAGCGCAGGTATAATCGTACTTTCTGGAGCTGCACCTACGTATGTGCTTGAACAGATAGTGATGTATTTTTTCTGCTTTCTCTATCCTTGTTTCTTAAAATTTCAATGCACGTATGTACATATAAGGAATAGGAGAAAAGTGATGCCATTAGTGTTGTTTATCTGGTCTATGCCTCAGCATATCAGTTGACTTACCAGCGTAACGATAGTTTTACAGCCAAATCGCAGGGAAATGTCAGGAACAGAAGAAAAACTTAAACACTTTGCACTAAATATGAGTAGAATGAAAACGTGCGCATCTTCTATAATAGGTTCTCGCTTGTGAAGCCCCAACTCCATTTTTTCGTTTTCAATAGCTCTTACTGAGCAGGCTTCCTTTTTGGACGTCTGTGGTTAGGAATAATATGCACATATGTGTAGCCTATGTTTGTAGTAATGCACATGTGAAGCTGCATTCTGTAACTCATATGCCGCGCAATTAGGAGTCTTATATTATGATCAGGACCTACATATTGGTAATTAACATGTTCGCATTCGAGAGTATTTCGTGTTTAAAATTTGTTCTGTCTCGCCACTGATAACTCCTTTTACCAATTGCGGCACCTTGAGATTTCCCTTGTAGTATTCACAGAAACTTCCTATGCGGAAGCCTCTTCGGTTACATCAGACTAGACATGAAGAAAATACGATGTAGGTGGCGGGATGATATTTAAGCGAATCTCCTGGGAAACCTCATAGTTGGGAAGGAGCTTCAGAGTAAATGAACTCTTGCTTGCGATGTTACAGCCTCGTAAAATGCCACGCATAAGCTATGTAAAGTTGAGATTTCTTCCTAACTGTCGTTATAAGATTATAGTGCCTATCTCCTAGCTGCACACAGTGGGCGACGACGAAGGTGCGTTTTCCGCGAACACGGGGGGGAAATTAGGGGTTTTTGGTAGATTTCCACCTTACCTGATGTCTCTGTCGAGAAATCTAACTGACAATCAACAAATCCCAATGGTTTGCTATTACGGCGACATTTCCAACGTGAGCGGCGCGGTCACGCATTGTGCTCTCCGAATCAGCGAAAAATGCACCCTACATCGACGGTCATTGAATGTGGTTCTCCTACACACTTTTCTCCATAATGCTTTTCAAGCGGGACTTCTAGATCGTTCCACAACGATTATTTCAGTGGATGAGCTTCCTGATTGCCTTGAAATGTATTCTCGCGATTTTGTTTTCCCCTTTATTTCATGTGTGTGAGCAGCTCAGAGCCTTCTGAGAAATAGTGGTGAGAAACTGCGCACCCACCACTGTAGAGAGCTCTGTTTAGTGATATAGTTGTTTTAAGGTTACTTCCTTGTATATGCTCATCTTTTCATAAGCTCTACAATGTAACCGTAACGTGAATCTCCCACGCTTATTATGATTTTAGCCAGAATCGAGTGATCAATGAAATTAAGAAGCTGCGTAACTAAAGCCCACATACTGCACTTCCTCGTTAAAAACGTCACGTTTTTCCTTGCACTATCACGAAGTTCCGCATAAGACAGATACGCACAGATACACTGCTGCCAGATTGTTTTCGTGAGTTCACTGTAATCGTCGCATCACTCTGCCAACGAAGCACGAACCTTTTGCTGGTATACGAAGACCATTTTCATGTAGTCAAGGTAGAAATTCTAATCCTTTAAGGTACTACCCATGATAGGTTCCCGTGTCCGAGATTCCAAGTGTTTCCAAGCCCGAATGATGGTTTCAATAATTAAACGGAAGTTTCGTCGTCGAAGATCCTCAAGATATGAAAGATAGAGTTGTAGCGTGGAACAAACGCTTCTTGTTCACAATACAATTGCTCTCTTTCCACATGACAAATTTCTTGCTTTATTCTCACCTTCCATTTTCACCATGCACTTTTGCCCATTCTCTCCTGTAGGAAACTGGAGCAGCAAAACTGCCTTTGACAAAGAATTTGACATCGTTGATCACTATTTTCATCCTTGCCATGCATAGTACTACTAACCTACTGTCATAGTAAAATCTGAAAGAACGAAATTGTCGTGGTTGTTGCCTTAAAGGCAGTGTGTCACCTCGTTTCGTGGGCTGAAAATACCAACAGACTCTAGAATTCCTCGTCACGCTAATTCCAAAGATGTACGTCAAAGCTCATAAAAATGATCAAAACCCCGTTTCGGAGGGCTCGAAAGTGCAGTTCACGGACCACCTGGGCGGAGCGGTCCGTGGATGTGCTAGCTGCCCGCCACGACTGCAGCTTTGGCCAACACGTCTGGACGTGTCCGATCGATGAGATCAACGGCTTCACACGTCCACAAACTGTTACAAATCCCGTCGCGAAAAACGTTTAACAGTAGGGTTAAAAGAAATTTTTGTAACATTTTAGGTATGCCGTTGGATTCAGCGTGTCGAGGAGATTCAGAATCTGGTAAAAGCTCAGACACGAAAACGAGGTGACACACTACCTTTAAACTGACTTCTGGGCCAGGATGCATAATTAAGATTACCCATGGTACACGTGTTAGCGTACTAAAATTTACCCTTTTCTCGGCACCCATCGACGTGTTCACCCACAAGTGACCATGGTCTGAATGCGTCACTGAGATAACTCAGGGTAACACGTTGGCGCTCGTATTGATGATGGGTAGCTTTGTGGGGTGTTGACACGTTTATCCTGGTTAATCTCAATGCTGCATGCGGGCCTGTTTCCCTCCTCATTTGCATTGTCGTGTTGCCCCTAAGAAACGGAAACAGACAATTCCGCAATGTCCTCTGCGTGTTGATCAATTTTGTTGTTATATGCATATTACATGTAATTAACGTACTATATGTGAATCATTCATCAACTAATGCACCAGTACATATCATTGCTGATTTGAGGAGCACTTTTTCTGCTTTCAAAGAGTTCAGAGCAAGACCTTGTTATTGTGTGGCTGTGCAACATACGTAATTCTTGTCTCTGAAATTTCAACCAACCACAGTACCTACCCAAGTTAAGCCCTTCACATTCTGTCAACTAGCCTGCGAGATGCGGATTACCAGTTTTGGGACACAGTTTCCAAAAATATTCCAAAAGAATGACGTATTTGAAGCTAGGAGAGCAATGAGGGAAGCGGAGAATGTCTAGCCTGAGAGCGAACCAAACTATGGCTTTGGAAAGGCCCTTTGCAATTTTGCCAAGCGTATCGGAAAAAAATCTGTTCCAAAAATTATCAATATTTATATTTAAAGTTAGGTAGTTCACATTTCTTGCGACTCTCCTCGTCATCTACACTTTTGGAAAGAAATAACATTGAAATCTTTGTAGTTGTTTCATGCACACGGTCGTGAAAATTAACAAAACACCATTCCAAGAATAGGTTGGCTCAACAGATGCTGAATGAGCGCACTACGCTTGACGAGCGTCAGTCTATTTAGGTAGGGCAGCTTAAGAAAATCTCCAGGCTTTCTCAGATTGGTTGAGTTCAATCACAACGAAGGCAAAATGTATTTAGTTGCAGTAACATGTAGATAAGAAGTAAGATTTCGGGGGAAAACTATGTTAC
This sequence comes from Ancylostoma caninum, assembly GCA_037903475.1. NCBI lineage: Eukaryota > Metazoa > Nematoda > Chromadorea > Rhabditida > Ancylostomatidae > Ancylostoma > Ancylostoma caninum. The sequence continues at coordinate 2,013,062 of JBAJFG010000615.1, read as the reverse complement.
AGTCGGCTATTCTTCATTATTGAACTTCTACATATGTTTGGTAGTAATTTCGCCCAACTTCGGCTATTTCTAAGATTATCTGCAGGAGTTCTGTGAGGTCTAGTAATTAAAATTCTGAACTGCTTAAGTTACCTGCTTCACTTCTGTTTTCTTTTTCCTTTGAATACTCCTTCTTCCTGTCTCCGGTTCTTCTTGTTAGATATTAATAGATCTTTCAATGCTGACAGCGTATGTTGTGGCGCATAGTAAATAAATAAGTAAGATACATCCTGGATAACACTCCAGATGGGTCCACGAGTATTTATGTAGACGTAACTTGACATCTTGACACGTTTGCTTCATTTCACACATTATCTAGGCGAGTACACTGCTAAAAAGCAGTTTTTCCTTTCCCTTATGTTTGTTGACCAAGTTGTGGAATTATTGCACTTATTTTTCCTCTTCCTTCATAGCTTTGTGCCTTTTTCATAGCTTATTTACTTTTTCTCCATCAGTTTCGTTAATTTATTAGTCTTCTGTAGTAATTTCGCATTTTTTCTGTTGCCTTCAAAAAATGCCGTGAAGAACCAGTGTCAGTATCTCTCTTCGGGCATGAGTAACAGAGGAATGTAGGAGGGGAAAACTAGAACTTCTAAACTGAACACCGAGTACTCCACCATGCTCCGTACAATGAGTGGTTCATGCATAAACTTGAAGTTAAAAAAACAGCGCGAGTTCATCTTTTATTTGCTGGAATATCCAAAAGCTTGAAACTCTGTCGAGACTACTGTAGTTCATCATTGACGATGTAGAAAGGAAGAAGCCTTGCGTTCCAACAAGAAGCCAAAGAGTTTTCATACTTGGCTGCGCATGTACGTACAATAAAAAGCTGGCTTCTTTTGTATATAAATTCTTGTTGGATTAGTGCTTACCACAGCAATTGTACTGTACATATGCCTCAATTCCACAATATCTGTACAAACTGTCTAAAATTGGCTGCATGGGTGTTTCTCGACAATATTTCCACAGATTAGTGGGGAAAGGAAGTCAACCGACGACCGTCCAAAATTGCAGAAATAAAAACTATGGAAATTGCGAAGAATTCGGATTTTTGGCTATTTTGGATTTTGTACATATGTACGTAGACTGTTTATGTATGTTTGTTGTGTGTATCTATATATGTTTGTGTTGTGTCTATGTATATCACATTCTGTGTTGAAATCTGGCAAAAAATGGTCAAAATTGACGAACAAATCTGAAAAAAAAAACTGGAAATTCTGATAAGAACCGGACCTTTGGAGATTTTCCGGATTTATTGATGTTCTGAGTGTATGGATATGTGTATACATGTATGTATGTATGTGAATCTGGAAAGTTTTTGCGAAAAAAATGGCCAAAAATGCAATAATGCTGGAAAATGCAAGAAAAAAATACGGACTAATTTCGGGTTTTTGTGGATTACTAGCTAAAATGTGTGTATATGTATGTGTTTGTATGTGTGTGTATGTATTTGAAATTGGGAGATTTTTTGGCTGAGACTACGAAAAATTCCGAGAAAATGCGAAGTCATTTCCGAAATTCCCACTGAAAGCCAGACCGCACTTCATTGTTCTTCTATAATTCCGAGTGTTTGAAATTGTTTCCGTTTTTCAGAATGAATAGTTGATTCTAGTAATGCCCATGCCTCAAAAATTATTTTCACGGAATGGAAAGTTCAGAATTCTGCTATGGACAGGTGACAGAGTAGTAAAAGCTTCATGTCTGTGTGTTTTGTTTGCGAAGTCGAGGGATTTGAACTTTAAAGAATTATTCATGCGAGCTCCGCCCACAGGGCTCGGCTTCATACAAAGTGCCAGCAGTGTAGACGTCTCTAGTCTACCTTGAGTAGAACTGTCGGTCCTCTAATCCCTTTCCAGATTGTTGCCATGGGAGGAAGCACCTACATACAGGTCACGTATCCTACAGCCCCTAGCGTTTTTGGATTCCTCTTGGAATCGATGAAAACAATTGAACAAATATGTTTCTTTGGATCCATGGAACACGTCAGAAGTTGAAGCATGTATGGTGCACCTGAATAGGCCTGAATAGGCCCAAGAGTTGTAATTGTTCAGAAACCGCGCAGCGTCATAACATCGAAGACGTCCTGCCTAAATTTTTATTTCTAATGGCACTTTTATTCGGAAATATATTCAGGAATATGCGCTTCACATTATGAGATCAATTGCCAACTCCCATATCCACACCTATTCTTTCTTGAAATTCAATTATTATTCCCATATCCGAAAAGCACCTTTTATCGATAAGAGGTTCCTCTCAACTATCGCTCCTCTCTTATTGGATTTCACTCTACATCGCATGCACATGCATTTTCCTCTGAAATTCCCGACATCTCCATCTTCCTTTCTCACTAGGTTGCATAAAAACACCCTCGATCCCATCAATATCCTGAATGTATGATATTCATTGGCATTCGTTCGTCGCCAAATAGAAACAGTGCTCAAACGATATATTTGGTGAATTTATTAGTCTCTTTTAGTGATTTTTTGTGCCTGGCTAGAAAGTAAGGTCTGTTCAGTGGTCTTTTGCAGCTGCTTGAGGGACAAAGCTTGATATAAAAGTAATACAGCAGTTTACGCCTGTTAAAATTTGACCCGTGACCAATATTGCTCACGGGTAATTGGAGACAGCTGTTCTAAATCTTTCTTGCGACAGATTTCCTTTGAGGATCTGAGGCAGTCATACACTTTTCCATGAACACCCCTCGGGTATAAGCAGGATGTGGAATTTGTTCCCCTAATGCGAATACCATTATTTCCCAACTTTTCCACCATTGTGTCGTTCTTTTCAAAGCATCCGTAACTTCTCTTGTTGTTGCGACTGTCACGTCAAAAGCAACTGTTCCAGGCAGCAACACACGATGAATATCGTCGGCTGGCTCCTGGCAATGGTCCTTGTGGTACGTGATGCGTCGTCGACAAATATAGGTTTGTTTTTGATTATTCAAGTATAACTATTCACTACAGTCGCATTCTCTTTGAAGGGGATTTGAAGAGCAGTTAAAATGAAGTGGCGATCGTTGGTTATGTTTTCGTGCAGCTTATCTGCGCGGAATTTTTGTAATCCTTGATTTGCCGCATTCAGGGCAAAATTCGTGGTCTCAGACAGATGAGCACAGCTAGTTAGACTAGCGAATTACACCAGGTGGATTCCTTTCCTTTGATTCGAAATTTTGACTTGATTTCTGCAGAGTGGAGATGCACGGACCACCTTAAACTTCCATTTCATTCTGGTAGTTATGACCAAGTTGAAGCGTTAGGCACGCATTACTTACATTGATTACCGCTATCACTGCGATGAATTAGGTTAGGCGTATGAATTCATCTGTTAAGTTGCTCGATCGACAGTATCCTAGCCAGGTTTAATTCAGAATGTTTGGTGTACACATAGCACATGCCCCCTTATTTTGTCTTGTAAATGAAGTTCACATCCACTTCTCTAGGGCCAGTTATGATCCGCAAGGAGAGTCGCCGCTCTGCTTCCTTCCGCCAGTAAGAAAAATGCTTAGAAGCTTTTCTTGGATTCTGAGGCAAACTTTTTAACAGTGGCAGTTTTGTAATACAAATCTATTTTAATATTCTCCAGTAATTTGAAAGTGCTCAACTTCACAGAAAGCTGTTGCTATTGGGTTTTGGAGAAAATATTTGAAGAAAAAGCACTTTTTCCACCACACCATGTTCGAGATTTTTGAAGCGAGTTACCGTTGAATACCTTTCTTTTCGTGGCTTTTCTTTCCTGCCTATTTTGGGAAGCGGTTTGCACACCTCTTTTATACCTTTACTTAGTCAGTTTTCACCCATCTTGTCACTACCATAACTTCTCAGAGTAGCTATGATTAATCTGGGTAGAATTTGAAATATCTGCATAAACCAAAAACCATGAGTTGTGAATCTTTGGAACTGATTTCTGTGAGCGCCAGTACGTATATTCGTAGTACATGATGGCATTAATGCATTTATGGTCTTTTAGTTCAGAAAGGACCGATGAAGTGAATTTGTCGGCAATTACATTCGCACTGATTCCATCGATGGTAGGACGCCACTGGATCCTTTTAGAAAGAGATTTTATCAAATGGCAGTAGGTAAACATCAAAGGGGAAGGAATCACATGTCAAGCAAGCGTAAAAATTAGATCAGTTGGCCGACACTGTGATGAAGTCGTAATTGCAGACAAAGTCACTCCACAGGCCCTCTCTGAGCTAATAGATTATATAGGCAGACTAGACAGGCTAATAGACGGACTTCCAGTAATGTCGTGCTTCATGAGCAATTATTTTGATCTCTTTCCTTACCTGTTCAACTCTGTGCCTTGGTTTGTACCAACCCAAAACTTTTATTGTATGGCTGTCTGTTATATCAACGAAATTTGCTAGGTGAACTTTCTGAGGACAACGAAATTTCTACGACATTTACGTAAAAGGATACTAGTTTCAATACTTCAGAACCTAAGCACTGTCTTCAAAACCTAAGAAAGGATATAGTTCACACTTCAACTATATAGACTACTTCAGTACTTTATTTCAATCCACTTGTATTTGCAAGTTTCTTCAGAAATGCAGTTCCAGATATCACCCTGCCATACCGATTCCGGTCGATGGGTGGTCTGAGCAGAATGTTCCACGTGAGATCGGAAGCACCAAGAAGTATCAAACGACAAGAGCTCGAGAACGCAGAGAACGAATATTCATTTTCCCACCTTGGCTTCGGCTCAAACAGCGTCTTTTCTCCACGATTTGGCTTCATCGTTGAGCGGCCAAGATTGTTTGAAGAATAAATAGTGGTGATTGTTGTAAAGTGCTGGTTTTTGTTTATTATTAAACAAAATGTAAGCAGGATTGCAGACATTATAAGATTTAAATTTACTGAATAGGTGTAACAGCTACGTACAGATATTGAAATTAGCATACTATTTTCGAAAATAACACGCATTAGCAGCACATTCAAACACTAAGCAGCATGTGCTGTTTGAAGGCAGCAAGAGTCGAAATCCTCGACTCGGACCTGAGCTGCGAACCCTAAAATAGGCTCCGCGCACATCACGAATCTGCAAGGAACACACACAGTAACGACTTACCTGTAGAAAACGGCGAACTGCCGTCGCGTGCACGCCCGGTCGGCCAGTGCTTCGGAGGGCCCGACGCGCCAGCTTGCGCATTTTAACGCATGCGGGCTGCTACCGATTCCCTTTCTCCGTGCTGGGACCCATTTGCGCACGCAGGGCGCCGCTGGAGTACTCGTCCGCGCACGGAAAGCAGCATCGCCTTTTCCCGACTTTCTCGGGTGTTTCACGCGATTTCACCACCGAATATGAGCAATACACCCCCAAAAACCCCAAAATCCGGCGAAATCACAAACACGATGGTTTCGACGGGTGCTGCCTTTAAATCCGGCAACATTTTCTGTCAACAAAGTCGTGCCACATGAAAAAGTGGCCTTCTGAAGGATTTGAGTCACTTCTGCTAACAATTCTTTCTTCTTTCGTTGTCGCTCCACTGGAAACGGAAGGTCAGCCAATAAATCGATCAGCCGATCGATCAATCAGTCAATCAACCAACGACAAACAATCAGTCAATCAACCAGCGACTCAATCTATAAATTGATTTCTGCCAAACGACTGACAAATCCTAACTAGTGCATTGTAAGGATTTGGCAAGCTGTTCCATTTTGAACGTTTGAAAATAGTGTGATAAAAGTAACCACATGGCAGTGGTATTAATTAACACAGAAGATATCTTCAGGCCTTTGTCGTTCACAGCAATACGGATCTAACCCTTCCTAGTATTTGTGAAGATTCAGTGATTTCCCTTCATCACACCATAGGGGATAAAGAATCTGTGGCTGTGGAGCCATTATGTGAACAGGCGTAATTACACGAACACTGAAAAGCTCGATGTGGTCTAATATCGCCAACCATGACTATCATTCCTTATTTCTTTTGAGAAACTGAAGAAGCCTCTATTGGAATCTCTACTATCACACTTACGAAGCACTTGAAGTCACATTTTACGGACTGAAGCATGCATCCCACATCAAAAACGAATATTTCAGTTGCTCAAGAAGGTGAAATGATGTCAAACCGTTCCTCAGATAATGATATTGCGCTTTAAAAATGGTGCACAAGCGAACAGATTGTAGTGGAACGACATTATTTGCGTTATTTTCATGCTATCACAAAGGCTATGTCCGTATTATTGTTTTTTTGGAACGTCCTAGTAATCCATGAACTTATCAACTAAGCACCCTGTGCATGTGGTACACATATTCTGTTAGGGCGCTAAAGGCTATGCGTCTTCATCACAAGCTAGAAGCTCGGGAATCCAGTATTTGCTGTTAAGCCCTTATACATAGAAGTATGCTCATAGAAGAATGACATTTAAGTGACAATAAGAAAGCAAAGTTCTTCAGGTGCAAAAGCTTCGTACTGTTTTAGTCAAGGATGCTGTTTAATGCTTAGGCGAGTAAGCATCTAGAAATCGACACGCACGTCATAGCCGACTACACACATACATACTTTGTGCTAATCCAGAAGCAAGAATTTTCCCGACATACATAGAGGGCAGCATTTTGAAGAAAATCGTATATTGCTTTGCAATTTTCCCTGAGGATACTCATACACTTGATGACACTTGCGATCATACAAAGTTTGCTTACTTACTTGGTTACTTGGTTGGAACTTCAAACGTGGCGGTGGCTTTGTTGCGGATCGTAGCATGTCTTCCAGTCACTTCTATCTTGGTCTCTTGTGGACCAGTGAGCCAAGCACTTTTTCTGTCGTCAGTAATGTTACATCGGAATGAAAAAGAATCATTGCACCTAGTCTGAGGTACCCAGCGGGCGTTCTTTTCCACGGGGATACCATTCTGTTACAGCTCTGCTCCATCGGCCATCGTTTCTTCTCATCACGTGCGCGGCCCATCGATGTTTTGACTTGTTAGTGTATTCAAGAGCGTCAGCGACTTTGGAAAGGCGTCGGATGTCAGCATTGTGCATGCCGTGTCTACGCGGCGTGAATCCAACCGTCGTTCCATTGATAATTGCGTGGTCTTCAGCTGCTTTCGAAGCGCCTTTGTCAACGCCCAGGTTTCACTTCCATAGCCGAGGGCTGGAATAACGGTAATATTGAACAGCTCGGCTTTCAGTTTCGAGTTCTTCATCTGAGACACAGCAGGCTTAATAGTGTATGCGGCCCAAGTACCTCTCTTTCTCCTGCTAATCTCTGGTCTAAGGTTGTTATATTGATCACCCGTCCTAGGTATACGTATTGGTCAAAAGTAGATGGATCTGATACAGATGCAGCTATACAGGACATGCGGACATGTGTACATACACACACGCGTATGTACGCATTCATTTGAAGAACCGTGACACCTGAAATGAAGAAAGACCATCCATATTTAGAAATATGATGGTCAATTTTTATGGAACGTCCAATATTTTAGCGAAGAAAATCTCTTTAAATACTTACCGGAAGGGCAGCCAAAAAAGTACAAAAAGCTACAAAAGAGCCGATTTTGCGACACCCTGTGCCCGATCAGCATGATGGGAGCGCTGATTGTTTTGCATTTATCACAGACAGCCACTACTCGTTTTAGTTTACCCCAGTTATAGAGAGAAGAGATTACCGTACTCAGGAGGTGATTTTTATAGAAATTTGTTTAATCACAGAGGATTTACAGCAACAGTTTGAAGTGAGGTTCTCGTTCCGTGGTCACTAATGGAGCTATTGAACTGTGATTGGGATTTACTCGCCTGCGTCAAACAAATCCTCCACTGTTGTCTCATCTCCCAAACAAACTGGTTACCACTCAATTTCTTCTCATGCAAGAGTACCATTGAGTGAGGTATGTACGTAAGACCTTTTCAAGACCTATCTGGTAATTCCTTCTAAATTCTAAATGTCGGCGAATCGGCAATTGCTAGATCAAATATGCAGATAAATAAGTGTACACACACAGGAATTCTAGAGCTGTTGAAAATGAACTAAAACACAGGAAAAAACTTGATCTCTGAGATCAATTCGGAACGGTTAAACTTTGTTTGATTTTAGCTTTGTAGTGAAGCGTGAATAAAAGGGAAACAGCTCAACACAAAAAATTAAGCGAACATGTCACATAGTGTTTGCTGTATGGTTGGATGGAAGAAAAACTGGAAGTTGAAAAAATGACAATTTTATGTGGCTATTGTTGAGTGTCCCGCACAGAACTCGAACCGAATCGCGTGTCCATTTGTGTTTCCCACATTTTCCTCGTAATCCCTCCTTTTCAGTGCCCTCATTTGTCCATTCTTCTTGACTTTCGTCTCTCCTCTCGACCCAAATATCTTGAAATCGGGCGCGGTCGCCAATTTTTCACTTTCCACACATCTTCGCTGTTTCCACTCTCTGCCATACCAACATAAATAGTTTGGCCAGATTCTACTTATGGAATTCTCATCATACGTTCATGTACAATATGTCCATTTTTAGCCCGAACTAAAGTGTGGTTTTGAAGCACACAGATGGCTCAATGGTTTGAGCCTACTTTGCAATGTTACCCTGTCGCTGGTTACAGCCCATCACAGGAAATCGCGAAATTACTCATAGCATTTGGACTTCACAATCTAATACAATACCTCTCCTTTGGCTTAGTATAGAAGTATTGGAAAAAGTTCAGCGTAAATGTCCAAAATGTGTTATGTATACGAATCCATATTGTAACCTAGTCTGAATCACACCGTACACGTTCTCGAGCATGTATTTCTTCTGCTGATTACCGTGCACTAAATTCACTTGCTAGAGTAATATCTAATGAGAGTGTACGTACTGCCTGTTACAACTCCACTCCAATGCGCGATAAGAAAGATTTAGATGCTAAAAAGTGTGTTGTGTTAGAAAAAATGTTAAAAAGTCTAACTACGGTGTTATTGGTGCATTCAGTGCAAGTAGTCCAAGTTTTTCTTGTGAAATTGATTTTTTTTTGTACTTGTTAGTTATTATATTTCACTATAGTATATTTACTTTTGTTAGACATTTAACTTAAAGTTTACTGGTTATTTATTTACCATTTTTGATTATATGAGAGCTGCATGATTGCAATATAGCAGAATGTACTTGAAAACTCTTCAGAAGTTTGGCAGACGCACCGATGATTTCCTATCGAGCTTACATGCCAGTTTCTTGATCGCTGGCGCAATTAACAGTGCTGCAGCACTGTGGATGAGATCGAGGGTTTGAATTTTATCTCTGGCCCTCAAACCCCACCTACAAGTCTGCAGTACCAGTCACATACAGCCATCATGGCACGTGCCATAGTGCAAATAATAGAGGTGAATTAAGGAAGTTCCAGAATCATTTTGAGCTGACCTTCTACCCATATGGATGACGTTCTGGATTAATAGCTGTATTTTCCTTTTAGGGTTACAGTGCATAAACAATACAGGCATTTTCGAGAGCGAAAAGGATGTGCATTCACATCCCATTATCATAACATTATCAATAAATGCCATTTTGGAACAGTTGTACACAGATACTAAATCTGTGCTTGTATTGTGTATGCATGAAACAATGTCTCTTCTAACGTTTTGAGTGACATTTGGCAAATGTGAGCTGCTCTATTCCCGACGAAAACAATCAGTTCGATTTCCTAAAGAAAATCCTCTGTTGTGGTCAAAAATCTAGGAGAATCTGATGTAATGTAGCTCTATTTTCCTGAATTGTTGGATAGTGGTATGAGAAAAACTTGGGATAGTAGCGTACCGGTGTTTGAACAACACCAACGTAAAGATTACGCTGTCACGAGTACCAACAAAATTGACCCAGATTTGTTTTTATGGGGTCAGCGCTGGCATGTTGGTAGATTCGTGACATTTTTGCGGATTTTCTAATCTTTCTTGTCTTCCGAAGCCTTTCAATTATTGAAAGTTATATATATATATATATTTACTACGTTTAAAGAAAAGATTGTTTTGCAGGGAAGCACACTGTGATGTAATGCTGCGAATAAGTTGACCCATATCAGGGGGGTTAAACTGTGATCGCCTCTCTTTTTTCGCCAAATGTAGTCCATGGTCAACGCGTGCGCGGCTCGAGGCGTTTTTCTCTCCATCCTCATCGCATTCGGTTCAATCACACTCCGATGATCCACGTGTAGGCCACTCCACAGCCCCCTCATGACCCGCCTATTCTAGGGAATAATCTTGCTTGCCAGTTAGAATTCCACACTCTCGCGGAGTATCCTGGTGTCCTTAATTGCTGGAATGATCTTGCGTGAAGCCACCTCTCTTCTTCATCTCCCTTCGTTAATCTGAGTTTTGCTGCTGAGACAGTTGCCCATCACGACCCCGCTCTTGTTCACTTTTTTGCTCTTCGCGCAACTAAACAGCTTCTCTCACCCATTCATCATGTTTTTTCCAGATGCAATACGTAGTGAAGCGGAATTGAGGTGACTACGAATGCTTCTTCTTAGCAGAATCGCGCTGTTCTATTTTTTTTTTCTACTATGCTAAGGTGCAACTGTTATCTGCAAATCCTCTTAATACGAACAATGCAAACCTTTCGCTGATGAATTTTTCATTTCGTGCTTCACCTACGAGTTGTCTGAGAAGTCAGAAGGAGATTATTATGTTCAGATACTGCCTAGATACATCCCTTCACCTGCTATAACCCAACAATTCAACATCGTATTTCTCGACTTCTTTTCTAAAAAAATTAAAACAAAAACGGGATAACGCTTCGTACTATTTCACAAATACCATTTCTGATTTTAATATTTCCCGAAATTCAATGACACTAACCCTTATTTCCAATGTAGAAGGGAAGAGCCACAAATTGGAACCAATTTGATGACCGTTTGTTCCTCTCCGCGTGTCTTTTACTGCTTACTCACGAATGTACATACATACATATTTAGTCCTTGAGATACTAGGAGAGAATATAAACTATCCGTGTCTCCATATACATATTCAATTGATTCAAGGTATCGGAGATAAAAAGAAATGGCTATGCGGCTGCTGTTTATCATCTTCCTCTTCATTATCATGGCAGCTGGAGTCACGGCTTTGCTAAAGGTGGAAGGTGACGATGTAGGTTGATCTCCCTTTCATCGAATATTAGGATTCACTATTAACTGTAGATTACTTCTGGTAATGCTACTTTTCCTTTTAGCTTGTGCTTTCCATAGACGAAAACATGCCAATCAAGGTCCGTCGTGCAGGAGGAAATCTGTGATTCCGTTACCGACAAGACGATATCCGTGAACCATCGCTCTTGTGTGTACATACGTATCTTTGAAGTCAGCATTGATGCGACTTCCAATAATAAATGTTTTTTCTGTATGGCTATTACATTCGTGGCCTAACATGGGCAATCGTAGCTTGTCGTACAGTCGCGTCGGTAGAATGTGGTTTAAAAATGGCCAAAAGTAAAATGTTTTGAGATTCAATTCGCTTGCGCCTACAAATTATTGTGATTTATCTCATAAAATTGTGCAAAACGTTGCCGGATGCCTTCCTGGACTACCCGAAGGAGATCACGGGGGACGTTCCAAGCAGTGAACCCCAAACACTGCGATACTTAACTCTGGATCTCCAACGGAGTGGAACCAGCGATAGGGACAGATTGCAATCTGCCGCTCAAACCACTGAGCCATCCGGGCTACTTTTTATGTTGGAGTTTGTTAGATAACTGCAGCAGTCGTAGGCAGCATACTATATGTATTTGCAAAACGGGGGCACAGGGCAGGATTCGATCCCCTGACCACCACAACGTCGATCATTCGCTCAACCCACTGAGCTATGCGCGCACTCCCAAGGTCGAGTGCACTCAAGAGGCAATTGTTCTGTTCTTGTTGCAAGTGTTGGAATATTGGCTGTTGTTCTGAGCTGGCCAAAAAAGCATCAGCGGATGGCTCAACCGCTAAGGCGTCAGTCTAATCATCCGACACTTGACGGTTCTAGCCGGTGGAGATACAAAGTTAAGCGCAGCTTCTGCAATGCAGTGTTTGCGGGTGCATCGCCGATCTCCCAATCTAATGAAACAGTGGAACTGTTCATTTCATTAGATTGGGAGATCGGCGATGCACCCGCAAACACTGCATTGCAGATGTTTAAGAATTTCCAAAATATAAACTGTCATTGTGGAGAATAAGAAATTCAAGGATTCCCTACGTTTAATGCTAATTAAAGTGCGGGGTCAAGACAATGACGAACTTTTGAATATATTTGGTGATATTCACAAAAGTGAAGGGTCACCGAGGCACGAAAAAATGTTTTTTGAGGAATACTCCTTTGTATTTTGAGAAATACTCCAAAAGAATTTCCGCGAGTCCTGGGAATCCCGCAAGCATGCAAAATTTTCACATTCTACCTACGCGACTGTATAATGCATAGCCGTGTATTTGATTTTAGTTCACACTTAGCGCTGTAGCTCTTCGTCCAACTCTACATGTAGCTGTTTGTCTAACTTGCTGAATGTGTGCCTGTTTGCCAAACGATTTCCCTGGATACAAATGTGGTTGTTTGCATTTTTATTCCCCACCTAATCGCTAAACCTAGTCTCCACACCTCATCGAACATCTTTGTTGTTGATCATGTGTAAGACAAAATTAGAATGTAGTAAAGCTAAATACATAGACAGCACTTCTGAAGGATGTTTTCTGTACACAGAACAGTGATATTTCCGGAAAATAAGAGGCAATTTACACTAGGGTGCGTGCGTCAGACGCACGCATCCATTTGCGATGGACTTTCTATGAAGATCGGTCAGCGCGTCATGTGCATCCTCAATGAGGAGCACGTGCGGCCACCGCGAGGCCGTAAACGCGTGCGTTTGAGGTGCGTCAGCGATGCGACTGGACCTATCCTACATCATATAGACGCATGCACGTCAGACGCACGCGTTTAGTATAATTTGCCCTTAATTCTGTTAGCTATCAAGCGACGCAAACTCTGCCCTATCGTTGGCCTGCAAAACAACAGTGTTCGAAGGGTTATTATGAATCAGGAGTAAGGTTGGGAGCGTCATCGTTGAATAACTTTACCCTTTTTGCATCTCCTAGGTCTGAAATAAGAACACCCAATGATTTTCATTATATAAATCTCAGAACGTCGTTCCTTTAAGTGAAGTGCAGCATCTTTACGTTTAACCTTTCTAGTTACTGAGATGGCAAATAAAATTAACATACAGAAAGTGAAGCATTTGATGCAAATTTATTTAATAGATGTATTTACACTAAAACACAGGAGATTATAGGAAAAGAACCAAGAATTCAGGCACATATCGCGAGCGATTGAAGAAAATACCCAGGTGGAAAAGTTGTCACAACTTGAAGTTCGAAAAAAATAACTTTGATGAAATTGCGTCTTTCATTCACTAGAAATGGGCTAACAACAGTGAGAGCAAGGTGTTTGTACAAGCAAAAAAAGGGCACAATTCGAAAAGCAGGCGCAGCATCTGCATCGGAGCACCTCACCATTGCGGCGTGAATGTGCGCTCAGCTCGCTCTAATTGAGTGATGAGCTGGGCGAGCTTTCGGCGGATTTTCTTCTGGTCATCAGCTGTGCACTCAATCAGCTGAAACGAGACACATCATGTACAACACTAAGAACTGCAATAATGATGACGACGAAAGTCAAGGTGAATTTATGTACGTACGCATTCTTTTGAATAATTTGTAGTTTTCGCGAAATATTGTATAGAATCACTACAGAGCCTGGCACATGGGCAACGCTTGCGGCTGAGGCGTAGAAAATTTCTGAGGTTCAAGGGGAACAAAGAGGGAGCCAAGAAGGAAATTTCCAGCGCAGAAAATTGAGGTAATCAAAAAATAGAGCACAGAACCTCTCCTCCCACAGTACATATGCCAAAATTTCCAAAAAAGACTATAACTTTGAATTCAGTATTTCTATTACTGAATTCGAGTATGTACTGTTCATTACTTGAACTTGGAAAGCATTTTCTTGAAAACATTTTCTCGAAATTTCGGCAGCTCAGGTTCATAGTGTAAAGAAGACTTCACTTTTTCTTCCCACTCCCCTCCATCCGCCACCTCACAGTAGAAAACATTATCAAAGCCTCTTCATGGTTATATATTATGTACACTAACACGAGGAAATGAAAGAAGTGGGTATATTGTGAGAAAGCACCGACAGCCAGTTCCGAAAGCCTGAGAGGAACCCTCGAATGCTGCTACTGAGATCCAAAACATCATAGATCTTTGGAGCAACCAACATTTGTTAACAAGAAAGGGAAAATCCTGTCTTGTCCAGCAGCACCACGAACATCTTACTCGAAAAGGAAAATAACCGTCTCACGTTAATAAAAGTGTTGAAACAAATGCGTAATTCAAAACTACCCCCTCCTAAGAAATGAGCGCTGGCATTATATTGAATGAAAAAGGTATTAAAAAAATTAATGGAACTAACGAGGGAAAGCAGGACGCAGACAAAAAAAGCTCTAATTTACCTGTGCTTGGAATCTTTGGTCAATTGGTCCATCAGGCTGCTCAGGATTACAGGCGTTGAGATAGCGACGGCATGTCTTAATTAGGTTGGTTTATACTACGATTTTAAGGAATCGTGAAGAAGCGCACTAAAAACAGTGCGCGCTATAACATTACCAAATTACCTCTAAAAGGGAACCCACATCTTTTCCAGCTTGCATGTCTTCTTGCAGTTTCTCCACAACACCATCAATAAGATGGTTCACGGAGGAAAGGGCACGTTCTTGTTCAGCGCTTCTAGGGGTATTTACCGTTACCTGAAGTTACTGCAAAGTTAACACAACTGGCTAAGAAAGGAAATTTGAGGCTCACATCAACGGTCTTCGTCCTAGCTGCAAGGCGATTTGTAATTGCATTGATGTCCTCACGATCTCCTGAATTGTTCAACAATTAGATTTGCAACCCAGTTCTAACTCTAGACCTCTTTCCATGGATAATGGGTCTTTAGAATGGATTTTTAGACATCCTTGCACACTGGCAAATTGAAGCAATGGTAGTGAATTGATAACTACGCAAAATAACTAAATGACTAGTGATTACCACAGAAATGCAAAAAAAGCGTTCCTAGGAAATAATCAAGTGATAGAGAACACGAATAAATACTTACCCTGGCCAAGCCTTAGCAGTTCCGTGTTCAAACTAACGCTGTTTAGCATGTCCAGGATCTGCTCCTTCTCTTGCTCAAGATTTGAAGCGGATTCTCTAGAATGAGGTTGAATCCAGCTGGGTATATGCAGAACAGGTCTCATACGGACCAACAAAGTAAATTGACGGTATAGAGGAAAAAGTTTTTGCATTGCTGTAATATTTACGTATTTTGAAGTTTTCTTTCCATTATATATGTTTAGACTCCGTTTCCTGCATTACCCTTACACGGACTCTAAACATCCGGATATGCCTTTTGTGCACTCATCAGTAAGGGAAAAAGGCATTGGAACGTCTAGTGGATGATTTGTGATTTTACACACTTGATTTTCACTGAAAAATTTTGTCTTTGCATTTTTAGATTTTGGTGAACAGGGAAATCACCTTTATATTATGATTGAGTAAACGCGCTTTTCGCACATTCACTTTTTGGTGATCAAAGAGATCACCTTTATAATATAATTAAGTAAATATGTTTATCACACATTTACTCACCTACGAGACAACCCACTGAGTATAGCTCCCACCTACACAGTGGTAACTTGTGAATATGCATTTGTTCGAAAACGACAGGGTTGAGTATTCTGCTATGCAATTTGAACATCGAATGGCAAGCACACCCCTCAAAACCCACTCAGTTTCTCGCCTTCTTTTTTTTGACTTATCCTCAGGTACCGTTCTTAGCAAAATAGGCTCAAGATAAAATAGACTCATAGAGCGATCGAATGCACCTACCCAAAAGTAAGCACAGTGTAGGGAGTAATTGAAAAATCTACTGGACGCATGTCTCGCTTCTAGATGCGTATGCCGACTCACGCAACAAACAAGCAAATTAGCAGGAAACTTGCAAAAAATTTTTTAAAAAATATGAAGTCTTTGCGTTAGGAAAAAACCACCAAAACCTCAGCATCTGCGTTTCTGTAACTGTTACATCGATGTTATGAAGTATTTCGTACAAATGAAGCACGATCAAGACTGGTATACATTTGGGGCTTTTACATACTGAATGGACTGAAGCCCTAAAAAGGCATAATCTACAAACTCATATAAAACCGCAGAAATCAGCAAATTTGAATATCTGTTTATTTCGAATTGAATTTATTCCTGGACTTATTTTCGGATAATCACTACTGATTGTAGTAAGCGCTTCTTGAGCGCTTTTAAGGTCGCAGATAAAGAATGCTCTTTATATCGCGTAGTCGAATGACAATCGAATTTTATCATTGAAAAAGAACCCGCTGTAAGAGAACAAAATTAGTGGTTGACTATTTAGATCCACCATGATGCGCAGGAACAGAGTAACTGTTTGCAAAGAGTTTCCATCTTCCATCTCTAATTCGGTCATCATTGCATTAGCAGCAAGTTTTACATTAGTCAAGACCAAATCAACGATTGCTACCAATGGAGTGGTGTGATGGGTGGGTCCTCACTTCAACAGGGAAGCCTAAGCCTCACATATGGAAGCATTTTACAATTGCTATCTCAAAGAAAATAGCATTCAAATCTAAAGGTTCAGATGGATTTACACCTCAGAGGGAGAGGCCAGGTGTTGAGCGGTAACTATCGACGAATTACACAGCGCTTTGTTTATCCTGATCAATATTGACAGTCATGTGAGCTGGCAATTATGTATACTCGGCGGTAAATAGGTTCACGAAAGATCCTACAGTTCCTGTTGGTTCCCGATCGCCTAATTTTCCACATTGCGAACACCGCAAACGACTGCGGAAAGTGCCGAAAATGTGGTGAAATAACCTACCATTATGTGGCAGTTATCACCTATACATAAAGGCTAGAGGACAAAAACGAACGAACGCATATGGGACGAAACCGGATTAACAAACCATGATGGATTTTCTGCGCACCCCAACATCATGTAATGTGTTCGATAGCAAATCACGTTAACTACCGCTCATAGGTGGAATAGTTGCGAGAATTGGTCCGTGAAAGTGGAGGTTCTTGAGAAAAAACCATGGGTGGATAGGTGAACGTCGTTCAGCCTTAGACGGCAACCGGGGGAGGGGTGCATAGGAACAAAGTAGCGTGGTGGTGTGGTTGTAGTAACACAGCAATCCGTTTCCGTTTCTACCGGAGAAGTGATGGAAGGGATTTAGTGCATAATTTTTCTGAATCTTGATATCCGTTGTCTCCAGCAACTGCTAGAGACTTATGGAATCATGATTATCCACGAGAGAGGAATAAGGGCACTACTGGAGACTATTCAGTGTTGGCAAAAGCTGAAAGCCAATGTTCAAAAAATCATGTTTTTTTAAGATTTTGACACCAGTGATTCCGGAAGACTGCAGCAGCCAGGCTTTCTCCTTAGATGTGCTCTCCCCCCAAAAGAAATGGTTTCCTCCAGGGTTGACAAAAGTGAAGGTTCAGTGAGACCCCTTACCAGGGCATTCCACCTATGCCACAGCTGGTTTGCTCGACATCTCACTGACTAGTAAAATATATCACCAAAAGAGCTGTAGAAGGCCTAAAAACACGTTGTGAACCTCTTGTTCTATTTACAAACCCCCTCAACGGAGTAATGCTGTAAGTCTGGGTAGTATCGACCGTAGATGACAGCCTGCACATCTAACAAGAGCTACGAACGTTAGGCTGCTCATAGCTCGACGTAGCTAGGTGCTCCGAGTCTACTTAACTTATTATGGGATGCAGAAATCCTTCGGAAAATCTGAGGACTGATGCGCAAAATCCCCCCTCAGCTCAATAACTCAAAACAAAATAGTGATGAGCAGAAGTAATATGCTCGACGTCATCCCCGCGCCTAGGCCTGGGCAAAGCTGTCAGCAAACATGTGGGATCGTTATCCTTCAAATAGGTGCCGTCATGGTGCATACATACCCAAGGTTTACCACACTTCTTTTATTACACAACGCGTAGGTGAACAGTAATGTCAGAAACAATCCCAAAGAAGCTGGAAATATGCTGATGCAAGAATAGAAAGTTGCTTAAATAGTGAGCTGTTTCGTACGTCTACAGCAATACATAAAGTGAACTTGATAATGTGGTTTCAAATGATGATGCTGTATTAATATGAACAGCAATGTGGAGCTTTTCATATTCCAGAAACAGATGTGCTCATAACCCATCACATCTCTGCCAACTGTCATCAATCACCAATGGCTTCTCTGCTATTACTGTCATGAAAAATCCTAGAAATCCAAAAAAAAAACTTACCTCAGCTGTTCGACCCGTTTTTCGACATCGTCAAGCATATTGACAACTTGCTCGTTGAAATCCTCGATGCTTCGATTGCGGACAAGTGATATCGGCGCAGAGCGTGAGTTGGCGGCCATCTGCAACGTCAGCTGTTTTTCTTAAATAAATCAATGCGGTCTGGATCACCAAAACGTAGTAATGGACCCAAAATAAGAGCTCTAGGAACAGTAGTGCGTGTAAAGCAGCTTCTGGCGAGATCCAGTAGGACCATATCAACGAGCATGTAAGACTTATGCACGAAGTCCATACATAATCGAAGCGGTGTTAATTTGTTAGCGGATTTCACCTGGAACTTGTTGGAAATCTACCCATAAGCGATCGATAGTACCTCTATGGTGGATGTGGTGGATGCAGTCGATGGCGGAGCAGGAGGTGAAGCGGACTTCTCGCTGGTGTTGCTTGACGCTTCGTTAGATCGTTGAATAGTGATCGGAATGATTCTAGCGGCCATCTAGTAGGACTCAGTGTTTCGACAGAACAGACTGATTGGCTGACTGGCTGATCTGACAACGATAGTAGTGGATGACAATGCAGAACAGAGTGAACAGGTAGCCGGGTGGAGCTGAATGGTACAAGGTCAGCGTCGGCTTTTGTTGTGTTCACCGAGCGCTATTCATAAAATGCGTCGTTAGTTATTACGAGTTCGGGATGAGTCATATAGGATGGCGTACATATAACAATGATAAAAAAGCTTTCCGAGAGGTGCAAGGTGCGGATGTCACTGCTTCATTTACGTATGATGTGGTTGGTTTATACAGAAGCTTAGAGTGGGTGGTGCCAATAAATAGGAATTCCAGAAAATTAAAGACATCCTTAGCCACTGTTGGAAATGATGCTTTGTCGTTCCCATTGTTGTACGAGTTCAGTTCGCGAACAAAAAAAAATACTAATCTGAACAACTAAGGCGACTAAATTCTCCCAAATTTGAGCATACAAATGCCAGAATGCTACGCTATTGGCAGTTTTCACACAAAATTTGCAGGCAGAAGGGTTGCTCTTTCACCCAGGATGTTATGGATTTGAATTTGGACTCTTTGAATTTCCACCATCTCATGCAGTCTCTAAAACCGCGAGAAATCAGAGAGAAAAGCAAGAAACATGCGGGTTTGATAGATGACACAACAAAAATTTAGTAAATAAGTCAATGAAAAGTACAATTTTGCGAGCAGATTATAAGCGCCACAGTTTTTATGAAAGACGATAAGAATAGGTTCAATCTGAATCAAATTAACTTTGAAATAAACAAATATGAATAAAGATTCAAGAGAATCTGCATATGCAAATATTTCTTCACATTTTCAAGCTCTGCTAATTCCCTCGCTCTTTTTGTTCTTGTTGAGATAAAGTTTGGTTATAGTACCACGACACTATTTCGAGAAATTTAGGCTTTTTTTGCCCGAGAGATCTACACGGACGTTCAGCTATACCAGGCATTTTTCAATGAAATTCCATTTTTTCCTTCAAAACTAAGAGGAAAATTAGGTATAACTGGGAGAGACATTTTCTTTTCCCTACAACCAAAAAACAAGCCGAAGAATTTCTATAACTACCCAAACTTATTATACGCCACTAAATGTCGTCATCAAGGAAGTTTTCAGATCTTTAGTTGCGTTATTGCACCTTTAAAGATCCAGTTCTCGAAAACTAAACCGTTTGCTCCACTGATTAGCACGAGAAAAATCTAAAATAACATCGCATAGAGTGCACACGCATGAGTGAACACCAAAAGAAGGAGACCCCATGGATCTTGCCACCATTTTCCTGTAATCAATAACGTGTTGAAAAAGAAAGCATGCGCTGTTCTGTTAACCTGCCTGCTGCTGAACTGCACATGACGAAATGCCCAGCAAAACGCAGGGAACGTTCGAGAACAAATGGGAAAGAGGGATGGAATCGAAGACGGAGAGATAAAAAAGAGCTTTTCGAGGGGAAAAAGGAAATGTAGAGCTGATGAGGCGGAGGAATGGCCACAGAAATGACCGAAAACTGTTGCGAAATGATTGAGTGAATGAATGAATGTGAGTGAATGAATGTGAATGAATGGATGGATGGATGAATGAATGAATGTGAATGAATGAGAAAAAAATGAAAGAGGACAAGGAAACAGGAGAGAGAGAGTAGGAGAGAGAGACTGAGAGCGAGAACGACAAGACAGAGCGAAAGCACGAGGAGGGAAAAAGAGAGCAAGAGCGAGCAAAAAAGCAAGACAGAGCGAGAGAGCGAGTTGAAGAGAGAAGGAGTATGACTGAGAAGAGAGAGTGGGAGAGAGGGAAGAGGGAGCGAGAACAGGAGAAAGCAAGCAAAAATGAAGTAAGTACAGGGGGAGGGAAAAACAAAGAAAGAGTATGAGTAAAAAAGGAACAACAAGGAAGTGTGAAAGGAAAGAGTGGAGAATGATTCAAGAAAAAAATGAAGAAAATAGAACCTTTATGGGAAAAGAGGGAACGAGACCTTTATACACTTGAACAAAAAATATAAGAAAGGAAAATGTAGAAATAGAGAACAGGAGTATTAATACTAAGCAGAAAGACTAGCGAATGATGAAAGAAGAAGGAAAAACAAAAGATGAGCAGAATTTAGACAGCGAATGAGGTTTGAAAAGCAATGATGTGAAGGTAACTGTCAAACTTATCGAAGGAGAGCGAAGTCAGATGAATATTGAAGAGGCCGCTTATTGAATGGCAGCATATGTGAATG
The DNA here is from genome assembly GCA_037903475.1 of Ancylostoma caninum. Lineage (NCBI taxonomy): Eukaryota > Metazoa > Nematoda > Chromadorea > Rhabditida > Ancylostomatidae > Ancylostoma > Ancylostoma caninum. The sequence goes on along the minus strand of JBAJFG010000615.1, from coordinate 1,991,980 downwards.
AAGAAGAAAGAAGATATGAAGGAAAGGCGTAGTACCGCCTCCAAAGCCCTTTTCCAAACCGTCATCCACGAGATCTCAAGTGCTTACACAAGCGTTTCTACAAACATCGCTGATACCCTAAGTGGTTCCGCAGCCGGATGAGATGTGTAGGCGAGCGGCGTGAGGAATTGTTGCGTTTTTGCCAAAAGACGACGAATGAGTCATGTTAGAGAAAAATTCAGGAAAATCTAGGGCAAACACTGAAATGCTGCTAAATACCTGCAATGACGGGGGCGTGACCATGTTGTAAACGAATGCGCCATGCAGGAATGTCTCGACTGAGCGCAAGTTTAAGATTCCACGCATACGTCAGCCTTCAAGATACGTCGCGTATGAGCATTTCCCATGCCTGATCTGATCACGCTTGAGAATTCTAGAAACTTCCGCTAGGATGACTCATTGTATTGTTCAAAACAGAACTTTTTACCTCTCAAGGCGATTTCGAAACACTGCACAGAACTGACAGCTAGTTACTGTGCGACCGGTTTTGAGGAAAAGAATAAAACGTGGTCAGGGTTTCGCCACTGGTGCTCCGGTATGGAATTGCGTCCGGAAACCATTACCAACGCGTTACAGAGCAAAAAAAAGAATTATCTAGACAAAACGGGCTGGTTGGGTGTGATTGCAGCAAATTCGGTGTGGAATTTGTAGGAAATACTAGATGAAAGATAAGTTCTCCATGAAAACACCGAGTTTTCTTTGCAGGTCATTTTCTAAGACAGGACAGCAAAACAGTTTCAGAACAATATCCAGTATACTTAGGACCGAATAAAAATCGTATAACGCAATATTCAAATCCGAAAAATTCAAATGTTGAAAAAAAGAGTGACTTAAATGCTTTCTTGTCATTGCTACAGCACTGTATTGCTCCTTGTTCTTCAAACACCCAAACTATAGATTTACTCGAAACCGAATTTTCGAATTTCGTATAAATCAATGCGAGTACAACGCAGTATTCGGTCCTGGTAAAAAAAAATTGGGGGTTCAGTCTCAAAGGGGTATGATAGGAAAAAGGACTCATAATCATTCGTTCAGCGGAACATAAAGTGGCATAAGAAGAAAGAAAAGTTTGCATAAGTGTATGAATGAGAAGAGAAGAAGAAAATGGGATGAAAAATATTAGAAGAACGGAGAAAATGCACCAAGAACCATGTTTTCACAGTGAGTTTCTCTCAGCCAGTCAGCCACGTCCGTCCAGATCGACCAAACAACGCAGACGTACTAGATGTGATAAAGGTAGTGACCATGACGGCACTATCAAGGACGACGCGGCTCTCTCTAATCATCACGAAATCAATCGTGGGACCGGGCAGCGGCGTCGACGGGGCCCCGCCCAGAACTCGAACCATCGCTGACTGACGGGCGGTTGGACAGCGGCGACACGACTCGTAAAGGACGACCACTCGCCGAACGGGTAGCCCGGAAGAGAGGAAATACGGGCTGTTACCGTTGCATTGTTAACGGCTATATAACCAGTTTGCTACAGAACATCCAGTCGCACCCAACCCTAATATTAGGTGTCCAGAGATTACCCGTGACGAAATCAAATGGGGAAAGAACTTTGCTAGCCAGTTAAACTCACAGCAAGCAAGATAAATGGACAGCTGACGGAAGCGATCAGACATTTTTGGGACATTAGAGGTACCATAGCGGCAGCTGCTTGAAAACCCAGTCCAAGAAAAAAGTAAAACACAATGACCTCCGGTTTAGTAAAAACGGTTATCGAGTCGACGATAGAGACGACAAAAGAAATGCGCTTGCAGAGAGACGGTCGGTGTTCAAGTGGTCAATGTCACTCTCAGCTTTTGCAAGGAATAAGAAGAAGGAAACCTGAGCTATTAGCTGCACAATGTCAAGTATGAAAATCTCTTTTGACTGATGTGTGTCATGAAGCACTTATTACATATTCTATCTACCTTTTATGATAACAAAGGGGGTTGTTATAATTGGCTTCGACCGCATATTTGGAAGTTCTTATTGCAACCTGTCGGTAATAAGTAATGTCTGCTCGGTCTCTAGTGTCCGAATATCCGAAGGAAGTCGGTGCTTTCAAACATCAATCTCGTTAATGCATTTTCATGTTGTGCGCTCAGCTGTCGGGAATCTATGTGGAATTGAAAATAAATGTAGTAAATACACAGTTGCTTTTGTACAAGAAATACACTGCATTCGTGGTTACAATACCAACACAAGTTAATTATTTAGAGGCTTCTTAGTATTCCAGATTAAAATGCACGAATGCTGCTGTGACTCCCGAGAAGCATGACCATTTCGGTCGCAGTAGCCGTGGCGACACTGGTTTTGATACATATCGACTGCGAGCGGAGCGTCGCTGGCAACCAATCGATACGTACTAAAAGCAGTAACGCTACGACCACACCGGAAGGAATGGCAAATAGGAATCGATAAAGCAGAAAGTTGGATTTTACATTAAAAATCCGTACACTACCTACGCGTAGAACTATATTCGAGGTCCTAAAGGTAACAGAAATCACACAGGTATTGAGAGAGAACATTTGTGCACGTCATTAAAAATTGTGATCCTGCCCAAGCTCTATAAAATAAAAGAGAAAAACTGCAAGAATACATTTTGCAACGAAATTACTAGGAATCACATAGCCAGACGAACCATGCAGTAGAGGAAACATCACTTACAGTTGTCGGGAACAATAGTTTTCGTGTGCTAGACTGCAGCGGAAACAGCGCGATATTTGCAGAGACACAGACACGACTAGCGTGGCGCTTCCGTTTCGCAATGTTTGATAATGAGATTTTCGAGCAATCAACGTTTCGAGAACACTAGGCCGGTTTTCGAGAGGATCGCGGACGCATGGGGCGTGGTCCCCTTAACACAGAAGTCAGGCGTTCAAAACTCTGCAACGGTCGCAAAGAAACAAAAAAGAGACAAGACGAAAAAGTCGCACGTAAAATAAGGAACAAATTTGCACTGTGAACGCTTCGTCACAACGTTGTCGCCGTGAAAAACTGACATTACGTACACACACAAAGATTTCTATACGATCGGCCACCCGTAGCTTGCTTTCAAAGAGCTTTCAATGCCGCCAACACGCACACACACACGCACGTCAAGCGAGACCGGTTTTGGGAAACCCAACGGGGAATATGTGGGTGTCTGCGTGCGCATAACCGCAAAATATCAACGAGACACAGAGAAACAAAAGACGCCAGTGAACGAGAGCTAGTAGGTGGCATAGCATGGAATCCCCTTCCACGAAAAAGAGGGATTCCTGTCTCTGGTCTTTCCACTAACTATTATATGCAATATTATGGCTTGTTATATAGTTTATATTCACTAGCTATTATATTACAGCCATCGGGTGAGGCGTTCTCTTCCTGCACTTTGTCGATCTCCTCCTATTTAAACGATGGTTTTCGATTTTGTAGACTTGAAAATGGCTTTACAGCGCCAAAAGTTTTTCTAATAAAGTCGCTAGTGTTGGAGTCTAGAAAACTATGGACATACTTAAGTACATACAAGGCTTCGTGACGAACGAATACTACAACTATTCTATAGTTTAATTGTTCCTCCCCGACCCCAATCAGTCAAAACATTTGAGGACAGAGTACATTTGAGGATACCAGCGGAGAAGTAGTGGTGAGCCAGCACTCATCACCACACCCAGTTTTCTACATTCCTCGATCTATAGCAGTTAGATGCGAAGTGTAACCAAAACGTCACGCCCATCTAGAACCAAATTCTGCTAAGAAAGAATCAAAGGTATGAAACAACCACCCTGTTTACAAAGAATATGGACGTGATATGAAGACCATAAATGATATTCATATACGAACAATTGTCTGGGCTAAACAACCATGAGTCTAATTGTAAGGCCACTGATACGCAGGAAGTCCTGAAATAATGGGTAGCGTGAGTGTCAGTGAACCTTGGTCTGCGTGCTGGTTCAGCTCGTTGTACCGGTGTTTTACGAGTATTCATGGTTTTATGGTTTTTTTTTCATGTTTTTTCATCATACTCGTAGCTCCTACGTTCATCTTGTGTGCTTTTTCCACTTTCTATTGTAGCTCTCTGCGATGAACATTCCATCTTCTCACAACGGCAGAAAACAACGGCACGAAGAACTAGGCTACGACAGAAATGGTATGGAAACACGATAGAAATGTGGGAGGCACAATGAGGGGGAGAAGGTGCCTAAAAAGGGGAAATCTACCAAAGACGACAAATAAGCACTGGAACATCACTACGATTGGGTGGAGCAGCACGAAGCGGAGGGCGCTGGAATCCATCAACACTCTCTGTACACTCATTGAACGCGAGCGACTTGGACACAAATAGCGAAATAAACGAGTACTTCTAATATCATGTACCTCACGGCCAAATATCTTCAAGTCGACCGTCACTGATAAAAGTGCACTTGTTGCAATTCCATAGGATAGGTCAACAGCTATAAGATGTGATTTCAGTGGAAATGATTTCATGGCGCACATACGCTATAAAACTTTCAAGATTTAGATCCTCTTTTCAAAATGTTAGTGAAAAGGCGGCGAAACACATAGTAGAGTCGTTTTGACAGTGCATTTTCCGCGACAGTGGCCCTCCTGGCATTGGAGCGCGCAGCGCGGTTGGTCAAAAAGTCTACCTATGATTGATCTGGCATCTTTGCAGGGTTTTATCGCTTTTTTCCTCTTGTACTGTCCTTTCTTAGCTCTTAGAACAACTGAAGAAGAGAACAGACGATAAAACTCATCAAGGAAGTCGCATCGATTGTGGGTCAACCGTTTGACCGACCGCGTGCTCCAATGCCAGGTGGGCCGCTGTTGCGGACAAAGCACTGCCAAAACGACTCCACTATACGACATCGATTTTTTACTTATCGATTGTGGCTGTAGTGCACAACTCAGCGATAGCGCACCTACGATCGACAGATCGATCTCGCCAACCGACGACTCCGCATAGTGTCATAGTCCGCGTGGAGTAAAGCAGCAGCTCGAAGGGTTTTTACGGATAGAGGCTCAGGAGCACACGAGGGTAATTCACCGAGCGCAGATCACGTAAGCGGTAATATGTGGTTGTGTGACAGGTGCACTTGTTCTACTTAGGCGAGCCAAACCAAGCGCTGAACCATTGAAAACTGTTGTCGACTTTTCTGTGCATCTGGCAATTTTTAAGTCCATTGGTCAATGAAAGTATTTTTTTAGAGTGTGTAGTGCTTGTGGGGCTAGGATGTGACGGACACTTTTGGCTCCTGCTCAGGCGAAAGCGAAAACGTATAATCTTTACCTGAAATAGGATTAATATCAATTTTGAGATACAGCAAAAAAAATCGGCTTCCGCTTATTAGCAGCACGCCAAGATTCTAGGAAAATTGAGCCTGGATGTTAGATAATTGCCCAAAGATATTATGAATGAGCTCCGCTTTTGGGAAGCAAATCCAGGCCTATCCTGGGTAAAATTGTGGCTATGGGTTTTCACCGAAAAGGATGCAAAACATGAATAAAAAAAGGCCGACAGCAACTTCCGAGCTAAGTACGGTTATCCTTTACTGCCTTTTCAAGAAATAACGTTTCCATTTATAGTTTTCTACTATAATATTTACCAGGTGGTCAGCGTTAACAGGCGCATTTTTTTCTTAGCGTGACGTTACAGCAGCCAGAACATGCAGATGGACCCCTCTGCATGTCTTAAACGTAATAATGTTCATATGTGGGAAAGAAATGCCAACCCAAATACGATTATGGCCCTCATCAGCGGTATTTACTGTTTATGGCAGTGCTTAACGCTGTGTAAAGAACTAAAAAGGGAGCAGGGGAAGGTGCAGGATCGAAATAGCACATCTATACTTGAAATATTCTCTTAAGAAAACATATTTCTTCGAACAGCTCTCCATGAAGACAAGCAAGTAGTTTTTCCCACTCAGGCATTTCATGGCGGAAATGAAGAATGGTGGGCACTCGGTACCATGGTAAAAACTGCCAGCGAGGTCATTGATATGAAATCAGAGAACAGTTTGCCGTTGGAGACGTGAGGTTCAAACCATTAGATGGGAATAGACGTTGAGCGGAAAAAGGTTGTAAGGAAACGTTGGGTTATGGTGAAGGTACTGAGATTATCAGATTTATCGTCAGAGTCTCCAGGAGCAGCATCAAATAAGACGTCATTTCATTTGCGGGGGCAGATGAACATGATTTATGCGGAAAATCATTTGGTGCGTCAATTAGAGTGAGACTGGCAGAACAGCCACTGATTAAATAGGTAGAAAAATTGATTTTCCATCGTTCCGATGCGTCCGACCGGCGCAACTAACTCCATAGTCAAGAAATAGACAAAAATGTGTTAATTCTATTTGTTAGTGCTCTTAGCAAAAATCTAGAACAACTCAACATGAAATGTATTGTTACCACAGCAAATGGTACTTTTGAGTTCGTCAAACTTCAAGTGATAATTGAAGAGGACAATAACTCATCCTGTTGACATCAAAACCGCGACACAGCAAAGCAGACATTCGTCACCACATCAGGAATAATAGGACGGCTGAATAATAAACGAACATTTGAGTCATGCAGACCTTAAGAAGTTCCGAAAAGTCAGCGCAATGTGGATGGGTGTGGTCGTGGTCGCTCAGCACTGTGTAACAGCCTGATGGAACGCGTAACGCACAATTTCCTATGGAATTCACGAGAATAGGACACATGCACGCCCGTTGTCAGCTCCGAAGAGGACTTTAAACGCTTCAAGAGTGCGAGGGCGTCGCACAAAAAAGAACGTCCTTCTTCACGGGACATGTGGTGCTCGTCAATAGTGGTAGCGTTGAGAATTCCTACGAGCGATAACGTAGAGTGGTTGTGCATCTGTCCCCGGTTAGTAGAAAGCCACCAGTTTGCATAAAATTCCGTAATGGACAAGAAATAAATTACCGGACACTTCTAGTTCAGCCTAATCCACAGGTTGACCGACTGAGTGGTCAATAAACGACAAATTTCGTTGAGTTGTTCTGCTTGAGCAGGTAATAGTTAACAAATTAGTACTATATATGGCTAACAAGAGGTACATATAGGTAAGACAATCTGGTGTAAAGAAAGTGAGCAATATGATGTTCCGAAAAACTCATCAAGCCTAGTTACAACTACGTAAACAGGAGGAAATCTCACCAGAACCTGGGATTCACGGTCTTTTTCAACAATCAAGATTCTTGAAAAGTGTATTTTGCATGAGATTGGAAGATGTAAATATCACGATTCAGACAGACCTGCTCGTGGAAAACATGGTTTTTTGATCAATAGCTCTGTACCTTAAATCTATGCAAAACCCATGCATATCCATCGAGAATCCATGCGTCTCCAAGTCCGATTCAAATCCAACGCAGAACCCACGAAAAGCTCACGATCTTCTCAATCCCATGCAGAGGTTTTGCACAGATACACATGTGTTTTGCATGGGTATGCATAGGTTTTGAATGGATTTGACCACTGCTGGTATAGAACTGTTGATTAAAAAACCGTGTTTTGCACGAGCATGCATGTCTGGTTCCTTGGATTTGCATCTTTAAATCTCACGAAACACGGTCTTTAAGTTTCCTGAGTAGTAGCACACGTTTTTGAGTTGATTTTTTTGGGTGATTCTAGAAAACGAATCATTTGGTGAAATGGTGGATTACATTGCAATTGAAAGAAAAAAAATTATGTAAGGCATGTCCATAAAGAGATGTTTGATTGTAGAGGCACCAATGTACTTGGTGATCTGCAAGTACCCAGCGCTAAACACTTGATCGTGGATGACGGTTGGTTCCCTGGAGGTAGTAGGCACTAGTGAAATTAGGCTTATTTCTAGGACAGAGAAAAGGGGGTAATGTAATTGAGGGAAAGGAAGAGAGCTTCCACAGCTTGAGTATGCTCGTAGCAAGCTGTCGGAAAATTTCTGGACTACACAGGAGCTGTAGTCCAGTAATGGAACTAGCAGGTGTGCAAATACAAGAGAATTTTGTGCGTGTTGTTAAAAGTGCAACAGCACATTTAGAAGTGAAAAGTACAGATATTCAATCTCGGTCAGATGGAGGAACACACCAAGACAGCATAGTTGCGCGACTTGTATGTAGGATCACCCAGAAAATTTAGCGGAAAATTTTCCAACTACTCTATAGGTATCTTCCCGATGATGAAAATGTTTGGGCGAACGCATTTGACAAAACACCACTGCTTTATGGGGAAAAGAAAAGTTCATACTTCCACGATTATTTTGTAAGGATGGTGATGCTTTGCTAATCAATCAGCTAAAGTGCGAGGACGAGTTTCTCTTGCCACTCCCCCAACAACAACACCTACAAACTCACTGCAAATTTTTGTTTTTCCTCCTCCACTGCGATTAGTAGCCAACAACATCCTGTCACAGACGTTTATTACTCTCACGGCCGAAAATAACCTCTGCGTCTTTGCTGAACTCTACTGCCTACGCTCTCCTTTCCGATTATCACTCTTCCATGGTGTTTAAGAACTGTGCGCCATAGCACAGCGAATTATTGATCATTCATGTAAATACTAATGGCCAACAGAAAAAGACCCCCGGAAATTCTCGAAAAATAACGATTAGTTCTTGCTCTCGTCAGTTAGCTAAGGAGTGTGACTCTTCTGACGGTAATTTTTCATCACAGAGCGAATCACTCTCGCGTAGACTCCAGTATTAACTGACACATGGGGGAAGCTAATGTCATTTATTTTCCCATCTTTAGATTATTTCCTGAGCCCTCTGCACCAATTTAGAATTTCTAAGTTCGAATACTCTAAACAATCACAAAAGACGCATAAACCCAACTTATAATTAGCATTTTATTACTCAATGCCGTTATTTCCATATTTATTGAATTCGCGTTCTAAGAAAACGTTTCAAAAGTTGCTGATAGTGAGAAATGGTGACACTTTTACATCTTACATTTGTTTATTCAGTTTAATCTGCATGACCCCTGCTGGTGCTTGCGTACGTGAAAAATAACGTGAACTCCAATGGAGAGGAAGTCATGCCAACTCTGATGAAAATACGAAATGGCTGTTTTTTCTTCTTTTTTTTTCCTCATGCAGTCTCTATTCGGGCTTGAGCTAAAACATAGCACATACGGAAAATTTTGCTCTTGAGATGGTGCTCAAAGGCCATGGCTGCATGACAAGAGGTACGCTGCTGGTATGTGATTGGTCGATTTATGTGCGCGTCGCGGCTGCGGCCTTCTAGGGTACGAGCAGTTCTGCGTGGATATGGAATGTTTTCGGGACCCACAAACTGTGAGTAGGTGGCCACCGATGTCATTTAGTGCGTCGAATTTGAAGAAACAACCTGAACTTGAGAAGCATACGGGTGCGGCGCGGTCGCGTCGCGACGTACGTCTTGACCGCCACCCAGACGCCTGGGCCACCTCGGTTTCGTGTTTGATGTTGCAGCGGATTCTAAATATTCTGGATGCGCTGAGTCCAGCGATATGGGCACATGAGCCGTTTTTAAGTGTTTTTCGGGATGAGTGCTATCTTTTTTTCTTTTTTTTTGAAATGAGATTTGGAACAGTTTGTCGAGCAGAGTGGACGTGTGAACCCATTGATCTTATCAATCGGACATGTCAAGACGTGTTGACCAACGCTGCAACCGTGGCAAGCAGCTAGCACTCACGCGGACCACTTTTTTCGGGGTGAGTGCTATTCCCCCAAGTGGTCCGCAAACTGCACTTTCGAACCCTACGAGAACGGGGTTTTCGTCACTTTGATATGTTTTGTCGTACATCACTGGAATCAGCGTAACGGGAGGTCTAGAGTCTGCTGACATCTACAACCCACGAAACGAGGTGACACATTGCTTTTAATGTGAGAGGTGGTGAGAGTATCATAACTACTGAAGAGTACATAACACAAAACATATAAATAAGCCGTGGTAATCGACGTATGAGCTATCACATATGAACAGAGCTTAGGGAAGAGTTAGAGCGCGACGTAACTACGCATTCACGATCCTCACTAAACACTTCGTTGTAGGTCTCATAATCAGCTTCGTAGCTCTCGAATGACGCATAGTCAAGTCGGCTGTTTGAATTGTGCAACCGTACACACTTCTGCAGTATCTACCCTGGTCAGTAACCAATTCCCATACTCCTTGTGCACCTGTACTACTGTCGATTGCTCTGCACATGGGACACCAATTCGGAGAACGTGGTCCGTGCATGGTGCCTCCAACAACCCAAAAAAGGGCCAAATACTTGCGAATAGATAGTTTTGCCGGCAGTATGCTGGAATACTGAACAATACTGCTGTCTAGCAACTGCATAAGGGTGAACGTCAGACGATAGGCTCACAGTACTGATACTAAAGGCCATAGCACTGTTCTGGCGGAAGGATCTATCGCTTCATTTTTTCTACTGATAGGGTCGAAATTATTACAGGTCACGTTAAAAAAAAGTTAGCTTTCCATTAAAAAAATTGGGTTAACTAGATCAGTCGAATTTCAAGTTTTATAGGATTCAAGCTTTTTCATGTACAGCGTGCGTAAAAAGTATAAAGAGCAGCTTCAACAAGTCTTTTTACAAGCCAATATACGAAAAAAAATTCGCTTATGAATATCCATAGTAAATCCCCATCTCACAGAATACTTTTTCTGCCCGAGGCCGAGGCTACGTAGGTGATTGTGATAAATAGTTTGGGCAACGAGTTTTGGAAATAAGCGGAAATAGGCTTCGGAAATCTGCTAATGGACTGTTTTGGTCTCTAGGAAATCAACACCGATCCAACAGTTAGATCAAAAGAGATTTACAGGAAGCTCCAAATGTCCGCAGTCAAGAGGAACGTGACCACGACGCGGCTTCAGACAGAGACGCAGGCGCTCGGCATGCCGCCACTGGTTGGCTGCAGAGTCAGAGAAGCAAGAGGCAGCATAGAGAGCGCCTGTGTCTGATCAAGGAGCCGCGCCGTGGCCACGCCCTCTTGACTGCGGACATTTGGAGCTTCCTGTAACAATGACAGCTCAGAAATTTTGTCACGTAAGACGACTAGTAACGCGCAAAATGACCTGGGACCTCACGGTAACATGCATTTATACGCAGGAAACTAGTTTAAAATCGGATTGCATAGCATAATTCTAAAAAGTGACCACTTGCCAACATGAGGGCGTGGGGCGTGCGGGTAAATGGTGCCGAACATGGCGATGAGTCATGGCAGACGAGTGGTTTCGCATGACATGCCGGAACAACTGTTCCGCTTTTTAAAGCATTTCTTAGTTCGTGGTTTCTAGCCAATGTCATTATCGATTCAACCAGCAGGAAATGCACATTCCGTGAACCGATTGTATAATATTATTGTGCACTATGGTGAAAGAAGATCATCCATATTCATTAATCTGATTAAACAACAGTACGAAATTCGAAGCAAATTTACTGCAGCAACGCATAAAAACTTCACATTGGACATGAGCCTGGAATGCTGAAATAGACTCGACAGATTTAGCTTAAGATAAAGGAGAGTACAAAAACTTGGCATTATATGTAGTGAAAAGTACATGATAATGCAAAATTTGGAAATTTTCGCGGATATCCTTTGAGGCAGTCCCCCCCCCCCAAGAAGTTCTTCTCCATAAATATATTATTCGCGTCGTAATTTTTTTTGGTAAATGCAAGTTTCCCGAAATCCTGCAAAATCTCTAACGGAAAAACCTAGCGGATGCTACCCACAATGGACCAGTTGAAATTGAGAAAGGCGTTCCCACATCAGTGGAAATCTCAGGAACAAAGTAATAATAGAGAGGCACTATGACTGTGTTTATACTTCATATTGGAGCGATCGTCGTACGAACTGTTTAAAAGCGATTGATCCTATACTTGGGACCAAATAAAAATCGAATAACTCATTGAATTATTCGTGCAGGATTAGATCTAAAGTACTGAAATGTTCAAGAGAGAGAGAGAGAGAGAGAGCAAAATGCCTTTTATCTTTCCTGAAGGATTGTATTGCCCACGATTTTCAAGAATTCAAATTACAGAATAGCTCGAAATGGAGCTTTCGAATTCCGAATAAATCGATGGCTATATAATGCCTTATTCGGTCCGAAGTATAGTTTGTCCCGTGTGGAAGCAGGTACATGCAGTAGGCGGGCTGTAGCAGTTGGCGGCCATTTTAACGACACGACGTCGCGGGCTCCCATCACATTTTGTTTATACTTTTTTTCTTTGAGAATGACGCGATGGGGCAAATTTGCGTTGTGCTTGTTAGCGCGTGTTACAAGACAAATTTCGTCGAAATCCTAGGACAGAATTGCTCATTGTTTCGTTTTTCGTCCAGCTATTTCTGCGTACAAAGTTTGCGAGACCATCGGTACTTATCGCATCGCGCATGTTGTGACAGTTGACGCGTCGCCATAACCTCGCGATAAGGTATAATCACAGCGTATGTGAATAACGCTTCAGACACACTTTCAGTCGGCGCTGTTCAGTGATATGGCTAGCACTGGAACTAAAGTTTCCGCCACATAAGTTGACCGCAGGTGCCCGCGAATTCGTAGCACTACGGCTGGAGAAAGGTGAGATCTTGTCGACGCGCGCAGTCATATGCAAGTTATAGAGATCTTTATTTTGGCTATAAGATGCTGTTTCAAATTGTTTTCCTCTTTGTTTGAATCCCATTCTCTTTTTTTTTGGATTTGATCACTGATTTGAAAAACAATTTGGTTAGACAAGTGAGATTCAAACTGCGGTTAATTAGAAAAATATTAGACGACGAAAAAAAAATTCAAAAAAACTCGAAAGAGACGAAGTAAAAGATGAGTAGGATGAAAGTGTGAATAAGAAGTTCTTGAATACATATCCATCATGAAAGCTAAGAAATTGATAAAATGATTAAATAAATAACTAAAACCGAAAAGGTAAAAGACCTTACAGATTTTATTTGGTTTTCTTCTTCCTCATAGGGAGAATTTGACATATAAGCACAATTAGCGACATGAACGCTATGAATAAAATGCAGCCCATGATTATGTAGGTTTTCTTCGTTAAGCTGGAAAGGAACAAATATTCACTGGAAAAAATGATAGAACAAATGAGAAAAAAACAATGCAAATCGCAAAATGTTACAGTAAAATTGCATTGCAATTGCAAAAAATCAAAGTAAAATCGTATCACGATTTGAGTGAAGGCACATATACTGAAGGAGGAGGAGAAAGAAGAGCGTGAAATATCAAGCGAAGTGTGTGAAACTGCCCATTGTGCCATTACGCGAAATGCGCAGTCATTTTGAGGACGGAAACCTTTTTTCAAGAAAAATAAACTTCTGTACCAAATGTTTTCAAACTTTTTGTTTGTTTTGAACTTTCTTTCGTGAGTGTGTTTGTCCTTTCTTCTTCAACGCGCGCCAAATATTTAAAACTCACTATGACCATCGCGATGGAAATATAATCTCTGCTTTATTAGTGAACTCTGAAGATCTCATAGATAGAAATATTCTCATAATGATAAGTTATTGACGAATAAACCCACTTGGAAATTCGATAACAATCTCTCCATCACTGGGCGCAGCTGTGCTAGTCGCCGGCTCATGTGCCGCTTTGAAATCATCCCAAGCGATTTGAAAGTTCTCCGTGATTATAGATAGAAGTTTCTCCTTTTCTTTGTCACTTCCACTTGTGTATTTAATGTAATTTTCTGGATTCCCATAGATTTCCTTCCATTTGCTATAAAATACCGTAATGATTCAGCGAGAAAAAAAAAGAACGAAGGGAAACAGAGCGCAGCACTTGCGAATGTTAGCAGAGGAGGGTCCAGTAGGGATTAGCTATATGCATAAAGGAGAGGTTCTTTATACAGCAGTAGGAAGTGAACCCCCATGAACTCATGATTATGCCCAATGTTTTGTAATACCCTCCTACAATGGCAACGCAGCGCTCTGTGTGAAAGAAAGATCACTAACTTAGCTTCAGCAAAAAGTAACGGGAGATTGTTGTGTTTTCTGGCTTCCCTTTTCAGCGATTCACAAGCTTTCTGGAAAATGAAGTACTTAATCCCAATCGTAGTTACCAAGGATACTACCGTGGGGTTGCTCTCAGCTGAGGAGATATTAACGTCAAATACGTACAAGTATCTATAGTGGCAGTGGTCTATACATAGTGGCACTGTCTTTGGAGTGTTTATAGCCTTCTGAAACGGTTCATGCAACTAGTTCACACTAGAACAGCGATTTTTGTTTCATTTGCTGGTGTTTTACTGTTCCAGATCAAGTAAAAGTATGCATAGTTTGTCAACTTAGCACTCATCTCTGAGAAAATCCTCTTAAAATCTGAAGAAAATTTCCACAAATTGAATGAAATCTGAGCTGAGCCACAAAGAATTCTCTCATCCTTTGCTAGCCGATGAATTACCGGTGAGACCCTTCCGAGAAACTACATTTGGTCAGTTGAACTTGTTTTGGACTAGCCTTTCTCTTCCAGTGATCCTCTTATGACAATAAGTAGATATTTACTAATTTGAATTTTGCGAAATCACTAGATTTTGCTTCGAAAACACTTCCGAACCAGTACGATACTTGCAACTGGCATTCCTATGGCCTGGTTTACATGTGTCGCCAAAGTTGAGAACATTTAAAGGTAGCACCCACGGAAATTTTCGTGGCAGAGGTTTCGATCGTTTTGGATGCTTAGCAGTGATCGAAACAATTCTACGAAATTGCACCGCCGTAGCTATCAGTATTCTCAGGATATGAAGGGATTAGATTTGTTCCAGCGTTCCAACAAGATGAGTTGAAGTATAAAATCAATGGGTTTTTCCATTTACAATCACTCTTTTTCTTTATAATAGCACTTGTTTTCATTCGCAGCTTCTTCCATTTTAATTCCGAGCAGCTCGGCCATTCTGTGCTAACGAACTACACTCTCGACAATGAAAACCGCCTTTTTTGGAGGATTTGACAAAGTTAAACACAGCAGCAGGTTCTGCCATCCCGTTAAACCTAGTAATATAGCAAAACCTGTGATAGCAAAATCTCCATGAGTGCTGCCTTCAGGGAACTGCAAACACCATAGCGCTTCTGGCGTGAGGCCCCTCTGGTGTAAGCTAGAGTTCCGAATGTGGATGGATTTTTGCTTTCGTATAGGAGTGCGATGTAGCTATGTGCTGTAGAAGCATCGGTCTGCTTTGAGATGACTAGGCCATGTTTTTTCTTTTGAATAGAGTCATTTCCCGCAAGCCTAGCCTTCATCGCAACACTAAAATGAATGGCCTAATGCCATCTTGTCGGCAAATGAGCAGAAATTCACAAAAGACCTGGATAATCAGTCATCCGTGAGTTTACAAAAGAATTCACGACATTCCATAGATTTCTAAAGGGTGCATCACAGAAACTTCTGCATCTTACCGCCAACTCCTTATTCTTCTTTGATGAATTCTCCTTCAAACTGCACATTGGTTTTGAGCATGCCGTAATCGGATCGCCTGGCAACTCATCAGGGTTCAGCTTGAGGCTTGCTATGGAGCCCTGTGTGGAAGCAAGTTCTTTCAACGATAATGGTGAGCTCATTGCACTACAGATGATAACAGCATGGTCGTCGATCGGTGGTGGGGCAGTGGAAGGCTCATCAGTTTCTTCAATTATGAGGGTGCTGTTTGAATCCGCCTATAAATATAGTTTTCGTGCACTACTTGAGTAATCAACTTTTGGTTTCACCTACATTGGTTAGCGCGAAGATGGAGAGCACTACAACAGCCGACCGAATCATTAACTAAGCAAACCAAGAGTGATTAGAATGTGTTCCTGGAGTTGCTGATCCATTCCACTAACATGATTGATAAACAATTGCTAAGGAAGGGCACCCCAGGATGAAGATCACTACCTGCGGTCCATGTAGATTACACATCATCGAGCTGAGATAACCTAAGGAAAAGTGCTAATCAGCACAGTGCAGTTGGAATTTGAAACGGCTCAGTCTTCTGCTAGTTAAAAAAAAACTATTCAACACATAAGCAATCCTCTCATGGGAGAAGAAGAGAAAGCTTTTTACAGAGCAAAGCTTTACTTAAAAAAATACACAGTTCAAATCTTTCTCCAGCCGGAAATGTCATTTCGGGAGACAATATCTCCTTTCTGTGTTTGGCATGCTGTTGCGAATTCTTACTCTTTCCGCTTTTGGACACTTTTGGACCTCCCGAGACCACCCACGTTGCGCTCCACTCACAATTTATAATACTTGCGTGTTTTCTTTGTCAGAGCCTAATAAATGTCAAACTATTACGCCTGCAAAAAGAGGGAATAATGTGATTACCAATATAATCCTTAAAAAGAACGTAGTTAACAGCAAAAAGAAACTATTCGAGACTATCCAAAACCATCATACATACTAATGGGCAGCCAGAAAACCTCACGCGAGCGGGCTGTGACAACCATGCGTACGAGAAGTGACATGGCTGCCACTCGCCCTAACGAGACCACCCACGTCGCGCCACACTCACAATGTACTTGTGTAGGTGTTGCTACCGCGCGTGCGTGCGTCGCGTGCCTTCTTCTGACTCAGTCGACGTCCTCGCTCTCTATGTTCCTCGCCCGTCAATCAGTTCACGCTTACGAGGACGCATTGCTTCTATCGCTTGAAGCTAATTAGTTTAAATGTCTCTTCGCGGTATTCCTCTTATTCATAAGCAATAGTGATGTCGATGAGATCGAGTATGATACATTCCCACTAGTTTGGTTTTGCAGCAATGCGACAATGTTCTATTATTCGTTTTAGGACGATGGTTGTTCTGGATGTGCCTCAAATCATGTGGAAGACCACCAGAATGACTCGGCTGGAAGGTACAATCCATGAATTCATTCGGAAATCGCTATGAGGGAGAGTTTCCACATGGGTGGAACCGATGAGCCTAGAACTCTGTAAGATTTCAGTCTTCGATATAGGCTTCTTAAGGTTTTCGAAAGTGCATGTGTATGTAGAGTGTATGTGTGTATCAGTGGTTAAGTAATTAATATGAACAATCATCCGAAAACATAGTAAAAAAAAAGTAAAAATAAATAAAAGTAAAAATTAACTAGGGTGAAAATTTTACCCATTTTATGAAGTAATTTCAAGAATTTTGCGACTTCTTCTGGGGAGGGGGAGGGAAGGCTTCCTGAACATTCTGGTTTTTTTTTCGACTGAACTCACAACTATCAGCGCCGTTCCCTAAGATTTAACCCTCTACACCCATATGTTCACGTTTTACTAAGAGTAATATGTGGATGCTCTCCACCAATGCGTGCTTGTGGTTTCCATTTTGAAAAAAAAAATCAAACTCTTTCATGGTCAAAATAGACTGGCCTAAGCATCATCGCAAAGTTTCAACTATTATTGTTACGAGGAGACAGAGATATGACTACACCGCACCAACCATAAGCCGGAAACGACCTCTGCTTCATGTCAATACATTGAAAAGTGTTTACGCCATGCGACAATACGGGAACGTTGGCCGTAACAGCTTCTCTCCTACTCGTCTTTCATTTTCCTCGAAGTCCTGGTTCTAAAAGGGGTGCTCAGATCGCATCCTTCATGTACTCAAAAAAAGTTACCACGCAGTTATGCGTCGCTGGTCGCTGATCGGACTCACTTTTTCAAAACGTTTAGGCGTTGAACCCCGACTTTCTTTTACCCATATCAGGCAGCCGATCTCCATTAGGAATGGTACTGGAATGCGCCATAAGCTGTTCCTGAAGTAAAAATGAGAAAGAGTAATGCATTAAGATGGTTCTCAATGGCGCTGCACGTCAACTTCACTTATTTTTATTGGAAAACCTAGCTGAAAGTAAGAGTATGCCAGTAGCTATCAGTCATTTGCTGAATGAAACCTCTATAGTAAGCATTTATTGCGCTCTTTTATCTCATTTTAGTGACCAAAAAATTCACTGAGGAAAAAAGAATCGTTTTCATTAATTATTGCGAGTGAGCACCACTGAATACATATGATGGAGATAAAGATAAAGAAAAATCGGAAGGGAAAAGTTATTTGCTCCAACCTTTATGAGCGATTACTTGCACTAACCATCGCTCCATTTGTCGCATCAATTTCGGCGTCTTATATATTTCTTGTGGAAGCGACGTTATCGACATGAACTGCCTTTAAAAGGCTCTCCACACTTCCTACAGCAACTTCTGCACAAAGTCTTTTGTTTTTCCAACTCGTTTTGCCTCTGGGTTCGCACTCACATTGCTTGCCAGAATGCCAAACAATTAATAAATATTTTCAAGTAAGAGTCCATCTCCACCAAGAATGTTGTGGTTATCAATTCCCATGAAAGATGCTATCAAGAATGGAACGCTGTAGGCAAGATCTTTGGAACTGCATAGACTATTCCTTAAAAGTGATCAAGTACATGTATATGTAGGTGTGTAATTATTAGAAGGTAGTGTTGAAACATGTAGATTTGATTCCGAATTAAGTCAGATTTATGTATATGCGTTAAGGTGAGGTTCCACCAGAATGTACAGCGTTGGGATTGCAAAATGAGGCAGTTCCTGCATACATCACGAAACCTGAGCTTGAGTACTATTCTTGAGCTGAGCTTCATATTTTGAGGATGGTACACAGCGTAGTAGCACTATTCTTCTACAATACAAGCTTTTAGTTACCTACGTTTTAGTTACGGACTATGTAGACGGCAATGCTGGCGCAAACAGTTGTTGAATTGGTAACATGGAAGGAAAAAACTGGGTCTCGGACGCTTGTAGCCAAGACGACTGGAAATTTGAAAATTATGTTGATAAAAAGCCAATATCTAGATTAGATAAGCAAAACCGGCTGTTCGAAAAAAAAAACTACTGTAATGTTAAATTGAAAGTAAGCTGACGCGCGATTTTTGTCTAATTTATAAACTAAATCAATCCCCACCCGCCATCGCTGCACTCTCTCGCAACCAGGCGCTATCTCAATAAATTTATTGTATGAGCGCATACTTCAGGCTTACAAGGCCGAGCTTTTTTGAAGTTTTTTTTCTTTTGCAACACCTTGAGATCATTTTCAGAAAAGACAAATGGCCATTGAAGTGAGTGCAGGCGTTAATTTTTCAAATGAGCAATCAGCAAACAAAAGTCACCGTGCAACGAATACGTAAAATCTGATAAGCGCCTACATTCTTCACTATGGTCTGTTCTTATCGTGTATTGCTCGGAACATGTATAACTCCCCTCTCAGATTCTTCATAGGCATAGGTTTCATAGATAGTTGGAGAGACGCCAGAGGAAAAAAGAACAAGGTGCATTGATTTCAGAAAGTGACGAGGAAGGAAGGCACCACGCAGTATAAACTTGACTATCCATACTATACTCAGTAATGTGTTGGCGTTCATTGATCGATGCATGAACTACATGCGCTTGCATATTTTGATCTCTGATCTCTAATTTGTTCGTTGGTCTAAACTGCTTAAAAAACTTCTTTGGTTAACATGAGAGCGATTATATAATAATTTTGCTCCGAATTTTCAGCTGATACTTACTTACTCTGCCCAAACGTTAGCCATATGGCTTGCTTGTCGAGCCGGTCACGAATTTGACCTAACTGCCTCGACCAAAGAACAAGACAGACACAAGGGAGAGGCAAAAGAAGCGAACGAGGGGCCAAATTCGAATTTCTGGTATATAAAACCACGGAAATCAAAATAATGGGTATGAGAATGAACATAGGTGTTTTCAAAACCCGTAAGCACTCAGAACGCCAAGAACAAGTTAGTTGTCGGCCCACCTTTGCCCCAAAAACAATGCAGACAACCTTTTAAATCAGCACATTGGCGTCGACAAGATTGACGTCATCATGTCATCAAGTGTGTGTCAAACAAGTTGCCAGCAACCTTTTCTGCAGACAATTTCTCGAGAAAGAAGCGCCATGACAAGCTGTCATGAAGTTGCTGACAAAATTGCTTGTCAGCAAGCTTTTTGTCCAATGAGTTGTCGACAATCTTTAAGCCGAAGAACTTATCGACAAGAGAGAGTCAAGTTATTGTCGTTGTCACTACGGAACAAACGTCCGCAGCAGCACGGCCACAGCAGAGGCCGCCGCACAGCCGCGGCGCAACACCGCCGCGAGGCTGTTGCGGGCGGCGTGGCGGCCTCGCGGCGGTGTTGCGGCCACGCCGCCCGCAACAGCCTCGCGGCGGTGTTGCGCGGCGGCCTCCGCCGTGGCCGTGCTGCTGCAGACGTGTGATCCGCGGTGACAAAGACTATACCTCATCCGCTTAGTATATGATGCAACCATTGAGGGCAGTGGTTACCGTGGTATAAGTTTGGGAACGCTATCAATTGAGGGATAGTAAGGGCATTCTCGACCAGCAAGTTGTCAGTGAAGAAAAAGACGAGAACGGGCAGGTTAACGCGGCCAACAACTGTCAGCAAGAAAAAGCGGAGACAAGCTTTGCGAGCGACAACTTGTCGACAAGAAAAGAAGACAACTTGTTGACAAGCTTTGGGGCAAGCAATTTTCATATCCGGTCAGAAACTTGTTCTCCAAATGTTTGTCAGCAGATTGCTTTGATGATTTATTCTTCTCGAAGGAGTGAAAAATTAGTGTTCCAGTCATTCTAAAGTAGCCCAATTATCCAGAATCTTCCGTTTTTTTTTTGAAACTCAAAGAACCACTGATAGGTGTGAACACGTGCGTGACATTATGAAAACACTCGTTATTATCATCGGATAATTCGATGAAATTCTACAAGGTACTCTCGATTAGGGATTATTGGCTTCCTGAGTCACGTGCGACTTTTTCCTTTACAGTGACGGAGCTTTTCTCTATCGCGAATTTGGAGGGTGAAGCTTATAAATTCTTAGGTTTTCACTTCCTGGTTGTAACAAGCGTTGAAAATGCTGCTATGAGTGGTTCCCTGTGGAGATTGAGATTTCAATGGATAGCGAATATATCTAAATATAAGGGTAGTAAACTGGGAATAAGCGGTTTTTTTTTTCGTCTTAGTGAGCATGTTGCCGAATCCTGGTCCAACATGATCACTGTTATCTGAAGGAACGCTTTATGGCGCCTCTACTGACCAGTGAGTGGTCAACATTTTTCAGTTTTCAGATATTCGAAAAATTAACATGGATACTAATCAAAATCCTTGCACTTCGTTTCCCATGTTTTATGGCATTAAAGGAGTAAAACTCCAGCCAAGCAGTAAAGTAGGCCACGTAACAAATTCAGAGAATATATGTAGTGCCATTTGGCCAGATTCGTGCAAGAAACTAATCATTTGAAAAGGTCACGAACCCGGGCAACCAAGCCGAAAGAGAGATTTTCGAGATTTCGATTTACACTTCTCTTTTAGAGCCTTGAAAAATTGCTAAAATACAAAGTGGTTCTTGTTCGATTTTTTTTGTGAAACAAGAACAATTTCAAATTTTAAATTTCAGGGCGAATTTTGAATTTCAGGGCAAAACTGAAGGCGCTGTTCCTCCCTAGTATCTTATCACTAACGGCGAAGACAAATGTAGTTTGACAAACGAAAATATTATAACAGAATAGCGCTAATTTAACTACTTCACGTTAATAAAATCTCCAAATCTCTTTTGCAATCATCTCTATTCAAAAAAAAATGAAAGTGGTTTCAAACGCATATGTTTATTTGGTTGAATTGCGCGGAATGCTTTTAAGAGGATACACTGAATCATAATAGTGTTATAGATTACTGTAACAATGTGAGCGTCTCACGTCAATGATCAGAGTACTGAGTTTTTCAGCTAATCCTTACGCTTCACAGCGTAGCCGGATTTTCTCGCGGAAACACTCGTTATCAGTATTATCACCTATAAAAGACCCTCTACGCTCTCTAAAACAACTTCCTTTTTCCAATCAGTTTGCCGTGATCTTTCTGGACTCCTTTACATTTCCTTGGCAGAGCTACTGTAACCATGCTACGACGTTGAATAAACATTTCCAACTAGACACTTGAAGAACAACGCAAGCGATAGAGTCCCCTATTTAATAGCCACGCTTCCTATGTAGATGGACGGCTCCATTATAGTTGATTTGAATAGGAGGCACATCTACTTTTGCATTAGCATGTGCATAAAAAACGATGTTTGCTTTACGGGTTTTGTGGGAAGATAGGGTCATCTACTTGTATTTTCAAAGTACTCATGGACATTTTGGAGCAGCATTATCAGAGATACATATTTGGAGAATGTACTTCCAAGTAACATTTTCACAAAACTACCATGTGGTACTCAAAAGAATCCAAGGAGGGAATGTTTTCTTCAATAAGGGAAACAGAGCTTATCCTACAAGAATGGGTCGCCGAATTTTTAAAATTTCTTTAAAATTCAAGTAAAAATCCCGTATAGTTAGATTTTTTCCGCTTATTTTCGCTAAATTTTTAAATGATTTTTTGATTACTCATTATTACAATTAATATTTTTATGAATTTTGTTTTCTGGGTCCCCAAAGTGGCGACGACCCCACTTTTTTCCCACGCCCCACCCCCTCCCCCTCCCACTTTCTACGTCCGCCACTCACTGCCATTTACCTTTCTTTGAAGCGATAAGACTTACTACCATCTCGATGAATGCAGTGTTTACTATTACTTTAGTAAACCCAAACTCATCTCCCACTCCCGCCCCCCCCCGCTATAGAAACTTATTTTCTTTTGAAATAATAGCCGTTGTATCATGGAAATATGCTGGAAAAATGTGGTTTAGTAGTTAATGACAAAAGAAGGGTAATGCGCTCCGGAAGAGTGCAACATTAAGTACCAACATGAATATCTGCATGATCCATAGAAAAGACAAGGACGGGAATGGATCAGTGCTTTGAATGCAGTTCCATACCTCACTTTCTTTTCAGAGTTATCCATATGTTTGTAGGGATCAGGGATTACGATGTTGTCTGAGCTGAATCTTGTTCTGTTTTCGAATTTTAACATAACTGCATAATGAGTCAAAGTTCAGCTCATGATTTGATCACGATTGCTGAACTCAAAGTTGTTTTCTGTTATCATCTTTGAAAATCTAATTTTTTGTACTTCCACTGCACAACTGTGACAGTCAAGAGAACTGTGACACAAAAGAAAGTTGTACGAAAACTGCAGATGCTATCAAGCAATGTTTTATCCACGGCTTCCTTGTTCTGTAATCGTTAGAACAAACAGGGACCTGCTAGTTGCCTTTCGGAATATTATCAGCAAGGTTTGACGTGGGTCTGTTCCTTGAGCGTAGGAAGGGTTTACGGGGTGCTATTAAAACCCTAAGTAGAAACCTCTATTCAAGAATACTTTCCACAACTGCTCATGTTTGTGACTCCAGTGTAAATTCCTCACTAGTACCCTGGTCCTAGTGAATGTCGTCATAATTCCGAGTCAAAGAGGATTAAGATTCCTTATCAGACGCAGACTGAAGAGAATTTTACATTCTTTCGTTGGAACTATTGCAATTTTGGAACAAACAAAGGTGCTAACACATGCGTGAATTTCTCGAGAAATCGAGAGAACATTCTTATCCAACTAGCACTTGAATTCCAGGCATGGGTACATTAATCTACGTGCTTCAATGCCTCGTTCTCGCTAGTGCTTATAATTACTACTGGTAAGTGTTAGCCGTTGAACTGTTCAGTGAATATTCCAAGGTTTTAAGGTACGATTACCCTCAAACATTGCCGAATCGGCAGACAATGGTGCACTTATTCGAATGGAAATGGTTGGATATTGCAGAGGAGTGCGAAAACTTCCTGCAGTATTACGGCTATGGTGCTGTGCAGGCAAGTGGTTGAAATGTACAAATCTAGGAAGTGATCGCTCAGAAAATCTTTAGTGATTGCTAACCATGGAGTTGTTGCTCCTCTGAACAGGAGAAGATACGAAAGTAGGCCTGCTGAATAAATATGGCTTTCCAGAATTTTCCACGAAACATACTTAATAAGAGCAAATTCCTTTCTGGGCTCTATGCTCTGTCGTTGTAAGAATATAACACCTTATTCTACTAGTGGACGTCCGTGCACTGTTACTGGATTGAATGTTACTACTTTGGGTGAATATACGTAGCTTGTGGATAGTGAAGCCGAAGAGCCTTTTGGCCCACTTTTTTATAATCCTTTCTGTTCTACTTGTTTGTTGGTAGTGTTACCAGTAATTATTGCGCACCGTCCTGATGCATTGGATAAATAAATAAATAAATAAATAAATAAATAAATAAATAAATAAATAAATCTCACTGACATTACCCAACGCGACCAAAACATATTATATTTAAAAGTAGATTATTTAAGATATCTGAATAGTTGTAAGATATAAGCATACGGGATATTTTGACGCACTAGATCTTAAAAGCCAGACCGAGGTGTGCTGAACAGGAGAGAATTCAGCATCAGGAGTCACACAAACGACTTTTACCTACACATTTGATAAGAATAACTCATTCCTAAACTCGCATGAGGTGCTAATGACACCCATTCTTCAATAGGTGCTTCCTAAAGCATCTGTTGAAGAACGGATGTCATTAGCACCTCATGCGAGTACTTTATGTACTTCTTGACCGAATAATGTATCAGATATCTAAAACGTTTGAATTTTCGACTTCGAATAATATGAAATTGGAATGTCTTGAAAAAAAAAGAGAGGTCCGACAGCTTCAGGGAAGAAGAGAAAAGCTGTAAAGTTTCTTTGCTTTCAAAATTTACAATTTTCGGGTTGACTCTCAAGATATTAATTGAATTGACAGAGATCATTTGTTTTTATTGGGTCAAAAAAATCTAAAGTATGTGTTAAATGAACATG
Organism: Ancylostoma caninum; assembly: GCA_037903475.1. Taxonomy (NCBI): domain Eukaryota; kingdom Metazoa; phylum Nematoda; class Chromadorea; order Rhabditida; family Ancylostomatidae; genus Ancylostoma; species Ancylostoma caninum. The sequence continues at coordinate 1,967,251 of JBAJFG010000615.1, read as the reverse complement.
AGATCATGAGGTCCGACGAAAAAAAAAAACGTAGAACGAAAGAAGGCGTCAAGCGCTGTAGAGATCCCATTGAAAATCGATTCGTTTTCGCGGCTTATGGGAGGAGTCTATCGAGAGTAACCAATGTGATCTATCGATTGTGACCAGTGTCAAAGTAACTTTGTCAGGAGGGTTAAGGACTGAACCTTTCATATTTTATATCCCTACCCTTTAGCTGCGGTTGCCGTAATGCTTTCCTTTGATTCATAGAGAAGTGTGCACACGCACTCAATCTCGTGTACTTCCTTACTTTGTGCATAAATCCAATGAGCGACGGTAGATCAGACGAGTGCGACTATCGATCCTTGTATAGAATGGGGGACAGAAAGTACACAGCTGCACATTGACTTGCATCCCCTTGCAATCATGACTTTACCAGAGGTCCTCTTTGGTTATTCTGTTCTCGAATGTTGGTGCTATGTGTGTTTCATTTGAGAGCGATTCTTTCAGAAACCCGTAAAGCGAATTCAGTTTTCTCCATACCTTGCGTCTGGTTGTTGACATGACAAAATTGTTATGGCTAAATATCAGCTGGCCATTGTAAGCATTATTTTTACGAGATGTTATCGAGAAACAACACGTTTTCAGATTTCCCCTCCTAATGAGCACATCTTCTTCGCTCAGAACAATGACGTACCGTGGTATGTCAGGTGAGAATAATACACGAACACAAAGGGCGGCATTGAGCACAAATTTGATATTTAGATATCAGCCTGTCAGCTACAGGCTCATTTCACGAAGTGGAGACGAAGGAGATTTTAAGGCTATGGTCGATAGGTGCAACAAAGTTGGTGTGAGGTGAGCCTCTCCGAGATTTACAGCGGTTTGGACCATCTAGGTGTTTAGGTGCTCCAATCCTGCTTTCAGGAAATTTACGTTTTCTTTTCCAAGTATTTTCCCTGGATAAAACACTTAGCACTTGGCTGCAATATCTAAACTGAATAATGATAATTCTTTTAGAATTATTGTTGATGTGGTTATGAATCACATGGTGGGAGTTTCGCAGAAATCGGGAGTGAATGGAAGGAGTGGAAGCGCTGGATCGGACTTTGACGGGACCGATGGAGTAGAGCAGTTCCCAGAAGTGAGCCTAACTATCATTCTATACAATTTCCGCATGTTCAAAATAGCAAAACTTATCTCAGGTGCCCTACACAAAAGCCGACTTCAATGACTATCGATGCCATGGGGATATTCAAGGGTCCGACTATCAGAACAGCGCCGAAAGAGTGAGAAGCTACATAGAAGTAATCAGCTCCTTCTTCACCTCAGTTGTAAGTTTAGGTGAAGAACTGTCGCCTCGTTGGACTCCTTGATTTGGATCAGAGCAATCCAGAAGTGAGGAAGAAACTCGTCGCATACCTTGACCAGCTCATCGACTATGGAGTAGCTGGCTTTAGGTTAATAATCTGTTGCTGAAATATTTTTCATTGAGGTGATGACCGAACTAGGAGAGATTGTAGAACTGAAAATTCAGGTGCGATGCTTCAAAACATATGTGGCCTGGGGATTTGATGGCAATTTTGAACGCAACAAAGAATTTGAGAGAGGACGTGAGTGTTTTGTAAATTTTTCTACCTATATAAGCGACTTTGCCTAGACGAAAAACGGGCGATATCCTTTTTCTTCTCTACAACACAAATCGCAGTTCCTTTGTTAAATTTAAGCATGCTATGCTCATGTGACTTCAGTCTTACCCCTTCATAATTTCCCTCATCCAGTCCCTTGCATATAAAAAACCTCGGATTTCCTTTAGATTTTTGGCCCCAACAAACGTCCCTTCGTCGTCCACGAAGTCATTGATAGAGGAGGAGAAGCCGTTAAATGTGCAGACTATCTAGGAATTGGAAGGTGACGATACACCGCTACTCCTTTAGGACTCACAATCTTATGGTAAATGTTGCAGATATACAAACTTCAACTTCGGAGCTGCCGTGTCGTCTGCGGCTAAGGGAAGTAGTGATTGGAAGTGAGCCCTCCTTCCCTACATGGATGGCTATGTCTTGATCAGGCTTACTTCCCTAGGTTGCTCTCAAAACTTGGTCCCGGATACGGCTATGGCAACTATGAGGACCACGAGGTTCTAAACTTCATCGACAACCACGACAACCAAAGGGATGCAAATCCATATGTGGTCGGCTTTCACACCCTTTCATTTCATTATCAAAATTTTTCAAATCCATATTTCACTTTTCACTTTCACTTGGTTGGTCAGGGAGAGCCCTCCTAGTTTATTTGCAAAATTTAAATTCAGGTCACCTACAAGGATGGCAATCGATATCGACTTGCTGTAGCTTACATGTTGGCTTGGCCATACGGTTATCCAAGGGTAATGAGCAGTTTCTACTTCAACAGTCATGACCAAGGACCACCAAATGGCGGCGCAGCAAGTGACTATGAGGTAATCACAGTGACAGTTCCAGAAAAAAATCGCAAAAATGTGAACAAATTAGACCAAATCACCAACATTCAACACAGACAAGACATGTAACGCAGCATCCGGATGGGTTTGTGAGCACCGATGGCCAACCATCAGGTAGGTGGCACTGCAATTCTCCTTTGGAAATTAATTCAGAAACACTGTTGAACTCCAGAGAAATGGCAAAATTCCGATCGGCTGTGCAGGGCGCTGCTGCCACTCAGGTTGGTGTGTTTCTTCGAAAAGTTCTGACAATTTGTGGGAGAGCTGGTCTTTCAGATTTTCACAGACAACCAACGAATCGCCTTTGCTCGCGAAGGAAAAGGATTTTTCGCTCTGAACGGAAATGATCGTAGCTGGAGCAAGTGAGGATTCGCTATGGGGGTCAATTCAGCTTGCCAGCCAGTGTAGTCCATCTTCTAAGGCCTTCCAGTTAACGGTTTAATCATCAGATTCTTCACAACAACGATGCCAGCTGGAGCCTATTGCGACCAATACGCTGGTAGTTTGCAGAACGGCAAATGCACTGGGCAAACGATATTAGTTAAAGATGACGGTGAGCAAGTCCAACAAGGCTTTACTGGTTCCAGCACAATGTTGAAAAATCCACAGAATGAACTCAGTCAACGCAAAATTCATAAAGCTTATGTGTTCAGGATCAGCCTATCTTGAAATTGACAGCCAGCAGGCTGTAGCATTTTCAATTGCTTCAAGGATCGGCAAGTTCTTTCCCAAACAATTGCCTAGATTTTTTCAAAATCCTAGAAGTGCGTTCGGAAATTTTCAGGTGGGCCTCCGCCTCCAATCGAGGAACCGGAGGGTTACACGAAAACTGTGATTCTGATCAAGAAGGACACCCAGCAAGGCCAGAATCTCTTCATTCGTGGCGGTACAAGCCATGCTAACAACGATGGTATCTTTCAGCTTACAGTTAGATGTGGTCTCCTAGTAGTGACTAGTATATGTAAGGATTCTTTAGTTTGAACGATGTGGGGACCAAATTAACCATGATAATTATAGTAGTGTAGGAGCAAGGAATATAACGGCTTCAGTGGATATGACCTCTTCGGCACTAGATTGGTTTGGTATGGGTAGTAATGAGGTAAAACCTGGCGGGTCGTGTACCTGTGATTGGGTAGTTCGAAGGAGGGACCAACCACAGAATTTTGATCCACCCCATTTTGCCTCATTGTTACCAACACCCGATTAAGTAAATATTGTTCGCTGGCCAGGTACAGCGGCGACAGTGCCAGCGAGGCGCCTTCGTTGGGGTTGCTACCGCAGCGCGCAAAACAGTATAGTATGACATATCAGCTATTTATTCTGTACACTGCAGAGATGAAAACTTCCTGACTTTTAAAAAAGAAGTACAATAGCGAACATTTTGTTAAGAGAGTAGAAGACGAGAGCAAGATACATAGCGGGATGTCAAGAGCTTTAGCTATATCAATTGTCAAATTTTTGCAAAATTTTCGGTGAAGATGCTCCAGGAGAGTTAGAAAGGTTAGGGAAAGATATGTAGTAAACAGCAGATGATTTCCTAATTTTAAGGACTCCTTCATTGTGAAAATGTACAAGGCACTTCGAACGGACATGTGGAAGGGGTGGGACTGCGGCGCGGCGGGCACTGGGGTTGTCTGCTGCTGGCAGGGGCGGACAACCCAGAGCCACGTGCAGAAACTCTGCGTCTCTGCCCAAGAGACCCGCGCCGCGGTCGCACCCTTTGCACACGGCCGTTTGGAGTTCATTGTACATTAGAGACGTTTAGTGTGCGCCATTGGCCCGTACCAACAGCCAACCGACAAATGCGCCATTCCGATGGTACACAACACAACAGTGCCTTTCGGCTTTGCCGAATACCTCTCATGGAGCCAGGGCGATTACTACCTCGACTTCGAAGGAGCTGAAGCGAACCAAGGTCCAAACTACTGCATCCATACACACTGTTATGACAGATCCCTTGACGAACTTCATATTTAGGAACCCTCGATGGTCAAGTTCCATTTGGTACACCACTGGCTTACTCTACCAACAACACGTCGGACTATGAGTACCAGCCCTACAATAAATATGGCGTAGGCTATTGGCTGGTGCAATTGCTGGTCGACTGTTCGAAAACCGAACAAGGATGGTTTGAACTCAAGGTGAGCGCAGCATTTTGCCCTTAAGTGGAGCGCATGGGTTGATCTTCAATGCATTTCCAGGGCTATCTTTCTCCCTCCACTGGATGGGAGCCGAATATTAGCCAGAAGAAGTGCACTGGGAGAGTCGGCGGTTCCGCACCTTTCCAGAGCATAAATCATATCGCGAAATGTGGTGCAGTAAACGTATTTACGTGGGGATCCAGCGATTGCGTTATAGATCCTGTCTAGCTAGAAGTGATATTATATGATGAATGGAGAGATAAAAATTGAAGCTGCCTTTGTTCTGCTTAATATAAGTTGAAACTCTCCCAATTTAGATATACCACCAAATCGAAAAAAGATCTGATGAAGTACCTAATGAAAGTCCACGAATGTTTCCTTTTTCAGGATACAAATCATCGGTTGTCAAATAGAAAACTGATGAGTGAGGCAAGTTTTTACGTAAAGCAACAGTAATATATACAGGATAACACCATGAACTTCACTATACCAGCAAAATCTGTGAGTTGTCCTCTAGGCGATATTGTCACAACATAGGCTGCTACAATAGTCCTGAACGAGTACCAGTATTACATGAAGCCTGGTGCCGAACACGTGTATGTGAAAAAAAAAAACTATCAGCATATGTTGACTCCTTTTCCAGTACAGACCGTCAACATATTTCAGTACAAGTCTTGAAGGATGAAGAAGTAGTTGGTTTCACCAGTTAACTAAATGTCTTACTTCCAAAAGGGGTCATTGGAACCATAGCGGAACTCGGACACCCCAACTCCCCATGGAACCTTCTAGGTTGGGCTGGGTTGATCAGTTGGCAAGCCGATCCATGGCAAGTAGGCCTAGAGCACATGCTTATTATTATTCAATCTGATGCTTAAGCACAGTTCAGTGGGAGTGGATCACAACAGAATACAAGTTGTAAAAACGTTCAGGTCTGTTCTGTTCTCGTCGAAATTCTTCGCGAATCGCTCTTCGTATTCCATTCTTTGTGGCCTCGTTTCTCTACGGTACATGCCTAAGTCCTAACTCCTGCATCAGCGCTCATACAGACCAAATAGGAAACCACCTGTACCTAGATAAGAGAACCGAGGAATAAGGGAAATCTTAATCTAGGATACGATCTAAGAGTTAGAGATTTTAGTCTTTTGTGAGGTCCTGGGTTTGTGAGATGTATGCGAATATAAAGTATTAGACTAGTACAGTATTAGACTCTTTTTGTGACTGCGGCTTTAAAGTAACCTATTACTCCTCGTAGTTCGATGAGGCTGTCGTTTTTTCATATGCACTATCTTTAGTAAATTCATAAAGGTTTAATTACATAAGTTTGACGTCATATCAGTGCGCCCTCTACAAAGCCAGTGCAATCATTGCAAACAGCAAACAATCGCAGCAAAAGTGGAATACAATACCAACGGTGTCGCCTGATGAATCTGCGCGATGTCTGCGATTTCGCCTCTCAACCATTTTCAAAAAGGAGCAGATATTCGGAATCAAGATGGTCTAATCTATCTGGAAGTATGCTCAGAATTTGGAAATTGAAGAATTTCGGTGATCAACCAACAAAATCACCTAAGAATACAATTAAGAGAGACTCACTGCGGCGAGTCTTTCCCAATTATATCCGCAGGTACTTTTCCTGAAAATGGGACATGTTAATCTCCCATCTTCAAAAAATCATACCACTGCAAATTAAATTCAATTTTTAGGATCAGGACATGGTTAGGAGAAGAAAGTAACCTCACACGACTATTCTAGGAGCTTCTTGGAAATGTGATTATAATTTTGTCGATTTCAATAATTAATTTCACATTTTCAGCTTTCTGAAGATAAAGCGATTAATGAAGCCAGTAGAATACTTTTTGGCTATTGCGGAGACATGACGACCGTGATTGTGCTTCTAATTGTTAGATAACTGCAGCAACCGTGGGAAGCATACTATATGTATTTGCAAAATGATGGCACAGGACAGGATTCGATCCCCTGCGATGCTATGCGAGCACACGATGCAGCACACAAATGTGTGCCCACTCTTACTCACACTTACGCTTACCGTGATTTAGCTTAGAAATTTATGCAAAACGTTGCCGGATGCCTTCCTGGACTACCCGAAGGAGATCACGGGGGACGTTCCAAGCAGTGAACCCCAAACACTGCGATACTTAACTCTGGATCTCCAACGGAGTGGAACCAGCGATAGGGACAGATTGCAATCTGCCACTCAAACCACTGAGCCATCCGGGCTACTTTTTATATTGGTGTTTGTTAGATAACTGCAGCAGCCTTGAGGAGCATACTATATGTATTTGCAAAATGATGGCACAGGACAGGATTCAATCCCCTGACCGCCACGACGTCGATAATTCGCTTAACCCACTGAGCTATGCAAGCACGCGATGCAGCACACAAATGTGTGCCCACTCTTACTCAAACTTACGCTTACAGTGATTTGGTTCCATAGTAGTTTTCGCTGATTTGACTACACCACCTCATTTGGTTCTACAACAGTACAAAAACCATAACACCATTATACGAAAGAGTAGCCGGCACTTTGCTAAGCCTCAACCAGTAGATGCGCAGTATTTCAATTTGTGCTTAGCTTAAGATTTGTACATATTTACATTTCACAGTTATAGGGAATGTAGAAAGGAAGTTTGCGAATAAAGAGAGAGACATGTGGAGTTTTTTTTTGCTGGTGAGAATCGCCACACACATGGTGGCACTGTAACATTTTTATTTTCGGTTGAAGGTATCATGCTTGCTGATCCCACTACTCCGCTCTGCGGGGAGGGGATCGTTCATTATAAAATCCTATAAGAGCCTTGAAAATTTTACCTCAAACGGACACAGCAGCTGCCGACAAGGATATCATGGCATGTTCTTACACCATCCCGCCTTAGTGTACTTCTATCGTCAGATGAACCAAAGCCAGCTATCATTAGTGCTACGATCGTTAACATCTGCCATGAAACTTTAATAATGTCCAACAGAGGTATATCAGTAATTCGGAGTGAGGGAATGAACGAAAGAGAATATAAATAAGAGAAAGTAGGTGAGAAATTAGCCACTGAACTTTCTGAACTTTCTAACACTATGTGGGATTGATTGGGCATAGATAGTTAATACATATAGATAACGTGTTCAATACACAACGGGAAACAGGCGGAGGGCATCCATGCAGATCTGAGAATCTGTTTTTAATTGAGCGGTGGGTCTTGATCACGTGCCGTACGACGAATATTTGGAACCTCGCCAATGTGTCTGCTAGTATGTGGCGGTTTGTTGAGAAATCAAACTTGTTGTATTGCAGTGGATGTATCGTTTGAGGGCGACATGATCCATCTCCGACTTTGTTCAGCAACCGGCAATTGCAGCTGCGATAAGTGCAAATTGATACATTCAAAATGCGCAAACGTAAATAATTTTGAGTGTGAGGCACATGCCAGAGATTGACTTTCGGTTAAGGCGATTTCGCCAATGCTTCCCTGTTCTCTATTGCTTCTCTACTCAAAGGAATAATAAGGGTAAAAATCATCAATACCACATCTAGGAATTGCATTAAAATGGCCTCATTAATGACCAAGATGATAGGTGGAGAACGAACTTTACGAATTCGCTCTGACACTACCGTTCATTCTGTGGTTTTCCTCGGTGCTCATACCACCAGCTCTTATTATCAAGAACTGACCTGTCCTGAGAGAGTCTACGGGTACTTTTGATGGTAATTCTGTGGCAATCAGTAATAAGGTGTGTAGAGACGAGTTTACAGGAACATTTATACAAGACTTCGGTTGATTTACAAATTCTGTAGTCGTCAGTTACATACATTTATCTTCGATGGAGGTTTCACTTCCTTCCCCAGCCACCTGAAATGGTAAAAATTGGCAGATAATAAATGTTTGATTTACTTAACCTTATTGGCCGATACTACTAAATTTCTGATTCTGACACGAACCAAATAATGTCATATGACCGAAGTCTATCAATTTCAACGCACCATAGAATCTATTGTAGTAGGGATTGTAGCCATGACCATAGTAGCCGCCGTGGTAGTGAGGATGAAAGTGCTCATGAGAATGAGAATGTGAGTGGTGATGGTGGTGGTGGTGTCCTGTAATGCAGTAAATATTGGATTCACTTCATTTTTATATAGTGTATATGGAACGTTACTCACCCCACCACTGAGCAGAGACAGCAACGATGCACACCAAAAGGAGCACCAGCAGTAATCGGCTCATATTTCTGAAAGGTAAAAAAATGTGAATTGGGTCTAATGGAGAGGCGCGAAGGAGCCCCACTGGTTTTCATAAGGAAAATGTAGAATTAATTGATCGCCAGAGGCCAGAATAAATGGCAGAAACATCGGAATCACAGAAACGAGGCTAGCACCACTGCTACAGAGCTACCACAATAGCGAATCATAGCTGTGAAACGGCATGGCAGTGCCGTCGTGGCCAAGAAAATGAACAAAAAAAACTTATCTCTCCGAAAGTGACGTTATTTCTAGGTTACTTAGCTTAGAAAATCTGAATGATTGTAAAGATCTTGCTCCGTGTTGTGTTAAAGGTACTGTCTGTCGCAACAGTTGTTAAACATTAACCTTGAAAACTCGACTGAAACTCTCTGAATGAATTGGTCACGCAAATTTCTATTCATGATGACAAATCACTATTTACGGAATATCATTGTACAGAGCCGACTTCTATCTTAAAAAGATCAATCTTGGTACTTGATTTGAAAGAGGCTACACGCTGAATGAGAACAAAATAACGTGGAGAGCTACGCATCATCCGAAACGAACACGAAAGCCACCGAAATTAGTTCACCTTAGCGATCGCGCAGCCTTTTATCGCTTTTTTGGTGTCATTACGGGTAATCCATCAAGCTAAGCTGCGTGAAAACGCCTTCTTTCGGCGAACACGTTTAGCATATAAGCGCACACTAAAACCACCTGACAATAGTGGCTGGCGGAGTATAAACACTGCGATGACGTGAGCGTCCGGTTAGACGATGCGGATTCGCAAGTGTTTTCGTATCAGTGTCCTCGGACCATTGGACGAATTCCTATGTTTGCCATGCCTTGTTCAGCAATCGAACTCTTGAACAAAGATGGATGGCACCGACTGAACCCGCTGACTCATGAAGCCGCTTCACCTACATGAGACGCTCCTCTTGCCGATAAACATCTGTACCTAAATCGATCTCTCGTTCATTGAACTTTGATGGAGAACGCGAATCTGTCACGAGGCGTATCGGCGGAGCATAGGAATGAGATGAAAATCTTTCCAAATAGGATAAATATGGAGCACTCAGGCTAAGTGGAACTCTCAAATGTCAAAACTCAGAATCATGAAGAGCTCGAAACCGTCCGAAGTTCCCAACGAAATTCGAGATCGGAAAGTTGTTCATTCTTATCATGTAGAAGGAAGAAGTTATGTGCACATATGTATGGATACTATTTGTCTATTAGATATGTCGTTTAAACCTTGCATCATGAAAATATCTTCTCATTGCTGTGTTGTTTTAGTAGCATGGAGGTTTTTTCCAATGACAAGTTAATGACATTTTATTGTTCAACGCATCATACAACTTCATCTGCTAGAAACAAAACAATAAAAGCGAATGAAAGACAAGCAACTGCAACAAAAGTAACAATTTCAGTTATTAACTTACTCGAAGGGATGTATGCAGTAACGATGAGGCTTCAATTTCACACCTACTTAGAATCTCTTCAGAGCAGAGTGTTACCTCGGGAGTGAGAAATTTTTTCTTTCAAGGTTGTAACAAACATATAGATGTGGAGGTGTAGATAGAGCTTTAATAATACGTACATTGAATAAACAATTGACCTCAACACATTTATAACGCGAAATTTATAAAAAAATAACTACTATAAATCCACTCCACCAGGGAAAACCTTCATGGAAGTTGATCTTATCTTAGAAACACAGTGCGTTTGTCGAACAGTGGACATCAGTACTGCTCAGGTACAATACCGACTGTGGCAATGGTAGACGACGAGGAGGGGCGGATTAGGGAGGAAGAGGAGGTAGTAAAAACTGCTACCACTGGGTGAATTCAGACGGGTGGTTTTTCAAAACTGATGCCATGAAAAAATTAAAATAAAATCCAAGCAGTCAGAAAAGAAAATTTGACAGGAAAATAATGTGAAATTAAGCAAAGGTTCGGTGGGTTGGTAACCTTAAATTGAGAAAATGCTCAAGAAAAAGCAGAACACTACGACGACTATCTAGCTACTACAGATATGTTCAAAATGGTAAAGAAGTACCAGATGTGTTCAAAATAGTAAAAACGTTATTCATTCGTTTGCTGAATTATTTTGCTTGAACATTTTTTTCTCTTCAGAGATCGAGAAGATAGTTCCGACGGATAGAGTGCGAACGGCCTTGGCTTTTGGCGCGTGATAAGTGATATCACGTTTCTTTGCGGTCAATTTGGGAAAACAGACCCTTTGTGCAGGTGTTCTGAGTTTGTCTAGTTATTGTTAGCTGTAAATATGTCCGTCAAATGCAACTACGAAAGGAAGAGAAACTCTCTGAAATTTTGAGAAAAGAAAGCTAAGGAGAAATGGCGAATGAGCGAAGTAAGTGCAGCCGTGCGGTCTTTGACTGAGGTTTACAATGACGTCGAGACTATTTAACGCTTGTAAAAATAGCTCAGTCCTTCTTCTGTTTTGAAAGAAGAACACGTTTGCAGCATTTTCTCATCAAAATCAGTAGAACAACTACAACCAAGGTGAGAGATGTCGCCACAGCTGCGAAAACGTCAAGCGAATAATACTGAACAGTGGAAAGATGTCTTCCATAGGAGTCGAGGTTTGGTAACCGTCCATACCTTAAAAAACATGAATTCTTCATCTGTATTTTCCATAAACGTGATATGAAGAAACAAAATCTCCTTGAGCTGGTAAGACGATTATGTGAAGTTGTCGATGTGTGTATAAAAAAGAATATAAAACAAACCTAGCAGCAAATTCGGCATGTTTGAGCAGCAACTCCTGTGCAGAAATGGGCTGGCTGCGAAGCATCTGCGAAAGTCGTTTCGCATTTTTTGCATAACTGAAATGACAGAACAATGGGTTATAATTGTTTCAAATTTAGGCTTCAGTTTCCATTTAGGGCCGTTTCCACGACAGGCTCACTACTGAGGTCTATCTGCAAATAAAGCCACTCTGTTTCACGAAGCAGATGAGGCTTTAGCAACCTCTCCGCCTAACTGTTCAAATTCCAGGGAACACAATCTTCGGATATTTCCTGATTACCTCACCACACGACTTCCAGGCCTTTCTTGAGTGCTTCCCCAGGTTTTTTCGAGAAGACAAACCGAAAACAAGTAATGTCTTCTTCTGCAGAGCCGACCAGATTCTTAGGTAGGGGATTTTGTTCGCGGCCTGACATTTCGATGGAGTTTTAAAGCATTAAAGTGGCACAAGGTATATCATTCGTGGTCGAAACCGCCGAACATCCCAACCAACCCTGCCAGTTTTCAAAGTTACCCCGAACCATTTCGAGAAGAAAGAACTCAGAAGTTATCAAAAACGAGTTATTCAAAATATTGACTACCAAAATATTGACTACCTTGAAAAACTGCCATATAAAGTTCCATCTCATGTATATTAAATCGTAGGGAATAAGCAGTAAAAATAGCACCAAATCGAAGTCAATGATCGAAGAGCATCATGCGTTAGGACCCACAGATCTGGTCCGATCCGCAAATACTTTTTCCTACTGAGACGCTGATTGCAAGCAAAACTCCAACATTAGTGTGCAACCTAGATTTCTTTAGAATGTCCGTTTAGAATAACTTGCTTTTCACTAGTTTCCGAAAATTCAAAGCTTCTGTCACTGAAAAATCGAACTATTCAGAAGACAAAGCTATTTGATTCGATCGAGTTAACTGTCTATTCCAGAAGTCAAGCCATTTCACTACGTTACCATGAACACTGTTTGCCAGCCGGCTTTCTGTAAGTGAATTCATTCATAAGAGCCACCATACTCTCCCTTTTAACTAATCATCGGATCTACAGGAGACTCTTGTCTTCGAGGTCTAGGCGCACTCCTCTTAGCACTCATTTGGCCGGAGAAAGGGAGCAGGAGGTTCGGACGAAAATGAAAACACTGATATCGATGAGGTATGTGGATGCGCAGACAGTCAGAGTGCAGCACGTTGCTACTGGCCCTTATCACTGCTATCTCCTACATCTGGCACCGCCAAGGTAAGGGCTTGGATACATGATGTAAAAGTTTTAGATTAAGTATGGATATTTTGTGAAACAGAACGTTTACATACTCAGGATTGTTGAGAACTTCGTCAAACGCGTCCTTCAATTTCTTTGCGTCGTTAAGGTTGGATTTGTCGAATACCAGTGCTCCTCCGTGTCGTGCTAACATACGTGAATTCCTCATCTGATCACCAAGTATAGGAGCCTTAACAATTATTGAATAGTCATCCGGGAGCAATTGTTACATGTATGTGCACTTTCCGAGAAAAGATAACAGGAGTAGTGGGGTACATCCAACAAACTAAGTACTAAAAAGAGAGAGAGAAATTACGACGGAGAGAGTGAAAGGGCGAAAGAGAGAGGCAGACGCTAAAATAATTGAAAGCAGACGTCGTACGATCATACATATAATAATGGATTGCACAGGAAACCAACCACAATAGCGGGTTTTCCCATGAATGCCACTTCGTTGGTGCTTGCCAATCCACCGTGGGTCAGAAACAGTGATAAGCGCTCGTCTTCTGCAAATCAAAACGAATTTAGGTCAAAGAGCAGAAGAGCGTGATATTTTTTCACCTAAAAGCTCTACTTGAGGTACCCATGAGCTACGGTACACATTTGGAATGGAGTCAGCAATATTCGAATTCTCATCCTCGTACTTCCAGATGAAGGTGACATCGGGCATAGAGGCAAACACATCAAGCATGGCACGTCTACGAGCGAAAAACTATTCATGAAGACAAGACTTCGTGAAAGCCTTCAGAGCTCACTTGAAATCCTCCGGCATGTCGACGGACCTGGCATAGGAGCCGAACGAGACTAAGACCGTTCGCTTACTGACGTTCAAAATGGAGTTCCACTTCTTAAAAAAATGCATTGCGTTGGACGTCTGCCGATATCAGCTACTCCGTATATCCGATGTCCAAGGTAAGGTAAGGTATATCTGAATACCTTTCAAGAAGAACCACCTGCGATAGCTGCTGCTTTTCCTTCTCTCTCTGAGCCACAGCAAAACCTCCAATCATCACGGTCTTGTGCAGTGTAGGACGTGGGAAATCAAGGTAGGGGTTTCCATTTGTGAATACAAATGATACTTGGGCAATCAGCTCCTAAAAAGGAATGATTTAGGCTTCAGCTACGATCCACGTGGACACATATACTGCATATGTATGCACCTATGCTGACAATGCCTTAACAGGATTCAAACTTTACTGGTTGCAGTTTCTTTCTGTTTTTTTTTGCTGAAAAAAATTATTAAAAGTAGTGAAGGCTTACTGGTGTCTGCAAGGAACGGCAAATACCGCTGTCACTTACGTTGTAATCCTTAAATGAACCAAACTTCTTTATGAAGACTTCCATTTCTGCGTTGTAACAGTAGCTGCCAAAGATTTTAGCGACAGTGAGAGCAAAAATATTCTCTAATCTCTCCAGGAATGTCATTTTGTCTCCTGTAGAACTGAATAACCCTACAAAAGACAGTAATGAGATCCATATTCATTTTCTTAGTCGAGATAGGTATTCTCGACTCCTATATGAAGGCTATTCGTACAATACATTTTGTATAGGCTCTAACAGAAGAGGTAAAAATAAATATGTCTTCACTGGTGAATTTTGGAGTAAATCTATACCAATGTGCAGCGTTAAATGTATATATTTTAGCGTGAACATTTTCAGAACATTGACAAAACGAATTTTGTGATGATATGTATAAGCATTATTTTTCGACTTATGTCTTTTTATCTTGATTTTTTGATATCATGCAAAAACTAGAGCTTGCATAGCCTTTACTTAACTGTTGTCATGTAAACGCTATTAACCTGGTATGTAGCTGGGAAGAAAAGGTTCACCAATCGCAAATGCGACCGACTCCAAATGAGGGTTGGATACCACAGCAATCGTCGATTTTATATCAAGCACTTCAAATAATCCTGAAAAGCGGAACTACATATATGCTGCAAGATTACTTATATAAGATTAACAAGATGTAAAATTCAACAGCATCCAATTTTGGGACTGGAGTTATGCTGCTTCGATGTTTTAGGCTTTAATAAAATCAAAACCATTTACAAACTAAAGGGTAGGTGCGAAGAGTGTAAGAAGTTCTCTAATGGTTAGTTTACAACGAACTGCAACCCAGATCCGCACCTACCAAGAGCACAGACGGTATTGGGCTCTGCGATGCCGACATCGAATTTCTCCTCCTTTAGTCTTTGGAGAAGTGCGTCATCGTTGATGAGTGCTAAAGCAACCAGTCTTAGCATCCAGTTATTTATCACAGTTATCGAGCCTTTCGACTACTTTTTCATTTAACGGAAGTCTTATTAAGGCTATCACTACAAATCTAGAGAAACTGCCATTTTTTGAACTGCCATTTTTTAATGGCTTTTTTTCAGGGAATATTCACTAAGAAAAACACTTAATTTTTGGATCATAGTAAAGGTACTAAATTTTTCGAGGAGCAAAACGCTTGAGCTTTGTTGGAGCAAAGCGATTCTCGGCACTAATCAGCAAATCGCTTCAGCTAGGCCCTTCCAAAACAGACAACCTTCTTTCATTCGTACATAATTATCAAATAAGCATACGCATGTAGCTGTAAAAATATCTGGCTATACGCCAGAATGTGAAAACCTTACATTATACGTCGGAAGATGAGTGAACGGTATATAATAGAAATTGCAGGAATATGCAGAATTCACATTGAATACTCACTTTCACACTGCCACTTGAAGATTTCGGACATTTTCTTCGTTATCTAAAACATCAAAAATCGAATGTCAATCTCTTATATGCTGGCTAACTCACACTGCTAATGCTGATTAATTTAAGCCTTCCCTTTGTTTGATGCATAGGTAGATGGAACTTTCACAGTTATTCCACCTTTGACTATTTCTTAGCTATTTCAATTCATAAAATAAGAATAAGACAAAGATTCAAGTTGCCGTCTAGTTTTTGAAGCATTTTCGCTTAATTTAGACAGGACTGTTAGCCCAAAGAACACATTCTTATATGTAGTGTCATATTTTTCATTCATGGATAAGTGCTTTTCCTTCAACATGTAAATATGTGCGTATACAAAGAGCTACGAAGGAGGTGAGTTTTGCGAAAGTTTCCTATAATTCTATCGTTTTTATGCCAGTGCCTTGGCTTGATGAATGCAGCATTGGAAACTATACAAGATACTTTTTTAGCTAATCAGGCTAAATTACTCACAAAAAACTACTTAGAATACCATAACTGCTATAAGACCAATATTGGAAAACAGGACCGCATGTAAAAGCATTGGTGAAACATCTACTGTCCACCAGTGGCGGACGCAGAAAGTGGGCGGGAGGGGGGGCGTGGGAAGAAAAGTGGGGTCTCCGCCGTTTTGGGGACCCAGACGGAAAATAAAATTAATAATAATATTAATTATAATAAAAAACAATAAATAAAAAATATATTAAAAATAATAATAAAAATAAACAATTAAAAATAAACTAACACAAGATTTTTATTTGTATTGTAAAGTAATTTCGAAAATTTGGCGACCCATTCTCGGGGGGGGGGGCGCGCCCCCCCTGCGTCCGTGAAACATCTACTGTCCAGGTCTTATTTGGGAACGGACCAATTCTCAAAAACCCATTTTTGCTTAAATAATCCCAGCAACTGTCGAACAACTGTCGACCAACTTACTTGCAACATTGCCACCGCGGAAGAAGACGTGGTCCAAATGCTCCGAAAAGAGTCTTGCTTTGATTCTTGCTCCTTCTAAAAATTACATTTGTCGCTAATATGAGATTCTCGATGGAGTTGACAGGATTAAAGCGGCACATCTGATGCCTAAAACATTTTGAGAGCGGAACTATTGGCTTAATCGAATCATTTCATGTAAAGAATTTGGACAAGTGGAAGATGACATTGAAAGCTGAACTGAATCTTTTCGTGAAACGAGAGTATAAGAAGTTGGACCATACCTCCAAGACCCTAGGATCTCCCGGACTCCGCACTATGCGCGTTGTGCTTCTCAAGCCAGTAACATTCACCAGATCTTTGTTCATTTCGGGCATAAGCACTGTCTCAATAGTTGCGGTTCAATAAAACGAAGTTACCAACGAAGCTAATGAAGCTAAATCTAATAACAATTAAATGTTTACCACGTCATGTCCTCCCTCTGTGAGCACGTCGGCGATGTTCGCAAGAAACTTCACGTGACTCGGCCACAGAAATGGGTTGTATACCAGGAACTTATATGAAACACTCGTTGAAATAAGAATAGTGAAATCTACTAGGAGGAAAAGTCGCATTATTGGGCGCTTGAATCTGTAATTTGTGGTCATTAGTGCTCCTAAAAAAGCAAATTCAAGGACAACATGGAGGAATAAAGCAGTATAAGCCTATAAATTACATAATTCGTGCAACACATGAAATATCACGCATGCATAGTATAACTCTATGCTGTATTCAGTATTTATTGCAGGTAAAGATTCACTTGCAAGATCAACTGGAATCCCTGACAAATGCGGCATTTTTACATCACAGCAGCCACCTCACTGAACAGTTCCAAGTTTCCTTAACGTGAATTTTTGGCCAACCATTCTGCTCGAACTACTAAAATTATACATAAAACCATGTTTCGCCGCGGTTTTGTGCTAGATCATGCGTGGCCTACTCTGTCATTCGCACGCAATGGTATCACATATAAGGAGCAGCGATCTTACCAATTTCAGAAAAAGAAGCTCTCGTGGGGCTATGCATGGCCTACCACGCTTGTGTGGACCCAGTGATAAAATCAAATATTTGCTTACCAAACTGGCAAAGTCGTGAGATAATAGACCATGGCTGGCTGGCCCAGTGGAAATCGACTTCGCTCTAGGGCAGGTGTACCTTTCTATTTGTTAATGTCTAATAGAGCTCCGACAAGGATGAACGAAGTGAATTATCGAGGTAAAGAAGTTAGACGTGAAGAGTCTAGAACTCAAGAAACAGCAAAATGTCGGAAGCCTTGTCATTTCGTGGAGCGAAATTTGGCTTACACTTTGGTCAAAATTGCTCAGGATAAAAAATGTCAGTTAAGACAGCTTCCACTCAGTAACCGGAGAGGATTCTTGATCGTACTCATATAAAGCCAAAACACAGCCGTTTGTCCCTTCTCGCAATCGCTGTGTTTTAGTGAGAGAATGATGAGAATTGGTGATGAGATAGATGATGAATTTGTATCAGTCGACACAATGATGGTTATTTATTGACGGCTGACATAATTAATTTTGAAAAAAAAAACGACATCACTATCAAAACGGATGAGAAAAAACATTTAGAATGAACAACTACTGAAAATAAGTAGCCTTAGAATGGCAATCTTATCATCTAGCGAAAAAAGGATCACAAAGTAGCAAGAATTTGGAAGAAACATTCAACCACGCGGACGAAGACATTAGCTAGAAGAGGTGTAATATTTAGCCTCATTCGACATCGAGAGGGGCTGTTCCATTCGCAACTAACGCAAAAATAACTGACAACGACACAACAATGGATGGAGTACAACTAAAAAGAACAATCGGTAAGATATGATTACCAGCACGTTTTCATACATAAAAAAACTTGGTATTTTGGTTGGAGGAGCATTGGTTAGAATGTAAAAAAACTGTAGAGGAGGAATGTGTACGCGAAAAAGTCAATGCTCTAGACCACAGAAGTCACCCTTTTCTTAACTGTTTTCCCTCTTGATCCTGCGAAAAATAAGGCAAATGACGTCAAGCATATTTGGTGCATCGAGCAGTGAAAAATCATGGAAAATAAGTGCTTAATCTTTTGCCAGCAGTATAATACGCAAAGAAAATTGGCGAGACACAGACTGACCGCAGATGCTATCGATTGGGAACTGCATTCCTGTGAACAAGAGGTGAGTACAAGACAGTGTCACTCGCTCGACACCTCATTTCCTGCTCGTAAATAGGTGTGGAAGGACGTAGAGAGCATCCTGATCCATGAAATAAAATAAAATCTAAAATCGGTTGGGAAGAGATTGAAAATCAGAGAAATGCGAGGTAATTGCACAAGTACAAACAGGAAGTGATGGGACAAATGGTGCACTCTAATGGTCGGTGCTATGGTTATGCGCCATAGTTTTAGCGGATGCTTCCCACTTCTCCTCAAAAAAGATAGTTCATTAATGATCTATGGTAGTCGAGGTATATATCTAGTCACATTTGGTTGTTCATTTCTAGGTTCAAAAAGACATGAAAGTCAGATGTCGCGCGCAGGTGAACACAGAAATATGTACGTGGTTACAACTTGTGTATTTTCTCACAACCCTTTCTTTTATGGAGTTTTAAGGACTTCGTGAGGTTAACCATACATACAGTCCTTGTCGAAAAGATAGACGGATTGCGCGTGCGGTTTCATATCGTCGCGGTCGCAGAATGGAGGGCGCGGGTTTGGGCTCAGCTAAAAAAGGTGTGAATATCCGCGTGGCTAACTTTGCCTCGCGGATATTCACACCTTGCGCATCCACCAAGTGACAGCCGCGCAGACTCGAGCAAAGGGGAGTGGTCGCAACGCGTTCTTGATGCTATGCGAATTCAAGGCTGATTATTTGTGTATCACTTGAAATGGATAGTTATTCCACGTTGCTGCACCCATCCGGAGCCGCGGCCGCGCGCGGCGCCGTTGTCCGAGTTTCCCGCCGCGCGGCGAGCCCCGATCGCGGTCGTGGTAGGGGCCTTCGGTCGAACGCGTTGCGACCACGCCCCTTTGCTCGAGTCTGCGCGGCTGTCACTTGGTGGATGCGCAAGGTGTGAATATCCGCGAGGCATCGTTAGCCACGCGGATATTCACACCTTTTTTAGCTGAGCCCAAACGCGCGCCCTCCATTCTGGCGGCGGACCCTCTCAACCAGAGCATGCTCTCTCCGTATTCATCGTTGAGGTCCCACCGCGTTTCCGCAGTCACGGAATCCGTCTACCTTTTCGACAAGGACTATATGTGGTCGGCAGATGTCTGGAATACAAGCTGCTTTTTTCGCATAGGTGCTGCGGGTTACATTGATTATACTGCTATGTTTGTTGTTGTTTTGATTATACATATTGCTCTAGTTGTTATTGTGCTGTTATCGATTGCTGTTATATTGTTGTTGGTTAACAACTTCGCTACAATGTGATTAACCGACTGACACGCATGGTGCGACGCGTGGGACCCGCGTGCTCAACCGAGTGAGCAAGCTCTTTTCAGAGATATATTTTTGTGAAGCAGTCATAACTAACAAACTTCTATGTAGTGTTATACTAAAAAATATTCAAGCTTTCCATATATGCACCGAGCAGAGTAGATCTTCACTCAGACTTTTTTTTTTAATATGTGGTTGAAGCATACACCAGAGAGAACAATACATATGAAAAAGAGAATACAATCGATATCAAGTGAATGGACGCAAAACATTTGCAAACACTCTTGACGATCACAAAAGAGAATTCGGGGTATTATGCGAAGGTGGAAAAATTCCTGCCACGTGGGACCACGTGCTCAAGCGGTTGAGCACGAGTCCCACTTGTGCAAAAGCTCCTATGTCCCATGTGACACACCATGCCGAAAGCGCAAGGTCGCGAATGTGTTAAACATACGCGTATGCTTTCAGAACAGTGATTACTCTACGCTAAAAGCATTTTTAAAGGCATTTTTTGAAAAAATTATCGCACATGTTTCATTCAGCAGCTATAGACAATAAGATAATGATAATAAATTTTTCAGTGTCTTCCAGGTTTCTCTTGCAGAAAAAAAGAACAAATGTCATATATACATGCAGAATTGTGCAGGTAGGCAAACGAACAAATATTAGGAAAACCCTCTACTTCAGCAGCAGACCAAGAGGAAAAGAGCCAGCTCAAAGGCAGTACCTTGAGCACACAGCATACTACAGCATACTACAAAGGCCACCAAACCATGTAGTGTTTTGAGCACCACTGCATAGTTTGGTGGCCTGCCTTTGTAGGTGGTCGCTACTGCACAACCTCATGTAAACATCGCGCAATTGCAAGTGGTGCCCAATGTTCAACTGTTGATAACACGCGTATTGCACCAATGTGCGAGAGTAGAGTTCGTATCGTTGAGGAAAACTTGGCCTTATTGGAACAGTTGCCCATTTCGTAGTGGATAAAAATGTCACCGTCTCAGGATCGTTCGCCCGTAACGAGGGCTAAGAAGGTAATAATTTTCTTCAATAGTTTTTGATCGTTACGAGAATTAATTAAAAATTAGTTGATTAGGTGATTTAGAGGAACAAATTTTGTCTTAGTACTATTTATTCTAGTACTACTTACCTTAGTACGATGATGACGCTTTCTGTAAAGATTTCGATTCGGTTCTGCAGTCTGCCAGCAATTCTTTACTGCTGAGAAGCTTAGGTGTGGAAAAGAGAAGTCACCATGCAAACACAAACATTTTATCCTGCGTCTAAGGACGGTACAAGATATGGAAGACTGTTGATGTAATTACATTGAAGAATACGAATTGTGAACTGATTTCAACTTATGTGATTCTCACTTGATCTACCTCCTGTGCGTGATCGTGTGGGAAGATTTGTATTTGTGGTTCTGGAAGAGTTTAGTGTAGTACTAGAGGAATTCCGTGGATTGTGACCAATGTCCGCCTAGTCGTCTCATCTTTTTACTTACAAGGGAGGTGCAAGAGGCCAGGCTCGCGGATCGGAATAAAACTTATTCGGCTTGAATCTTTGTTTGAGAAGGTGCTACATCATGTATTTCATTATACTGCTCTCGACTCCAAGGCACAAGAAATACAAGAATGCAAAATGGGCGCTGATGACGGGCTTCGAACCCTACAGCCTCTGCCTAAAGCTCCAGTAACTTCCCCACTTGGCCACCTCGTCGCTGACGGTGTGGAGGAAAGCATATAGTGATGTAGTGGGATTCCTATTTATTGGAGCTGAGGGCAAGAAAGAAACACATGGTGTAATAATTACTCAAAGATTCAAGCAAGATAGGTTTCATTCCGATCTGTGAAAAGGGCCTCTTGCACCTCACTTGTTAGTTTACTTTCTAATTCTCACAAAACTCTTGCTAAGCTTTACGTTGATTTCTTCATAAACTTAGTTGTCTTTACAATCGTTGGTCCCGCTAATAAAGCTATTCGTATACCACGTGTGTACTGATTGATAAGGGTTCACGCCCTTGATATCCTATGGTTTCATTGCATAATTTAGACAAAACATTAACGAACGTGAAGGGGCCGCAACTAGGAAGCTCTTGATGGAGAAGGACAAGAAATAAGCACAATGGTTCTAGTCCGGAGCAAATATGTACGGGTGCGTGCCCAGCGGGGAATTCTATCTGAGTTACTCGGATGCTCATCATCCCCATCAAGTTTGTTGGTTGAATCTCAGAGCTTTTGAAGCATACACACAAGTCTAGATCTCATCAGGAAACAGCTTCATTTTTAACTAGTTTGCTGCGTCGTTTCGGCTAAAGATTGGTGCTTCCGATAGAGTGTAGCCTAACAGGAACGACACACGCCCTCATCGCTTTCTTGTTCTTCGTTGCACCGTGGATATAACTATAACTGAATATAACCCGAACGCTACTGCAGTTCTAAAATTCACAACTCATATTTTGATGACCTGAACCTTCCTTCCTCTTGAACATTTCTATAAACAAAGATCTAGCAAAGGAATTAATGCATGCAGGCAATTGCAGTTACCTATGTATTTCACCTGTAAAATTGTACTGTTCGATCCTCACACGTAAACATTTCCGTTTCGACAGTCATGACATTCCTTTCAGAGCGATTCTCTTCCGCTTGAAGAGTGAATAGTTGTTTGAGAAAACATCTACGTCTTTCCTTTCATCCGGCATATTGTTCGAAGTATAAACGGTGTATGCGTTAGTCCGTTAATTCGCTTCTAACACATAGAATTCTTGAAATGGATAGTTAAAGTAGTTACAACGAGTTGAGTATTAAATGACCACGAAATGGCATATCAGAGGAATGAATCGTTGAATGCTGTAGGCGTCTGTTGAATTGTATTAGCTGTATATATATGTAACTAACCAATTCTGATCTCATTGGACATTACTGTGTACAGTGGACGTCAGTGGCGTTGGCCCATCTGCAACCTCGAGAAGGACGTCGCGCAACCACGCCGCGAGTGCCATAATCGATGTTTCCTGCTGCTGTTATTTCTAGCAGCTTTTCTACCCGATTTAAAGGATTTTTGACCAAATCGGGAAGAAAAAAGCTTAGAAATAGCATTCCGGCGTCAGACCACACTGACCCCAGCGCGCGCGGTGCGGTTGCGCGGCGTCCTTCTCAAGGCCGTAGATGGGCCACCGCCATTGCCGTCCACTGTATAATGTGCGAACAATTTATGATGTTCCACTAGACATCAGTAACATCAAGCTGAACAAACACATTACTTTGTCCTTACTCGTTACAAAGGATACGAAGTACGTATAGTATTATACTATCCATCTTAGTGTCATAAGTGTTTTCAGGGTTTTTAGGTGAATAACTAACCACGATTCCAGTTTTTCGTGATGTTCGCGATGATAAAAAACGGTGAGTGCGATACTCTTTTTTCGAGAAGAAGATACACTTACAGTTTTCATAATTTTATTTTTTAGCTATGCTCGGATAATTTTTTCAATTATTGGCCGATATATAGCTTCTACTTGTCCTCTCCAGGGAGTGATATTAGGGTGGTCTGACGACTCGCTACGTAATGTACACTTTCGTGTGAAATTCGTGATGCTGAAAATGAAATGCAAAAATCAGATTTGGTCAGTTCAGACAAGCCGAAATTATGCTCCGTAACTGCACACAGAGAGCACGGCTGCAAATATGGAGAACGGATCTAAGATTAGGATCACAAGCTGTATATGACAGTATACATTAGTACGAGTTCTCGCACCTCCTGGTATCCTCCCCTGGTCAGTCCACTCCCCACGCTCCACCCCTCCTCTTGATACTTTCCTCTCACGAAGGAAACTAAAGTCCGTATGCTTCCGCTACTATGTCCACACACACAAATTGATAAGTGTATTACTATTCTAAGATGTCTGCTTTCAAGGATCACAAAATCGAAGAAACTTGTTCAAAGCAGCTTCACTACGACTTGTTTATTTCTTTGCTTTTTTCTTCTTGATCGCTCTACTGATTCATCTTAAAAGAGGACGTGCGCACTACATGAAGGAAATTACAAAGGTCAGTCAGCTTGAAATTTGAGAAATTCTACTAATTCCGCATCCCTCACAGAACTAATAAGACTAACACCTTATTTTCAAATTTTTTTCTCAACATACATTATTGAAAAAATTATGTTGTAGCCACCTGTTAGTGGTCAAGATCTGCTCGAGCAAAGCTGCAAAGTCAACAATTTCCACAGTACACCACAGGTAGCCTAGAATGGGAGCGTCAGGAGCCGACCACTTAATACATATTTCTGCCTGGAGACTTCTTTTTTTTCTAAAGTTTGCAAAAAAAACGAAGGGTAGTCCAGGGCATTCCGCCCTGAGTTATGTGAAAAGCGGCAATTCTCCTGAAGGCACCTATGAGTCTCACTGCACGTAGAAGATTTGCTGGCAAAGTTTTGAGGAAGATATACGCATCTTATTTATTTATTTGTTTATTGATACACTCAAGGTGCGCAAGCCAAGTAAAGGCGTGAAACTAAAACAAAAAGAAAAATTTAATCTTAACATGCAGTAGAAAAAATATCAGTAGAAAAAAACATGAATGGGTGGGAAAAATGGTGAGATGCACCAGTAGAGGGGGAGGGACCAAGTACCATTGAGTCTGTCACAACCTACTACAGGAATAAATTGACGTCCTGCTCCAGGGTTCGAAAGCAAGGAAGCGATGGGTAGTCAGGAGATATGGGGCAATTTCCGGATAAAAGAAAACGAAGAGGGGTAGCAGTGAATAGGTCATAGTTTGGTTTATGCCAGCCATCCGAGGTGGGTCTAGTCAAACGCTGGTGTCATTTGAAGGGCAGGACAAAAAACTAGTCGCGCCTGTGAGAAGGCAGGAGGAGAGCCAATGCAGTAGCCCCAACAAACTCTTACCTTTACAGCAAGAATAAAGTAGAGCCCCCCCCCTAGGTGTAACGGCATATGGGATAATACAACTGTTACAAATTGAGAGCAGAAGAAACGAAACAGTAGTGGTCAAGAGGTCTGGCTGAGTGTGTAGGATAAGATGGTTTTTAGACCATAGGAAAAGGAAACAGAGTAAAAATGAAGTGAATAATGTTATACTTACTATTTACTTACTATTTCCTAACACTGGTGCCACAATGACCACCTCAATCTGTTCCTAAAAAGTCTCTTGTTCTAGCAGATGAACGAGGACGAAGTACTCGAGCGAGAGAACATCTCAGTGCACCTGCAAGTTATGTTATATTCACTATACAGGATTAGTATTTCCCGAAAACATATGATTAACCCACGTTTTTCAGAACATTTCACTTCGACGACAAATATTTCTGAATTTGACAACCAAAATGTATGTGTTTCGAACCAAATGTTAATCTACAATGTAATGTGAATCATAAGAATTGCATATTTCAAAGGTTTTTTGCTCAGACTGACAACTATGACGTCCCAGTTCTCAGCACTCTTGAATCTGATATTGAACGGGTTCAGACGTTACCACCTCTCACTGCTGCAGGTACATAGATAGAGATCTAATATATAACGCACGTTTTACTGCAAGATAGGCACAACATTTCAAGTTTCTCATCTAAACAGCGTTATTTTGCAGAGAAGAATGTGACACACTTACAAAGGAAGCCTCTACATTTTGACTCAAGAATTCTACAAGTAAGTTCAAATTAGTTCGAACTTGTTCATCCGGAAACCCCTTGCCACTTACCTTAGATATATGTATACCTTAGACGATCATTCTTCAGCGTCAATGTTTAGGAGATTGTGAGCCACGGAGACCGGTTGTCACGAAGCAAGAGCTCCTTCATATATGTGCTATTATTTAATCATGCCTATCGTTATTTGGTGTCCAATTGGCTGTGTAACACAGCTCACTTCCAAGTATGTTTTCATGGAGTCAACTTCCTTATACATACCTTTCGATAGAACATTTTTTGGTGGACAGTGAGAGGTAAGACTGAGGAATCAAAGTATCATGCACGCGCCTACTGTTGCTACCATGCTTTTTTGCTGTCAGATTTCTGAGCCAGGCTTAGTTCTTCACCCATCTTCACTTTATTCACTAGGAATTAGAGAAAAAAATGCTTTTCAACTCCGGGAATTTTGTTGATTTCAGACCGTACACGAGCGACTATTGCTTGTTTCCCTCTCAAATGGAACATGTAAAGAAGTAACTGAGCAAGCGGAAAAGGTTAGCCTTGTGAACGTTCAGCAGGAAAATATAGGGCTACTTCGTTTCTCAGGGCAGTTATTTTTAGGCGACCTGTGTGGAAGCTGCTGTGAAGGGTTACGACGATCCAGCCGATTACGCCACCGACACCTTCGACGCCATAATGCTATTCCGCGCTCACCTCTCAATGTTGTTTGCAATGGTCAGTTTCTCAGAAGCTTCACTTTTTCGTGCCACACTCACAAGTACATACTCTTCTCACAATACTTTTCGTGAAGTAATCTTGAATAAGAAAATTCCCTAGGAACGTCATTAGTCCTACTAGCTTATTTTTAAACATGTTCAGAAGTCCGTGAAAGTCGTGATGGTGGAAGCGGACGCAACATGGTTCCGAAATCCTCAATCTCTGTTTGCTCGCGAATTTTCGAAAGCTGAAGTTGGGCTTGTGACTCCATATAACGGCGGCATATCAATGGTGAGTTAGAATCTACTGCAAAGCAATGTATGTAGGATCCGATTCGTCTCATTATTGGTTCCAAGAAAATCAACTTCATGTCAAAAATTCGCAAAGTTTTTTTTTCTTCGAAAAAAAAAATGCTCTGAATACTTACAAAACTAAGCTGGGACTACTCACGCTAATTTGTAGGATCTGCTTCATTAAAAATGAATAGCAATCTACAGTGGACGTCAATGGCGTTGGCCCATCTGCGGCCTCGAGAAGGACGCTGCGCAACCGCGCCACGCGCGCCGTAACCTATGTATTCTGCTGCTTTTATGCAATTTCTAGCAACTTTTCCACCCGATCCTAAGGATTTCCGAGTAAATCGGCGAGAAAAGACACTAGAAATAGCATCCCGGCGGCGACGACCCCGATCCCGGCGCGCACGGCGCGGTCGCGCTGCGTCATTGCTGCGGCCGCGAATGGGCCACCGCCATTGCCGTCCACTATATGTCATATGAGTCTGAGTGGAATTCTTTGTTCCAAATTTATTTTCATTAACTGGTTACATTGAAGTTATATAAAAGAGCATTCTCTGCAAAAGTAGGCTTCGCGAACCAATGTTCGTCGCAATATGGAAGTAATCCAGTTTCTAGATTCCTTCCACCACTGTGAAAAGCTGGCACTGCTCCACACAAATAACCCTTCAACTCATAAACACAAATGCCCTTTCGTCCTTTTTCAACAATATCGCACTACAAGCCCCATCGAAACTATCGCTCTCCTGTTTCTTCAGCGTATCACTTCCAGCAAATCTGCTATTATAGGGTGCAATAAGAGCAATGAGCCCGATGGTCATTAGGCCAACAAAGACAACATGGAAATTTCTTAGAGGACTCACACGAAGACTTGAACGCTCATCGGCACAGAATGATCAGGTAACTTAACTATTTAGAGGGGCGCATAGTCTGGAAGAATGTATTTTACAGGCAGTTTATAATGTTTTGTGTGCAGCGAGATACTTAGAACAACGCTGTGGAATGTTCTACTACGAGGACATTGCTGATGGCATATGGTTGATTATATTAGAGGTTGATGGATCTCTACACTAATTCACTAAAAACTGGATCTTTTCATGTTCGACGAGAGCCTTCAAATGCGGTCCATGATTCGTCCTTATATTGTTAACAACAACTACATCATTGGAGGCCATTCAAAAGAAGAACGCTTGGTGAGCGTCTAAGACTCTTGGGTGAACCACAAAGAAAAACAGAGACGTAAATCGCGTAGTTGCTTTTCTTTGATGACCTGTTCCTGGAAATAAACTCTACATCAGATAACAATTACTACGTTTTTGAACATACCAAATCACTAATCAGGGAAGGATACTAGGGTAGGGGGGGGGTCCGACAACTCGTAATGAAATGTATACTGCCAAATGCAGTTTTCGATGCTGATCTCAAATCCATTTTCCTTATCGGTTGCGATTTTCTTTGTGAAAAGTTACGCGGCATGAGTCCGGCTAGTTTAGGCCGGCCAGATCTGACTTTTGAGTCGTATTCTGGAAAAAAATATGTGCGAAAACCATTCCAAACATGTCTTTTAACTGAAATTAATTAATATATCCAAAATTTCCTAAGATCCGGATGAGTCCCCGCAATATTTTGGCAGATTATGTCCAGGAAGCCAAATTTTGGTTGCCTGTGCAAACTGGAATCACGCCACGTAAATCTTAGCGAGAACTCCGCAGCAGATGGGGAAAACGGATTTGAGATCAACATCGAAAGCTGCATCTGACAGTATGCATTTCGCTACGAATTGTTGGACTCCTCTAGAATCCTTCCCTGGTAAGCTTCGTCTTTCTTCTATGGGAGGTTTTAATTCCTAAAATTCATCACTCACTCCAACGAATCCATGATCTTACCTCAGTGCTGCCCAATTTAATTATTCACGTGAAATTTTATGAAATCTTACGTACGTGATGCGGAGATCCATGATTGGACGCAAATTTCAGAAGAAGTTCGGCTTGTGGTTTCTACACCAAAACGGCAGTTGCGACAGATCGGCAGTGGCGAGCACACTGTTAACACGAAACTCTGCTATCAACATAAACAGTCTTTTCTAACTCCAGAAAAAAGTACTGCATCGGTCAAAGTTTAGTGTCATTCCTTAACTGTGAATTGGTTAAATTTTCGTGTGCTCAACAATCACGTATAATTTCGTTTCTAATTCATGTTTATTCAGATTATTTGCTTGTTTTTTTCAAGTTGATTAATTGACATACGCTGCCTGGTCTATGGGTCCCTTCTCTCTTCATTCTTTGTCTTATTAACTAATGTGTTATAATATTAATAATTTTTCCCAATTTCAACATGGAATTGAGCTTGTCGTATTTATAAAGTGCAATGCATGACTTCTGGGTGAATAGATCCTGAGAAAGATGGTGCTGTAGTTTCCCTGAACCTGGCTTTGGTAGTGCCAAATTATTATAATATTTCTGTAATCTGGAAATAGATTTTGCCTTTCTCGCGACTCCCTGGAAAACCCTGTTCCGTTTGTCTATATCTATGAGCCCTCAGACATTTACATACGAGCGATAAGAAGGTCTAGTGATACATATTTAACGAGGCTGAATTGAATACACATGCATTTCTTGACAAAAATTCGATTTTAAACACTGCAGTTCACATGGAAGGTATGTTTTTTAACGTATGGACTTCTAGGTATGTTTTATATGTACTATAGCCTAAGTCTTTTCCCTGATTCCAGAGTTAATTTAGAGCTTTTTTATGTCACTGCACCTCACGGGAAACGATGCACCAATAGAATTCGCGGCAGAAGAGAACGGTGGTTATCAACACATGTACATCAGTGATCTCTTCCGCGCTGATTCTTTTGCTTTTACTTTTCCTTTTACTTTTACTCTATCTTTTACTTTATTATAATTATCACTCGTCCTTTAACAAGAGAGTTCTTGAACAGAACCCCTTATTACCGTCGAAAATCTTCCAGGATGTTTGCTGACAACGTAACTTTCTGGAGAAAGATAGGAGCAATAGAACTCCGTTCCCCACACATTCCACTTTATAACACCAACCAATCTTGCGTTACTAAAAAGAGGTCAAATACCACATCATGTGTTGGAGATAAGAAAGGACGTGACATGGAAACGAGGAGCTGTCAGTAGCTTTCGACGACGGAAAAAAGTGGGTATTCCATTCAAAATAACCATTGGATTTCATCGCTTAGTTGCCCACAGGCGACGTTCATAGACAACCGGCTGCCCGAGGCAAAGCATTTCTATCAGTCATTCCTACCCGATTGTTATTATTATTTTTGTGCGTAAAATGATAATAGTAAATAGAACTACCGAGAAAACGTTAGGATCACTGCTGGATGGCGAAGGAATTATTTTAGTCACTGCTGAGCAGAAAGGATACTTGATCAGATCTATTTGCAGTCTCAGTGGGGAGATAACCGAATAGTCTCCTTATTGTTCATTTCTTAACAAACACATAGCAATAAAATCAGTTTATATGGTTCTTTGAAACATATTTGAATATAGATCATACTTTGTCACACACGATAATCGGCACTTCAGTAACTATAATAAAACTTCTTTAGAGCCAGGAAGGCAGTATTGCGTAAGTAATGTCTGAAATTGTTGAACAATGCTCTCATGACGATAGAAACATTGCTATGGAGAATCTATGCATAAAATGGTCTGTTGACGCAGGGCACAACCTCGAAATTGTCTATGAACGGAACAACTGCCATACAGGTCATCATTTCGACAAAAGCCGACGTGGACGACGCCAGGATCCGCGCGTCCTCCGATGAAGTGCGGCAAGGCCTGCAGAAATCATCTCTTGAGTATGTTTGGTTATATCATGACGTTTTCGCCATTCACATTTTACAATACGTCCACTTATTATCCAATACAAATCTGGGTAGCTAACAGTACGCGGCGCGAAAATGTTTTGGCTGCTATTGGTATCTATAGAGATATCTATATATCTATAGATCTTTATAGATCTATGGTTGGTTTTTTTGCAAGCGCAGGTATCATGCTACAAACACAAAGGAACTTATATAGAGAGCCTATCAGCAAAGCCTAGCTGGCATCCCGCTGCCTCTGAAACGTGACTTACAATCTACAGTGAAGGTTCACGACAGGACCCAGAAATTTTCAAGCAATTTGTACCTTGACGAAGATAGTTGCGCTTCGTTTACCCATATTTGAAATTTTCTGCTTGAACCTCACACTTGAGTTGTTCTAAGAACAGAGGATTGATAAAGTTTACGCAACATGCTTTTGAAAATCGAATGTTTCAATGACACGACTTCCAACCAGCTCTATCAGATATTATGTCATTTAAATGTTTTAAGGAGCAAAATGTGAGCATTATTCAATGGCGTTCTTAATTGGAGGAGCAGCTCAGAGCAATTAATGAAAGTAGCGAAGTAAGTGAAGCATTGCTAAAGGCCGGAAAGTTACAAGGATGAGGGATGGATTACTGGATAAGGAATGAATTGTCAAACAAGAATACGACCACGCCTTCTCGAAGTATTCAGTTCAAGGAAGGATAATGGAATTGTCGCTAATCCTGAGAGTATCGCGAAATTTTGAAGTTTCTAGCGTAATAGAGGTTTGCTCTGGGTGTCATCAGCGTTTTCCTCTGTTGCGTGAATTTAAGGTTTTTTGCAATCTCCTATTAATATGATAGATCACAAGTCTTGATAGAGAAACTAGGAGAAGACATAGAAATAGAAATCACAGCTTACTAGTGTGTCGACCGTGGGTTTGGCGTCTTCTCAAGGCTTGAGAGTGGAAATGATGGTGAGTGTGGTGATGATGACGGTGGCGCAAACTGCTCAGCAATCCAAATGGAATGACTGTAAAACTACAATGAGTCTTCCTATATGAGTAATGTATTATGTTTATGCTATTGAAAAGAGTAATATTGTTTGTTGAAACGAGCGCATTGAAAACGGAGATGTTTTTTTGTGTCAGAATTATCAAACCTACCAGAATTACGAATTACCAAACTACGTACTGGGAATCGAATGCTTCACAACATATCCACTAGGGCTTGTTCATGCTATTGGGGAAAGTGTATATTGAATACGAACCCCGGAAGACATTCTTCAAACACAATCTTGCAGATTTGTTTTTTTTTTTTGTTTTTGCGCACTAGTTCTGCACCCACTTTCTCTACTAGTCCTATTTTTGTGGGCAGGGGTGGTTGTCACCTTGTAATAACTGTTATAATTCCTAGGAATTATGGTGCAGAACTAGAGGAGGTAACTCGTCATCAGATCAGCTAACTTGAGTAATTTTCGTCTGGACTTCTTTAGGGGCTCAATTGATGTCCTTATCACGAGCATCGCACTATTTAACACAGCAGCCGTTCCGTTCTTGTAAGGCTATGGCTAGATTACTTGAGCGAACAAGGAAAAAATTCCAATTTTGGCAAGATAATGGGAATAGATAACGAAATAATGCGGCTACGACTGCCCCACTTTCTGTGCATCAAAATCTCCTTCCCCGTTGATTCACTGGGGATTATTCAAGGTGACGAACACGGATATCGCATCCACTTCGTCCCATACCGCCATTCAGCTAGGTTGTCGCTACAGCCACTACCATTTTCCTTCCGGCATTTTACTTCATAAGTCTACAAAAATTCCATAGTAGTCTTGCAAGGACGAGGCTATTGCTCGAGGCGAGTACCATTTTCAAGATCAAATAAAAAGATTTCCCAAACCAACCGATCCGATCCGATGACGAGTCACCTCCCATAATTCTGTGGGATCGGTCATCTGGGAGGGAGTCTTATGACTCACGGAAATTTGTTTCCATACTATTTTCGTATGCAGTTTGTAGATAGTTAACGATAATTGCTGTGGATAAATGCAGAAAGATTCTATTAGTGTCTTTGGTGGATATTTTAGTGAAAGGTACTCACAAAACTCGCAGGTGAATCCAAAAATAGCATGAGTAACGTAGTTGAGTGCGGTCAGGATAATAATGATGGCACGCAACATCATCGAACTCTGAGGAGCGCTAGAATGATTAAAAAATCAGATAGACCCGACAACAATGTAAAAAGAAGAAGATATGAAAATAAACGAGATGAACCGACCGAAAAAAGGAAGCACATACGCGGACTGTCATGTTCTCAGCACGCCTCACACCTCCCTTCCTGTGACCACGAATATGTAGATCACATAAAATGACCATTTTGTAAGTAATCTTATAATGGTAAAATTTATTTCACTCTCAGCAGCAATCAACCAAAACTAATCGCTGTTATAAATTAGGAGTAACTGTGCGATGACGTGCTGTAAAACTAAGTTTACCAGGAGATTTTCCACGAGTAGATCACGAAGCGCAGCATATCAATCAATGTTATGAATGTGCGCGCGAATCAAGTGATGTGGGCAGGCGTTCAGGTGTTCTGTCGACTTCGTATCTTTCCCCATGTATTCCTTTTCTTTTTTCTTCATTCTGTTTCTAGAGTATTCCAGAAACAGAAGTTGGCGAATTTTGCAACATACGCTCTCCAACTGTTAATTTTTTTTCAAATCTACCTCTGTCGGTGAAACTCATGGGCAGTACACATCCTAACATTGAAGCTGACTGTTCCCTATGTGCTCATTTTGGTCATCATTCCGGTGCTCTGCTCAGTAGCTTCTCGTTGTCGTTTTCCTTTTCATTTTCTATCACAGAATTATAAAAGGTGACTCGGGATCGGATTCACATTCTTTAGAAATTTTAGCCAAGACCTCTCGTAAGGGGTTATTCGCTGCTCCGATCACGAAAATCGCACTAGTTTTCTATCCTAACCCCGTTTTTGTAAGGATGTATCACAGTAATAAGCAAAGAGAAAATGTCAATTCTGGCAAGGAAATGGCAGTCTTGCCAGGCACTTTCCCTCTCTTCTGCTCAGAAAATCCAGAGAATTTCTTCACCAATTGACTAAAGGGTTAAGAATGTGATAAACAGGAGTATCGTATCCACTTTATACAATAGCACCACTTACGTTAGCCGGGCTACAGCTATTCGCACTGCCGTCACTTCGACTTCCTTGTCGAAGATTGCATTTTATTTCACTCTCCTATATTATTTCCACTGTAAACATGCGAAGACGGGGTTAGGGTAGAAAATTAGTGCGATTTTCGTGATCAGGGCACCAAATAACCCCTTTACGAGAGGTCTTGGCTAGAATTTCTAAAGAATGCGAGTCACCTTTTATAATTCTGTTTTTCTATTTCTATTGATGAATCTAATTCTGCCTAGAGACAGTACCCAAACAGAATTTACCAGACCTTTATGTTGCTTATTAGAACAACCTGCACTACATGAAGTGATGCAGCATATTTGCAGCAACTCTTCATGGAAAGAGAGCAAGACCGCCCGTTCTCGAGAAACGAAGTTAGCACCTTTCCTCTGCTATAATATGTTTCGTGGAGCGTCAGGTAACTGCGAAAGGTGTTTTCGCAAGATTATGGTTTGCGATCCAGGTGGTGTTTGTTTCTGTGTTTATGTTTATATATATGTTTATATGTTTCCTTCTGTGCAGGTTGTTATGTGACTCGCTTTATTTTGGCCTCACATTCGACGCATCTTCTTCTCTTCAGAGGCTTAAAAATAGTCCAAGCTATCTGCACCTTAAAGCATCAAAGACTCTAGTTTGATGATGGCTTTTGTTTTGTCCGCAAAGGACATTTTCTGCTTTTCGGTGGCGTGCTACACAAGTTTTTCATACACTCATTGTTAATCTCAACTGTTCCCTTTAGAAAATCAAGGCTTAAATGCAAGCACTCGCTCCATTTAACATTACTAATTATAGAGGATTCGTAGAATTCGCAGAGAATTGGCACATGCAACGGGTGTGATTTTAATAAGAGTATATTCTATGCGATACTCTTCTTCTCACTATATTCTTTGGATTTTGTCAATTGTGAGGAATTAGCGGTGTTAAACCATTGGATTAAGCCTAATACTGAACTTCTCATCCTCGGACCTATGAGGCAGAGGCTGGCTGAAGACCTGTTGTGTTCTGCCACCAATGATGTTCACTCCGAGTACCTTAAACTATGAGGTATATGATATTAGAACCCACATTTGCTCGCACTACTTAAGGTCAAGTTAATAACTCTCTTTCAATTTATATGGAACTAATTCAGATGAAAACCTTCCTATTTAGATAGTCCCATAAATCTAAATTTTCGTTTCTATGCAACATCAAACTCTGGAGGCGATGAATTGTCTAGAAATTGACCAAATTAGTTTATTTTGCAGGTCTACGTACATGTGCTCGTATGAAGTACTATTCAGTGATTACTCATAAAACCAAGTTCCGAATCAGATACTTTCTATTAACATATTACCTTGGTTCAAGTTATAATTCAGACGCAAAATTAGTGGTTATTCTGGAACATGTCCATATTTCTGTTTTTCATCTAATTTCTAGAAATCTTTGGAGACTCCTCGTGCTCATTCCTCGAGCACTCCCCTGCAAAGAGGCCACTTATCTGCTGCTTCATCTGAATGCTTTACAAGTTCTTCAAACCAACATTCATTTAGAGTGTCACTGAAGAGCTGCTCTTCATCATTCTTCTCGTTCAAAACCTTCAAATGCTCCATTCTCACCGCCATACGCTCTGCCAAGGCCGGCGTTGCGTCTACCACCGAAATACCAGCGTGGTCGAACAACTAAAATGAGAGGGATTGACGGGAAACAAGGTGCTTGATCTCATTAGAGAATGCCAAAGAATTGTGAAAACTCACAACCCCATCCGATCTCGCTTCCCAGCACGCACGCAACGAGAATGACCAGCAGAAACAGAAGCACAACACGCTGCATGACTAAATCCTGGAAATGATGATTTTTTGAGTCTTCCAGAGAATTCAGCAATTTTGTTACTGCCGCTACTTCTTCGAACAGAGAACAATAACGACATGATATGTATGCAGACAGGGAAAAAGTGAACAATCGTCGAGGGAGCACATTTCAAATGAAGTGAATCCTAGCAGAAATTAAAGCATAAAAAATACAAAACGCTTGCTGGGCATTTTTTTGCTTAACCTCAATCAACTGAAGTCTCTCAATCTACTGGAATTTAATTACCAGTGGAGTCCTCCTAGTTATGAGGTATCAGAAGATAGACTATCTTCTAGGCTAGCTTATAAATGAATTCGAAATTTTGAAGTTCTCATGATATATAATGTTTTTTCTTATAATGTCATTATTATTTCTATCATAAAAGCAAGAAAACTCAGGTTCTATGACCAGAAGACATTAAAGTCCTAAAACTGGTTGTCTACACACAACTCCCTTCTGCTCTTGAAAAGTGCAATTTTGGCTATGGGCCTAGTAATAAGTACTAATAAGTACTGTAAAAAGTTTCGGTTTAAATATTCGAACTGAGCTTTCCTTTTTTGCCGGAAACCGGTTTTTTGTTGCGCTTTTCGTATTCGTATTTATGCGGTCCCGCTTTACTAGCGGTGATGCAGACTAATGACCCACTCTCGCATGATTCGCTTCAGCAGACAAATGCGATGTCAAAACTGCTTCACTATTCACATTATTAGGCTACCAGGATGTTTTGTGCACGTATTTTTGTTTTGCTCCGTAAACGCTGCAGCTTTCCGTTCCTGAAGGCCGCTGAAGAACAGGAAGAAATTTATGTGAAATTGCAATACTTTTAGTACAGCGTGCGGTAGTTGTGAAGTGAGAAAACACAGAGAAGTTAAGCTGAAACACAGATATAGGTCGGAAACAGATTTAGCGTCTATAAATTCTGTGAAAGCCGTGTACTCGATAGACTGCACTCTCGAGTGTCATTCACTCTTGGCATATTCAGGGTTTGGAAGGGTTTGACACACATGCATACTTGCTAACGTCTTCAAGACCTTGGAGAAAGCGATATAGCAGAAACATTGGCTGATAAAGCATTTGTATGAGTGTTCAACAACAAACAACAACAAGGAAACAGTACCGGTACAACTTCGGTTGTCATTAAACACCAAGGTTTAATTGTCTTACACCTCACAAAAAATATCTCACACCTGTCCTGACTACCATACAGTAATGATCAGGCCTAAAAAGTTATCCTACCTATTGAATTCAGTTCCACATGAATTAGAGGTAAACAACCCACAGTTGCATGCCAAAAAGTCTAGAGTTATACTTTATTTTTTATATAAGTTTTACCACTCCTAATTGGCTGCAACTCGTCAGTTCTCCTCCTTGTAGCAATACATCTTATCTATGTTATGGAGCACCTCGAGCGCAAATAAACAAATAAGTGAAAAATAAATAAGTAAGGAGAAAAACGTACAGAAAATCACGGTGGTGGATATGTACCTAAATATGAAAAGACTGCTACCATTCTTTACCCATACGAACTACATAGGACCGTAAGCTCATTCTCTTAAACCCAAGCGTGAACATTCGGGAGTTAGACCAGGTTGACCTACGTAGTTTGCGGTGGCGATAAATTTTGCTTTGATAGCCTCACGTTTTTTATGTCCTTCATTCACTACTATCGCTAAATTATGTAGATAATGGTCGACGCTTTCAATCCGGAAATAGTAAGTCAGAAAAACAGGTTGACGTTCTCGAGATAATAGGAGTTTGCAAGCACTTGACCGGATAATTGTAGCTGAGAAAGGAGAAGTCTACAGTGAATGCGAGGAATGAGCTAAGGAATGCGCTGCATCCGGGTTGAGATTGATTTTGTGGAGCTCCTTTTGACGAGAATTGTCATGGAACTGGTGAGCTGGAGCACGTCTGAGACAGTTTTCTTCCGAAGTTTTTGTGATTTTGGGAGTTATGGAGCATATAATTACGACGATTATGATAAACGTTCCGGAAGATAGAACATTCCACACCATTTCCCTTCAAATATCCAATGCCTCCTCGAATTTTCGATAAGACTTCCCTAATCTAGGGCAGAAAAATTTCAGTGCAGAAAATAGCTTAACAAGTACTAGTGATCTGTTCATTTTCGAATCTTGGGGAGAGGATAGCATGTTGTGGAAGGAAGTTGCATCAGAAGTTTAACTCTCCTCGCGTCAATGTAATCCGCTCTGGAACCTATGGGGGAGTGAAAGGCTTAGCAATGATAAATGACAGCAATGTTTTGAGTTTGGAGCCTAGACATAAAAACGCTCGTCGTTTTTTAAGCCGTAGTCTTTCAAAAATGTTATTCAAACAGAGTGAAGTTTAATCCTGGAGATCAAGGCAGCTTCTCCAGCAGGGACGTAAGCCAACCCTGCGCAATATGAAGCTGTGTTTATACCATACTATGATAGTTTGAGAAAATATGAATGTCCGTCGCCTCCCTTCCTACACTTCTCAGCAAGTTTTTGTTTTTGTTGTATTTGCAGGATCGCTTACGTTCTGCGAAGGAGCATTTTATAATGCATCAGATGATATGCAGAATGCTTGGAATCTTCAAGGTTTTTGCCAGGAAAGCAACCTCTTCTAAATTGGCACTACACGTATCCTATGCTGAGATCTAATGTAAACGAATAAATGCAGAGAAGTCGTCCTCAGCCTTGTTGAAATCCGCAACTTCGTCGAAGAAATTGTAAAACCGGACGAGAGAAGGGTTGCTTTTAAACACACATACAAAAAAAAAGCCGCAGCGAACCAACAACAAAGAGTACTGCAAACGGCCGTGTGCAAGAGGCGGGATCGCAGCGCGGCTCTCTTGGGCAAAGACGCAAAGCTCCGCATGTGGTCCTGGTTTCTCTGATTCTGCAAGGAGCAGACAAGGCGAGTGCCGCGCAGCGCCGCGGTGCTACTCTTTGCACAAGGCCGTTTGGAATTCCCTGTAGCTTATTCCGATCTCGAAATCCGATTGAGTGATTGAAGGGATCGAAACAGCGAGCAAAAAACTTAGCCATCACATAGGCCCATACGCGGGTGTCGAAAATTATACAGTAACAAAACCGAGGAACAGTAATAGGACTCCTTGTAGTCAGAAACAGATACTATTAGAAAGGGTTATTTCCTGACGGATGAGAACTTCGAAAACTGCTGCGAAGTCAGAATTTGGGCGTACTATTACTCCGTCTCGCAACATGGCGAACTCCTTGAGGAGGGCTCTATGTGGCAGAAATGGAAGCATCACTGATTAAGCTCGGCGATATGGCTTGAGTTGAGTACCAGAGTTGTTGTCTTGGTAACAAATTTAGTTCCTTACTTGAACCGACATTCATATTACTTAAACCCAATAACTGGATATTTTCCCAACGGCGATTGGTATAGTTCGATTTCACAAGATCTATGGAATTAAATATGCGCACCACTTGGGAGAAACTACATAGTTAAATGATAAATTTTGTTCCTCGATGGAATCGACAAATGAGAGAGGTTTGAGAGCATATGGTGCGTAGAAGAATAAGGAACTAGGCATCCGGTAACATCTGCTGAATGTTTCTTTGAGCGTTGGTGTGTCAACATTGCTACTGAGGTCTGAATAACTAGCCTCGACACTAATTATGGACGAGAATACCAAATCAAGTGGAAGGAATTAATCCATGCTTCACAACACACAGACCAAGAACATCAGTAGACGATTGCTCGGAAAATGACACGAACTGAATCAAAACTCTGGTTGGATTTGCATTGTTCAGAGGGACAAATAGCAAACTATACTGCAAAGGCGGACGCCGAAGGAGTTAGGCGGGGCGGGGCGCATTCTCCTTCGAGAATGGTCGTCGAAAACCCCAAAATTACTTTGCGTTATAGATGGAAGGAACTTCATGTTAAGTTCTTTATCTGTTCATTTCTCAACACCTACCTCCCGGATTTTTAAACTATCGGTAACCTTTCTCATACCCTATGCCCCTTTCCGACACTGACATGCATATTTGGCACTAGTTTGACTTATAGGTGAGCTCAGTTGGGTTCATTGGCTTACAACAGTGCTATCTGCTAGCGAATGTGATCTATACTGCT
Source organism: Ancylostoma caninum (assembly GCA_037903475.1). Classification (NCBI taxonomy): domain Eukaryota; kingdom Metazoa; phylum Nematoda; class Chromadorea; order Rhabditida; family Ancylostomatidae; genus Ancylostoma; species Ancylostoma caninum. The sequence goes on along the minus strand of JBAJFG010000615.1, from coordinate 1,927,674 downwards.
CTAGTACAGAGTTGTTGAATGAGTTTCGGATACAACCGCTATGAATGTCAGTAAAAATGGTTCTAAAGTAAAGTTACTGAACATGAAAAAAATTAGATTCACCTTCAATCTTGTTTATTCAGGTTGCGGATTCTCCTCGCTTTCTCATAAAATCCAAGGAAGGGATGTTCTTCTGGGTATCATTCGGAAACTGCCGGTGTAAACTGACTATGGTCAGCCTTGCCACAGAGAGCAGAATGTTTTCTTACGCTGGAACCACACTTAAGTGATAGTTAAAATGTCCCCGTTTGAGAGCTCATGCTGATCAAACCAGAAAAATATTTCAAAGAAGAGGCAAAAATGCGAGACAAGGATATGACTCACGAGCAAGCAGGCTTCGTACTTTTTCCTTATATGAACAGAGACTGCACTAAAAACATAGGAAATATTCACCTGTGCAATGATATTGCCTCTTTTACTTCTATCAAGGATAACTCGTAGTGTTCGCCCTGGCAGGTGGAACATGCGATAAGGACATCCATTCAGACACACTTTGGTAATGACAGCTGGAACTTGGGACGATAATTTTGTCACTCCCACAAACCAGCTTTTGAATAAGCGAGCTACGGTTGAATAAAAGTGGTTTTATACCCCCAGACAAGTACATAGCCACCAGAATATAATATAATTAGTGAAGAAGTATGCTGACCATTCACTAGGATAGAGAGTAAGTAAAACAGAACAAAAATGTTCTTGGTAGTGATTCGAAAAGTTCTCTTTAGAAATAGGGCGTTTAAGTGGAAGGGGAACTTTCTGGATCAACGCTGCCAAGGCGAAATTATCTCGAAATGCTGTTTCCAGGCGAGATGTGCATTATTATTTCGACGCGGGGCAACTACGTACATAATTTGTAGCTGTGTTGAACTGTAGATTTGGTTCCGTACAAAGTTTTCAAAGCTTTCGCCTTATCCTCTAATGAGCTGGTACTGCTGATTCTCAGGTTCGCTCCATGCTCCTAGGTAAGCTCACATCAGTCGCAGGAGGAGCCAGTACTAGAAATAGTCAGACACTAACTGGCTAAGCTCGAATGGACAGCTTGTACATAGGTAAACAGACTACATGGCTGTCATCTCACAACCCTTATTTTTAACTTCTCGTTCATTTTCTAAAACTCGGAGACATTTCGCTGTTTTCTTTTCCGTAGATCAGCTGCTTTAGGCTTTTTCTACGGGGAGCACTCAAACAGAATGAAAACTAGAAGGTGCAAATATTTCAACTTATTTGAGCAATAGACGAGGTTGCTAGCAGCCACCTCGCCCGCCGTCTTCAGAGCCTGAAACGGGCGACTCGACAAGACAACTATCCGATCAGATCTCTCCAGAACCATGAGAACAAAACTCTGAGTGCATGGGGTATAAACGCACAAGTGATCAGACGGAAAGATATTCGGATTATGCAAAGTTGGACGTTAGTAAAGATTCCTGGACGTGTCAGGATGTAACTTTCTAGTTGAGCAGTGCTCCTACAACGCATCTGCTGGAATACTTGCCCAGTAATCCGCACTGACTCTCCACGTTCCTTCATCGTAGCTACCCTTTGCGAAAACTCCTTCCACGAAAACATGATAGAGAAGGTACTCAAAGAACAGCGAACAATTATCATAGGGAGGAAGATTCTAAATTACGGGCGGCAAAACGAGTTAGGGAGCACGCACTTCACACAACGTAAATCACATCTCATAATACTCATGCCTTCGTGCCTTCGTAGCATAAACATGGGCAAATCAGGCGGCAATCAGAGGAAGTGGGCACAAAACGAGCCCGCTAGGAGCTATACATCAACAAGCGGTGTCAAAGGCGCTACTTAGCCTTTCTCGACTTTTTTCAATGGCATGGCGGCGTTATTTATAGGCAATTACCTTACTCCCAGTGAGTTGCTCTACTATCCACTTAATGGCAGCACTCACGGAAATTTTTGGGTTGAACATTTTGCGGTATACGGGGTAGGGACGATGAACTCATCGACAACGATGAAGTAGCGTGAAACACGCGGAAAACACAGAAAATGATGGTATTTCATGTGTGTCCACGCCGGGGACGAGTGTTCCGCGCGCGATTCGTCCCGCCACGAAACCCTACAAATGGTACGAATTCTATAAACCAGCCCACGCTAAACCACACACCCTGTCAAGGGCGTTAGCTGGCGCGACGAAACCGTTTTGTCCATAGCGGCAGATGTGTCCCCGTATCTTCACAGGTAGGCGGCCATCCACGGTGTTCAACTTACTGTTGCGATTCTCCAGCGGACGGCTACACGGTATGGGACTCATTTCAGAGGCGGAAATTTCCGTGAGTGGTGTCTTTAAACTATGTCTTATTTCAGCTCAATAGTCCTGCTGTGGAAATAGAGGTTACCTGAACACGATATTTAGCTTTTTAAGCGGGTGGAAGGGTCCCCTAATCATGCGTTCTTTCAATTTCGCAGTAAGAGCCTGCACTAGATTAAGCTTATCAAGACCCTGTTTCATTAGATTTGAAAGCAGTAGCTCATCAGCACGGACCTGCTCAAAATTTCGAATCTTTCATTTCTAAGAAAAGCTTAGGCACTAATATAAGGAAAATACGTGGGCCCGTGAGCGAATTACTATGTGGCTAGCCCTGTTCCGCCCATTCCGAACATCCAAAAGGGGGTATAGTGCAAGGCTTGCGAAATGTCCTCTAGTGACATGTGACAAGGATGCACTATCAGTTCTCCTATGTACGAGTTTTCCTAAGTTGTCTGCTCCACTAAGCTAAAGACTCGATTTGCAAAGACCTACGGGGTTGGGGGATAAGTTCATGTGGTGTTTCGTAGGTACAGGAACCACTATTTTCCACGAACATTGTCAATTGCACAGAATGAGTTACATCGCTCCTTTCCGCTTTTTTCCACTGATTCCACTTGACATTTAGAGCAGCTTTAGGATATAGTCTCCTCTATCATCCAAAAGAAGAGGTAACTTCAAGGCCAAGATTGTCCTGCCTACATAAAATGGGTATGCCTTCCGTGCTATCCTTCTAGCAGTTAAGGTTTCTCTATAAACGTCATGGATATCCCTAGCCACTTGATCCATGATTCGAGTTGAACGGAAGTCGGCAGAGAATGGGTTTATTTTTGTCGAAAAGGAGGGTCGCATTCCACGCAGTAGAAACGAAGGCGAAGCGAGAATCGAGGAACGCGGTTGTGACATTTGGAAAGAGCAAATCTAAAGCTGCGAAATAAGCTGTCATATCAAGTCAAGCGTGGTTCAAATAACCGTGAAAAAGGCCAGATTGAGAAAAAAAACCACACGGACTTATCCCCCAACCAATAGAACCCAAAAATTATACATGCACCATTTTTGGCGTAGAGAAAAAATCCCTTGGAAAACTGAGAAGAACAACGAGTACTCGTTGCGTCAAGTAAACGTGAGCAAAGGTGTCTACTTCGCCACGCCTATTCGAACCTTTGCACAAGAGTTGAATCTAATAAGCAGTGCACGAACGCAGTAAATTAGAGCCCTTCAAATCTCTTTTTAGAAAACATTCTAATGCTGACGGCGGTTTTTGTTCTCTCAGTTCTGAAGCAGTAGAAAATGAAATCACGGTATGAATACGATGCTCAGATGCAACTGAATGAATGGCGCCGAGATTGGTTATCTTTGGGTACTTCGAACCTGTTCGAAGGATGTATGTTTGTGGAACCGAAACTTTCTATCATCCTAGAAAGTGCTAGAAATGTTTCTTTAAAAGGACACTGGTAATCGATAATAATGGTAACACTATGCAAGCTTGCGCTTATTTATTTTATTCCGGGTTACCTCTTCTTCTTTGAACACATATATATTTGATTGTTAGCACTAGGTTACCACTTTCATTTTTTGCATAGATGTTCCTGAATGATTCTTGCCTACTCTCATCGTGAAGCTAACGCCCGTTATTCAAGCAATGGTGCTGTGGCACGCCGTGTTTTCGAATGGCTGAGAGTGTCCAAGGAATCGGCTTACACAATAAGCCGAAGGGGAGAGGTGGAAAACAAATTCTAATGGAGTTAGAAGCAGAACTTCAGATGAAGTTTACAAAAAAAAACCTAAAAAATTATAGAGGTTTCAATGAATTTGACCATTAACTCTCAAGGACCCCCGAAGTTCTACCCAGTAGATCGTTCGGCTGCTCAATTTTCTAGGCAATGGCTTTATCGAACCTGAAATAAAAGCGAATCCTTTGATTTTCTCTTCTTTGAAAATTACTTCATTCGGCCAAGAGCAAGTTTCGCCGCCTTGCTACCGCCAACGAAATCATCAACCTTCCCAGCGTCGATCTGGTTGGAGATGGATAATATTTTGGAATTCAATATTTGTTTCAGTTTATTCTTAACTAACAAACAAAATGTCATGTTGCTGTTCTAAACAAAGCTGAAATGTGTTTTAAGTGAGTGCTTGTTTCTGTTACCACAATTATGAGCGACTCTGAGGTTGTGTCTACATTATTGTACACCATAAGGAGGAATTATAGGCTTATTCTCTGAGTCCCATCATTCAGACTGTGTACTAAATAAATATCGCTTATAGAACAGAAAGTGAGGTGACAGTTTCACTGCATGAAACTAGTAAACAAATATATAAATTAGTAAAAAAAAGCAAATAAATAGATAGATCAACAAGCGAATAAACAGGGACCAAAGGTACATTATACAGCTTTGAATGGGTTTCATCCATCGTTTGTTGATACAAGTGTTCTGACGCATCCAGTATAAGCAGGGCCGAGAACCTTCTTTTAAAAATAGAGTCGGATTTGTTGAGAGAAACCGGAAAGATATTTACGATACCATAGTCTGGGAAGAGACCCAAACGTCTCATAAGTACTTCTGAGGAGGACATTGCTGTCAAAAAGGTCGGGGCACCATGACAAAGACCATCTACCAACCCCGTCGGCACAGAAGTACGGCATCAACTAAGCACTTTAAAAATACGAACAAGAGCATTGCATTTCCCACCCGGACAGCTGGCTAATTAGAGGTGTGAGGCAAGTGTGAAGCGTTTTTGGCACGAGCTGATACCAAGCCAGCCAGATCACACTAGTTGATCCCAGTCAGTTAAGCAATCTCAATCAATTGCCCCTCTGTTGCCTGCCATCATCAGCGGACGACCCTACGTGACGATTTACCATTGACAGTTTCCAGTCCAATGAAAAAAAAATTATTTTGAAATCGGCATGCTCCAACCTAACACCTCAGTTATTTTTCCTTTCTTTCTGCATTCAATTTAGAAAAATCCTATGAACATTTCACTGTTGCGTCCTTTACCTTCAAGTACTTTTTGCTAACATTTGCGATTACTTTTTAGAGGTAACAACACAGTGGCTGGATGAATTGTGAAAAAAGGAATGATACAAGCGTTTTTTTACTATCTAGTGCGAAAAAGCGAAACATAGATAAATAAATACATGAATAAGTAAATTTTGACAAACATCACTAGGAGATTTCTGCCAGTTCTTGAACTCTACTCCGCTAAAACGAAGGATCAGCTTAAACTGATGTCGAACAAAAAGGAAAGTGCCAGACGGAGCTACTCCTTCGCACCGCGGTGATCGCTGCAGCAACTCGACGAAGGGGTCAATCAGGCGGATCCGCTTGGTTTGATACCAGCCTGTGCCAAAGGCGCTTCACACTTGGCTTGCTCCTTAATGAGCCGGCTGTCAGGGTGAGAATGGTCACTCAGCCAAAGGCCTGCGTTTATCTGGAATTTATGGAGGTAGTGGTTTTTGGAGAAGTTCGGGCTTTCATTGGGATACGTGGACGGGTTTCAAACCAGTTTCTTTTCCTAACAAGGAGCATGCCTCTTCTGTTGGAGTATGATTCAAAGGAATAGGTCTTTGATGAGCTCAAGCCGATGTAAAACTCTACATACACAAGCTACAGGAAGAGGACTTCTTGGGAAGAACAGTCCATTCTGAGAAAGCATTGCACTGAAGCGACGTACTTACTTTGCATAGCACCGAACTGCATGAAGAATTGCATCATAATGTTACTTCAAAAGCATCAATGCATGCAGTGAAGAGACGAAATTCAATATGGATGGCGGTGACGGCTGTGTATGGCAGGCCAAAGTTCTGGAAAAAGAAGTGTATCTTCATCCTGTGTTGTAACCGACTCCGAAGGATTCGAATCATCAGGCACATCTCTCGAAAACACTCATCAGTCTAAGTTAATGGCTCGCGTCAATGTCGCCGGACCACGCGAATCACCGAAAATAGAAGAAGTCATTCTAACTTAGCTCCTTCCCTTATTTTTTCAGCAATGGATAACACTGAGAGAAAGAGTCCTAATCAAGGTTTTTTTAAATAAGTGCGTATGAATTTGTGTTACAATGGAGTTAGCAAATTAGAAAGCTCAACTATATTACCTTTGTATGTGCGCATATTCTGAATGCGCAAGATTTTCCAAAAAAATCTGTCTCCAATCTCTCAGCAACAGTGCTCTAATACGAACTTCCAAGAATTTTCTGAGCGAACTTCAGTCTTTACGTACTTTCCCAACAATAACTAATTTGTTTTTCAACTGTTATTCACATCTTCCTACACCACATTTTTTTATCATATATATCCACATAACTGTTGCCGAATGACTAGTGATTTGATGTATGTATATATTTCCTCGGACAACCGGTTAGGAAACCAATTTCTTGGTAGACATACGCAGGGTGTCAAATTGGCCTATTATGAATGCACGGAATAACATGCGTGGTATATTTCTACGGTGGAGGTCACGGATTAGACAAGGTGGAAGACGGTGGAAAGCAGAAACAAGAAAAGAGACCTCCAGCTGAGTTGAATTGCTGCAGAAGTCCTGCGACATTTGCAAAATTTCCCCTGAAATTAAATTTCTCCATTGAATCATAAATTTGATTAACGTTGGAGGTATCTTTTTGAGTCGGCATAAATTATAAAACTGTTTTTTTTCGAGGACTATGTTTCAGAGCATCAAGGAGGTGGTGTCAGGCGTGGCCAGCTGTGTAGAATGTGCTAGGTCTTGCAGATGCTCTCAATGAAAATTCTGAGCCCTCTGCAGACTCGTTCTTGCAGAAGGAGGACGGGCGTTGTCACCTTGGAGATGGATGAGCAGAGATGATTTTTCTTCGGTTCCAAGAGTTTTTTTTCGGTGATGACACCAGCCGAGAGGGTAGAATTGACGACGCTAGCTACAGCGAGCTGACATTGCAGCTATCCAGTAACCAGGGGTAAAACTTGCTTTGGTAAGCTCGATGAGGACGTCTTTCTCTCCCATGATTGCTTCCGACGGTTTCTGAAGCGTTCGTCCACAATAGACCCATTTGCTTTCAAGTGTACTCTTGATACGGTGGTTCTTTCCTTTAACTTTAAAGGCGATTTCGCTCAGACGGTGCAGCCAATGCGAACGAGACGCAGCGATTCCATACTCATCCGCTTTCATAGCTACTTGCACACCTCATGAGGTTCTCATGTCAGTGTTGCATAGGACTTGTTGTGGTCCTCATTCAGTACGTATGTGAACGCTGAAGCTTAATAACCACGGAAGTCTTCGTCTCGAAATTTTCAGCGTTTCTTCAAGGTATCATGGCTGTTTAACATTTCCATAAATCACAGACGTTCCGAATGCACCAAAAATGCTGTTCTGGTAAGCTCACAGTTACATAGGTTACGTGCAACAGGTGGGCTCGAGTTGCGCGACTTCGCGTATTCAGTAATTTAAACTACTCACCAGCCTTTCTTAAGCTCTCCAAAGGCAATAACCATTGAAAACTATGTAGCAATTAATAAAGATTTTATTGGAATGTCAAAAGTTCATGAAATTCTCCGATGGAGAAGAAATTACTAAAAATTAAAATTTTTGACAAAAACTAGTTCTAATACTAATAAAGTAGCTACGGTTGCAAAAGAATACACATGAAAAGATTAGGTATAAATAGAAACAACAAAAAATATTTAAGAATAATGAAAAGGATCTATGGTGAAGAAAATCTAGTGAATTTAGGATCTAGAATTGTGTACAAAGAGTTGATTCTACCATGCTTCACCCAAAAAAGAAAGCGCATTAATTTTGCCGAAAGTAGGCGCCAGCTACTTAAGTAACTGTTCGGACTACACCAAAGTTCTCGAAAGTGTGAAAATCTGAAAGGCGAATATGTAGATCGTGGGCAGACATGTGAAAGATGAAAATACTAAGCATCCCGAAAATGTAATAACATGGTTGCTTCGAATAAATTGAAAGAATTGCGAACATATCTAAGATTTTCCGTGGGTACGATGAAATTCCTGATATAGGAGAAGCAAGAAAATTGGTGTTGCTTTTGTTTTGACTATGCTATATCCTCGTAATGTACTCGAATTACAGAATTTTATGTCCTCTCAGCTGAGTCATCCACAGTCAATATAATGGAGGCAAGGGAGATAAGAAGACATGAGCCAGAGGTAAATACGAGAGAGGAGTTAAGAGAAGTATTACGACTGATCACTTGATTCTTTTGGCCGTATAAGTTCCCTGAGCTGGTAGTAATCCCCCCTCATGTCGTCACAAAATGTGTCGAACATGTCACGAGGCTGGCTCGAGACGAGGCGCGCCAGGTTCGCGCCGAACCGCATGCAAACACACGCGAGAGCGGTGCGTCGCGAAGGTGTTGCGAACCTGTCACATTGTTGGGAGGTTGTAAGGTTGTCGCAAAGTCATGAATCTCACGACAACCTGAGGACGGAAGTGGAGAGCTTGACGAAAATAGTGCCAGAAATTGCGATACGCAGAGTGTCTCGAGGTTCATACCCTTACGACCGAGCTCATAGCCGCTAGGGTACAAGTGAGAGTAGCCGACACTACCTTTATGCCATCACGCACACATGTTGACACAAGTAAAAGGAGTTACAGGAGCACTTCTCATCTCTAAGGCATGGATGATGCGGTGTGTACCTGAGATAAAACTTGCTGACAATGAGTGTTCCTTAACCCAAATTTTCACCAATTCTGCTAGCCACCACCAATACCATCGTTTTGGATAATTAAGAAATTAGGAAAAGGAATGCCGTTCATAAGTGATCTTGCGACCTCAAGATCTTGCTAATCGGTGCCGCTGATCGATAGGCCAATCTTCCCCTAAGCAACGGCGAGGTGCACATAGTGTCAGCCACTCTCCATGATCTACTTGGTCACTATAGTGTATTGGCTACAACATGCACTATTGGCACTATTGCGCAGAGGATGTGCTCGCCATCAAAGCGTGCGCATGTCAGGGTTCGAACCCCTGTTCGTGTTTCGTTCGCGTTTTGCAGGCAGGTGTGCCAGCTCGCCAGCTCGTGACACTCCCACACCAAGCTCGTGAGATGTTCCTGCCTTGTTCCGAACTGTTACGAGCCTAGGTCATACATGTTGTGACAAACGTGCATCGTAGTCTTTCCATACGGTGTGTCGCTCCTTTGTTGTTTACCTATGATGACGTTGCATTGTTTTTGGAATATTAGGGTCTAAAGGCATTAATTGTCTAAAGCTAATCGTAATATAAGAAGATTAAGAGCAGGGTCTCCGCATATCAAGAATGATTACTAGTTTTCCCCCTAATTTCTTAGGCAAGAGTTTTCGGGTTTTGTGACAGTATGTGCCTGTTAAAAGAGAGCTTGTTGTGGCATTTCTCGACTTTTCATTCATCTTATAGAAATAAGGAAAAGGAGTTCCTCTTCGCTCATATGTAACAAAAAAAGTGGCATTTGCTAATGATTAACTCTAGAAAGTTAGAGGAGAATGCAAGTTCTCTTCCTAAGATTGTAGACATCGATTCTGAGCTTGGCAGCTGCAATCCCATCAGATACTCTTACAATCTGTTTACACCATGAGAGGCTTAGCTTGCGCGAGCAAGGATCATATTCATGTATCCACGTTCTTGGTTAGTGATATCCGTAATTCTGCAGGTCGTGCTATGCTACAACCGCCTTTTTTCTGTGCATATCTCATTGGTGTATACACCGTTGGAACCCTTGATGAGTGTGTGAATACTGAACATTCCCGTCTTCCAGTAAATATTAAGCATATCTTCGGCTAATGTGTTGTGTTGCAGGTACTCATCATCTGACCCAAAGGGTCCCATTTTTAATAACCTTCATATTCTCGGCTCATTAAGTTCGAGGGGATGGAAAATCTAGAGGCGGACGGACGTGACAGCATATGCTGATTCGATTAGCTTTCATTGTTGTATTTAATCGTTCTTTCTCTTAAATATTAATGTTCCTTTCTAACCTCTTACCATCTTTGCTACCATTACCATTTCCATAGAATGAGTTTCTTCATTTGTTTTATTCCAAACAACTGCTTATGCTGTCAAGTCGGCCGCGCCACCGCTAGATTTTCCACCGCCTCTCCGGACCCACCGTTTCGGATGAACTGCAGTTGATGGATTCTATTTATTTTATTTTTCTGCTCTTGCCGGGTTGGAAGATGAAGTAGTTAATTATGAGGGCCGGATGCTGACGCCTATGCACTTCAAAGGTCTGAAGGTGGTAAAAAGTCGTTTTTGCTCTGAAATGTGAAACTTCTCATCGCTCTCGATAAGACTATCGACATCGTCCCAATCACATCTGGTAATCTCCAAACAGAAATGCACAATGTAACACTGTAACAACAACATTTGCGATGACCTTCACTAGATGAGCTAGTGCCACCAGGCGCTTAAGTTAGCATTGAATGCGCCAGAGATACACAGGATAGCGACCTACAGCTCACATAATGCATGGAGGGCAGGATGTCATTCATGAATGAAAGGCACTCATTTTGGTTGTTCATCTTTGGATTGCAACATTCCAGATCACTTATGAAGACCAGCCCAAGAACCGCTGCAAAACTTCCTGTGTACTTCTACAGATTATTTTTTTTCGTATTTCTTCTAACAGTCTAATGAGAGGAGGGGTTTTCGATATATATTTGGTTTGCGGACAAAAGAAAAAACGAAATAATCCCTCGACAATTCATGGAAGTCCGCATTTAGTGAACATAATTGTTTGTTTATGATTGTGCTATTGTTGGGCATCTATTCTTTCCGTCCTCTAAGACCACTGGGTTTTGCTATGTTCTGCATCATTATTCTTGGAGAATGTTTAACAATCCTGATAACGACCTAGCTTATGTTTGGTTCTGCATAATTGTCGAGCGTCTTCGTTTGCATTTCTACCTTACTATGCACATATAAATGAAGTATAGGATAACATTTGTCTATAGGAATGTCTATAGAAAGGAATATTCACCTGATAAGAAGATCTTGCATTCGATCGTTCTTATATCTGCATCACTTTGCTTCGCAACTTCGAGAAAAAAAGGACCATGAAGTTGTCGTTCATCAGTGTCGAGGTTACCGGAGATAGAACTAGCCATAAACACTATTGGTTGCTCTGGTGCTGCGTGCCTGGATGTTGAAGCCAGGATGAGTTGACTCAACTTGCTGTCCAAGAAGAATCGAGATGAAGCATGCTGTGTAATGCTATCTTCGCTTTCTTAAAATTAGAGAGCATACGTAGCGCAACGAATGCAAAGACGGTTAATTAAATTCTTCCCTATTAAATGAGTACTGTAAAATATCACTGAAGTGGAAAAAACATCGAAAGCTACAATATCAAACAGCTAAAAATAAGCAGAAGACACTCGATAATTGTGAACCAACCCAGTATTAAAACGTTTGATGATATGTTTTTATAGCATTCTCTCCTTTCATTCTTGATCTCTGGCAGCTTAGAATTCTAATGGGTTATAATTCTCCCTACTGTTTACACTGGCGTCCGTTAAATATCCGATAAACACAACCATGTCTTCAAAACTGGGCATGCTGTAGTGTTTTTCCAATGTTCTGGGCTTTACTTGTTTCCTATGCGCATAGCCTTTAGTTCATATTATTTTGCATGTTGTAGGCAGATATTTTGATCAAAAAATGCATTCGGGGGTTTTCGTAGTGCTATACTTTGAGAAGATCTTCTCTTTTCAAGGCCAAATTAAATTGAGGGACCATCAGCAACAGCCCTCTTTTGACATCTACGGGATTGCTGTTCGAGAACGTAACACGAGCTACGATCACAAACAACGTAGCATAGTTAAATATAAGTCTTTCTAATCGACATCTCTTATCGAAAAATTGGGAATGGAAATTTATCCAAAGAAAGTGCGTAAATAGTCATCTTGACCTTTGGATTTCTCACCACACTGTATGATGATAACAAAACAAAATATCTTGCTTCTGTCCCGTTCCTCCTCTTAAACGAAACAAGACAAAGGGTGTGGAGCATCGGTATTGAGGGACTGCCATAGAAAACAATATAAATATTGAAAAGAGACTCGCCTTATTATGAGCTCTATCTTCTCTCCTACTGGGTTGCAGCTGGTAGATGGATTGTGGCAGGTGGCTGGAGAAGAAGGGAGAAATTACGCTCGTCAGACATGCGCATCTAGCATAAGTGGTCCTTATCGTTACTGTTTCTGCTGGATTGCTGGTAACAAGAACTAAACACGAGATTTTGTTGCAGCGTTTTGTCTCTTTCAAGATCCAATTAATGAGCATTGCCCTTATTTTGCCCTAATTTTTGTGATGTATTAATATGGTTTTCGTCATTGCTATATATGTACAATCACCAGTTATTCGCTAAATATTAAGCTGTGTACAACATCTGTACCGACATACAGCACACATTCTCACCGTGAATAAAATTCTTTTCAAGTTTCTGTTTAATAAGAACAAATTATTTTAATCATTCAACAATCAATGGAGTTGTTTTATACTTATATCGAGTTTATTGTGATTATAATCATTTCCTGAATGAATCACATCCTTCATTTTTCCTTCATTCTTTTTGTTCTCTATTTCTATTCACGAAAACCCAGACTGAATGAACAACTGCAGGAGCAATTCATCGCATAGCCTCCTCTCGCAAAAAAGAAAGCCTAACGATTCAGGATTAGAAATGACGCATTTCAGGGCGGTTAAGGCCGACCCTTTCATCCTCTAATCCATGGAACCATCCAACACCGCCATTTTTTTCTCTGCAAATCCCTTGCCGCAAAGAGATTCAGTGTTTGTCACATGGTTCCCGGACATTGCTGCTCAGAAGTCGTCACAGCTATTCCGTAGTTATAGCTACATGGTCACGATTCCCTCGCGTGCCGTACCTACAATTACATTATGCGTCTATAGTCACAGAGATAAGCGTTTTCATTTTGGCAGAAATGCTGAGATGTTCACGAAAAATTGAGTGTTGACACAGACATGGATCCGTTGTGTGTAGTATTTCTCGTGTACTCCATTTGATTACCCATGGGGGGTGGTATGTTCACGACGCGAATGTTGGTGTAAATTCGCATTCCAGATATGTTTCGATAACTCATGCCCAGGAGATCTTGGTATGTATACCATGGATAAGTCCTGGATATCTATTTATCATACACTTATATTAGTACATACGTAGTACCGTATTAAAAATCAAATCGTATAACTGTGCACTGATCCCCACAGGCATTCTTCATCTTGTACATTGATCTATGTATTGGAATATACGTTGAGAAATGAGCATTTTTTGACGATCATCTTCCAACAGGCATGGCAGTGCCGCTGCAAGCAAAAATATGCGCATTTTTAGTTGAAAATTTGCTCTGCGGTCGAAATTACCTCTTAAAAATTGAAATTACCTCTCCTCTTGCAGAGAAATTCAGCAGTCCAGTGGTCGAGATCCGAAATACGCGCTACACTAAATGAAATGTGTGGCACTCTGACCGTCTGCGTACCCACTCATTTCATTGGCATCACCGTTCCCATCCTCCGATTACCCCGCTTCTTGTTCTAGCTTGTCTAAACTAGTGGTTAAATGCATGCGTGCTTCGACATACAGTGCATCCGTAGTTCTTCATTTCTATCTTTATCTATGTTTTACCATCAAGGTTGTTTCGGGAATGTGTTCTTATCATCAAGATGGTCTGCTTTCATTTATGTCCACCTTTTGTTGTTTGCTTACGGCTAAGCTATCACTAAGCAGGATGTCCTGGAGGATACTTATGTAACTTCAAATCACCACATGGAAATAGTACCAATTTCCATTCTATTTGCTCCGAAGGGTTCCATGTGTGCAACACCTGGTTGTGACAGCTTCATAGCTTTTTAATGTGAAAACACTTGCAAAAGTGTGGTATGTGCACTTTTTGTTACCCAACTAAATTGCCTAGCTTAGGTTTTGTATCATCCCTCTTTTGGTTAAGCCATTATATACGTCTGTTTCCCATAATACAAAAAAAAATCAAATGTAACCTTCAACCCTTAAGATGCTTCCCTTTTTTGACAAATAACTATGTCATATGTGATGGATAGAAGTAGGTCCAACTATGTATGCCCATCAAAGCAATTGCATCATTCAGTAGTGGAGTAAAATTACAAAGTACAGCTTGCATTTACACATTATTTCCTTCCCCATTTACCCATCTCCGCTTTCCCCCACTACCCATCATTTTCATTACTTTGTTAAGCGTGCGAGAATTAGCTTTTTTTCACAATTCTTTAGCTTATCGTGAAAGTGAAGCTATGTACACATGGTTTCAAGTACTGCAAGACTATTATCGTGGTAGTGGTTCCCGTACACTTTTCTTTAAATATCTGCTTATACATAGGTCAGCTTCTTGTCATTATAATATTTTTTTAAATCAAATATTAGCATGAGCTTCTGAGCGCTCTTAATTGCCCAGAAATTGGTTTGGCGGATATCCCTCGATATCGCATCCCCACCTTTTTCATTGCCTCGATTTCTTTTTCCTGCATTTCCAATCCCGATTTTCAGCAGTTGCATGTCGCGCCCCTGAAGCAATAAAATATGTATTTAGGTGAATACATAACAGATATACTTTTTCGCATGGATGTCATGCAGAAGAAACTCTTTTCCTTTTTTTCTCTACATCTGCACCCGAATTCAAGCTGAACTGCTAATGCTTCCTGACTTTTATCGTGAAAGGGTCCCAAATGATGTCAGAGAAAATTCATGGGTAATGTGCTGCTTCAGTGATCATTAGTTCTCGTCTGCATGGATGCCCGCTAAAATGCTCAGACGAGGACCTGTGAGAACTCTAGCACTTTTTCCTTTTGCACATGGTTCCTGTAGCGTACCCCTACCTTCCTTGTTGAGAATGCTTCTTTACTGCCCATTACCTGAAAATATATTTATGTATGATCTTTACATGAGGCGCTTCAACCACCGATGATGGCATGAAATAGCCGTGCAAGTAATGGTGCATCAGCATGCGGTCGTTCCCTCCCCATTCCGAAGTAATAAAAGAAGAAACGAGTTCCCACGTCCTTTTTTTGCCTCGGGCTATAGATTTCCATCTTGAGAACGCTCTCGCAGATTTTGGCTTAGTTTGTGCTGTCAGTGGTACTAGTAGAGAGGAATTTAAGATTCTGTATACTATTTACGTGAGATGTTTGTTTTTCATCTCTGCTACATGAATGAGGTCAGTATGTAGCAGCCTGGAAGTTGCTAGGCGCAACGATCCTGAGAGAACGGACTCTTTCTGAAAAACATCTCCAGAGTCGATGTACTAGTTATACTCTGGTAATCTGATTATGCCTTCATTGTCTCTGCGGTCTCTCCGAGTCATTCCGATTATTTTCCACTGTTGGTGAAGAATGTCGAAGCTTAATCATGCTGTCGACACATGACTGCTTCACGGCAATGGTCTCCTTAATGAATAGCCCTCGTCTTTTTCGGAATCGATTTTTACTTTGAAATATTTTATGACTAAGTTCATGCCTCATTCTTGTTCACAGATTTGGACTAGAAATCCACCCCATCTCAAGCGGACAACTTGAGATAATTGCTGAGAATCATTTCGGATTGCGTTCCCATTTGGAGCGGAGCAAATGCGGCACTAATCTCTCATAAAGGTTACTCAACATGATTAGATAGAGAGTAGTTCTCTGAAAAAGTTTCACAGAGTAATGATGAACTGCTCAAAGAACCCAAAGTTCTCTCAATTTCGATCACCCTCATTCGACTCCCTTGTTCGCCAAATCCATGTCAACGACTTCATCCACAATTTCTGGTCTGATACCCTTTTTTTACATGGTTTTCACATGGTTCACTATTGTTCACGTGCGGTTTGATTTTTCAATCTGGCAAACTAAGGCCGAAAATTCAGTTACTGGTTCTGTAGAGCCAGCAACAATACCGTTTTAGACTTTGATTGCACAGTTGGTTCTCTGTGATTTAGTTGAGTGCTAGGGTAGTGCTATTCTAGATAAATTCGGGCATAAATGCTTAAGTTGTTCACTCTTTGCAGCAAAGATTGACTTTCTTTTAACCTCACAAATTACTACTCTGTGTACTTTTGTGCATTTTTGGCATGAATATTTGTATGAATATGATTTTTTTATTTTGAAGTTCATGCTACTTTTAGGCCTTTTAGGCCTCTTGTGTGGCCCAGTTAGCATGGTTTGGCTTCTCCCTGCCGACTAAGTCCTTTATATTACAAGATTCTGAGTCAAAGTGGAAATAAATGACACCTCCTGAAAAATAGTAGAATAATAACAACCTCTTTTAATACTTGTTCTAGGAGCTAGCACTACGGAGGTGTGTAACGATCCATCAAACTGTATGAAATCGTCCAGTCTTATTGTTTCTTTATTGCACATCCTGCAAATTTCGCACTTATTACTATAACATTTTTTTATTTTGCAGGTAATCATGCGTTTGCACAGCTTACTACTGCTCTGTTGCCTTATTCTCTGTTGTGAAGTGGTGAGAACTCAATTCGGATGGAGATGTGGTTACGTCGGAGGCTGGTGTGGCAACCAAAGGTGGAGGAGCACAGAACCTTCTGGAGGTAGGGGTTTCAGCTGAAACGTTTTTGAAGTGGTGAAAATTATACGCACGTCGGTAGATCAAATATTTTCGAACACGGGTAAAATGGAAATTTTCGTCAATTAACTCATTAAATTAACTAAATGTAGTATCAAGTCGCAGATGTTAGCTGTTAAAATATTAGGTGTTACCGTAAGCCCTTGCGCTTTCCTTAGTTGCCATTTTTTCCGCCCCATTGGCATTCCTGTCTAACATGCACTATACCTTCTGAAAGAGCTTTGCTTCCTCTATAACCATATCATCAAGAGTTTTCATAGAACTACTTTATTTTGAGGCTTAAGAAGAAAATCGCCAACTCGAGGAAAAAATCCAATTTTCTCTTTGTATTCAGTAGGAACCAGAGATCATCCCTTATAGTTTGAGCGTGTAAGCTCTGTAGGATATAAACGCGGAAGAACATCATCAGTGGAACTGTTGGAGCGTCAGTTTGACGATTTTCAGAAGGTGATGTCTGAGGTCACTTTGGGGTGAGATGACTAGACCCTCGCGAATGGAATCTTTCATCAGAATTACCTCAGTCATTTGGTAGCTTTGAGGAACATAATGTTCATCTAGCACTCCTTTGGAGCAATTCCCGGATCTCCG
Organism: Ancylostoma caninum; assembly: GCA_037903475.1. Lineage (NCBI taxonomy): Eukaryota > Metazoa > Nematoda > Chromadorea > Rhabditida > Ancylostomatidae > Ancylostoma > Ancylostoma caninum. The sequence continues at coordinate 1,910,203 of JBAJFG010000615.1, read as the reverse complement.
TGTAAGAAATTTGTTTGGTCGAAGTGGTTGGTGTGTCATCAAGACCAAATATGTCTCCTTTTTCAAGCAAAACCTCTCTCTCATACCTAGCAGAGGTTGGGCAGTTTTGATGGCCTTTCGAGCTTCAGCGGAATTCCAGGATAGGCAGCTGTCGGTTGTGCTGTTTTTCAATCACTCAATGCTTCACTTCGCAAGCTTAAAACTTAAGTAAACTATCGCTTTAAGAAAAACATTCTACAACATTCTTGTAGAGGAAGATCAGCGCTTTCGAAACCTATATGACTGTACCAAAAGGATGACAGAAGTGTGGAGAAAAGCGCTTCCGAAAAAAAAAAACGCAAGCACTTATGTTAACACCTAATATGTGCATAGTTTAAGACAGGATATTTGGAAAAGTAGCGGTCGACACTTGACACCTAAATGCTTCCGTACATACGTATATTGGATTTGTGCCAACGCTCTGTTAGTTTTTTCCCCAGATTCCCAGAATTGTAGGTATGGCAAACGACGTGCCATTATAATCCCCTAATTAGTGGGATCATTTTTATGACCACATAGCTGCGGCACGTCACTGTTTGAAGAATTCGGAGAATGAGCGGAGCTAAAGGGGGGAGGACTGTCACTATGTCGTCATGTTTAGCAAATTTCTTTTACGAAGTAAGAGCTCTGGGGGAGATGGAGCCACGCGGCAAAATCCCAGGGGAGAATGGTGAGGGTGAATAGTTTGCCAGCAAAATCATCGAAATTCAAGCCAGCTCTTCGATGGCCGGCCGTTGCTGTGCAGGAAATGCACCTTTGAACAACTCGAACGTTCTACGAGAAGAACCTTAGCAACTTTGGAGCTGGACCAAATCACAGCAAGAGGAGACAATCAGTGTGCTGCTTCTGAACAGCAGCTCGTATAGGAATTTCTGAAAACCCCCAGAGAAAGCCTAGAAATTGCTACAAAAACTGCTTATCGGCGTTTGTTTCTCCAGAAGCGTAGCCATCGTGCCAGATCTCGTCAGGAATAGATAGCACCCTTTAGATTAAATAGAACAGGAGCTTTGGATCAAATTACGTAGGGTGTTACCACAACACAGAGACCGGAAAAGCGGAGACACGGTGTCTGCGAATCTCTGGGCACTTTCGTACTCAAGTGGATGTGGTTTCTACACTACAAAAGAGCAGGATCTGCTTGCAGTCACATTAGCATATCCAATTGTACCACTGCGTTCCTCCAGAAAAATTGAAAGAAAAATTCTTTCTCATCAATTTAAATAGTCTCCGGTCGGTGCAAAAGGTTTGTCGTTTTTTTTAAAATCTGCAATTCTAATTAGATATGGTTTAACAACAAAATGTAGTAAGGCACTTGTAGAGCCAAACCTTCTCTACTTTCTTGTACTATTGGAATTGCCAAACCTTCAAATTTGTTGTTCCTTATAGTGAATAGAGAATGTGCTAGGGATTTCTTGATAGAAGTAATTCCTTTTTATGTGAAATTTGAGCATTACAATCGTAGTTCCTTCAGAAAAAAACTTTATTGTTTGTTGTTAACAAAAAATCATGAATATATTTACAAATATATAAGTATCGAAAACGGGACGAAAAGTGCAGAGCTATAACGGTCCACTATTAGAACGACTTAATTCTCTGGCGGACGAGTTAACGTCTCTCTTATCCCTTATAAATCCAGTCGTAGATGAGCTGCTTAGGCAGACACAACTTTGAGCTTGTATAGACCCAAGCGAACCAATATGTATAACAATCACGTCTTCAAAGTTTTAAATTGCAGGTTTCCGGTCAAAAGCACGTCTGATGGCAGCATTAGCTCGGTCTGTTGGGGAGAACCTTGCAGTGTAATATCGGGTAAGTACCGTCTTTTGAACCGACAGCTTTCCCACCTCATACTCCTACATATATATAACAAAAGATATATTTCAGGCAATTATCGTGTTAGTGAAGCCAAGGGAGAGAACCATCGAACAATCCCAGCTCCTGAAACTTTTCCAGCAATTTTAAGTAAGTACCGACACTCGACAAGCGATTTCACATGAAATGTTCAATACTCTATGCCACAATAAAAGTTCTTTCCACTTATTCTTGGGCAAGCTTCATTGCATCCAAAGGGAGGAAAGAATTTTTTATTATCATAAAATTTCTTGAACATTCTCCTAAATTGTGCAAGAGACAGAAAAATGAATGGCAAAAAACCACAAACAAGCAGATTACACGTAATATCGAGGCCTAGAAATATGCGACGATTGTCGATCATAAGTTGTGTTTCAGCTACGTGCGGTGAATAGAACGCATGCCTACAAAAATCTTGAGTAGTAATTGTTGTTCCTGTTCCGTTCATCCTGAAACGGTTTTAATTTCTGATACCTTCCTACAGTTCTCGCGATATAAAGAAAAGGAAAGAAACTGTTTAGTGAATGAGGACTGATATTGTAATAGAGTAGATACATATGCACATACTTCTTTAGTAGGGGCATCTGCACGTACATCTTTATCAATTTTAGAACTATTCTTGACTTTTGCAAGAACATGAGGCATTGTTGCACCTTGAAGGCCGAAATAAGGTGCGGTGAGACCGTCTATTTGCGGCCTGAAAATCGAGAACTATCACGGTAAACAAACCTTCGCAAACATATAAAGACCTACCTGCTATCGTAGAGACAAACTACTTTCAGGGACCAAGTTATTGGCAACATGTAGTACGAACATCCAATCCGAGTTGCGTTCTGATGAATCATCTAAAATCACCTCAGTTCCATAAATTCGACTAATTACAATACCCTTGCTACATAACTTCGTTAAAAATGGATATTTAGTATGCAAAATTCTGTTATTCCCGTTGCACTGATATAAATTAGTTAAAACGCAAAGCATTGCAAGGTACAACCAAAGGCAAGGACCGAAGTGGTTTAACTTTAGTCAAACCTGGAGTGGGATCACAGTTTTTAGCTTCAGCATCAAATTTCATGTGTTTTTGTGTCGTGAATATTGTGGATTCCTGTTTCCAATCTTTTATTGGCTAGCTTTCGGTGATTAACACCTTCGTCAGGCCTAGAATACATTCCAACATACATATCTTCTGGCACTCATGACAACAATAATGTTACAGAGGAATGAGTAACTAGACTAGTTTTCGGTTTGCTACAACATTTCCGCTCATCGCGTAGCTCTACACGAAAGGCACGCCGCGAAATCTCTCGTAGATAAGAAAAGGTTATATTTCACAATGTACCATGAAATTTATTGTCTAAATAGGTGGGTTGATAGGTAATTCAGAGTTACCGAGATGTATCTGTATTTCCAATACCCAGCATTTTATCGAATTTATAGGAATGGAACGACAAAAGCGCAGCTTCGCGCAACGAGTGTTCTTTTTTAACGAAATTAGCGAGGATGGAGTATTTTATTTAGGTGATCGATTGAAAAAGGCTTAATTACAAAAGGTTGTAGAATGTGAATCGACTCATTCAATAGAATAATCCAATGGAGCACATACGTTTTTTATAGCGTCAGTTTCTGTCCATGATTGTAATACTCCTTGTAACAGTTGGACCATCTTTCCTTTCCAGACAACGCTGCTTCTAAGCAATCAGTGTTGAGGTCGAATAACGAATAGGTTGTCATTCTCAAAAAAAAAAAAAGATTCTGTGATTACAGAAACGCGTGGGTCCTGTACGACGGATGCGTAAAAAGCATGCTCCAAGTGAGGAGGTAGAGCAGGTCCCGCTGTGGTTCTGCAGCTGCGACGAGATGAAACCTAACGCGCAACCCGTCCACCTTTTTCACAAGAACTGTACAGGGTGCGGCAAAAATCTTTGGACAAGCACAGTCGCTCGCTGAAAACATATGGAAGAGCAACCTCAAAAAATTAACGGTCATTTTTTTTTGTTTATAACCAAGTTATGAGCATAAATATTATTTTTGGTATTAAGGTTCGGTGCTCTCGTAGTTACACAAATTTCGGAAAGTCCAAGTGAGACGTGGACTCTGGCGCGCAGGTAGTGGAGGTCGTTTTCCCTCCACCACTACTCTACTCATTTGCGAAGAGACCCCGAATTCATGTGGGAGTTAGTAGAAGCCTTCTACAATGGAACCTAGAAAAATCTCCAGGAAATTTGGAAAATCGACAGGGTATCTCCAGGTTGAATTTTAGCTTCGGTTTTGGCAATGGTCAAAATTTTTGCCAACATACACGGAAATACGCTACCTAGCTATTTTCGCTTGTTCAATGGCGATTTCACCATAATTTTTTATGCTGGACTTAATAAATATTTCGCTCTTTCTTAATGTATACTTGCTATTTTTGGGATTTATAAATTGATGATAATGCCGTCTAAAGTGAGTATTCTTCTCTACTACAAAGGTGGAGAAAAGTAATCGCCTGTCGAGGTCCTACACCTATCCTTTGAGATTCCGCGGTTTTTTGAAAATTCTTTGGGCTTTCTCAACGTCACAATGGAATTTGGATCCTGTTCTGGAACTTTAGAGAAGGCCCGAGGTAAACTTGACTTCATCAGTTTGCGCGCCAGGCTAATATCGCATCTACCATTTGCCAAGCCTGAGTCGCCGCTAGCAGTGGAGGAAATTTTAGAATCAGAAATCTTATTTATGTACAAAACTGCTTTGCCGACTTATAAAAACTGCCGATTTCTTCAATTTCTTCTTCCCCATGTTTTGAAGATCGATTATGTTTGTCCAAAGACTTTTGCCGCACCCTGTAGAAAAGAAAATGCGCACATCTCAGCAGAATTGATTCCAAACTCCTTCACTTCATAAAAGTCATCAGGTCGCTCCGCCATTCCTTCCATGTCACAATCATATTCCTGTAATCTCTCGATAACTCCACTTCAAGTCCAATACTTTCGACACGTACTAAACCTCACTGTTTCCTTAGGCGAGCGAGTTTTGCTCGAAATTCAATCTATATAGAAATGTAAAGAAGTAGAATCTCTTACTACTCCATGTGTTTTACTAGCTGCTTCATATGTCGAGTCGTTCACCCTGAATTGTTCTTGAGCAAATTTTCCACGCAAATCAGTGTGAAACCTGTAGAACACTGAGCGAATAACGGGATCGAGTCTGCGAAAGGGACACTCCAGCTCTGAATACAGTGCTGACATTGGTGCATTGCAATTGTTTCTTCAAGGCAAATGCGTACGTACCAGGCAGTGGCGTTTCCTGCACTTGTATTCGTCGGAAGAAATCGAAAAATTTCCTTAAATCAAGGACAAAAAATGGCTCGATCAAAGGCGAAAGAGCAGAGAAGATGACCATAGATCCAATAACATGCATTAGGAAAATGCGGGTAGACAGGGCTGCAACAGTCAAGACGTTTATTCGAGATGAGACAATTCGGGAAAAAAATTCAAAGTATGAAAGCGGAGAGCGAGTTGTCGGTAAGATGTTCGACTTAGACTGCGATCGCCTGTAGAGAAATCCAGAGTCTTTAGGGCAATCATTTTGTTGTTACAGTTCTTTCGCTATTTTCCTGCTAGCCTGCTAGGAGGGGGGGGGGTGAGGAAGAAATATAATAAAACTGCTAAAAATAATAATTTCAAGGTTAAATCATTGGCTTGAAATATTCTAAGAATAATAACGAGAATAAACGATGAAAAATAAGCTTATACAATATTCTTCTTCATTTTATTTTATTTATTTTAAAGTAATTTCATACATTCCCCCCCCCCCCTCTGGTTCGCCATTGATTGCGACATCTGCGCGTATCTAGGACCAAAAAAGTGGAATATCTAGGACCAACAAAGTGGGAATTGATACGAGTTTAACAGAACAAAATGAATCCATATTTCCACAATTTCGACGATGCGATTTGAACACTGCAAAATGCCGCCCACTTCACGTGACGTCAACTCTATTCAACAGTGTATCATTATTGCCAAATACTACGGCTCCCTTCATTGATAAGTGCGAATTTTAAAAGTGCACTCTCACCGCAATCGCTTGCATTGTGCAATGAGTCGATTGTTGGATCCATGTTATTAGCTGCTACATACATACTTCATGAATATCGTGTTCCGTACTTCTCTAATAGTAGGGTTCACTATGTCTTCACGTTCCCGACTATTACATTACTTCAAACGCTCAACTATGTGCTAGTGATGTGAATGTTCAAACTTCTTTGAAACTCGGCATGGTGAATATAGTGGGCTTGAATAGCTTGAGCAGTGGAAAAAAAAGATCAGAGGAGTAAAACCCAGTAATGCTTACCCAGACTGCCGTTATTGGCGATGAGAAGGTCTATTAGTGCCAGTAATTTCGGATGAATTGTACCTACATACATTGGTCTCGGAACATAGAATTTGTTTCAGAGCGTATTTCTAAAGATACAAACAATTTTTAGGACAATCACTGTATGATTTACACAGACGTTAATGTAACTTATCGAAGCTTGCCTGCTACACTTGCTAGTTTATACTTTGCAGTGAACGTAGGTTCTATGAAGATATTAGAGAATCTTCTCTACCTAACTTCTCTGCCTTGCAATTGTCCAAAACACTATTTCTTTGTCATTTTCTGAATAATCAATGTATATGCTTTAATGGTTAACGTAGAACACTTCGCTTCGAATCAGATTGATGGAAAATGTGGAACTGCCGAACAAAAGCACACCATGATTGCGTCGTGTTCCCGTAGTAAAGACAACTGCAACACTCCATCATTCGCACAGGTCATTTTCTTAAAAATACATCTACCTATCTTCAAAGACAATTCTGTAGATTTACGTATTTCTCTTCCATAAACACTACGCATTTGACCTTTCTGATGCTCAATTTTGCTTTTTAAAACGTAATCAGCCCTCACCCGTTCATACTTTCTACAGAAGTGATGTTATTTAACGGAAGTTGAGAACAAATGAACAAGCTTCAAATGGAAATAAAGTGGTGTTCCAAAAATGATATGAAGGCATGGGAAATAATTTTTGGCACTCAATACTGTTCAGAGCCTAATGAATGGTTTAGCTAAATTCCAATGGAAGATTAGCACCTACACCCGAGTGAATCTCTGCATATTCCTTCAAAGAACAATTGCTCACGCTATCTCTGTGATCTAGCTGAGCTTCAGTCGATATCAAACTGAGAGAAAAAAAACATGAGATAGGTAGCAAATAGGCGCTATCTCACGAAAATCCTTTCGAGGGTGCATTGAAACACATCTATTAGGTGGATAAGTTAATGTGACAGTTTTATCACATTTAGCTCCAGTTCAGTCGTATACCTTCACCTGTATTCGAGTGAGGATAAGAGGTAAACAGGGAGAGGTTGAAAGGAAGGGGTAGAGGAGCTCTATCCAGAATTTCTTCTTGGCATACTCCTCTTAGCATTGTAGAGACCAGAAATTGAACCAAACAGTGTTGTTGTGAGTCTTCGGTTTCAGGTGCCATCCCTTTTGGAAATTGTTCTGACGAGTTCCTATATTTCTTAGCGGATCCTGTTCATTCCATTTATTTTAGCTGTGAAAGCTGTACCACGACTTGTGGAGCACTCCTATCTAAGAGAGTTAACGGAGTAACATCTGTATAGAGATTGTTTCAGTATCGAATATCTGCAGCTCTTGCGGATAAAACGGGATTAGCATGGGCAGCATTTAACTTGGAAGACATGGAATTAGAACGTTCTAATGCTCGAATCGAATGTGCTAGAATGTTTGGAAAGAAACGTTAAAGAACGTAGTTTTCAAAAGGTTTGCCCAGGTGAAGGTCCTCCATCGACTGTTGGACGGAAGATGTAAGTTGATTGAGTTGAGCTTGGTCATGATTGTGCTGAATTAATCCTGCTAATGCGTGCGATCTTGTCGACGTTCTGATAACATAAACTGATATGTAAGATATGTCCAATTTAGCAAATATTCAAGTTACAAACTGCTCGCCATTTATGTTCATTTCCGTGACCTCGTCCACTGTTCGCATTTGTGAGCCATTTACATTACATTCATATGTCCAAGCCCCACCGATTCTTCTTTGATGCAACAGAATTACCATCACAACACTAATAGCATGCTCATCAACTTTTACAAGTAATCAAGCATAGCCTCCACTTGCTCACATTTCACGGAGTAGTCCTCATTTTCTTCAAGCATCCAGAAAGAGCAGGACACACAAGGACTCCTGGACAAATGAAGTGAGTATATGTATGTGTACATGTTTATACATGTGTGTTAATGTACAATTCTGAGCAGGTGCTGACTTAAACGGTAGCACTTCTACCCAAACATAATTTAGTAGGGTCGTGACGGATTAACCTCTGCCAATTTATGTTAAGAGCAGTTTATATTAGTTGAAGGATAGGGAGAGTCGGTCGCATCGCTGATGCAGCTCAGGTGCACGCGTTTGCGTTGACCTGTCTTCATGGAAAATCCCTCGCAAATGGATGCCTGAGTCTAACGCACGCACTCTAGTACAAATTGCTCTTTAACGGAACTGAACAGCTGCTTTTTTGTCGGGCTTTGGCTCCACATGAAGTCTCACGTGAGAGAGGATCCCTTCGCTACCCATATTTTTGAAGCCATTGTAGGCTACGTCGAGACTCAACCAATGCATTTCTCATCAGCAGAAAACGAGGATTCTCCATCGCGTACGATCCCGACTGTTTTGCCTCATCAATTAGAGTTGCTCAAGCATTTTTTTGCTGCATATTTATTGATCACGATCACGACACACAAACAGAATCACATTGCTTCTTGGGTGAATATCATGCGATTAAATGATGGCGCAAGTAATGCAGCCTGGAGACGAGTCACGTCTCTCTCGCCGTTTATCGCCCATAGTGAGAGGCAGCGTGTCCGACTCCTCCGGAGTATCCTCCTGTTCCGGCAGAATACTCGGACGCGGGAGCTCCCGCTCCTTGAGGAGCTGGCGCTGAGAACGACTCCTGCTAAAAATAGACTTTGTAGCTCGTAGGGCAATGACTCTCCTTTAGTCAACGAATGCTTTCCTCTTAACGAAAATTCTTGCAGGAAATGTTCATTTGAAAATTTGAGCAGAGAACAAAGAAAGAAAAGTTTCTGGATTTCGAAGAGAAAACGGAAGCGATGCAATGAAATCAGCGGAATGCACGCTGTTATTAATCTGTCTCTCTCAGTGTCTATCCTGGCATATATCCAGAAATAATGTTTTGCTTTGAATAGCGCTGCTTCACTCACTTTCTTCTGGTCTCTCGGGGGGCAGGGGCAGTATGTAGCGTCGGCTCCCACGTTTCCTGGTTGTCCTTGTGCACCTTCCTCGCCCGGGCGCCCACCGGCGCCTTGGAACCCAGGCGTACCGTCCGGTCCGGCTGGTCCAGCTTCGCCGACAGGACCCTCCTTTCCAGGGTCTCCCGTAGGGCCCGGTTGTCCACTCTCGCCTGGTGGTCCACGTGGTCCCTTGCGCGGGACAATTTGTTCGGCGTCTTGGCCCTAGAAAAGGCGGATAATAATTTTCAAATTTGAAGCTAAGCAAGAAACAATTTACGAAGTAATTCATCTCTTACCTTTTCTCCGTTGGGTCCGGGGTGTCCGTCCTCGCCGGGCGGTCCTGGTGGTCCCATTTCCCCGGGGCTTCCCGGGAACCCGTCGTTGCCCGGCATTCCCGGCGTGCCTCTCGGGCCGCGCATACCGCGGACGCCCTGAAAAGGAGAAAACCATCATTTCACTTCAATTAAGACGATTCAGTCTAATTCGCACCGGTTTGCCACGTTCCCCCGCCGCACCCGGCTTGCCCGGAGGACAGTGGATGCAGCCATTGAATGGCGCGTTCTGCCAATCGTCAGCGTCCTCACCCTGAATAAGGCAATATTTCCGTCCGGCGATACAGTCGTGCACTACGCAACGGATCGGCACTATAAACCTACCGGGAAGCCATCTATGCCGTCGTGTCCGGGTACACCATCCAACCCGGGTGCACCTTGTGGTCCGGCTGGTCCGCGTGGGCAGCCGCCGGTGCCGAACTCGTCTTCAGCGGCACAACCTGCACCGCTTCCACCGCTTCCGCCTCCACCGCTGCAGCCAGCTCCACCAGCTCCACCTCGTCCACCGTTCGCAGCGTTTGAGAAGCAAGCTGAAACCTCGTTCGTGACAGCTAGGGAGAAATATACCCAATGCAGCAGAGCAAAAAGCGATCAAAGGGAACTGAACAACTAACTCCTGTTCCATCAGACATTGCCCCCACATAGAATTCGGAAGAACCATTCCGATGGTGGTTCTCTTACTAGCCACATTTTTTGAGCAATTGATTGCCATCAGCGTGTAACTTATCATTAAAAATCCTAACTTTTCCAAGCATTACTACCAAGCTGATGTCAAACTATAGGAAGAAATTGTGCAGAAGGCTAATAAATTTTCCTGTGCCTGTATTCACAAACGCTCCCGCTAAGGTTTTGATGTTTCCCTGGTGAAAAGGGTATATTTTGTAGAAGTGACTCATCTCCGTCAGCACTAAAGGGTAGTGGTAAATACTGCGAGATGTAACAGATCTTGCTGAAAAAAAAAACTGGCCCACTCTGGGTGGACGGGAAGCCCAGAACCACCCCGGGATCATTCATGAACGTGGGTGCTGGTCGATCTGTGAAGAGCATAACAGAAGGGTACAGCGCACACAGATGAATAGGGATCCGAAATGTGATATCCTGGTAGGGCAGGAAACAGAGCTGCACTAGGTAAGGATGCCAGACGAAACGTTGTGACTCTTCGTATAGGAATCGTGCTTGTAGATGAGGAAATCCGTGGTGAAAATCAAAAGGTAGGAGAAGAAAAGCTCAGAAAGGTAAGAAATCGTATACTCAACTACCTCAAATCTATGTACCTATGGTTCTTTTCTTCTCTCAAGTTACTTACAATATATGTGAGAACAAATAAATAGACAAAAAACCTTTAAGGAACCTCTATTATAGAAAAAGTGGAACATCAGGACTTCCAGAGGAGCGTTTTGATAAACTATTTAGAGTACTTCATAAAAATATTATCAAAACTACATATTTACGCCACGACGATATGCAGGACCGAAAATGTCTCGTGCGGCACTCCAGACGAGCATTTCCTAAGCGATCAAGAGCTTTCCGCATCTCCAGGAGTAGTTTTCTTCCCTTTTGAAGTCCTCTACGAAGGAAATGTGCGATTAAAGAAGGACAAAAGACATTAATAGATATTAATAATATTAGATATTAATAGAAGATATTAAAAATACATACAACTAAATAGGTGCTGATGTCATGATGGGTAAAGAACGTAGACCACCGTCACCCTATTCAAACTCTAATGAATATGACGTGTCGGCGATAAAAACATCCGAGATATTGTGGCTGCATATGAGACGGAGCCGCCCTCAGCACCGACCGCTCACCGTCGTTTTATTTCAAACAAATATTTGCCAATCTGACGCCTATGTCCCTTGTGCGTTTTGAAAACAGAACGCGATCCGCAACTGCCACACAGCTGCCGCGGTTAACAGTACGCACAGTTCGACATGCTGTCACACTGTTTTTGTTTGAGCTCAAATAAAAAACAACCTAGAAGTTACTGTATGGCCGAGGTCATGGGGCTAGAGAAAATCCAGCTAGTCAGTATGAGGGGAGAGTTGTTGACAAGCGCAGGGTACTGAGCGTGAGTGGATTCCTAGCGATCATCATCGATACGAAATCACGTTATTTTCAATGGCTCACCTAGGTTAGACCCTGCACATTATGGTTAAATCTTTAGGAAAAAGTAGATGAGGGCTGGATACGTCACGCACTCCGATTTCCTCTCAAATCTAGGCCCACATAACTAGTACAGGTGGGCCAACTAGGTACCTAAGATGTCTCTCTATTTAACCCATTGACGTACTCGGCTTATGTCAAACTTTGACTCTTCCCTTTGAAAGAGATTTTTATAAAGATTACAATACAGATTTTTAAAATAGTGTTGGTTTTGACTATTGCTTCATGCTCCAGGAAAACCACTGGGACCATTAAAGCTTAATGATTTCTCAAACTCAACCATGCGAAAAAAAGCGCGGCTCACCGGGTAGCCGCACGGCCCTCAGTGGGTTAACATAATCTGGATTCCGGAATTTTGTGACATTAGCAAAACTGATATCCTCCGCTACACGATTCGTATGAAATAATCTCGCAAAATGCTTCTTTCTACTCCTACCAGGAGATATGCGGGTAAAACGTATCCTGTGTTAACAGAGAGACTGTACTTTGCTGTACTTTGTAATTGTACGTCCGACAAAAGTGCAGCCACATCACTATAGAGAATGGATTTTCAACTTGTTATTGGAGCTATCACAGTGGAGCTATCACTTCCTGGACTACTGCTCCACTACTCCACGAGCCAAAAATATTGTTAGGGACACTACAAAAAATTGACTTCAATAGCAATTCTTCCTTCAGCGCGATTTAACTCATTTTCGGATGGTATTCTAACGCATACTGCCTGATATTATGGTAGTTACTACCCATAAATCCTGGGTTGTTCTTCAGGACACTATCGCTAGATTTATCCTCGTGCATTCTTCTCCTAATGTAGCGACCTAATTTTCGTTGGCTCACGTCTCAGTTTAATCTACCAGACGTAATCGTATCATCTATTGCACTTTAGCGGGTCAGATGCCCTGCGCGACGATCGCTTGGAGGACGATAAGAAAGAGAATGAGAACTTGAAATGTGGCAAGCGCCACCCATTGAGCGCGTTCGCTACATTGTCCTTGATTCTTCCGAAAAACTATGGCAGTTGAAGAACTGAGCATAAAATGGATATTGACAGCTCACATGAAAGGTTTGTCGGGGAAATTGGCAGTAACTCGGGCAACATACCCTGTCGACACCCCCAGAACGTCGCCGCGCCGCTGCGCAATGCAGAAGAGGACCGGTGGAAGGAAAAGGTGGAAGGAACCCAGTAGCCATGCGTATTTTGTCAAACAATTAGGGTCTTTTTAGTGAAAACGAATAAATTGAAGCTACAGCTTAGCATTTCCACACAATTGCAGAAAAAAGGGCTTTTTCCGTGGAAAAATGATTGAATACTTCGCTCGATTTGTAATGAAGCAGCTGGTGGTCGAACGGAAATCCTTGGCTATAAGGCGGATTCTAAGGATTTTCGTTGAAATGATAAAAGCTGCAAATGAAAAAAAAAACGTACAGAAAAAAGAAACTTTAGCAGATTTCGAGAGGATCAGTCTCCAAAATAGAAGAAGAACGAAATATGTAGATGAACAATCATTGCTTTCAGAGTTTTTGGCAGAAGGATTTCGAAAAATGAGGCTTTTTGGCTATGAAACTTACCTTCGAACAAGCAGAGTTTATTTCCACAGCCTGCCAAGAATACTGTAAACCCAACTTTGGCAAGGCACACACTACCTGTCACAATTTCCGGTTTTCTCACTAAGACGGTGCAAATATGTCAGTTTTTTTTATCCAAAAGAAGAGTTGACTACTGTCACTATAAATCCTTGATACCGCGTCAGAGGTGATGAGGGGAGAGACTTACCGCAGACTGGTCCGGCGTTCACTCCTTGGGCTTCGTAGGCACCGTACTGATCCTTGCCTTGGCGTCTTTGACGGGTCGAGGGAGTGGCGGCGCCGAGTCCGAGCATTTGTGTCCAGATATCATCGGTTTGAACCTGGAGATGAATTCTTTTCCTGGATTCTACGCTACCACTTTCAGAACTTGCAATAGATATACGGAAAATGAACAAGACTGAAAGCTCTAGAATAAACAGCGGCTGACCTTGAATTCTACCATCTGTTCGTCAAGCTGCATCCAGATGCCACGAACATCCGTGTAGATGTTGTAGATAGCATAGAGTGAGACGAGCAAAGTGAATGTGGACAGGCACAGCGCACCGGCTGTCGCTTTCGAGACGCTCATCACTGAGGGTACTGGGACGAGATGCAGCGCTTGACGGGCGCCTTTTGTAGCCGCCGCCACCACCAGCCTGACCCGTGTCAACCGCCTTTGTCCCTACGTTAACTGGTTACCGCGTCCGCATTTACGCCATATCTCTCTCGATCACTATCACTTCTCAGAGCATGAGTGAAAGCTCTCAAGACTGCGGAACGAGAGATTGATCAATTCACATGCTTTGCATATGACAGACAAGGTCTACACAAGTTTTGTCGATTCGGCTCATATTCAAGCTTCCGCCAAATCTCAAGGACCTTTTAACATCGTCACGACAGTATGAGGAGAAATGTGCAATAGCAGATTGCAGATATTGCATAGATACAAAAGCCTGCGAGCTACAGGGAAGTGTCTACTTGATCACCTGTCGAAGATGTAGACGGAAGTACGTTGGCGAGACAATGTGACCTAACCTTAGAGCTTCAATATTCGAGTTTTTGCCATGCGAACAATCTCTCCAGTTCTCCATACTATCTATGACACTCACGCTTGTTTGAAATTTGATGGCACGGCTCTTCCTCGCTTCCTTGAAGTACCGTAGTTTTGCAATGAAAAATGGAGAAAGCGGTGGAGACAAGAAAAAAAATCATCACAACTTAACAACAAAAATTGACAGCTTGAAGCTCTGAGACTGATCTTGTATTTATCCCACCTATGACACTCTCACTTGCTTTTCGATTACTCGCTACAAATTTGCTTCCCTCCATTATGCTGGCTAGTCAAATATTAATGGTGAATTTGGTGAGCAAACGTTGTTCCGTCTGAACCGCTAATTTACTTTACTAGTTCTGTCAGTCGAGATGCCTCATCTGATTCATTGGAATTATTACACGAATAATCAGACTCCAAGTCAGCTTCATTAAACAAGCTTTCGGCGTTTAACGCCATTTTCGAGCCTTTAATCTGCATACATTGAGGGAAAACGAACAGCGAACAGATGTAGAACTGCAGCGTCTCACCCACCAGTGGTAGTCGAAAAGCAACTGAGAGTGTTACAGGTGCATGATTACGAGATCAGTCCGAGAGCTTCGAGCTGTTCGTCTCGCTGTTAAGTTGCGGCGATCTTCTTCTTATCTCCACCAATTCCATTACATTTTGTTCCAGAATATTTTGGAAGTGACAAAGAACAGTGCCCTCAAATTCTGGTGGGCACTCTTGAACATGGAGAAGTGTGTACTGTGAGTGTGGAAAAGTGGAGAAACTGCTTGTACGGCAAGAACTGGGATTATGAAGGACCCTAAGGTGCTCATCAAGACGTTTGTGGAGCGGCCACGTTGTCTCGCCAATGTGTGTACTTCTGTCTACATCCTCGACAGCTGATCAAGTAGACAGTTCCCCGTATGTAGCTCCCAGTGTTTTGTGTCCAAATCTGCAATATCTGCAATCTGCTGTTGCACATTTCTCCTCATACTGTCCTTACGATGTTAAAGGGTCCTTGAGATTTGGCGAGAGCTTGCATGTGAGCCGAATTGGCTGTGTGCTCCTTCAAAATGTCCTAGCCCTTCTAACAATTAAAATTTTCTTGTTCTCTAATCATCCACAAATGGCATCACAATTGGTATCTCATTTGTTGGAGAGAATGAGCACTGCCTTCAAGTAATTCCTGTTTATAAAGATATAAAAGTAACCTTCTTCTTTGACTGATAACCCGCCTAAAGGTCTCTCAAGCTCACCGTTCCACTATAAATAGAACAGCAAACACCTATCAAGAGTAATAATAGACGATAGCGTCCTGTACACTTTGAAGACGCTACGATACACCCATCACCAGGTTAAATATGTCAACCACGGAGACTCACAATCTAGAAATTCCGATATGCTCACTGGTATTTGAGTTCATCTAGCACTGATATAGTGACAAAATTTGATAGGAGAGGAGCACCTTATGGAGCTAGCCATCACATTTCTTATTTCATTTCACTATTCCAAACAAAGATCTATTTTTTGACAGTTTCTTGCGGGAGATTATAGGAGTTTTACGAAAACTTTGACTCTTTTGATGGGTTCAGCTCTCTGCATAAAAATATGATTTGATGGCCGATTTGGATTTATTTAAATCGCAATACTTTCACATATATGTGCGTAGGTGCCTTACAATAGCAGGAGCAAAAGCTTTTCTCGGTAGGAGGAAGTTAGCCGGGGAGAATAGGATTTTGTTTATTTGGTTAATTTTGAAGCTGACCTGGGAACACTTACCGGGAAATTATGAAAAAAATCAGGAATGAAGAATCGGCTAGTACTGAAATTAAGTATGTATAACTTGACAGACGATTTTGAATTATTTGCCGACCCATTCAGTGTGGGGGAAGGGTTGCTCAGCATGCAGCCTATCATGAAAATATTTTAGCTGTTACGTGTTTTTATTTTTTTTTTGCAGCTGCAACCTTCCACAACGTCGGCTTCATTACACTAAGTCGTATTCGCCTACAAGTTCTTCATCTCCTTTCATTGGCTTTCTTCCTTCTAAAAGTCCTGGCATTAAGAGCAAAACGCCGCGATTCACTTTTTGTCGGGGGACACATCAAAAGACTCGGACATGGATATAACTTCGTCCGAGAAAGACAGTTCGATTCATTTTTACTGCTTTACGATATCCAATAAAAGTAGAAAAAAGCTGGAGAACGTTTCGACGAAACGATATGGGTCAACCTCACGAAGGAGTTCTCCATTTCCTGCGGGGGATCCCGTGTAGAGCGAAAAGTGCACCGGAACATGCTCGACGGGATTAGAGGGCGTTTTTGGGAGTGTAGCATTGGTCGCGCACTTATTCCCTAATGCGAGAGTTGAATGCACTCCAGATCAGCAGACATGGAATGTAGGGATTGTTCAGAAAAAGAGTTCGTCGCTGACGTGAAGTTTTCTTATCACGAGCTGCTCAAGGGGAATTAATCGAGTATCGACATTCTAGCAAAAAAAAATGTGGATTGCGTTGATCTTCAGAAGCATAATGTAAAGGAGTCAGACGTAAAAGGTAAGAAGAAATCTAAAAATGGGCACATTCATTCAAGCAAGTCCACAGGAAAAAATTTGTTTACTTAGACGGATGTCAACTCCATGAGTCACTGTTTGAACCGTTTATTATCTTTAAAAAATACTACTAGATAGTCTCAAATTAACTTTCCAACCTCTGAATAACCTGAACAAAACTGGGGAAGATAAAAGTTATTTTCTTGAGATCACTTACATAGTCTCATTCTTTAAAATGCAGAGAATTCTAGTGAAAAAGCCTAAATGTTAAAGAAAAGCCCTATCGTCCACTAAAATGCAACGGTACTTCAGATATTGGTATGATGTCCTCACTTACACTCAGTAGCAGAACTGACTTTCGTCAGCATCATAAGTACCTCGACGCGGGATCGAACCCATACGCCGATCGCGCGTTGACGGCGCGCACAGCCACTGAGCCAAACACTGACCAATCATGCGTCCGCCAATCCTTCCTCAGCAATGTCATCACTCACTATTTAATTGGAGCGAATTTTATTGGTGATATGACAAAACAGTTGGGGAAACACACTACTTGTTACTTCTCAGAATTTTCCTTGTTTTTTTTATCTTAGTTTTAACCACTCAAAGAATAACTGTAGAACATTTTTACGAGCTATTCGTGATGTCTCGAAACATGAGAACTATAATAACTTCCTCAATCTTGCTTACAAAAATGCTCTGTCAACTCGACATTGTTTCTTCTTGAACTTGCAACATGTAGCCAGCTGCTCATCTTTAGGCTTTACATTTGTTCGTCTTGCTTTACCTCCATTTATGTCACTTTCGGTTTCCGGATATTTATCTGGAGGAATCGCGTTAATCGAAGAGTACAGATTGCAATGCTTTGTTGGACAGAGCACAATGCTACGATCGGAAATCGGGTTTCGCCAATCCATTCTAACATCGGACCACCTGGCGAAATCACGCTACAGGCGGACATTCGCAACTTGCATCTTTTGACATTATGTAGCCTATAGGACAACCAATCATGTCAAACGGCGTTGGTTTTATGAATGAACGTTTCATGAATCCTATCCCTGGTTGCTGAACTGTGTTTTCCAGTATGCGGCGTCGCTCTACCTATTGCCCCGTGCCCATTCAGAAAGCTCTTTAAGCTCAACACGGAATAATGCTCTCCTTCGTGGTGAGAACAACGTGCAAGCATCATCAAAATTTGCATAGGGTGACAACAAAGTCTTTGGCCAAAAGTTCCACGGGAATTTCCTCTGGAAACTTCTATTAACAACTAGTGGTAAAACTGTTAGTTGCTTTGCATACGTTGCTGCCAACATATCTTTAATATTTGACAAGTGTCAAAGTCTTTGAGCAAAATTGCAACATCTTTACGGCACAGACTTTCCTCTTGTTCCTATAATTTGTGGAATCTATCGCTGAAACCCTGTGAGAATTGTTGGGTTGAATTGATGCTGAGGAGGTGGGGGCTCGAGATCATTCGACTCCTGAGTTCTTGGAGGCCTATATTGGAAAGGATGATGGTTTGTTCAGAATCTAACTGGTGCTTTTTAAGCCCATACATTGACTAAACTCACATAAAATTTTGGTCTTTTTGTCTAAACTACAGGCGTTTCTAGGGTTTGCAAAGTTTCGCCAAAGATGAGTGGACTTCATAACGGCATGTCTCGTTTTAGAACCGTCCAGCCATGATCAATACTATGTCGTCCATTAAGTGCCCTAATTTAAGTGAAAACTATCCATATTCCGAAAAGTACAATTATACGAACAGTGGCCATAGTGAAGCATGCTTTCAGATGGCTATGAGGCCAACATAGTAAGGCAGTACAGTAAAAGTCAAAAACAAACAATCCTCATTCTAGTTAGGAAGACAACTATGTGGTCTTCCGTTCAAAAAGTGCTTGATCATAACCCACATAATGCAGCCTTCTGGTTGCAGGGCAGCCGCATTCACTTTTAGAAACTTCTGCACTCTACTAATTAATCTTACTTCCAAATACATTAATGTCACTTCAGAAGTTGGTTTGAGAGGGATATACAGTCACTCCTACCAAAACCACTGGTTCAGCAGATCATCTACACCACTTAGTGCTACTTCGCTCTCGTCGTCACTATGAACCTTTCCTAATGCCAAACTCTGCAGAGGCCCACATACAGGACAGTGGGCTTACGAACATCACAGGCTATCAAATGACAATGTAAAATGATTTATTTTCGTTAAAATTTTTTACTAGATTGATGATCAACACTGACTTGGGTCAACGCAAACTCCAGAGCGATTTCTGAAAAATCCAGGATCGCACTGACATTTCGGCCGGTCGCAATCTCGTGTGCATTTCTGAAGGATAAAAAATTAATTTTTTAGTAGAACTACATGTCGTTATTCTGTGAAGCAATGATGGCACCACTTTTTTAAGCCATCCTCAAATGAAATCGTGTAAAAATCACTTGAAATCAGAATCATATCTCTAGCAGGTTGAATTACTTGTGTCCCGTTATATGAACAAAATAAAGAGGCTTCTTATGCGTTTTGTAAGGCTGTGTATAAAAACTGAGGCTCACCGGTGTCATGTCCTCGCATGTGGGCTCGCATTTTGTTGAACAGTTTCGCCATGACTCATTCTTTGGACACCTTAACTGAGGAGGTGCCCTTGCGATGCACATCGGCTGGGCCTTGGGACAGTCAGACGACTTGCACTGGATTTCTACCATTCTGCAAACAGTTCCCTCCGCACAGGTCACACTAGAGCATGAGGCCGAAGAAGACGTCTTCGTTGGTGGAATAGATGGAGCTAAAATGAAATTAATTTCGGTGAGTGATTGTGTGAGATATATGTTATGGCAAAGGAAGGAAAAAATGTCGGAGAAAGAAAGAAAAAGAAAGAAAGAAAGAAAACAGAGAGAGAAAAGGCTTCTTTAAGACAGTTTCGCTTGATCATTTTGCCAAGATCTAAAACGTTTCCTTAACAGAGGAGGGAGACATCTTCTCCTCATTTTTATTGCTCAAATTGGGAAAAAAATCCCCAAATGGGCACCCCCCCCCCGGGAAAGGGTCGGTAAATTTTTGAAATTACTTTACAATACATATAAAAACCTTGTATTAGTTTATTTTTGCTTGTTTTTTTAATATTATTTTTATTATTTATTATCGAAATCAATTTTTTATTAATTTTATTTTCCGTCTGGGTCCCCAAAACGGCGGAGACCCCACTTTTTCCCCCCCCCCCCCTCCCGCCCACTTTCTGCATCCGCCACTGGCAAATGGACATCCATAAAATCAGATCAGCATTCTCAAGTCGCTAGTAGTAACAAACAATCTTTTCTATAACACATGTAAGTCATCATCACTGCTCTATTTTAGCAGTGCTTTCAGAATTTCATTGAACAATGAGGTGAAGAGATCCTCCAGAATTTTATTACCCCATAGGTGTTCTGCTAATTCTAGAAGCATTGAAATTTCATTGAGAATAATAAAGAAAATTAACCTCCACATTTGGAATTACAGAAAAGCAAGAATCCTCTCACCACGAGGAGTGGTTTTCTTGGTTGTTGGAGCAGGTGTGGTAGACGTTGTTCTTGATGCAGGAGGCGGAGAAGGTGATGTAGAAGGTGTCTTGTGCGGCGCAGTAGTTGTGGGAGCTTGAGGAGGCGCTGGCGCTGGAAATGTTGATTTACCCATTTTATATTCGAGGGGTGTGTATCATCGTGAGGGAAAACGGGGCGTGGCATGGTTCTGCGACTGGTTTGTTGAAATCCTTCTCCCGCCCTCAACGGTTGACTCGTTCCCTTCGCGCGCGATTTCACTATACATAAACATGCAGAATTTGAATGGGATCGAGCACGAGTTGATCGTGAAGGGCGGGAAGTCTCCGCCTCGTTTTCCCTCACGATGATACACACCCTATTCGAGCAACATATTCGAAGGGAGTTGCAGGAAATCCAGTGGACAGGGTCAAGGCCAAAACGAGCGTTCTAGAAAAAGCTATTCATGCTTGCGCCTCGTCAAAGTCTACGCGCCTCTGCAAAACTTCACAAAGTTTTCGCGCCGACCCATAGCGGTGAAAATGGAAACGAGGTTTGTTCACGCGGCAGTCGCAATGGCGAAACTAGGAACATTGCTGATCCGCCAGGATTTTTTTCTCTTCTATCTCCCTCCTTTGTACTATGTATCGGCGCTTAAACTTTGAAGCATGAATAACTTTGAACTCTGCAGTCAGCCCAAAAAATCACGAACTCTAGACATGATATTCGCTGGAAAACTTCCATTGAAATCCGACATGACTTTCGAAACATGAAGAGGAAAATGGCTGTCTATACAGTAGGATGCGGGAGGGGAGGGGGGGGGGGGAAGGAGAAGGAGGATGAAAATCTATTTTAGTTGCTAAACACATGGTGCGCCTCAGGTTCCCGGACATGGAATGTTGAGTTGACTCGTCTTGCCTCGTTGAAGGGCCATGATATCCAGGATTAATCGCACCTAAGATCCCAACTATAGATGAGCGAAGATATTGCGCAAAACTTGATGCCTGAAGTCGAAAATTAGAGGAATCTCGAAACCTAGCAAAGTTTGAAGCGATAAGAACAGCATGTACAAGTTGGCGTAACTCAACCATTGCCAATCCTGAAGAAATCTAAGAGTCGGAAACCCGCATAACACTAGAATCCGAGAACTTCCAGAGTTCCGAAACCGGAATTCCATTTATCCCTGAATCCAGCACCTCTCTGCACCTAAAGTCGTTCTAACCGGCAACGATGAGGCACCACCGCATGAAGCAAAATCCATTTTTGCCCACGTACTCAGATCTCTTTCCCAACTTTTAGAGAAGTAAGTGTGATCGACGTTCCATCTCGGTCCTATACATATACGTCTTTTCCAAAACCCCCAGAGCTCGCTACTCAGGATGGCATCATCGTTAACCAGATTGCCAGAATTTCGGTAAATTCAGCAGAAGACTCATGATACCACCAGATGTGGTGATTTCGGAAGCCTGTCCGAGTATGTTTTAATTTATACCGATTCACATAAGTTCACCGAAAATCATGTTTGCTGTTTTTCTCGCGCCAGCGATAGAAACATCAAGAAATGAGGATCAGAAGGAGCAGAAGCGTGAATGCTGACCTTCCCGCACACATTCGGGAAGTGGTCCTGGACATAGAGACTGCTGGCATGGCTCTTCGATCATCTTGCATATAGTTCCGCTGGGGCAGCGAACAGTGCTGCAGTCAGATGGAGGTGGAGCAGGTGGTTGTGGTTCTCCACCTTTGTGAGCATCGTCATGGAGAATAGGAGCTGGAGGAGCTGTAACAGAGAACGCAAATAATATGCTTATGATTCGAATAAAAATAAAAAAGAGGAAAGACTGACATGGGCCGTGCTGTGCCTTTGCCACGAACAGGCAGATCAGTATCAGCGTCTAAATTATCTAGTGTCGGGAAGGAAAAGAAGTATATATAGTAAAATAAGGAACAAATTGCTCTGTTCGAACCTGCAAGAATTGTGGCAACGCAGCTTTTGAAGTAAGTTGATCAAAAATTTGGGTAACTATGCTATTTGTAAATGAAAGACTCACGAGCCGAGCATTTATCCAGGAAAGAAATAGACAATAACAGAAGCCAAAGCCAATCAAGAGAAAGTCAAAACCAACCAGGACTCTTGAGATCATTTGTCAGCTACGAAGATGTAAGTATTCCTCAGATAGGTATGGTGAGCAGCGTCAGTAGTTTGAAAAAATATTAGTGACAATCTCCTAAACGTAATGCTTTACGGGAATTTTGTCTTCATCAGAAAAAAAATGACCCAGATTGCCTATGAAATCATGTGTATTAAAATATACGCCGGAACTGACGAGGGAGCAAGCGGAAATAGCCCGATGGCGCCAAAAAGGATGCGGAGGTGTTGATCCAGACATGGATCCAGAAAATTTGACCAACCTGAGCTGGTATTGGACAATGGCCGTAGATCCATTGCTGTTAAGCTTGTGACAGTAGACCCAGAGGATAAAGAAGGAGTAAATAAGGCAAGAAGAAGAGATAAACACAGGCATATCCTTATTAGTCCTGCGACAGTTCTCAATGAGCCACTTATTATCCCAGTGACCGGAAGAAGCACTCATTGGTATGACCCACATCCTACATACATCCTATGCTTGCCCTCCTGGTTCCATTTCGCCTGGTATCCTCGAAGTATTTTTGGAACTGTTTGTTTACGAACAGTAATGGAGTATATACGATTATCTCATTGATCTTGTGCATAATGAATTTAAGCCGTTTTCACAGCTGCCTTCAGATAAGCCTAAACTCCAATGCCAAGTATAAGGAACCCTCGCTTGGACAGTTCATTATTTCAGCCTTAGCCAACTCTTTCCTTTTTCTTTTTTTTTTGGCATCATCAAATCGTCATCTTTTGACTTCTCCATCTTTTTTCCATTGTGACATTCCAACATAATTACTCCTTCACTTTCGTCTTAACTATTTCCGTTACTTTTTTACGAACTCTTGAAAAGCTTTGATTGCGATGTTAAGCTCAATAACCATGTTCATAAACGTTCCTGGGAATGTTTAAGCCTTCCCACTGCGCGGACGAGCCCTGTGGGCGAACTGTTACGTAGTATCTGCAAAGCCTGTGAGATCTTCTGCGAATCACCCAGCCAAAGACGCGAAATGTTCCCTTTAGTCCATGGGGACGCAGGACCTTCTTTCCATCAAAGATTTTTCTCCCAGAAATCAGTAGCTTTCAAAATTCAGACGAAAGTTTTGCTTGCTCTTCTTCTACTACCTTTAATCCGAGAAACATGGACCTTATATGAGGCCCTAATCCTTCGTTCAGGTTTTCTAGATCCTTGTTTGTTCATGAACCCTTATCTTACCCGAGTGAACAACTGGGAAGATTTTCTTCGAGAAGCAGCAGGTACGAGCAGAAACCGCTCCTCTACCTCTCAAATTTGTTCATGAATACGAGCACAGGATTTTTCCTTTCCTTTCTCATCTGAAGGCACCATCATTTGAATAGTTCCATAATGTCGCAGAATACGTACTTGTAAAAAGAACTGCCCGCACTAGACTTTTCTCGTCTCTGGGACGGTTCAACACCATCCAACCAACTCATTGGCGAGGAATGTCCCTCCAAACTTGGAAAAATTTGCCAAACATGAGAATGGGATGAAACTCGTCTGCAATTTGTTATATTTCGAGCATTGAATAATAATCATCGCCTTACTGACCCCTACTCTAACAATAAGTGTAAGCAATGTTTAGAGGACAGCTCACTGCCCCCGCAGTTTCCATATGACCCGATTCGGCTATGATAAATTGCTCCGTAATGGCTACGTGTGCGGTAGGTCGGTCAGCTGAGAAATCATTAGTTGGATATTTCGCTATAAAAACTAGCTGTAGAATAAATAGCAGGCACGTTGAATCAATCCGAAAACTTTTGACGAAGCATTTAGCGAACTGAAATCGCGGCATGATTAGTCAGTAGGCTTATCCAATTCACATTCGGACCCTCCTAAAACGGGGTTTTCGTCACTTTAATGCGCTTCAACGTAAATCCTTGAATCGTGATGAGGAAGCCTAGAGTTTATTGAAACTGCAGACCTGCCTGTTTTCTGACTCAAGAACAAAAGACTCTTTCGACTAACGTGGGGTGTTCATTGTAGTTCACCAGGTCTGTACGCCTTGCAGCCGGGTGCACCACCTGTCAACAAATTTGACAAAGACTGTAAACTTAGGAGATCAATGGCTTAAAATAATATGTATTATCGGACTTGCATTTGTATACGACAAACTCCCAGTCGATATCAGAGTGCTCAATATTACTTCTCTGCCTTTCCGATTATCCATTTGAGTTTGGCATTCTGGGAAATTCCTTGGATTCTATGCTTTCTTCTAAGCACTTTTGCATCCATGAGGAGACCTCGTGCTGGAGTCTGGAGCTGACCTTAATTAATTGACCGATAGAACTGTCACTAGCAGGGAATCTTTTCCATAAGATTCTTATGTTGGAAGTAGGATTTACAGGTATTGCCACAGCGAAACCCAGTACTTTAGTAGGGTGACAGTGAAGCTGCATTTATTTTAAACCAACATTCCATTGTTCGAACAAAGATAGCCTTCCTTGTATTTAATATATTTCTAGTCTTATCGCTTCCAACGGTTGCAAAATGTTGCATTGTTGGACAAAATACCATTCGCAACATAGGGCGTGTTTCATATCCACTCCTTAAGGATTTGTTAGGTGAGTTGACCTTAATTAATTGACTGATAACACCGCCACCAGGTCTGTATTCTTCCTCTCGACCTTCCCGAGCATCCTACTTCATCCTCGGCTGAAGAGGCCTCGGAAAATCTACGAATTACAGCAGAGTCGAGTAGTAAGTGATGTTCTGATTTCTTCTGGGAAACAATCAGTGCCAGTGAGACTTGTACCGCAGTCTCCTCATAACCTCTGTATGTGGCGCTGTATTTGCTATTCATTCAATGCGATATCTTTTAATTATTTATCCATGCACCTCAAGAGTAAACCACAAATAAATAAAATTTGAGACAGAACAAGCAAGGAAAGAGAGCAAATTTTAAGAAGAGCGTAAATCATCGAAAAAAGATTGGCTTTTCAACAGCGTGGTACTCCATAGAATCGTAACCAACGGGAAGGAGGAGCTGTCTTCAGTGGAACTGCAGGAACATGGTGTTCATGTGGCATTCGTTTGTAGCGTGGCATTCTTGCCAGTTGTGTGCAATCGCATAGTTTTTAAGCTGGCGCCTCACCTTTTACCTTCCTGAGAATCATCGATGTGAAATTTCTAGAGCAAGACCAGCGAATTTTAACATGAGGTTAATTTCCGGCTTGTCCATCAAAAAAATGGCCTTCATCAAAAAAAAAATAGGCCTCCAATATTTGCTCCGATGGAAATGCTCCATAAAAACTACCCGAAACTAGCTATGTACCTAACCAAACTCACCCGAAACTGCTAGGTGATATCGGTTTAGGTCTGGATTGCTTCATATGGGTAGACACAAATTTCATACCTGATCTATCAGCGGGAAAAATCTCTATGATCGCTATGATTAAGTATGAGCCCGTGCTGGACAGAGCGGAGTTTAGTCGAGGTTGTCGGTGGTGGATGTACCACCTTTCTTTTCTTCTCCTGACACGTCAAGGGCGTGCATCACTGAGATTACCCAAGGCAAACGCGTCGACATCCGTGTTAACGGTGGACAGATTTGTGTGATGTTAACACATTTACCCTGGCTAATCTCATTGGTGCTTGCAGCCTTGGAAGTCAAATATGGCGATGTGTACCGATCCAGAACAATTCTTAGGAAGGTTGAGTTCATGTGAAAAAAATCATCTCTGATTGTATAAAACCACAGGTGTTCCTGCTTTTTTTTTTGGTTTTCCATTTTCGCTTCACGACCTTATAATTATCGAATTTGCGATTTCTTCCGGGTTTTTTAAGACTTGGCAACCCCTTTTCGCACATCTCTAAGTCGTGCGCCCTTTGGTGGTGTGATCATCAAGACTTTTTAATGAGGTCTCTGATTCCTTTGCACTTAACCGAGAAATTCTTCGGCCTTTCACTAAATATTTCCTTGCAAGGTTGGGTAGCGATAGTATCAGGTCAACGAATTCACCAATCTTATCCATAGAAAATGCATGCGCTGCTTTACACATTAAATAGTAATTTATTATGTAGCCTCTAGTCTCTTATTTGTGTCAAAAATCGGCTGCTTCTGAAAATCAGCAAAATAACTTCCATGATGGGTTACCTTTATTTTGTCTTACTTTTCATTCATGTTACATCCTAATTATTAGATTGACGGAGAAGAAATGTCATTTTTCGGAGAGCATCTTAAAATCGTTGTAAGTGGGCCTAATTTCAATTTTATAGTGCAACATGGGGATTTTTATAATCAGCAAATCTTCGACAATGCGATCTATACATGAACATCTACTCTTCATGGTGGAGCGAAAACCATTCGATGGTATTCACCACTAAGTTCCGTCAACAGTCATCACCCATGGTAATCTCAGTTACTAACAAAGTTTACTCTTTTTCTTTGCAATTCATCTAGATGTTCACACCAGGACACGGGGTAAAGTACGACACAATATATGTATATCTATCCATAATTACGTAGACGGGAGGTCAACATTACCATTGAAGGTTACCGAGCCTAATAATGTGACCCGTTGATTTTCAACGATGAATTCTATTCTTGTCACTGGTGTCGGTAAACCCTTACGAGGTAATTTCTTTTTTTGTGCTATTTACCGGATTGCCTTCTCAGCGAAAGCTATCGAGAAGCCTGAAGGAACTATAGATTGGAAATAGGTAATGGCAAATGTGTGGACAGGGTAAGACTTCAACTCTCAATTTTTGTACCGTTGGTTGCGAAACAGACGGACGGGCATTACGATGAATGAGGGTAGAGCTTGGCAATGGACTAGTGCGGGCCTTTGGCGTTCCATGGAAGTTTCATAGTTATCCAGTCTATATGTGTGCTGCAGGCCTGATCCTCTACAACTTTCTATCTCTGTTTACGTCGAGCGTCTCGTTTGTTCCATCCATCTTTTGTCACCCACTGGATTCCCACAGAAAAATTGTTGGTTCCGTTCCTGTTGTGAAGGTTTAGGGAAAATGACAGTTCAAAGCGGCAATCCTTTTGATATTCGTTCAGCTTCTGTGGCCCTCATTTACCGAACGATTCCTCCTTTCCAACTTTCTCCAAACGTGGAATGACAACCATTTGATTGACGCTGACTCCTTTGACCTCTCTTGTATTTAAGGGTTCAGCACCAATGACTGTGCCCAGTTGGTTGTTAACCAAGGGTGGCCGACAACCGCGCTCGTATAGTTCGAGGTTCTCATCTCCACCAGGAATAAGCATATAATTGAATTTGTCGATCAATGGTTGTACATATTACGTACTTGTTAGTAGTTCCATCTACGATGTCTGTGTCGCGACTTTTCTTCGTCACCTTCCTACCTATGTATATTGTGCAAGAAAATTGCTCGTATTATGCTTCTCTCGGGCGTAATTTGCTCAGCATATGAGAAGGCTGGAGACAATAGCAGCTAGTCTGTTTCTAACAGAAACACTGAGCAGGAAATGAGGATTAGAAGGTCATCTATTATTATCACCATGGCTCAAAAACACATTCACATGTCATATAACAAAATTGAACAATGCTAAGTCGATGTTTCTTTTGCGCCAACCTAATATTATGGGGTATGTACGAAACTACCCGCTTAGATGAACCAGATATTACCGTTCAATCTCTCTTCAAGCCCTTTCTTTGTTGCTCTGTGGCTGATGTGCGTGTTTCCTACCAAGTCGCTCATTCCTTCGTGTTATAGTGACGTCGTGGGTAGAAGAAACCTTCTGGAAACCTTTTCAACGATATAATGAATTGTCTGCATCTATATACCTTTGCCGATATAGTCGTAACGCAGTTCAAGACCATCTCATGTTTTTTTTCTGTCTCAAAATTTCAGAATTTTGACAATTTCTTTTCTTGTTACGGTTTTCTACAATTTCATGTAAAAGCCGACGGTATCCTTGCAATCTTTGCGTCGGAATTGGCGCCTCTGCGTCGCATCAATGTTGGATCTGGTGATTTCTTCCATTCATCATCACGCTACGACAGATTTATGAGCGTTTATACTATGGATGCTTTCTCGCGATGAAAACTATTAATCTTTTGGGTGATTTTCCTAAGTTCGCAGCCTAAGATGTTGCACTATCCAGAACGCTGCTTTCTCGAACTTTATTCCAAATTCAGAGACATATCTTTCTAAACTTTTCCTCTACACATAGCAGCGGCTCGAATATATTGACAAACTTATTTCGTGAATTACAATTGAATATTTCTTCGTATTCATATGTATTCTCAATATTGACTGCACTTTTCAATTTCTTTTTATTAGTTATTTGCTTTTGCTTTCAATTTTCCAAGTCGAAATTTGGTAAAATTACTGGATACCGGAGTACAAAAACGAGAAATCAGCGCACTCATGGCAGAAAACCATTACACATGGTAAGTCAACCCAGTTGACAGCCATCAGAAGGTAAAGTAGAAACTACAAGTTAGAATTGAAACTAAACTAAACACTGAAAAATGTGTATAGAAGAGGTCTCAGAGCACTGCCCTCATATTTTGAAAAATGTTACCTGTTGAGATGTTTGCCTCTTTTCCTCTAAACATAGTCTCCTCTTGTGGCTATCAGATCTTTGTTGACCTTAAAGATACATAAATTGGCATTCCTTCTACGGCGTTTTGCCTCGGAATCTCAAATTTCTTATGCAAAAGCGAAGATCATCGCTTATGAACTCGTTCCCGTTCCGTCCAAATATGCGAATGAGGCATTGCAAAGCCTGAAAAGTATGTAATGAAGGTTTTCAAAATCGACTAACCACGAAAATTTTTCGTGTTGCTTACTATGTTGGAGTCATCAACAAAAAAAAATTTTGGCATTAGTTTGTTAGTCCTTGGACGGTGTGAAGAAAGAGACATAAGATCAGGTCGAGTTTTTAGGGCGCGATCAGTGGATTTTCGATGAAGTACATTAGTGACCCTTTGCGAAAGGAGAAATAAAAGAGTAAACGCGAAGTGATAGAGCATTTGCAATGGTGATCGAGAATTTTATCACAGTTCGTGTCCTGAATAACATTTCAGTGGCAGTCGCAGGTGTTTCTGTAGTTATGGTAAATATTTTATCACCTTTCTTTACCTATCTTTACTTTGAAGTTTTTCAGGTGGTGCATTAATTCATTGAAAAAAAGATCAGTGTTATTGATAATCTTATGTTCGTGTTGCTATATGGTTAAACGGGTAAAATCTTCGGGGTCGTATGTGTAATTCTCACTTTATGAATTTCCACCTGCAAAGACGAAGCCATACGAGCTTCTTACAAAAACAAAGATATTATTCACAAAATACACATTCTGGAACCATCTTCGGTCGATTATGTCTTCCGTTCCCATAAGGAGCGACGCATTTCCTGCGATTTATGCCTTTATTTCATAATTTTTGTAAGGCAGAGTTTTTAATTGACCATCATCCTGCTTCTACATATTAGTAAAAATGTTCAATATCGGTGACTTGTCGGGAAATTTATCGACTTTAATAAGACTGCAGATAATGATGTCTGATATCTTCAATGTTTTTCTGCCACACAGGTTGTTATTGGAACTCCTTTATTGGCCGACGTTTCGACAAGACAAGACGTCGTTTTCAAAGGCCTGAAAGTGGATCAATGTTCTTGAATCGGCGTTCTAGCCCATCAAACGTCTCTCCCGACTTACACATTCAACTCATTCTGGCTAGACAAGGATGAGCTATCCTATCTGACTTGTGTCATACTTTGCTGTTTAGATTTGCGCGTTTTTTTAGTTTGCAAGATGCTCAAAACTTCAATTTGCTATATTCTCACAGGCAAATTGCATGGGGGGAGGGGGTGGCTAAAGAAGCGGGGTCATGTATAACTCCATACCCCTCGTTCTAGCTGCCAAAGTGATACGATATCCCCTACTGGATCCGCGATTTCCTGAACAAAGTGCCTCGATCTGGCAACTTCTATGGGAAGATAACTTCTACTTCGCCGGTGAGCTGTTGTTGCTGAACCTCAGCAGACGTCACTTATTTTCATATTCAGAGACTTCTAACTGGCAAGAGGGTTTCATTCTTCTCAAATATCTACTAGTTTGTCATATATTCTGAAAATTGTTCAATCCAATGTGAAACCGAGAATTACTGCTGTGACGCACCGGGCTTTTGCAGAGCTGGCGATTTTGCGGACTCAGACGTTCACAGCACCGCGACGGCACCACGCTGAATCGTGCTGTACAGGCATAATTCCTAACAGTAGCCATAATATCTAATGCCTAAAACCTACCATCTAACATCTAGTCTTCATCATATAACCATCAAATACGATGAAAAAAAGAAAGCTAAGATTTCTCCGACTAGCCGCGACAGCAGCTGCTCTAGTTCATGCTCAAGTCCGCAAATTCGTCAGCTCCATCGATGTCCACTATTCATTAAAGCATCAGGGTCCCTAAAACTAGAAAGTGAATACTGAATAGGGGAGGCAGGCCTTATTAGAAACCCACACATCTCTTCGCACCTCCCTACTTTGCCAGTGGCAATGCTCGAAGCCACCACTCTGTTGTGCTCTAGCTAACGCCAGCTGTCACAGCAACGTCGGACTAGCATACTGTAAAATTAGTACTCAAAAGTTGTTCTATAAATGCTTTGCTAAGTTACCAAGCAGAAAGTTCGTTTCAAATGTGGACAGTTACCATTCACCTTATTTAGACCAATTATTCACTATCTAGGATTTTCGAAAGTTAGTCAAATTCTCATAAAAATTTATAGCACATCGGAGCCCGATCCGATTGGATAACGAATGATACGGATCGATCTTCGTATAACGAGGATCAATAGGTATCTCTTGTTATCCGACTGGATCGTACTCCGATGCACTATAGATGTAGCTAAACGATTCAATTTACAACTTACAGCTGATTTTCTATCAATCACACCATTTCTGATAACATTTCTGACGAAAACCTCACTATTTCGTGAATAAAAGATAAATGTGATAAAAATTTTGAAGAATTTCATTTGCAAAGGTTAGCTAATACAGTGTTACAGTTAAATTTTTAGATATAAAATTCCAACACATAGATTTGTGGTCGAACAAGAACTCACATTTCTTTCGATTTTTAAACAATCATAAATTATGCAGTATAACCGAACTCTAAGATGTATTGTAATAAAAAAAAGTTCCCGAATTCAAATTTAGCGATTCACTAAAATCTCTGTACGCAGTCACTCATCCATAGCAGAAGAATCTGTTGGGCATAGGTGAACTGAAAGGCAAACGAAGCGTTCTGTCGTCGGATTCATTTCTAGCACAGAATATATAGGGCTGGTCATCAACATCGAACGCTTCAAAACGAAACAAATTCCGATAGATCTCGTCAAAGGTGACAGCTGAGGTTACGTCGACAATGCATCATAGGTGACGGCCAATCAGTCGTTGGAAAATCAGCGTTGTCAATCAGCGAATAGGTGAAAATTTTGCGGAAGTGGCCAATGAGCCTTCCACATGAAGATTGCAGTATTGATGACCTGATCGTGGCTAGCGCAGGTCGTCTAATAGAAGGAATGCTTGTGCACTATGTAGTTGCATTTTTAGATTTTGGTGATCAGGGAGATCACCTTTATGTTAAGATTGAGTAAATGCGCTTTTCGCACAAATACCTTTTGGTGATCAGGGAGATAACCTTCAATGACTTTTTAAATTGATGTAAACTGGAATGTAAACTCACTAGATTCCATCGTTAGCATTAAGGTGGCACCACCTCATCTTGGGAGATATATAAATGAATAGAGGTGTAAAGTGAACTTTCTTTGGTTTTTGGTTACCCCAAAATATTTAATCTAGATATTATAAGATAATTTGGTTGTAACCACTTACATGAGCACAGCATACGAAGTACAAATGTAAAGTTAAGTTTTATGGTGCTTTAGAGAAAGGCTGCTGTGTTATTGTAGCTATATAAAGTCGGATCTCTATACGGCAGTTTGATAGCTTAATTCAACAGGAGTTTCTGGGATGTAGGCCGGGAAATGCTGCCTAACATCTTTTTGTCTTTTTTCAGTAGTGCTTCCTGAATACCTTTTTAGCAGTTGAGACACAACTTATGTGCGTTTCAAGGTAAGCACAGAGTAGAAAGAAAACTGTTGCTTGTAAAGCAGTTGGTGTACATACATACGTTAGAATACTTCTCATCCTCACTGAACACGTTCTAACGGCATTTCCTGTGAACCAAAAAATGGAAGACGTTGCTTCGCGCAGACAGCACTTCATCACCGTGGGCGTAGTCGACGAGACATCTGTCACCACTTGTGCTTGAATCCATGCGTTATTCACTGACGAAATTCCAATGTTCGGTGAAAAATCGTGATTTCGCTGCTTCAAAATTTTGTTTGTCGATACGAATTAGGAACAACGAACATCAATCGCTAATGAGGTTTCATGACAAATCGCGTACGAATTAAGCATTCTGGGAGAAAATCTGACGTCTTGATTTGCTGGGTGGGGCCACCGAAAATGCGTTTCTGTGGGCGGCGAAGCACCACTAAGACCGAATCAGAGGTGAATTTTTTTATATACACGGCTGGACAAAATTACAGCAAATTTCTTGTGTTCATGCTCTTATTATTGCTATGACACAGGCATCATTGCCCCATTTTTCTATGGGCTACGAGAGAACTAGGATGCCTCAAATTCAGGCGCCAATAAAGGGGAATTTTTAAACGAAATCCTGCAGCGTGCATACTCCCATTGAGACGACTTCGAAAACGATGTCTATAAAAAAGAAGGTGGTTTCACTGGAGAACCTTGATCAGCTGTTTGAAGATGAAAAGCCGCATTTTTGTATTGAAAAAAAATCCGTTCTGAGGATTACCTTTATACGGATTCTAAACATTAGAATACTTCTCTGCACTCATTAGTAAGGGGGAAAAGGCGCTGGGATGTCTAACTGCTGATTTATGATATTGGGAGTTTCATTGTTGAGTAAATGCGTTTTTCACATGTTCACATTTCGTGACCAAGTAGATCGATCACCTTCATATATTTTGTACCGAAGGGTAAGATGTCGAACTCAAGTGTCCTTATAGTTAAGCCATCAGCAGTGAACCCACTGGGCTGGGATTCCTGGAACGATAGGCAGGCAATCAACTATGGTTAGTGTGATTGGTTATCGCATAGAGTACGCAATCCTACGTAGGAGAAGCATGGAACGTAAAAGTTGATTTGCTAGCCTTGTTCTTCTACGCTATGTATTCATGAATCACAGCTCAGGTGAGATAGAGTGGCGCGAAATTTGAAGGGGAATTCTCGGTATTCATGATGGATGATATTTCCTTTTCTACATATGTGTACTACATATAAGTACCAGTGGCGGACGCAGAAAGTGGGCGGGAGGGGGGGCGTGGGAAGAAAAGTGGGGTCTCCGCCGTTTTGGGGACCCAGACGGAAAATAAAATTAATAATAATATTAATTATAATAATAAACAATAAATAAAAAATATATTAAAAATAATAATAAAAATAAACAATTAAAAATAAACTAACACAAGATTTTTATTTGTATTGTAAAGTCATTTCGAAAATTTGGCGACCCATTCTCGGGGGGGGCGCGCCCCCCCCCCCGCCCCCCCTGCGTCCGCCACTGATAAGTACGTACTTGGGACCGAATACAAACCGATTAGTTGTGGTTACTTCAATTAACAATTTAAGAAACAAATTGAACATCCACATATTCGAGGATGAAAAAGCCTCGAAGCTCTCCTTCGCTCAGCATTACATTGGTCACGAATACTGGAACATCCAAATTTCCCATTTTCGATATTCGAAAGCAGAAACATTCGATTTCTAATGAATGGAAAATTCGAATGTTTCAACATTGGAGTTCAATACGGTGCTGTAGAGGTGAGATGAAGAGTTGAGTTCTTCTTCACACTCAAACATGTGGTTGTTTAAATTCTTTCGTAAATTGTTGATTAAGGTAACAAAATTACTCGGTTTTTATTCGGTCCCAAGTATAATGTGTACATCTTGTGAGCTGCTGAAATTTTCTTAGCAAAATCGCGCTTATCGAAAAATCATGCTCACCCTAATGTACTCTATCAGTATAAAATGTCCTAATTTACCGGCTATGAGTGGGATGTAGTCCTTTTGCCTTTAAGCGAGGTACATAACTAACTTCTCACCAGCTTTTTTTCCTGAGAAGGAGGTCAGGTAGAATTCTTTTCCAGTGCACTTACACGGTATTCGCAACATTGCGCACGTTTGCCGTAAATCACACATTGTTCTCGGCCAGTTTTATCGCAGAAGTCATTAATCACAGCCATTTTTTCCTCTGTACTCTCCATTACATCAAAAACTACCGACAACGCGCCTCTCGACAGCCCTGAACCTCAGATGGTCATCGTGTTTCAAAGATGTCCCTCCACGCCCCCTAAGAATCGTAAACCGCGTACTGCGAACTGCGTACGGCTGCGTATTTAAGTGCATTCGAGGTGGTGACGCTGCGGTCAGTTCGCTGACTCGGACTTCTGTTATTAGCCTCCACGTGCTGATTTTACTGTACTTTTACAGAACAGCGCAGAGAAAATTTCACTTTCCTGGTACTGCCCATGAGGTACCAGCGCCACTTTAGCAGTGGACAATTGACCAGCGTGTGCTACTTGTTGTGCTTACTAAATTGACCATTTTCTGGGATTATTTGTTCGCCAAAGTGATGCTCGTATTGCTATTTTTATTACTTTTTTTACGCTACATGTATTTTTCATGTAACTTTCCTAAGGGGGCACATTATGATTTCCATAAAATGTTATAGGATATGAATTAAAATGAAGTGAGGCTGGATGCATTATTGAAATTATCCAGGGTAAACGCGTCAACACCACACAAATTCACCCATCGTTAACACAATCGCTTACACGTTTACCTTAGGTAATCTCAATGATGCGTAAAGGCCATGAAGTGAAATGTGAGGTAGGTAATCTACTTTTGCATCATTAAATAGTACTGAAGCCACTAGACAGCGGCGCTTTTGAACTCCTCCCTGCTTACTGCTCTAAGAATTACTAGTATTTATTTTTACGAGCACTGAAATTTCAATGAAGGTCACTGCTTCCTGAAAAGCATAACTTCTATGGGCTGTACCTCATATTTATCTCCTTTCTCTAGTGGCACCCGGCCGCGCACAAATACTTAACAGCTCCGATTTTCTCGAATCTGACCGCCCAGCTATGCCTGCGCATCAATCCATTTCTCAGATAATCACACTTCCATTGTGTTTCTGCCTGAATATCCAAAACATTCTTCATTGGTTTAATAAAATCCTCTGCAAAGAGAATATAAGAGATAGTCGTGCTATTTTCGAGTATGTAAACATCTTTCAATGTTTCGTGTTGTGGAATCTCTGGATATTCCTGTTTTTATAAAGTTTCTTGAAGGAAAATAATTTCTCATTTCATTTTCTGCTCCTTCTTTCTCTTGTTGTAGCTGTATCTTTCTAAGAGATGAAAGTTGTGCTATTTGCTAGGGATTATGTTTTCTGGATGCACTGACAACGGTATGGCCTACCATGAGCCGCACCCTCTCCTCACCAATGAGTCAATGAGCTTTAAAAGACATTGATAACACTCATTTGCCATTGAGCTCGTCACGTTCAACATCAGAACACCTTGAAATTATGTATGTAGGAGAGAAAATTCGCAGCGCTTGGAGCAATGTAAGCAGATGCGATACGAATAACACTAACCACGATAGGTTTGCTCTTTATCGTTTCATGAATCCCAGCCCTGATGTACAAAAAAGTACATATCCAAATACACTCCGAACACAATGGTTTAATAAAGTTTATACACAGCTACGTGAGCTTACATAGCTCTACTGATTCGTGCTAAACCACATATGTAGGTGTGTAAATGGCATGCTGTTAATTTCAACAGTTTTACTCACTGGAAGTGTTCCAATTTTGAAGCTGAAGGGTAGGAATCGTCAGGTTGGCTGACGTGCAACACGATAACGTAAGAAACTGATCATGTATCAACACTGAGCATATGAAATAAGTATCAACCTTTATATAGGCAATATGTGCTCGCTTACATCAAATTTCTTGAATAGTGAGAATGAGTACAAACGTAAGAAAAATGAGGAATTTGAGTTTCCTCTCCAAAGCAAATTGGTTTCATTTATGTCTTAGGACGCCTTTCTGGAAATTCTTCAACTAATAAATAGAAAATATGCATTTTCCCATCTTTTTTAAGCATCTAGTACTTCTTGCTCCATACCTACTTACGAGAATGTCTCATTAATAATGGATTTCGCTCATGTCTTCATTTCTTGAAAGATATTCTCTGCTCTCACTCCTCAGAAACCTACAGTTCACTGCGAACATCTCTATTCTCGTTCATATTTTCGGAAACTTTTGAATAAGTGAAAAAAGAAAAACGTTAAGTCAATGTGTTGTGTTGAAGATGAAGTACATTATAATGTTGATTAAGAAGCAATGTGTATCTTTTTTGTGAACTCATGATGAGGTAAAAGATGTGATAATTTAATGATGTACGTAGTGCACGACCGCGCCACTCGCCCTAAAATCGCCGCCGTAATGGCAAATCAGGGTTTCCTTGACAGTTTTTCATCAAATTTGTTGACACAAATCATGGAAATTAACTGATCGGAAAGAAAACCTTATAGTTCCGCATCGCGACGAGGATTCTAGCGCGGATGCCGCGTATTTCCGGAGTCGACGAAAAACGCACCACCATTGAAGCTTGCTGTAACTTCTCTGTATTAATCTAATTTGTATTATCACCTAATCTTCTCTGTATTAATCTAATTTGTATTATCACCTATGCTTCCTGTCTAAATCTTGATCTTTGAGCATATAAAACTTAGCCATGTTGTTACCCATTGTGTTATTTTTACCCTGTACCTGCAGCTCAGTTCCGCTATTGGCCATTTGAATGAATGGACCAATCGCAGACTCGTGTCGAGCAGTCGTTTTCAAGTTCATAGAACCACACATTTTTATTTTTTTAATGTTTTCAATCTACGGCAACATGTAATAACTGAAGCGAACGCTTTTTTACGTCGTTCAGACAACTCTTTACTCGCGTGCCACATACAAAACGAGGCAACTCGCTTGCGAAGCTATTATTATTATGGTGTCCACACCTAAACCACAAACTAAGTGCATAGTCTAACTATGATAGTATATTCCTGCTGCGAGGTCTTTGCACCAGATGCAGCGTCGGCAACCAAAGCTGTAACCTATTTCAGATGGGTGTCGAGCTTGCTACCTGCGGCGCTATAGCCGCATCTGGCACCACTTTGCTGTTATCATTAGCCCTGATTTACTCCATGCAGTCGCAGATCTCATCCATGTGGTCGGAGTTAGACGCAGAAATCGAGGAGTTCAAGGTACGCGCTTTTATTTCAGTTCCTGAATTGTTTATTTTCTACTGTCCGAGTCTAAAATTTGTTTTTTGTGGCTTGCGTCAAATTGATGATTTTTTTTCGGCTGACTATACCCTTTTCCAGGAAAAATTTGTACCTTTCATTAGATAATAGATATGGCTATGTATTTATCAAACTTGAATGCATATCAGCTATGGCAGTAATGTGCTAAACAAATCACATTTACAAATGCAAAATTTCCACTGATCACTTTGCCTGAAAGGCACCATCTTAGAGCCTTTTTTGGATTTTCTATGAACTGCTGATCACTGTGTTATACGGGATTCAGTGCAAAAATGTCAGAAAATCCGATCTTGAGTCTTTTTTTGGGAGCTTGTGTGTGCTGAGGCAAATCAGGGGGACGAAGTTTCCTAAAATGATTTTTCGGAAGCGCAAATTCTGAGAAAATTCGTAGTTGCCATGAGATCCATCTTATCATTCACTCCCTAAAAGGACAGAGTAGAAGGTGCACTCCACATGTAGTCAGCAAAGAAGTGCAAGGTCCAGAAACCCCATGCTTCTGTCTTAGCTCCGCCCACAAGCTCCCCAACATTTCGGGATCGGAACCGGGCTTTCCTACAGTTTTGCAAAAAATCGCGTATGTCGTTATGATCGAAAGCTTCTGGATGAACTTCACAAAAGCGATTCTAAAATGGGACACTGCCTTTTACGGAAGGCTTTGCCCCCATAGCAGCACTATAATGTGTACATTTATTATTGCATTTATTAATTATTGTTATTATATTTATATATTTGTCATTCATTTATACATTAATTGAACAATATTATTTATATACCTCTTTTTAGAGTAGAATTAGTCAGTTGTTTATCACGTTGGCCAACGTGAAAATGCACTGACTAGAATACTTTGGTTATCAATCGATCAGCATTATTTCCGCAAAAACGTTACACAACCTCAGTGCTTTGCAGGCCCTCACAAACGACTCATGGGAGACGATGCTCACGCTAGGTGTGGGCACACCATCAAATCGTCAACGGCGACAGTACGGCGGTTACGGTGCGAGTGGAAGAAATACGCAATCGTCCAGCAGCGAAGAAAGTCGGGGAACTTTTCATCAAAAATCTGCTTATTTCAAAACTGCGAATTTTTGTTAAGAGAACCCTACGGGTGCAGTTGGACAAAGTCGACCAGAACTGTCACCGGTAATACCAATGCTGCAGCCGATGATAATCACGCCGACGTTGCCACCATATTGCCAATGCTTTCTGGAGCCTAATTGTCCGCCTGGCCCACAAGGA
Source organism: Ancylostoma caninum (assembly GCA_037903475.1). NCBI lineage: Eukaryota > Metazoa > Nematoda > Chromadorea > Rhabditida > Ancylostomatidae > Ancylostoma > Ancylostoma caninum. Next base: position 1,871,063 of record JBAJFG010000615.1, on the reverse strand, counting down.
CCTGAGGGCGAGCAAGGTAAGACGTCCGGCCCATTTACATGTTTTTGTCGGCTATGAATATTGGAGAGAATTTAATTTTTCATACTTTCACACAAACCCTACATCCCTCAATTCCTTGAGGGAGTCTAGATAATAAAAAAAAACATGATGAAACTATTGAAAATTTCAGGCCCAGACGGCATCGACGGAATCCCGGGTGAACCCGGTTTCGACGGCATCGACAGCAGGAACGTGCCAAGTCACAGTCCCCTGCTTGGATGCATCCAGTGTCCGCGTGGTAAGCGTCAAACATACAGATGAGGCTCTTACGAGTTGTGACCTTTTTTCTAGGACCAGACGGCCCACCTGGAAAAGATGGACCAATGGGAGTACGTGGCATGCGTGGTATGAGAGGTTTAGCTGGAGTACCTGGAAGGGACGGAGTCCCAGGTACGCCAGGTGAGCAAGGACCACCTGGACCACCGGGGCCAGACGGGAAACCTGGCAGACCGGGCAGGAAAGGAACCGATGGAGATCACCCAGTTGGCAGGAAGGTAAGAGGCGCTTGCTAACACTTACTGAAAAAAAAAGACAGTAGTAGTATATTTCAGGGACACCGTGGACCTCCAGGAGAGCCTGGTAAGCCGGGTCCCAGAGGCTCTTCCGGTAAATCTGTGCATATTGGTCCTGCGGGACCGCCGGGGATGGTTGGTCAGTTTTTGACGACGCTGTTTCATTTTTCAATTATTTTTACCTAGCTATATTATTAACAGTGATCTTGTTGTTTCCTTGCTTTGTCACCATTTGCTCCGTTTCCTTTGGTAATTGGGTACGGAGAGTCGCACCCGGAAAGAGCGGTGTGATCGAGCTCTGCGATTGGTCAGTTCATGTAAACAGCCAATAACGGAGCCTGATTGCACCACCATTTCCTAGTACAGCTTTCCACACCTTCAAAAATTAGATCTTTTCGCACACATTTGATCGTCGTTTTCCCTCAATTCAGGCGTACCTGGTTATCAAGGCGCAGCCGGACCCGAAGGAGAGCAAGGACCTATGGGACCTCCAGGAGCTCCTGGAAAAGACGCTGCGGTAATTTTTTCCGTTGCTGCATTTCACTTTTGAACTGGCATCATGCCCTCTAATTTCAGTACTGTCACTGCCCTGCTCGAGGAGATCCTGATGGACCGCCACGTATGGCCAAAAAACTTTTGGTTTTCGAGTGAAGTTTCGTAAAAATCCTGAGTGAATTGCAACAACGGTTCTTTGCAATTCCTAAAGTGCAATAATGTATGGTGTATATTCCGTAAGGATTCTCATTTTTTAGAGGAGGCCTTATTCCGCCTTCACACGTAGTCGCTCATTCTTGTTAACTATCCTAGGGGGTGTAATAATTTAAAATTTGTATGAATTTATGTATACCCCCTCTTTTCAGTTCCACTTGAGCGATATGTGATTTTTTGAACATTCTCCGGAATATTTCAATTGCTTGAATTGTTGCATTATACATATTTTGGAGCAGCTCCTCCTCTAATTACATTTTTGAATGCTCATTTATGGATTGGTGAATGCTACTGCGCTACATGTGCGCATTTACGCCGGTCATGTATGAAGTATTGTCTACCATTCTTGCAAATTGTTTAGTTGTACAATGAAGAGTACATAAATTCTAGAGGCCTCATGCATCGTTGAGATTACCCAGGGCAAAGACCACACAAATTTGCCCATCGTCAACATGGACCTCCACACGTCTACCCTAGGTAACCTCATTGATGGTTTCAACCATAGGAAGATTGTTTGAGGGGCGGAGTGGGGGAGAATGGAAATTCAGGGAATCATTCCAGTCATTTATGGTATAACTGATAACTATAGTATTATATAATAACTAGCAGACAGTGATGCACCAGTGTAGCCATTCTACGTAAAAAAAACTATTTCCTGCATGTTCCATTGATTACTTCCTCAATATCCTGTAATAATTAGCGAACGATCCGATTGGAAGGGAAAGAAGCTAAATTTCTGCGCTCTTCTCGCTATATCGGGGGTAGAAATGTGTATGTAGGTTGTAATATACGTTAAGACGGTACGAAGGAATCCACTCGTAATTCTGTAAAACGACAGGTGAGTAAGATTGACAAAGGATCGAAGAGCTTAATTGTGGAAAGAATGCAAAAAAAAACATATTTGAACTTTATTCATTACTGAGGGTGATGGCCAAGCAATTCCTCTACGCAAAACTGTGTATGAGACTGTCCCTCAAGTTTTTTTTCCACTGATACAAATCCGTAGAGTCACAGCCAGAGAATAGGCTATAGTTTTCAGCTGAATTCGAGAACAACCGAAGATGTACGTTCAGACTTCCGTATTTCATTGATCCTGAATATTGAAGGACACAAGTCCCGTTCCTTCATAATGTACATCCCTAACGGCTACCTTTATCAAGCAGAATCTTCCTACATTAAGAATGAGCCCATTATTAATTCCTACACATCGTGACTGAACCTGGGCTCATAGAGCATGAGCACTTTTTCAGCCTTACCCCTGTTCACCTCCTACAAGTTGGCCAAATCGCGTGTCTCCAACACGCGACTCACTTCTGAATACAACCATTTATCATCTAGGTCATAAAACTTTATGGCTAATTAAATGGCTTCTTTTCCGCATTTCAAGATAACTTGCGACGGAAGACCATCACAACAGACAACACGTGCCGCCCCTTCTCATAATAACTACCTTTGAAAGTATAGATTTACACGGTAAGTGTACAAACAGAAGAATTGGGAGAAGTATTCAAGCTTTAGATGTGTGCCAACGCGATCAACTCAAGTTTTCCACTTTAAAAAAATTGGTTCCTGTGGATGGTGCCAAACCTGGTGATAGGTCAACACCTTAGTAATCAGCTAAAGGCGTCTAAATGCTTATTAGGAGGTCCCGTGACGGCAATCACGGGCCGTTCGTTTTTGCAGCAGTTAGACTAGGAGCTCAACACTTATGTTGTCGCTCCATAAGCTACAAATCTTCCCCAAAAGCTTTTATATCCGCGGGAGCGGGATTACGAAGATTTGGTTTGCATGCATGTAATGGCAGCGAAATGCGGACACAGAACAAATCTAGCTGTGTTCCTACACAAACTTGGCTAAGCGTATGCTTACCCACGCTTATTAAGAAGTGTTTCTGAACGCTACTCGCGCCAGACTTTCACACCTGTCCGCATCTCATGCAGATCATCTGATTATCGCCGACATGCCACCCACGCGCATCAGGTCCTGTAATACGGTCTATGGAAAGCCGCTGTTCTTTTCCCAGGAAAATAGCTCAGCCTTGATCTAAGATGGAAAGTAAGGTGTTGAAATGAATTACGACACCTATTGAGCCACATTTGGTCGTTCTTTCCTGATTTCAAAGAGGCGAGACGGCCTGAGGCCCGTAGTTGGAAAGGGTCAGAAGACGAACTCGTCGAACCAACAGCTGCTACATACTCACCTCATCTGGAGCTCTAATATGCTGCTCCCAACTTTCGGAATCCAGCAGCCCTTTTCCCTTGCAGCTGTGTCTTTCTTCCATTCTTTTAGGGTTTGGCTTCCAGAATCTGCTACATTGTTTTCTTTTTCAATAATCAAGGGAACAACTCGGATGCTGCAGTGGTTTTAGCACCGAATCACGGTCCTCTCTAATGTTCTAGTCCGCAGGAGATTCAGGGACGTAATTATACCCCACTTGATCTCCGTCGGGTAGTCCAGGAAAGCATCTGGACTGAGCGCAAGTTGAAGCCTTAGCCTAGTCGTTGCTCAGGTGACCAGAGTTTAAAAAACGGTTTAATTTGACAGAAAAAAAACGAAATATTTGTTCACACTTCTGGACTACCGTAAAGAACGTTGTTTACTTTTGTCAATCAAAAAAAACGCAAACTTTGGCAGACATCGTATTTTCTACGGATGTTTTTTTTCCTTTTTACATCCGTGGATTTTGAGAAGCAGCAGTACCGAATAGTGTTTGATTGCAAAGATTAATGCCGGACGACCTTTTACGTGACGGAAAGATTCCTAACGTTCTTGCTATTGGTTAGCAAGCAATAGAAAACAAGCATGACCTTCTGTCAACATATCGCTAGCACGTGGTGAACCGAAGTGAAGGCAAGAATGATGACAACATTTCTCACATTATCACCAGCACTTTGGAACTCTGCATTGTAGCCACTGATTGACTGCGTAAATGGGCTAATGTGTCCCTTGACGATGCAAATGAGTACATGAGTTTTTTTTGAGTCATTTGGGCGATGGCGACAGACACTGAATGATCGGCGTGATAAATCTGTACTTCATAGACTATAGAACTGTGCACATGAGTGTGGATATAAATCAGCGCATTCATTTTACGCCATAGCAGTTGGCTCCCTCTTCACAGCATATGTAATTTGCATTCAGCCAGTTCAATCCGGTTATGACGACCCAAGAAGTGACCCGAACGAGCGTTAGATTTGCATGCACTGAAAACAAACCTTTCACAAGAAATCAAATGCCACTTTAAGAGCTTATTCCATGTAAAGGCTATATCTCCAATTACAGTCATTACAGCCCCTCTCAAATCGCTCAAGGATCCGACGCAGTTTTTTTACGCTGATTGCACTCTAGCCCAAAATGTCCGGTTTTGACTGACCCGGGTTGTAAATCTCACCGCGATACAAATTCGTTCCGTTTTTGAAAGTTTTCAGCATTCCTTTGTTTGAGGCTTTAAATGAAATATGTGTTAAACGAAGGCGCGAGAGCTGCTGACATCATTCAAGAGAAGTATGGCGTCTAGACTAGGAGAGGGATGCAAAAGTGAAGCCGCTGAAAACCTGGGGCTTAGCCTATGCATTGGTTTTAGTCGCTGAGTTCAGCGAACTTCTGGAAAAGTGTGGAGTCTCACTCGAAGCTTGAAAATAAACCCTTATTCAGAAAGATTACTTGCCTTTATTAATTTAGAAAGGTAATTGAGTGGGATCCTCAATGCACTGAAAATGTCCTCCAGAAGGTTTCAATCGCAACGTTAATATCACTGTGGATTTTCCAGTGTAAGGGGCGATTCCATCAGCCCCGCTCTCTCTTCAATTTCCATCAGATTAGCACGTCGTTTTAGCAGCGGCAAAGTCTGTCATCTACTCGCCTAAGTAGTGTAAGGATGTAGGTGTTGTTTCTGCGGTTTGAATATGGATTTGTGACCCATGTGCATCTTGGCCATTCAGGCGCCACCATACGTGGCTTACTATGCATCAACCAACAATTCCCCACTACCTAGCCAGAATCATTTCGTATTTTGAGAGAAGACCGAGCTACAGTCGGGTCCGGCAGCCACTGCAAATGGGCGCCGGCGGGCGCCGGCCGCCGCCACCCTCCGGCGCCCCGGCATTAATGACTAGCACTCGAGCTTGGGAGAAAGCGAAGAAAAATACAATTTTAGTCCATAGTAGACAGAGTGCAGTGGATATGTTAAGGCAATAAAGCAGGGGACCATTTTCACAACCTTCACGTTTTTTCATTTTTGTGATTTTCATGGGGAAAGATTTCTGAATACACAATAAGCGAAGCCAACTCTTCCATTTTCTGCTATAGTACACTGCTTCGCAAATACAAAAATGGTCGTTATTCTTCTATAGATGGACACAGTACTTCAGTTATCCCATCTGAATAATAAAGCTCATCCTATTCGGGATCCTCAGAAATAATCGAAATCCGTATAAATTGTTCCATATCCATTGCGAAGTAGTTCTACCGCTGTCATTCATCTTCCGTGGAGCAGTCCTTTACGGCGGAGTTACTCTCTCCTGGTTTCGCTCAACTTTGAAAAAGTGGTTTTTCACTATTACTTACACTGTTACTATTACTTGCACTAACACTTATCGTAGTTTATCTTCGAAATTTATGGAAAACGTTGCCGGATGCCTTCCTGGACTACCCGAAGGAGATCACGGGGGACGTTCCAAGCAGTGAACCCCAAACACTGCGATACTTAACTCTGGATCTCCAACGGAGTGGAACCAGCGATAGGGACAGATTGCAATCTGCCGCTCAAACCACTGAGCCATCCGGGCTACTTTTTATGTTGGAATTTGTTAGATAACTGCAGTAGCCGTAGGCAGCATACTATATGTATTTGCAAAACGGGGAACAGGGCAGGATTCGATCCCTTGACCGCCACGACGTCGATCATTCTCTCAACCCACTGAGCTATGCGCGCACGCAATGCAACGTACAAATGGTGTCCACTATTACTTACACTTACACTTACCGTAGTTTATCTTCGAAATTTAGGTGAAAAGGGAGTTGGGTGGGGCCACTCCTGTAAAGCCTAAGCCTAAGCCTTAAACCCATTCTTAAGCATAAGGCTAGGCTTATTTACCCTGTCTACTATGGACTAAAATTGTATTTTTCTTCGCTTTCTCCCAAGTTCGAGTGATTTATAGCTCACAATACCGGGGCGCCGGAGGGTGGCGGCGGCCGGCGCCCGCCGGCGCCCATTTGCAGTGGCTGCCGGACCGGACTGTACATGGCCTAATTTTTATGGAGGATGTCTGTCGTACTCGTCCGTCAGGAGTTCAGCATCTTCTATTAGACAACGGCTTTCATATTTGAATAACATTATCCCCAAATTTCGTAACTCTTCGTTTTATTTTTTTTCCAAATATTCATTTCTAATCCAATACATAACAACGCGAGTATGGTAATTTCTTGGAGCACATTTCTTATTTCCACTCCCTCCTGCTTCACTGTTTTCGACAGCCAACGTTATAAGGATTCTTGAAAAAAAGAATGCGCTGAGACCTCTACGAAGAAATATCTTTTCTGTTGTTCCTCACTGACCTCTCTTCGTTCTCAACCAGTGGCAGGCGATAAAAATGATTCGCGCAGTGAATTTCACATAAAATATCATCAGCTAAAGGTGATTTCAATTATCCGATAGCATTTCCACAAATGTTGCCAATAAATGTGAAGAAGTACAATCTATTTAAGACAGTAGAAATTGCCGTCATCGTTTCTCGGCGTTCATTCACCCGTTTACCTGAACAGCTATAATCGGATTGATCATAACGAACAGAAAAACAAGCCTTGGTTGTGGCGCAACCTCAAAGATCAGTTCTATCACCGGTAACTATCATAAACCTCTTTCCCCTATCTCGAATACGCGCAGTCACATTCGTCCCTTTCTTTTCGTATCTTCAGCATGTGCTTTTCAGCCGCTTCCAAGTTTATGACATACTTATCCACTTAATCATTTTATTAATCATCTATTTATTTATTTATTTGTTTGCTTAGTCTGTCTTTCCGTTCATCAGGATGGTTCAGCCTACTACGGAAGGATACTTAGGGGGCCCGGCATTTCGTAAAGAGATGTATACTGTCAAGTACAGTTTTCGACGCTGATCTCAAATCCGTTTAGCTTATCTGCCGCGGAGCACTTTAGAGTTTGCGCAAGACAGCCTAAATTTGGCTTCTAAGATGTATTTAGCCAAACGATCGCTGGAAATCACCCGAATTTAATCACGTTTCGAAAACATGAATCAGTTTCTATTTATCTAAATATATGGGGTGGTTTTAGAGCATATCCTGAGCAGAATATAACTCGGAAGTCAAATCTGGCCTTTTTAGATAGGCTGCAATTATGCCACCGTAACTCTTCACTGAAGACTCCGCAGCAGATAAGGTGGACAGATTTGAGACCAGCGTCACAAACTGCATATGACAGTACATATACCTTTTGTTAGGAGTCGTCAGACCCGCCTAGTATCCGTCCCTGGTCAGCAGTGCTAAAATCCCTAGGTTGTGCCATGGGTTCAAAAAAGGTGTGCATGAAACAGAAGAAATGGCGATGTCGTCAGGAAGCATATTTCTAGATATAGGATGCAGGAAACGAAACAGTGAAGTCGCAATTCTAAACCAAGATTGCTTCGAAATCCTTATTGAATCGGGATTTGCAGGAACCTTCGAGGCAGTGACAGTTATGTGCCAATGCAGAAGTATTAAAGAATCGTTCCTGAGCTGCTCCTATTGTGGCGCACACCGGGCGAAACCTGGGGTGTAAACGAGCTATCCTCACCATACAGGAAGGGTGAAATGGGCACCTCCAACACCTTCTAGACCAGACCAAAAGGGATACTTGGAATTCAGCAGACTGCGATCTAGGAGGTACCTTGCGAGCAAGAAAATGTATGAAGCTTCCTGGGAAACCACTGATGAGACGGTCTTACATAACGTACATAAACGAAGAGGAGAAGAGAATTCTTGGCAGGACGCGAATGTCCCTGGTTTTGTTGTCGCGACATCCGCGCGAACTAACTGCGTTCTGATCTTCGCCGCACCGAGACATCGCGAAAACTTCGTGAAATTCAGGCCGACGGATCAAATTTGACGCGCATCCACCATAAATAGTGCCTTAGACCCAGGGCCCCCATGAGATCACACTTTCGGCTAGTTTAAGCCCCGAAACCGTGTGTTGAAAAGTAATCTGCATCCTAGCTCCCCTCGATTCATTTAAGAGCTCTCATTTATTCCAATTTACCCATTGGTGATAGTGTTTCGCCCTTCATCAATTAATAATTTGTATCCTTTCAATTAGTAAGGACATCTCGTACTTTCGCCTTTGCTCCGCCCAAAGCCTCCACACAAAAAGTGGCATAAAACGGTGTTTGAGACTTCTGCGCGGGATCATGTACATAATTTTGGTCCGTAACTCACTGTAACATTAACAGTGCAAATATCTCCAACGCGATTCTGAAGATTCAAGTCAAACAGAAAGGGTTCTCGCCAAATGCATAGGAACGATAAGGAGTCGCCACATAATTCTCTTCTTTTTCTGATTTTTTTAGTTACTAAATATAGAACTCATTGCGAATGCGTCGTTATCTGTTCATGTTATTAGCAAATATGCACAAACTGAGATAACCTCCACGTCCACTGATTTTTTTGCTGCGTTTCAGAGGGCAAATGTGCAAAGTTCCTTATTCGGTACAATGTGCATGTAGCGAACCTCTTCTGTTGTAAATAAATGGCGCTAAAAAAACAGTGATTTTGCATAATCTGAGCTTACGATCCCTAGAATACAACGCCTTTCATGCCTTTTCATTTGTCTCACGTCATTTGTCCATGCACAACTATTGGTCATGGATATTTCTGGCCTCTAAATAGGTTTGCTCTAACTAGAGGTGTTTTCCGTGCAGTAACGCAAGTACAGCAAGCATTGACGCCACAGCTTACCGTATCATGTTCAAATGCAACACATCAAGCACGTTGAAACTAGATTTTCAGTTCGAAAAAATTCGACAGACCTTTTATGGCAATGAATTCGCTGCGTCGTTGTTTCGTCCATTCTACATAAAAGCAGAATATCTCCCCGTCAGAAGCGTGCACGCCGTTTCCGAGTGCCGTTTCAGGGGCTATTGCTCTGAAATATTCCGCATTTATAATTTCTTCCATTAACTTCTTCCAATCTGATTCATTTGCTCTGAGTCGTAAGCATCCGTTGTTCAAGGAATAGTGCGTGGAGAATTGTACAGTAGGAACGCAACTCGAACATCATAATTGGTCGAGTTCGAAACCTGAGGCTATCCCCTCATTTACTGTCATCCCCCTGTCAGTAGCTGCTAAAGCCTTCCCCTCTCAGCAGAAATTGAGGAGGTATAGCTGCAATTATGGCGAGATGCTCATATGCTTCTAATTCGATACATGCTCTCCAGGGTAGGTTTGAGCTGCACAATTACCATACAAGGGAAGCAAACACTTGCCCACTGGGACGGCAACAGGGGAGGTATATTATGGAACGTTTTTCTTGGCCATAAAGGCCATGGATGAAGCTCAGAAAAGAGCTGGAAGTGTCAGGATAACAGGAAGGTACCATGAGGCTAAGAAGTAACGTTATCATAGCAGACATGATTACCAGTTTCCTTAGATAACAGTCGAAAGTAACTCACAAGTCTCCATTTTTTTAAAATCTCACCGAATTTCGGTCTATTTAGAGATGTGGAACTGATAACCAACGATGGACCAGCACCAAAAACGCGAGAAATCCTTTGATTAGGTGTTGTTTTCCGTGTATTGGAATGCATGGGCGCACGTGGATTCCGTCACCAGAATGGCGCTCCTGCCTGCCTGGGAGTGACCGAGCTAACGTAAGCTGGCGCATCGTCCACCAATTTGTATATATCAACGGGATGTGGCACGTTATGATAATCGCTAACATCCTAATTCTCCGGAGACCACTAACTCCAGAAGATGAAATTTTTTGGAGGCCTGACTTCAGGATTCTCAAACACATGTCGGTGGAAGAGACCCTTAAACAGGCTTGAATATTAGTGCGAACTTTAGTCGGAGGACTTTGGCAACTGGCTCTAAGATTCTTCGATGAGCTGCTCCTGACTCCTCCAATATTTCGCTTCTTTCAAGTTTTGTTCCGATTAAATTGAAATCCATAGAAAATATGGATCGAGCCAGGCGCTTGAAACACCATCCTCTTTATGAATAAAAACTCGAGATATTTGAGCTCCTCGGATCCATCCTTGCCCTGAGAGATTGACGTCCAAAGTCTTGTCTTAAATCCATTTTCGCTTAGCAATAGGCATTTCTCGGCCATATTCAAATATTCCTCAGTTTTTTCGATGCTCTACATATTTTTTCCTCTTCCCATCGAAATTTCGGTTGTTATTAACCATTTGATAAAAAAGCATCAACGTAATTAATATGCTCACGCAGCTGAAATACGCCACATTTACATTTTAGAATTGTAAATGTTGAATATGATGTGAAGATACAACGGGAATATTACCAGAAACTCCCACAGAGCGTCATTCAGAATGAACGACCATTTGGCTACTTTATTTAGAGGAAGGAGGGAGTATGTGCTCAGAATTCTAATTTCTAGAGAGGAAGAGATGATCGAACAACTTTTTCTATGAATGTGCGGCTGACAACCATAAAGGCACACGGTTCCCAGGAATTACCTGGGCCACCACGCATCCAACCTTTAGGTGGCTCGGCGCATAACGGATTTGTGTCTGCTAACACATCCATGCGCAAAACAAGCGATTACCTGCTGGTATTTTAGTCATGAAGCCACAACAAATACAAACAGCCAATGCGCTGGCTGAACCAATGTTCAGTTTCTGGATTCACAATAACAGACTTCAATAAATATGTTCCATTTCCCTTGAACAAAGGCAGGGGATAACTTCCAACTCTCTTGTTTTTTCTTTCTTCTATTCTGATTATTCTATTTTGTTGAACTACAATATGACTGGCCTCATTCATAAGCATATCATTTTAGAAGGATTTTCTTAAGGAATAAGTAAAATATATAGACCAAGATCACTCCGAAAACATCACTCCTAGAGGCCCGCACGCCTGAACAGGCTGCTGTTCCTGGCAGCGCGGGTTCTTGGGAAACTCTTTGGCATGCGAAATCAACAAGGTCTGGAGTTGAAGGCGTTTTCCAGGATTCAATCATGCGCTTCGCTATGCAGAACAGCTTTGCTCCTGTTTTTATTTGAGATGTTCCAGTTCACCACCCAGCTGGTAAGAACTTCAGAAGAACATATGTCGCCCTGTGCTGAGGACAACATCTACCCTTTGTGTATGAATTTTCAAAGGAGAGGATATTTTCTGCTTTTGCCAAACCTCACTTCAATGACATATTTTACTTCTTTACTCTAGAAATATTTTTCCTGTGATGGTTTGATAATTTCGTAGATAGTCATTCCTAGTTTGTTCATAAAACTCCTCGGGTGAACGCTGTTTTATTTCTTCATCCCTAGTCAAGCTTTGTCACTGTCGAACCATAATAACCATGTATGTACAGGGTGCGCGCGAATTATTGGCGCGTGGTTTTTTGAGCCCCAATCATTAAGGATTGAGCGAATTCATAGGCCGTTCTTTGGGTATGTTTGCTGGAGCAATACCTACCGTAAGTAACAGCAAATTTGCCTTGTGACCTCTTTCCGGGTAAGTAGAGACTTGGAGAAGCTTTCAGCTCAGACCACCCTTGACACGCTAGTGTTATTACAGAAGAAATTTTCAGGATTCTTCAGGAACGAACTTCAGCCAGTCTGTTCCTATCCATTTAGTACTACAGACCTTGTTCACTAACATATCCAAAGCGGAGCTCATAAGAATGCCAATGGAGTGAGTTACGTGGACAATCCCTTTAGGCCAAAATTCCAGGAAATCATCCGTGAAACCAATTTTGACCGAATTTTGCCTTGCAAACTGGGGACGAACGAGTTTGCAAAAGCCATTTTTTACTGGTAGAATTGGGAGTTTTCCACGGTTCCGAAACGACTACTATATTCGCTCTTCCGATGATTAGCAGTCCCGAGTTTGCAAAAAAAAGCAAAAACGGTCTGTTAGATTCAACGCCTTTTTTCGGCATGATAATCATTTGGTGGTCCAATTAACGGTAAGCCCATTGTAGCTAAGACCTAGCTGTGACCTATCATACATGTACGGTCGTAGTTTTCTAAAGTCTACTTCGTAAAATCTTGGAAGGAAGGGTGGTGTGGTGGTGTCACCGACCCCGTGCCACCAGCGATTCGACCAGGAGATTTCCTGAAGCCCATGTAGGCACAGGAAAAGGTCATTCGAGAAACCAGTTGATATCTACGGTAGGCTCAAGGAAGGACACCTATAACATGACTTGTGATTTCGCTCAATCCTTAATGATTGGGGCTCAAAAAACCACGCGCCAATAATTCGCGCGCACCCTGTAATAACATACATCATTTTGGTCCCTTTTCCCTGGATAGTTACCGCTCATCCTATAATCTCGCCATCATATAATTCAAAATGAAAAGTTAAGAGTTTGTGTCATAATCCAATTTTAAAACTTGCCCGCCGACATTCTTCCACTTTTGCAAAAAAAAAAAACACGAACAAGAGCACTGAACTACTTGCTGATAGCTAAAAACATTGTACCCCTTCTATAGTAACCATGTAGCAGTTACGATTAATAAGGGCCTGAATCCGTTATTGAGATTACCCAGGGTGAAGCAGTTGAAGCCCGTGCTAACTATGGTTTGTGTGATGTTAAGGCGTTTACCCTAAGTAATCTCAATAATGCATGCGACCCAAGGTGTCACCCTAGTCTCACTGGTTCATTTTTCTTGCTCATGTTATAATCGAGCATCATTTAAGCACTCAATAGCACTTCTGCAGGTTTTTTTTTCTCGAGTAAAAATACCATCCAAAGAATTCTTTTAAACACAAGGTGAGAAATATCACGATGGATGAAATTGAAAAGTTTCTTATCCCATTATACATCCGATCATGGTGAGAATAATAGTATTACAGATGGTTTGGAAAAATGTTGAAGAGACATTGTTTATTTCCACATGAAAAGTTCTTCGTATGGGAAAATGATGGGTGGGGGAGGTATTGAGGTTATTTCATAAGATAAAAATTCCATAGATGTCAGCCTACTTATGCATCCTCGCTTCTGTGCTCTAACTTGTATCCTAAAAAAATTCCTATTCTTATTCCTAACTGAAGACCACTCCTCCCCCTACTGACGGGCCAGGGAGTGGTTCTTTTCTAAACAAACAGACATTCACAGAAACTTGGTAATCTTTTTAATTAACTTCTTACTACTATTTATCCGAGACATCTGTCACATAAACATCTCAGTGCGGCGCCACGCCTGGAGGGTTGGAGCCACCAAAGAGGCGCCTGTGGCAGTTGCCTCGCATTCACATGCAAACTCTGTAAATAACAGTGTGCTTAGAAGGATCAACACCTTGTAAGGAATGATGTAATAATTCCTACTGTATGAAAGCACTGAGTATGCTTTTGAGACAAGAGAGCCCGGACAAACAGACAGACAGACAAGCAAAAAAAAACAGACAGACATACAGATGAGACACACATGCCTTCTTTTCCGAGAGTGTCCGTAAATTTCTAGAAGTCTCCCTGAGTCCTTCTGTTGCTGTCTGTTTCATTTGGACTCTGTTGATGATGCATTGAGGTTTCTTCACTCTCCCTTGATGGTCAACGTGTTCGTTCACTTTTGAAACAATCTCATTGTACTTCCGATGGAATTTTCATTGTTTTCATATTTCTCAACAACAAAAAAAAGGGAAGTAATGCTCCCATCTGCACTATCTCTCGCTATCAACAGCTTAAAATTAGACTTCGACCTGATCCTACTACATATGCATGGAGTGCACCCGAACTTTTCCGAAATGGCCACATTTTCCAGAGAAATTCCAGAGTTAGTAGTTTGATGTTGGTGACTACAGGTCCACGGCAACTGTCGCGACTCACCGGCCGTGCTTATCTGTGCTTCCATAACTTCGGCGAAGTTATTTAGTGCTGAGCTTCCAGGTATTTCAAGCATTCGCCGACGCGACTGGTGATAGTATTTGTCCACACTTGATAACACCACAGCACACCAATCATACGTGCTTTATAAAGCCATTTCTGCGATAGAGCTGCGCTGACCTGACAACTCACTCACTCACAGCGAAATACGACTCATCCGACTGCAACTATGCGACGTCTTCTGTTCACGCTTCTGATACTTCTATTTGCAACGTTATTGCTGGTTCAGTGTGCTCCAATCGAAGGTTGGTCTGATGTTTTTTCACTCTTCTTTTAGACTGACCTATCGCATTTTTCTTCCTTTCTCTCTTTTTCCTGATTCTCCTAAGCATCCATCTTGCAGAAGGCCGACCACGTCGTGATCTAAAAGCTCTGGAACGAATTATGAGGGAAATGGTCGAGAGCCACGCCATCATCAACAATCCAGCATTCCGACCTGGACGATGACGTCATTATGATGTCATGATGTCATCGCAACACATATGTTCATCGCTATGAAATCCGACAAGCATAATCGGCAGTGCGTCACGATCTCATCATCCATGGGTCCCTAGACCGTAATATTCATTATTCAACTAAATGTATTCGCCAAATAAAGGCTATTTGAGTACGTCTTCTGATTTGTGCACGACCCGATTTCATCACCTTCACCGACACACAGATCTGTGCCTGACACAGAAACAGCAATGTTCCGGTCATCGGTGTTTACCTCGTGAAAAGGAAGCCCCTGCATGATAAGCAGAGCTCACTAATGTTCATGGAAATTCTGGAGAGATAACCTGAGTTAAATGTTCTGTACAAGGTAAAGTGCCTACAATTTACAATTTCTTGATTGTTTTTTTTTTCGAAATAACTGAAAGGAAAGCGGATTCCTTGCGCCTTGAAACCTTTTATGTCAACACGATTCTGGTGGTAGTCAGAATTAGCACCTGTTCAGAAACGGTGGTCTCTGTGTATTTAAAATTTTTAGGAGAATTCTGTATGAGTCAAGGGAAGCAGTATTCCAATATTTAAGTTCCAGAAAATTTACTTATCGTAAGAATGTGACTTTTTCCCCACGTATACGCAGTAACCTTGTGATGCTGAGACACATTCGCCGTTTTCATTTCTGCTAGTTTCCCATATCCTGGAATTTCCCTAGCTCTTACTCACAGTTTTTGGTTTTCTTCCAACGACTTAAGCCCTGATGCATCTACCTGTTGTTCCAAACATCATGAGAACGGAGCGGTGATGTCAGGCATTTATTAAGGATTCAGTTTTTGCTCTTAGCTTGAGAAGGTCGCTTATCATGAACACCAGCATGTTTACCTGGAAGACGAACAGGCCAATCATCATTTACGGCTGACTGCAGAGGTCGAGGCTCACTCGCACGCGCAACGTAGACGTCTAATTGTCTGCGCTTCCACAGTATTCATTGAATAACATCGTTCCCATTCGTGTCCAATTCTCCTGCTTCCTGTTTCAACATATGCAAACAGGTGATAAAAGGCTTGCGAACGAGTCCCGAGCAAAACAGTGTTCCATGTATTACATCCATATGTGTTCAGTTAAAGAAGAAATAGTGCCCTCTCCCCTCATCCACTTGTTATTTTTCGTTTTTCTTCACTCTCTTGCACTTGTGCATATTCCAACAGCTTAAAAACGCCCGTTGAAGAACACATTCAAAAGTTGCACAGATATGAATTGAGTGAATTTAATCCTGATGCCTGACACATGCAGTATTTTCCTGCAAGAAAGGTCGTGGGTAAAAACTTTATTAAGAAAAGGCTGAATTGTGGATTAGAGAGAAATACGTCATTTAAAAGAGTCAGCATCACATCACCATTATCTTTCCATAAAAACTTTAATGTTAATGAATTGCGCAATACGATACGTAGCAGCAATTGGTATGAATTTTAAAAATGGAAACATGTCCGATCTTGGCAATGTGTATACTGTTTTTTTTTTCTGACGCTGATCTCTTTCGTAGTCTAGATCTAGAAGGCAATAATAAACGACTAATTCACTGAAGGCACTGCTGAGTTTATCCCGAAAGTTTCTACGTAATCTTAGGCGAAAAACAGTACATTCAACAAGGAGCCACAATTATGATTCGATCAAATTATCAATCGAACAAATAGTTTGCTATTATACACGTGGTGCCAAATTCACCAATTTTGCGCACCGGACGCCTTTCAAATTCTGAGCTGAAAGGGGCAAGCATCGCCATATCGCTGTAGATTTGTTTGCTATAGAATTCAGTGCAGTAATGTACAACTACCGTACCACTCCGTTGTTGAAACAGTCACAAAACTGATTGGAGATTCTTATCAACCTGTCAGTCACAGTTATATTTGCTCATGTCATCTAAAAGTGTGGCGAGGCCTACTTCCGAAGCTGTGATTGGATTTCCTCAGAAAGAAGTAAAGTTAAACACGTTTTGAACCACTCGTTTGAGGAGTTTTTGGGCGGGGCCAGGATGGAAGAAGGAGGTTGCCGCAAGTATGTAGTGCATAGTACCTGAATCTAACAGAAGACCTCGGCTTTGCCACCGAACCCTGCATGCCATTGTTAAATGCAACGTAGTATTAGGACTTGTGGTTTTTTGTCTCAATATGCTACACTATGAATACATTTGTTGTTCTCAGCGTAGGTGGAGAATTTCGTGCAAGATTTATTTGATCAGCTTTCGGTACTTAGCGCCTTCTTCAGATCTTAACAAAATATTACAATACATACATTACAATGAGACATACTAGCAATAGATATTTGTTTCCACCCACCGATCTCGTTGACGATGGG
Source organism: Ancylostoma caninum (assembly GCA_037903475.1). Lineage (NCBI taxonomy): Eukaryota > Metazoa > Nematoda > Chromadorea > Rhabditida > Ancylostomatidae > Ancylostoma > Ancylostoma caninum. The sequence goes on along the minus strand of JBAJFG010000615.1, from coordinate 1,853,970 downwards.
AAGGTAATCAAATCGCCCTGGGACCACAGTGGGTTTTTAAAGGACCGCGACACTGTAATGTTAACTTTTCGGGTTATCACCGCTTCTCCCATCCTTCTGCAATCGATCAAGTAATGAATCTTAGAGCTTCCATAAGTTCGCCCTGCTGTTAATCTCCGGTTTGCACCGCTTAATTTTCTTTGTCTATAGGATCTTTCTTTCCAGAGATTTTGACGAGAATGACGATGCAGTATTTTGACTTCGAAATTCGGAACAATTTCATACGTACGTAACATCGTACGGTGCTTGGAGAAGCTACTGCTGGGGTATGGCTGTGGGTGGTCGGTGCTCGTTCATAATCTCGAAAAACCATAGCTATCAAATGAGACTTCGGAACAGCAGCATCGTAGAATACTTTAAATACAAATGAACAATTAAGCATAGCTACATTTCCTACACTGTAGGTGGTTGTTCATAATAACATACAATTTCTTTACCAGGATGTTGTTGTACGACTCGTGACACAAACGTCCTCATGCGTTTTTAGTTCGTTTACCTAAAGCCACTTTTTTTCGTCTTATAGGGGTATCAAAAAGTTTCCGGCCTAGAGTACTTCCAAAAGATCTACAGCGAGCAAATTTTGTTGTAGTAAAATACAGGTCCCTCGAACACTAATACACTTTTCATGGCTCGATTTGAATTTTTTTAAACCGTTCAAAGAGCTGCTTTTCTCATTTGACTCAGAGTATCTTTCAACAGCCGACTCTTTGACGTTTTCGACATCAGGTCCCATCGTGCGAAGATGCTGTTTCAAATTTCCAGACAGAAAATAGTTGCTGGGTGCAAGGTCCAAACTATAGGACATGTGATTCAGTGATTCGAATCCACGTTCTCGTGTGGCAGCAAGCGCAACTCTCAATCTGTGGACGGGTGCGCTGTCGAAAAGCATGTGAAACCCACTATGGTTAGGTTAGAAAAAAGGGCCATTATTATTGAACGAGTCAGCTTAAGAGCATGAAACTTGGCATGGTGGATTTGAAGATTTTAGGCTACATGATCGCACTCAAAGTTTTGAGAAAAAAGGGATGGAACAGGTTGAGGCCGGAAACTTTTTGATACCCCTATAGCTTTCAATTTTGTCGGTAAGAAAGACTGATGTGCGTTGACCATTATTCGATCAACTGTTAGTTTTTACCGCTTTTCGACACCAGTGACGTAAGACCCATCAGTAAGGCATACGAGGCCTTTGCGATTTGAGTTTTTTTTTTATCTGTTTCCAAGAATATACTGATTTACACGTTTCAGCCTACATTGCAATAAGAATTTTGCCACCTATGTACATATAGTTAGGAAACACTGTCAGGAGAGACATAAGACGTCCAACTTTCGCTAGAATGCGTAGCTTCATCTAGATAAACGCAGTTTTTAGCGAAATATGTGCATCACCGGCTGTACGGTACATTCCGAACTGAATGCCAATGCCAGTTCTTCGACTTTACGATCAGAAAAATAGCAATAAATGATAGAAAAACGATTGATTCGAGAGTCTGCACATTCCTATGTCCTATATCTGCAAAATGACTGCACAACGACATAAATAGTTTGATCTATAACTATGGCATCCATAAACACATGTGACATGGAGAATAAGAATTACTGCTGTCTTTTTGAGAGGGGCTTTTGCATTAGCTAATGGGCGGCAGCTGGAATGTTTTGGGTCATGTTTCTTCCGCTAATAGCGGCAACAAGTCACGACAATTTGTGTCGCATTAGAATTCTTGCATTTTGGTTTCTAGGGGGAGTTCTGAGTTCAAAGGGGAGTTTACACGGCTGAAATAAAGGGTGGCAAGAGTTTATGGTACGGAACTTTCAAGTCGGTTTTTCCTTATTCATCGAATTACATACAACAACTTTATACTTGCTCAGCATTTGCTGCGATGCCCTTCTTCAATCTTCAATCCTTAGTCCAATGTTGCCAAACAGATAACCCCCGATCTCAAGTCTTTTCTGGATCGCATCGATAAGGTAGGCTGGGACTTTTAGAATTCGTAGCCGTAGTCACTCCAACCGGCTTATCTCACGGGAGAAAAAGAAATGAAATACTCAAGCTGGTGTGGTACCTTGCGTGGTGCTAACTATAATGAAGTAATAGTCCAGATTTAGCAGTGTAACGGTAGGTCAGCAGGAAGAATAGACAGCAATCTGCGTGAAAACGTGAAGGAGAACTGTGATATAATACTTGATTTGTTGCAAGTCCAATAGAGAGGATAGGATATTCAACTCTGCTCTGAGAGATCAATCCCTTATTGATGATATTGGAGAAATTTGGTGATTACAAGCGGATTCATGTCCAGATAGTAATTAGAGAAGAAATGTACTATGTATGTACATATGTTTAACTCAAAAAACTCATTAAATCCTCAGCAGAGTGGAGACTTTGAAATTGGTGCGATTTTACCCGATGAATTTAACGACACTTACGAGTTAGCTGCTTGTTCTCCGCCTTTTTTCATGCAAATGAATTGGTGAACTTAGAGCAAGGAGTGGAAAGGCAGTTTCAGGGAACAAGAATTGACAAAGTGGTGAAAGTTATAATAACGTTTTCACTGGGATATACCAATGCGTACTGATCCAGAAGCGCTTCTGACCAAAGCTGTAAGAGGAATACCTGGCACCATAGTAACATGCAGGCCCAGGATTTATGAACGCATAGCCAAGCAAGGCCAGGTTAGCAAACCAAATTCCATGCCCTATGTTTACTCAAATTGTGTAGTCCATGAGGTTACCAATCACGTTGACCATCATACATAGATTGAATTAATGTTCTATGAATCCTAGCCCAGGCAGTAGACGTTTCCAAATTTGACCTCTTCCACCTCCTTAAAGGCAGCACTCACGGAAATTTTTGGGTTTTTCGCGGTATATCGGGGTTTTTAGGGGCGATGAACTCATTGACAACGATGAAATAGTGTGAAACACGCGGAAAACATAGAAAATGATGGCGGTGTTTCATGTGTGTCCACAGCGCGGATGAGTGTGATGGGTCCCGCCACGGAACCCTACAAACGGTACGAATTTCACAAACAAGCCCTCGCTGAACCACATGCGCACACCCTGCCAACGGCGTTAGGTGGCGCGACGGAACCCTAATGTCCAGAGCAGCAGATGTGTCCACGGCAGTACTTTCTCAGGTAGGCGACCATTCAAGGATTCGAATCTTCAACTTACTGTTGCGATTGTCCAGCGGCCGGCTACATGGTAAGCTACTCATTTCAGAAGTGAAAATTTCCGTGAGTGCTGCCTTTAAGTAAGGTGATGCCAAAATACCGCTCGTAGCTCACATTGTCCCGTGCAGAATTGAGCCCCTGATGTTCCGCATGACGGCGAGCATCTTTCTGCCGGAACTTATGAGCTAACGGCAGCCTATTTTCGAATCCTGACGTCATTGGGTGGGAATAATTTGTTTCCGCTCGCTAGCGCTATAAACTTCCTCGTAGCTGTTGTACAGCGCCAGCTACAAACGAAGAGTACAGAGCTCCTTGTGGTGCCAGGCAATGATCCAAAAATACTACAGCATGTTGCAAAGACGCGGCTGTTAAGTGTAGCACGGACAAAACAGTTATATCATAGTGATAGCTCGACACGCATTCCTTTCGGTCGACTACAACACCCACGCTGCCATGGGGTCCCCCTCTGGACACACTGTCTTTTCCGGCAAGCGATAAGACGAATACTTTGGAATCTAAAGAAAAACTCTGGAATTTGAGCACGATAAGAACAAAGTTCGTCGCCAGCTATCACGACGAAATCGGAAATCACGACAGCAGATTTAAGGAAGAAAAACTTAGTCTATTTTCCAGAAAGCTTTTACAAAAATTTCAGCTTCGTGATAGTGTAGTTAATCAATCTTGAAACATATCTATAACAATAAAAACATCATATATAAGTAGCCTGTATTGCAAAACCTACCTGTACAAAAAGTCATTCGTAATCTCATCGATAGTAGTGACCTGGAAGTTGCTGCATTTGACGCCCCCACTTTTTTTCGCATATTTCCCGTGTTCTTGTAAGTATTTATTGAGAATCCCTAGAACAAATTGTCAGCGTACCATTTTCCGAAAACAATTTGCAGACAACCTCTCGACTAGCAAACCGTTTCGACAATTTTGACCCCATCATACTATCCAAAAACATACTGTCAGCAACCTCTTCTCCACTTGTCGACAGGAATAGTCGAAACAAGTTGTCGACTATTTTCGCACAAGAACAACTTGCCAGCAAGCCTTTTTGATTGCAGTGGTGGTCGGCAAGTTTCAGCTGAACAAGATGTCAGCAAAGGAGATTAAAAGCAAGTTGCAGGCTAGCTTCCTCACCCACCTGATATTCGATGCAACCATTGAGGACAACGTTGCAATAGCTACCTTATTCCAATTGGTAAAAATCTGGCACCAACTTGATGGCAATAAAACGCAGATGCAATTTTACACCAGGCCTAAACGGTCAGCATGTTGTCAGCTGGAAAAGGGAAAGGCAAGTTGCCAGCACTTTTATGCTGCTGACAAGTTTTCAGCACAAAAGGACAAAAACATGTTGGCAACAAGCCTTGGAGTCGACAATTTGCTGGTAAGAAAAGGTGGCAGCAAGTTGTTGGCAAGTTTGAACAATGAAGATAAAATCCCGACAAATTTCGGAACTTAATACTAACTTGTCGCCAAGATAAGGCGAAAACAAGTTCTCAACAAGCTTATGGGCGAGCAAGTTTCAGATGCGACCAGAAACTTACTGGTCAAGTGCTCGCCAGCAAGTAGTTTCAGGATTTCTGAGTATAGCAAATCTACAATTACAATATGTATTCCCACTTGCCCATTAAGGCGGCATACCACTCATTCCTCTTGAAGAGCTTCGAAAGTGGTTGTTTTGTTTTCCTTGTTCATTGCCTTCCTGTTTGGAAAAAGAAACAAAACAGGCATATAAAACATTTTAAAAAACCAATAACTTGTAGTACCCCTAGTCACCTCACAGAAAATCTCAGAGCAGGTTGAAATCTGCAGTGACGAACATCTTGTCAGCGTTAATGACGATCGTCATGTGTTCAAACTAAGAAAACACCCTTTGGCCGCCGTACCGACTGAGAGATTGTGTGCTGCCAAACAATGACAAGTTCGAGTTCATTGTAGCAGTAACTTATGACGAGCAGAGTTCCTCACATTCCAGCCATCAAAAACACGGCGACGACGAGTTGCCCTTTGATAGCGTTAGGCCCCATTATGTCTATCTCAGGTACACAGAGGGAATGTCACTTGACTGATGTGTCACTGCTGAATGCTTTACGATAGAAACGGTGCACTACATTCTGCACGATTCCTAGAACATTTGCAGATAAAAACAACACGAAACTATGGTACATCCTGAAATTTCCGCCAAAAATTTCGCCAAAATTCTGGAAATATTTGAAAAAACACAAGCACATGAGCAGCTATCTTGGGTATCGAAGACTAGGAGATGTATCTCTGCGTTGCCCTCAAATAGCCCCTAGAGTTCTTTTTGAACTTTTTTTAAATGCAGCCACGTAGGTGTGTACACCTGCCTACAACTGAAGAGCCAGCTGCTGTGCGAATTAAGCAGATGAGGAAAATAAAGCACTGGAATTTCAGTGTTAAAAGCCAAGAAACCGTTAGATTTTAAGCCAGTACATACAGTCCTTGCCAAAATCTTGGATTCTGTGAATCCCGAAACGCGGTGGGATCCGAACGATGGATGCGTGGAGAGTATGTTCTAAACGAGAACGTCAAGTAGGTCCCACCGCGATTTTGATCTTCTTGACAAGGACTGTACACTACTTGTCGAAAAGATAGACGGATTGCGTGTGGGCTTTCATGGCGTCGCGACCGCAGAATCGCAACGGGACCCACTCGACCCTCTCACCTCGAGCATGCTATCTACGCATCCATCGTTCAAGGAATCCGTTCATCTTTTCGACAAGGATTGTATTATGCACATTATGCTATCTTCTTATCATTGGATGATTTTGTTTTGTTGTTCAAAGTTGTTTTGGAATTTCTTGAAAACCAAACAATAATTGGGAATATTATGGACAGTGCGTTCACGGATCGACAGATTCCGAGGCATCCATGAATTTGAAAGTTCTGAAAAATGTGTCAAATTATGATTGAAATCACACATAACCACACATAACTAAACGAGATTCAGGCGCTTTCACGTAGAACGTTAAACAGATCCGCCAGCTGATTCGATTGCTGAAACCCTTCGTATCATATTTTCGTTACTGCCTGCTAAGTTCAACCTGTAAAGTACTATAAAATATCGAGAACTCAAAGGCACAACAACTTGAACTTTGTGATATCTTGCCAGCTACATTTATGTCTAAATAATATGATTCCAGTGATGTGCCCTGAAACAGGAGCCCGTTTGAAGGGTCCAATTTATGGGAGTGGGAGAATGCTCACCATCGATCAGCTCAGCACCTGCATTGTTGTAACCATATAGTACTGACAAGATAAAGCTCACTAGCTGACTTATACGTGATTGCTTTGTTTTGCTTTCATTTAATGTTGTTGTTTATCACAACGAGTGCTGGATGTGCTCGTTACGGAGCAGATCACTCAACGTAGCTGTCCTCACCTGCTGTTGTGCGAGGGAGTCAGCAAATCGAGTGGGTTGACGTGGGTTCTGGATCGGAGACAATGCTATCGCTGTTTTGCTCAACGGAAACCACTTTTCCTCGGACATAAACAATTTCCTCAGGAAAATATCCAAGGAAACCCATTCTTTCTCGGTCATTTTCGTTGGACTTCTGTTCGCTTTGGAAAGGGAGAAGAGGGGGGGGGGGAGGGCATAGATATTTGATAATGTCCGGGCCAGCTGGTTAACGGCTTAGCTCGGTACATCGCAGTCGGAACTGAATTTCTGAGTAAATATCACTTTTTGCAGAGAAGATTAAGAGACAGCTAGCTCTTTTCGACTCTTCCCTAAAATCACTGCAATCCCTTCAGGGAACACCAAAAACCGCATGCATCAGTGAAATTACCCATGCAAAGTTGTTGCACTACCCGGATTTACCCCTTACCAGCCACCCTGCAACGAGTTCAGGGGAGCGGATCTAGTCAGCCGCAGGGACTGGCGTTGGTGGGGTGGACCGGCAGGAGTTGGGGGAGCGGAGTGGACTAAAGGATTCAGCTTGAATTGAAAGATAATTACTGAAATGAAACCGAAAAACCACAGAAATTTACATGGGCCAACAAAACCACAGAAACCAGTGATCTCCCACACTCCACACAACAATACCCCTGTTTCTCGCTACCATGTTATCACCAGAGCTAGGGAAACTCTTATAAGGATGTTATGAACTGCTCAGATCAAAAACGCGGAAGCAAAGCCGAGAAACTAAACAATTGCTCAGTCGTATGAACAAAGCGCCACAGGTTCCAACGAAAAAAAAAAGCGCAAAGAAAACAATTCATCATGGGAAGCAACTGAACTTACACAAAGGCGTTAGAAAAAATTCTTCATTCATCAAGTCGCGTTTTTTTTTCACCACACAACGAAGCTGCAGCGGATAGGGGTTGTATGTACACAAAACGGATGTCTATGTACGTCTCATCTCGGCGTCGCTTAGAAAATTCCAATCCATCACGACCGCAGCGAGTCAGTTGACGTACATAACCGCCGTCGTTTGTGTTGTCCCGGGATTGTGTTGTTACATCGCAGGAGCAGCGCTCGCAGCTGCGGCTGCGACGACGGCGGCGAGCTCCCCCCCCCCGCAGTCAGATGAGCTGAGCGACCAGCAACAAGACGGATGCGGATTGCGTAGAAACGGAGGTGGACATCTGATGTCGATGGATGAATGATATGTCGGATTGCGTGAGCGATGTTTACAACCGGAAACAAATAGCTTATTTCGTAGTTGGTGACGTCTACTGTGGAGGATAAGCTGTAATGTCGGCACTCCTTTTGAACTTCCTGCCAAGATTTTGTTGAAAATGTTGCACTGAGATCTGTCATCTCTGGAAGCGCACACTTTGTTTCGTATCTTCTAGGGGTTGTTCGATGCTCAGCAAAGAGGCCGAGAAAACCAGCAAATGATTTTTCGAAAAGAATTGAGAAGTTAACTAAATATGGCGCATCATACACTTACTTCCCGCTGCTGGCTAAGAGACAAGAGCGAAATTTCTTGCTTGGAGGGTTCTCAAAAAGGATAGTTCGGTAAGCTTTTGCTACATACGTACATATTCATTTATTTTTCATTTTTTCATCCAATTTTCATCCTGTTCCATAAAAACAGAGTAAAGTTCGCTGCTAGAGGAACCAAGGTGGTGAATGCAAAGGAAGGTGAAGGGAGGGGATGGAGTTGACGAACAGAAGGGAGAAAGGGGTGGTGATGGAGTTAGAGGCGATAATGGGCGAGTGCCCAAAATCATCGGATAGAGTCAAAAATCACTAGAAATTTAGCTAGTTTATTTCTAACTCCTTCCTCCCATCATTGTTTTAAAACGTCTTTAAAAAATAAAATCTAAGATTAAGTTACTATTATCTATTCTTGGAATTCTGGCCGTTTGGGTTTCTTTTCGGTGGTTATTCCAGTTTTTCTTTCCTCCCCCCCCCCCTTCCTCTTCTGCATCTACCGATGATTTCCACAAAGCTCAGAACTTAGTTGTCCACTTTATTACTTGAGCATTTCCCTGTACATATGCTGTCCAACATGGACAAACAACAAAAACTATGAGAGATCTCGCTGCTTCAAGTATTTTTTTGTGTAGGTTGGTGACTCGTTTTATCGAAAGGATGGGACGGCTTCCCAAGGACCCAAAGGTGATGGAGGAAGGGTGATCCGAGCAGTCAATGCCAACTCTTATTAACAAGCGTAAAATTTCCACTGAATATTCGCACCCCTTGAAAAAAATGTTTTCTCTTGCGGCCTAGAAAATGAGGGATGATGTCCACACAGAATCAATTGAGCTCTAAACCGCTTGGATGTGTTTCCAATATTCCCATCCGTCGACACTAAATTTAGGTTTAACTGAGGACTTTTATGCTGGATGATAACAAATCACCAGAACTTATCTACCCCCAAAGAAATCCGCATCGGATCTGTAAGCAAATGGTGTAACAGGTTAAATTTCAACAAGAGAAATATAGAGATCTACTTCTAATAGCATAGAAGAGACCAATTCAGGCAAGGATACCTAATTTAAGGATGAACGAGGTAATAAGAGAAGGAAGTTGCGAAAGACAAGGTATTTGTTTAGGTATTTCGTCAATAATGGGTAAAAGATGTCTCGTTTGCACTTGTTCTTTAAAGAAAAAACAGCAGTTTACGCGTTTTATGCAATGAGTAGCCGCTAAACCTCTTCCGGGGGTTCTTATTGAACTTTATTTTCATCACCATGCTTCTTCAATTACAGAAAAAGAAGAAAATATATCCGGCAAATGATGGGCCAAAACGATAGAACAACAGGGTGAGCGAGGAACTTTGATAGGAAAAGTGCTAATTTATAGCGTTGAACAAACGTCTTCTTCTGAGGCATTCTGTGAGGCAAAATCAGCTTGTGCTCCCAACCCCTTATGCACACAATACATCTCGATTTTGTGCTGAATGAAATCCACTTACTCGTTCTGGCAAAATCTGGCAAAATCTTTTGGTGACTGCGGCTCTCATTCATTCAGTATTTATCTATGGAATCTCATCTATGCAATGCGATATTTTACCTCTTTAACAAAAAGTAAGCGAGTATAAAAAGGAATATAACCCGAATACATATGACTATATAGATCCACGACCCAGCAAATAGGACCCAACCGATTGTAGCGAAAGATAATTCGTTTGGGTTGTCTCTCAAACGATCTCGAACAATGGAATTCTAGCTCTAATTAAAACCTCGAAAAAATGTCAAATCATACATCCATCTCAGTCGGTAAGGATTGAAAAGTGTCAGTTGCTTCTCTTTGAGGAATCCATGAGTTTGCCGAGGTCAGAAATGTTAAAAGAGTGGAAGAATTGCCGCGGTAGCAAGCCCCATTGTCAATCCGTTTCGCGAATCCCCAAATCTCTCCCATCGCGCCGAGTTCCTCATGTCGTCCGGCACGCTCAAAGCTCCGATGCTTCCGACTACCGTACCATAATCGATATCAGAAATATGTGCAGTTTTAAGAACGAGGCGTGGGTGTGCGGGCGGCGATTGGACGGCTGTCGCCGATGGCATGCGCGTAGGCCACGCCCACCACGATCCGCGCCGCGGGTTCCCCGCCCCTTCACGCCGCGGATCTCCCACATCTTTCACATATCGCGCAGGCAGGACTAAATCCACCACAGCATAGACATGTCGGACGTTGAGGACGAGCATGCTGAAGACGTTGAGCAGGACGAGAATGACGTGCCTGAGGTGAGCATTGTCGAATACTACGCTACTAACCAAGTTTGTATGACAACTCGTCCATTTTCCTCGTTAAGAGTTGTTGGTTGTTAGATTCTATACTAACCAATATTTTCTACTTTTATTTTGACCCTATCACTGATCGTTTGTTCTGGAGTTTCTGAAAAGGGATCAGATAGATTCTGCAGTTTCTGAAAAGGGATGAGATATATTATGCAAGGATACAGCTCCGAAGTTGAAGGTTTTGCTGTGTTAATCTTGCTGTTACCCTAGAAATCAGAGCTGTGAAGAAGCCATAGGTCCTCTCATCACGTCAAAGATAGCCTAAGACATAATCTCTGAGTGTTGTCATGTGTTATAGGATTTATATCACTGTGAGAAACGCTTGCCTAACGGCTTCTCACCAAGCAGAATCCCTCTTGCTGTGGCGAATACCTTTTACAGGTTGCAGGATCAAAAGATTCTAGGGAATTCTGTGGGCAGAATTTTTTAGTGCTACTATAGGTCTCTGGGGTTGCTGTGAGCGTCCTGTGGACATTTTAAGAACCCTGGTCCCTTGGGAACCTTTTATTTTGATTTTCATTAGGTGCTTACATATTGAGAAAGCACTTCAACTAAGTACTGGATCTCACACGATTTAACGCAGTACTGGACCTACTGGACCTCACAGGATCATCCTCTATGTCTTCTCGGAATTAACCTCTCCATAGTCCCGCTGGCTTAAATTAGCCCTTGTCTTCAGTCTCCGAATTTTCCGAGAAAAGCGCAAATTTTCCGGAAATTCTTGGATTTCTTCAACATTCAGCTCCGAAGTGTAACCTATTACTATCTGTTCAGCCACGTCAGGGGATCTCCTCAATTCTGACTTGGCTGTTTTTCTCTATCACCATTGCTGTGGTGTTGGCTAAGCGCATCGCGTCGCGCTTTAAACATTCAGCGCCGTGCGTCTCGAAACTGTTGTAATAATGTAACTACTACGAGCTGGCAGGCAAGCAGGCGCTTCTATCCACACAATATGCACGGGGGTCTGGGGAATCCGGGCTGTATTAGTATTGGATCTCACAGAAGTGCCTCTTATATCAAGACGAAAACCTTCACAGATACTATAAAAACCTTGAAGCATTCCTACTCTAATTCAAGAGCTTAAACCTTGTGTAATCTTTTGCAGGAAAAGGTGACACCTCAGCTTTACTTCTAAATGCATTTTCCTATAATTATAAGCAGGAGGAAACTTTTCCGCACAGTTTTCGTATAAGGGCAGGGCACATACGAAAAATAACAAACGCAAATATAAAATCACAACAAAAATTTGAATTACTTACTTTCACCTGGTTTTCGACAAACTCATATAGGCTCAAGAAATAGGAGGTAAATGAATGACAGAACGCGGGACATTTCCGGGGTGAAATTATTTGGAAGAAATTTCCGTGCAAAGGAACCGCATTGCAAGAAAAAACAGTTCAATTGAAATGTGTTGTAAACATTCAAATTTTTATACTAAATGAGGTGCGTACATATAAGTTGTATATAAAAGTATGTGCAAGTATGTGTATAAAAGTTGTCTGCCACTTTTTCGTTTTGAATGGTTGAATGCGTATCAAAAGATTCCATCCAGACAGATACATATTGAGGGCAATGGAAACTATTAGGAATGGTAAATCACATATGTACATTGATTTCCATTATTCTGGATGACAAAAACATAAGTTTTCATTGAATATTGGTCCTCCAGTTGAAGGTTTCACTGTTTTTCTTTGATTTCAAGATGGCATTTAGTAGAACAAAATGTTTCTTTTTACCTTACTAAACCAATCCGCGCCTCCCAAAACCAGCCCTCAACTACCCACTGGAGATTCCGCTTAGAAAAGGGCAGCGATATCAGCATAAAGAATAGGGTATTTTAAGCATAACAGAAAGAAAACAGCATATTTCCTACTTTTGGAAATCATCGGAACATCTTCAGATCACAACAGAAAAAACTTCAGCTCTTCCATGACTTTGTTCATGTCAAAATTTATGACTGTATTTAATAGATCCAATCAAATCCTAGAAAGCAACCTTCCATAGAGAACGGGATTGATCTTGTGCTATGGTGTCCCCATGGAGGTGAGAGCAGTCAAGCAATGTTTATGATTGTAGTAAGAATACCGATGTTAGCACCTAGAAGGGGACAGACTCAACTAGGAATTAGCAAGGAATACTGAAATTTTCCTAGCATTTTCGCTAAATAATAGCAAGTAATAGCAAACATGGTGATCAGCCCATAACATCCATAGCAAGTTCATGGCGATGCTTTAATTTTCTCCCAATTTGCACTACAGATTACAAAAACGAACCAAATGCAAATTAATTGCAAAATCACTCCCATATCCTGGATTTTGACAAAACCAACTAATAAGGATTTCTACTACGTACGGGACGATACCATACTATCCTCTAAATTAGGTATATGTAGCTACCAACATCTATCCATACACAGAAACACATTTTCCCCTTCGATTTCCGAAACCTCCATTTTTTCAGGACGAAGAGAAGGAAGAACACCTCACGCCTTCCGGCGGCGCGCTTGGATCGGCCGCGCTGAAAAGCCCCACTCCCGGCCGACAAACCGGCTTCAACGTGCCACAGACCGTTCTGCGAAAGTACGTTCGTTTGACAGCTACATTTATTAGACGCACAACAGTTGTGCTACACTATGGCATCCGGGGGAGACGTGCTGAAATCAGAGAGTTGTCGTTCGCACTTGTCGCTTTTTCTACGAATTCTTCGACGACCTCGCCTAAAGTTTGTACATTCATGAGTGATACATCGAGCATATTGACAAAGGTTGAGATATTACATTGAAATCAAGAGTTTACTAGCCTAGTTTAAAAGAGTTGTTAGCATACTACGGTCAAAATAATGTACTAGATTCATTCAAATATTTGATTTTCACTAAATCGGAAGCTTGGACGTCCAAAGATGAATGAGAGATCCAAGTTCAGAAAGGCCTACAGCGCTTTGTCACCTTCAAATGTTCGAATTTTTGAACTAGAGCTCAGAAGACTGGTTGAATTAATTCGGTTTCTATTCGTTTCGAAACAGATCTCTAAGACTTGACATCACCTTATTAAGGGTATTATCGGACAAGTATCACCAGACCGCTTCCTGTCGTCGTGGTCAAATAAAAATAGAAAACCACTGTTTTAATAATCTCCACGATAGTGACGGATAAATCATGAATTCCGTTCGTCACCAATGCTATATGTAGAGTTGGTAAATCCTGATCAGGTGTTCGTTCCTGAACACTAAAAGGGGGCGCAAGGGCCTGGCGCAAAGCCCATTTATTTTTTGTTTATTTATTTAATGCTCCAGGAGTGCGCTTACAGATAAAACGTTCATGGTAAGGCATTAGTTAGTAATATTGAGGAACCTTGGGTAAGCTAAGAAAAGTAGGCAATGGTGCATATACGGACCATTAATATGAGTGCTATGGTCAGGCCCATAAACATAGATCACCGGCATCTAGTTGTTTTTTTTTTCGAAAGAGAAAAGAGCATTTACTTCATCTCATGGTTGGTATGTATCCGTAGTTGGATTGACACTCTGTATCCACAGATAGGACCTAACGGTCGAGAAGATTAGGAGTTGTTATCTCCATGGATGAGAGATTCTACAGAAAAAAGCGAGGGTCGTGTATTTTTGATTGAATACTCTATGTACTATACTTTTTTGTAATAAAACTCCATCTTAATCAACTTATCATTTTGAGTCAGATCTCTATTCTGGTTCTTTTCCTAAGCGCTTCTGAGAGGAGCACCACGTCACGGCGTTGGCATCCTCGCGAAGCTAAGAACAAACAGCAAAACCACAATAGAAAATTAATATACATGGAATCGTTCTTGCCTTATTAATTGACCGTACAATTGTAATGCTTATGGAAGATATAGAAAGTATCCTCCAGGTTTTCAAGCCCCTTATACCAACCTGACGGGTGCTATATGTCCGATAATCCTTCACAGCCTTGCCATTACACCACAACTTTGACGTTACGCTCTGATTGGTGGGTGTGCATAGAAAAATTACTTGGGATTGAAGCTGTGCAATACAAAGAAATGCAAAAAAAAAAAAAAGTTGACAACGGGGTGGGGGAGCAGGGCCGATTCTTCTTTTCGAATACCCTGCTGAGATGTACTGATCAGGCGAAATGCTCTGACGTAGTAGGATTTTCAGACGTTGCTTCATAAACATCTATTACGTGTTTAGCAGTGGCGGACGCAGAAAGTGGGCGGGAGGGGGGGCGTGGGAAGAAAAGTGGGGTCTCCGCCGTTTTGGGGACCCAGACGGAAAATAAAATTAATAATAATATTAATTATAATAATAAACAATAAATAAAAAATATATTAAAAATAATAATAAAAATAAACAATTAAAAATAAACTAACACAAGATTTTTATTTGTATTGTAAAGTAATTTCGAAAATTTGGCGACCCATTCTCGGGGGGGGCGCGCGCCCCCCCCCCCCCCCCCTGCGTCCGCCACTGGTGTTTAGGTAGTACTTTTCTCATCTACAGCAAAAACAATTAGAGTGCGAGGATGCTGCTACTAAATGTAAAAAAATTGAGAAAATTTGTTCAATAAGATAAGAAAATACATGTGGAAAGTCAAGATGAATAGGAACACACCTTGGAGAGTGCGGAAGAGTAAAGAATATTGACAGACAACGCTTCTGCATCTAAATTCCGTAACTACATATAAACAAGCGTGAAAAGATGTTTGGAAAAGGTTCAAGAAGCAGGATTCTAGAGCAAGTACGCAAACTTTGAATGCTCATAGATGCGATTTCTAAGAGGTCCCCCACATTTTTTGTTCAAAAAAAGCGAAAAAGGACTGAAAACATTGGACATGAGTGCGAAACGTTGCTGAAACACGGATAACCAAACCTATTGCTATTCTCTTTTCAGGCAACAGCAGTACTCTGCTGGCAAACCATCTAAGCATGACAAGACGAAACTCATGCGTTCCGAAGGAATCATCCCCATTCAGGCCGGATCCAACAAATATGCCTCGCAGAAGGGAATGACTGGTGAGTAGACAAAACATTGCATTTATCAACCATTTGTTCTTTGAACCCTACGCAAAAGCTCAGTGAAACAAATTCACTTTGTCTTCTGATTACGAGTGGAAGTGATTGGAAAATTTCTGAGCAAAATTCATGGCACCTCTCGATGAAGTAATCCATGTATACAACATAGCAACCTATGCTAAGGTTCAAGGAAAGGGACATAGCAACCCTTACGACAAGTTTTTCAAAAATTTGAGCGGTGCGCGTGGGCGCCAAATTCATGTGAATGCATCACTAGAACATTTGTTAACGAGGGAACAAGCGAGGAACCCACGGACATCACATCATCCTGGTCAGGCGAAGATATTAGGATATTTCTTGCTGAAGATTATGGGGTTTTCCACCCTTTGACTGGCGTACAAGTTACACTCCTCGGTCCGTAGCATCCTTTGGTTTTCGGGCATTAAATTATTGATCGACGTCATCGATTTTTTACAGTTTAGCTTCAATCTAGACCGCAGTGCGCCTACTGTGGCTATCCAGCACGCTGACCACCGATCTGACAACGAGTACTCGAATAGAAAAGAATGATAGGCCAGAGTTTCTAATTAACTCTAGGGTTATTTCTCGCTTGTTCTATGTAGTCTCTGGAATTCTACATATAGAGATTTCTTCAGTTCCAATTCCTTTTGCATGTAGACAGTCACGAGTTCAAAAAAAAGGAGAAAACTCGGTCTTTCTTAGATATGCCTGGAATTTGCGTCTCGATCAAAAGTCCGCATACTTTCGCTCAGATGGCGTCAGTCCCATAGCAAACTTCACGGAAATTCCGCACAGTGGTATGTCTGCTGATAACGCTTCACTCCGTGCTGTCGGCGTAGGCGCGCCTGTTCTTGGGTTCGAATCAGAGACCAGTCGTGCATAGCATAGAATAAGAAAACAACATCCGGTTCTGAGAAATCATGTATTGTGGAGCGCGCAGACGGCTAATATTAGAAATCTCAGCGGTCAGTATTACTAGGGTTCTGATGTAACCGGACCTGTGGTTGAAGGTCATGTTTCATGCTAAAATTTGGAACGCTGCCAGAGTTTCTGTTACGATGCCAGGTGTAGCATACCTTATTGAGATTACCCAGGGTAAACTTGTCAACGCTACACAATTTTGGCCATTGTCAACAAACGCTTTTCTGTATACATAGGAGCCAACAATACGCCAAATTACAGTCATCACAAGAGATATTAGGTTGGTGCATAATTAAGGCGGCTTTTCGCAACTCCTCTTCTCGTTCCAAATTATGCTTCTTAAAAGATTTTTTTCATGCAAATAATCCCACTTGTTCCATTTACTAAGGGTGGTACCAGAAATCTTATCCACATTCACCATCTCATGCTCTACCACTTCGGGAAAGGTTGGAATGCAGCATAGTCATTCCGCGATCTCAACGAAATTCTGGCCGAAGAAAAATCAGCAAAGCCAAGTCGAAAATATTCAGGTAACTCAAGAAGGAAAGTAAAATCCTACACATGATGAAGTAAGAGCTGTACCGTCAAATTTGGCGACCAGAAACTTCCGGCAGCCGTGGAAGGGAAGGAGGTTCGATTGAAGAGATTCTCCAGAAATGGAGCTTCGCTACAGAAACTCGGTGGAAGTCCTAACACTGTTCCTGTCTGAGAATTCGTGCCATTCGGCCAATCTCCATGCTTTTCTAAGCCTTGTGAGAGGAAGAACTGTGGTTGCATGGTCCATATTGAAGAGGTTGGACAGCATTCCCGCTGTCAAACTTTCGTCCTCTTCCAAGCCGCCTAAAATTCCTGGTGCTCGGAATTTGATGGCCAACCTCTTTTTTCTTCATCTGTGAGGCTCGTACCTTACGTATACGAACAATCTTTTAACAGCCTTGCTGATTGGTCCATCTTTGAAAGGCTCGCTGAAGTCGCAGAATGACTGTGCTTCATTCCAAGTTTTACCGAAGTGATGGAGCATATTATGGCGGATGTGGATGCGGCTTTCGATAGCACCTTCAATAAGTGGAAAGAGTGGATTGTTTTCATGAAACAACCATTTGAGAAGCTTTAATTTTTACGGAGAAAAGAAGTCGCGAAAAAAGCCCCATTAATCATGCACCAACCTAATATATCCCAGCAGTCGGATTGCGAACTGGTCAAATCGCAGTGTTATAAGTTTAGCTGTATGATGTCAGCGAAAGAAACACTAAAATAGCAACGTTCCCTCAACGGCCCGTCTTTCAAGTGGTGTAAAATGGTGCGTCGTTGGATCGAGGGATCAAAGTGAAGGTCCAAACCCAGTGTTTTCATAATTTTGCAATAATCCAAAACTAATGATGCGTTAGTAGACTCTCTCACAAAGTGTACCTAAGTATAGAAATGAAAATCTCGAGAAATAAAAACTTCCACTAATTACATTTATTTCCTTGTTCGCGTACTTTTCTTCAGATACAAACAAGTGAGTACAAATGACATTCCATGAGGCCATCCAAGATACCATCTGATTAATCGTACTTAGGACAGAATAATGTATCAGATGTGCTCGAACTTGAGTACTTTACCCCGAATAAGAGAAAATCCTGGTATTCGAGAATGAGAGCAAACCTAGTCCTGGTCCAAACATAGGAAATGTTGCGTAGTCCAATTTTTCGAATGTATGGAATATTATTAGTTAAATTACTCGAACTACTAGGGTTCATTCGATCTTAAGTGTAATGGTGATGTCTGAAAATAGATCTGGAACTATGCTCTGAGATAGTGGGAAAGAACAAAACAGTACTTTGGACCGGACTTATTTGCCGAGGAGCAATTGCTCGTATCTTAATCCCATTATCGCACTCCGTATAGTAACAGGTGCAAAGGGCGAAATCGACGAGCCGTCGTGAACAACCTGCACACAAACCACGGCTAGAGACATTTCGGAGGCAATAGCAGGAATATGAATCCTCTGGAGAGACATACAACTTTTCAGGATTTGGTGTGCCTCGTGATGTCATCGACAAGGTCAAGTCCGAGAACCTGGCCGAGATCACCGACGAGAAGAAAATCGAACTGCTCAAGGGATCCATGTGGCTGCAGTCTGGTACCAACAAATTCGCCTCTCAAAAGGGACAAACTGGTGAGCATCCGTAGAAGGTGGCGTTCGTGCGTGGATTTTAGGACGGGTCGCATGTGTTGGATTTCAGGCTTCGGTTCTCCTCGTGATGTCAACTACAAGACGAAAGGAACAGGTGGAGCTAGCGAAGTTCCTGAGGAAAAGGTGGGTACAGTTTCAGTACTATCATACAATTATGTGCTACTGGTAACGAACTTTGCTATCCCGTTTGACTCAGGTAAGTTCACTGATTGAACTCTTATAGCCGTTTCACCATGAACTGAATAAAAATAGGGAAAGAAATTTTACGAAAACATATCTTACACTGTTTGAATACTCCGCTTAAGTACGGCACCATGCGTCGCTGGCGCTCTGATCACGTGAGTTTGAAACTGAACCATGAAGGGATGCGGAAACTCAACTATTAAATTTGAAAGCCATTGTCGCTTCAACTTACATCAAGTGTTTAAAAAATTAAATCAATCGCGCGATTTTGCACAAAGATAGACAACAAAGCTGCCTTGGGGAAGTTCGCCCTTCATGATAACGGAATCCTGACAATAAAAATTTAGGCCCGCGCCTCCGATGGTATCGTCCCCCTCCAATCCGGAACCAACAAGCTCGCCTCACAGGCCGGTATGACTGGTATCGGTATGCCTCGCATCGTTGATGGTGAGTTATTGGTTCAAAATTCAGGGTAATCATTAAGAACCTTAGCGAAAAATAACCAGAAAACTCTGACCGTTTATAGTGCGCAAGGCAGACGAGCAGGACCGTGAATCGCAAGGATTTATCCATCTCCAGATGGGAACCAACCGATTCGCCAACCAGTCTGGTATGACCGGCTTTGGTATGCCACGTCACAATATCACCAAGTAAGCCATACCAATATCCTATCCATTAAAAATTCCGCAAAAATTCGTAAAAGAGCACGCATTGGCGTTTCGTCCAAAATAAATAAAACGAAAAATTTTACTGAGAAACTATCGTGACTTTATCTCATAATTTTCCCACGTAAATTCTCGAAACATTGATATCAACAAAAAATATAATTGTTTCTTGCCAAATGCTTAACATTTGTAGATACAAGGACGAGGTTCGCGGAGAGATGCCCCATGATGAAGGAACCACCTCCAGGCAGACTTCTGGATGGAGAGAGGGTGAGTTACTCATCTTATCCCTTCCCATATCTACCTTGAAAGTCACCTATCCATACATATTCTTCACCTTATTCACTCACTACTATGTAAAGGGTTTTTGACCCCTAATGTGGTATAATTTTCCTCCTCAGTGTGCAGCTTTTGAAGGGCTTTTTATTTATCACAAGCTTTGTCATCTGTTATTACGACAGAAAGAATCCGTTTCTCTGCTAAAATGAGCTAAACGGCAGAACAATAAAAGAAGAAAATGTTTGGCTCAGAATATCGGCCCCAGCTAGCAACTCAGATTTTAATATTCGAGCAGCGGCCTTCGCCCTTTCAGAAAGTTTATTGGTATTGCTGGCCTAGTCGTACGAACACAGTCCGCACCTTTATGATACTTTTTACAAGCAGTGCGCAGTGAAACCATCTGGTGTTCATAAACTAAAGATCTTCACAGCAAACTACTCTCAGCCTTAACTCCCTTCCTTGCTGTAGGGTAGCAGACGAGAAGCGAGCTCTTTTTACCTATCACATGTATCGCTGCCTCGAAAAAAAACTTTCGATTTTCGGACAGTTAACCCAAGGGAATAATTCGCACTTCCCTGCAGATTTCTCTCAGAAAGAAAGCTGTTCTGTTTGAAGCTACATATACGTAAATATGCCAGGGATTAGGATAAATTCTCGGGAGAAGAAGGCTGCAGCAAAAAAGGGAATAGGAAATTCCACGTTTTTTTTCTCGCTCTATTAGGATTTCAGATGTAAAAGGGCTTTCTCTGGGAATCTGTAAACATTTTTGAAGAAAAATTTTTAAGGTAACGTTGAATTGAGAACTGCTCACGAATCACCACTGAAATTTATTTACTGGATATCATTAAAGGCAGTGTGTCACCTCGTTTTCCTCTCTGAGCTTTCCCAGATTCTAAATCTGCTCGACACGGTGAAACCAGCGGTTATTCAGAATATTACAAAACAGCCTTTGAACCCGTTTTCTGAACGTTTTTGAGGAAGGGACTTGGAACAGTTTGTCGAGCCGAGTGGGCACGTGAAACTGTTGATCTCATCGATCGGACACATCTAGACGTGGTGGCCAATGCTGCAGACGTGGAGGACAGCCAGCACATCCACGGCTGCTCCGCCCAAGTGGTCCGTGAACTGCACTTTCGGACCTTCCAAAAACGGGGTTTTCGTTATTTTTATGCGTTTTGAAGTACATCATCGGAATCTGCGTGACGAGGAGATCTACATCCTGTTAATATCTACAACCAATGAAATGAGATGACACACTGCCTTCAAGAGAACACTGCCATAAACAGAAGCAATTAAAACCACTAGACAAGAGATAGGTCTAACATCCTTCGCTATTTTTCCGGAAACTTTTTCCTACAACAATATAATAATTTTCAATATCTCCATTTGGCAGAAGATCATTGCAGAGTTTCAACAGAGTCGGTTTTCCTGGTTTCTGCGGCATTCTCACAACAACACCAATTTTCTGGAAGCGATCAATGTCCACGAATTCAACGCAGCCATCCCTCTCGCATGTTCTATGTGCATACCAAGAAATGTAATAATAAAAACTGCGCCGCTGCTATAACACATGCGATGTGATCTAATGAGAAACACATGTTCGGCCTGAAAAAGACGGCCATCGATCGTTGTGACTCAAAATCCAATTTGTTCCCATACTTGTTGAACAACAAAGTAGTAAATCCCGAATTTCAGGAGCTTCGCAGGCTGGTATGACTGGATTTGGTGCGTTCCGTAACAACACCGTCGCATTCCTCCAGGCCCAAGAACAGCGCTCCCAGGTTCGGAACTCCAAATTCTGTTCGAGTTATGAAAATTGCTTGAAACTTTACAAATGAATCATTATAATCTTCTTAAGGGAATGATCCCCTACCAAATGGGTGTGAACTTCCTTGAGTCGCAGGCTGGTAAGACCGGATTTGGAATGCCTAGACAAGTAAGCGTTACTGGTTTACACGAACCGAGCCAGAACACTGACCATATCCAATTCTTTAGGTATTTACTTCCTTTGTCGATGATACTCACGAGGACCTGCCAGCCGACATGGCCCGCAGACCGGAAGTGCCATTCTGGACCGGTCAGGACGAATCTAGGCACGCTAACCAGGTAACGACACACCCATCTCCCATTAGTTATTTATATAATTTTTACTGCTACCTGACACCGCTGTTTAGACTGGTATGGGTGCGTTCGGTACGCCTCGTGACGTCCGCGGCGAGTATGTTCGACGCATGTGGTGATCACCCCGCATGTCAGCCGCCGCCGCCGCTGCTGCTGCTGCTGCTCAACACACTCAACTAGTCAGCTACAGAAAACGATAGCTACCGTAAACCCAAATCCATATGTGACATACCGTACCCGTCAGCAGAACACTTGCCAGTGACTTTTAAAACATGCATTTCCCTATAAAGTACTTTAAATCCACTACATACGTATGTGCCTTGGAATATGTTTATATTTGAGACTTTAATAAATTTGTCAATTCGAATGAATTCGAACAAGCCTTCTTATGGGGAGAAAGATCAATAAATGAGAAATATTCCTGAATAAAGAGGGCTATAAGAGACTGTCTGGTAAAAAGTAAACGCTTCCACTTCTGTGCTGACATGGATCAGCCCTCACTTGCTCATTCATCGTTACAAAAATATTTCATCGAAGTCGTCAACAGGATATATTTTGTATCAATGTCACTAGATGTGCTCGGTGTCCCCCTTCAAATCCAAGGCTTCAAATCCAACACGCCCAAAAACTTCCACAACTTTCTTAGAAATTGATTTGGTTAAACAGCATGGTTTTGTGCCACACAGAATGGACATATTCACTCAATTATAGTTTGGATCTGTAGGGAGCGTTCACGAGTTTCAGTGGTATAGAAACCAAAGAGAAGTCGAAATCGGAGCCCCTAATGTGGAATCATGTTTGGAGCTTGCGAAGCTTTATCGCTTAATTGGACCTTGATAAGAAACCTTTCGCTCCGCTCACCTTTTTGAAAACGTAGGCTGGCAATCTACAGTAAATTCCAGTGAGGGAAGCCTTCACGCTACGCCACACGCCGCGTGGCACTCTGATTGTCTGCGCATCCACACATCTCAATGACATCACCATTCCCACTCTCACCGATCTTTTCTGCTTTCTGTCCTAACCTGTTCAAGTAGCTGGAAAAGAAGCTGGTGGACATACTTGTTCTCGTGTAGCGGTTATGAGAAGTTAATTGACACTTGCAATGCCAATTTTCCCGGTCTGATAAGAAAAGATACGTATCGATTCTTATCCGTACCTATCCGACGAGCATCGATAAGTATCTCCTCTTATCCGACCGGATCGGATTCCGATGCACTATAAATGTAGCTTTACGACAATATCCAGCACGCTGATCACTGATCTGACAAGCACTTTACGGGACCGTTTTTGATCTATCGATTCCATCGATTTTTCGCAAGCTCTGCTTTGGGCGCAGCGAAAGCATGTTCGCACGGGCTGTCCATCGCGCTGTCCATTCCTCGAAAGAATATCTCAGTATACATAATATATAAAATAAGAATTCATGGATAGCTATCTATTAGTCTTTATTGATTGCCTCAGTTTTAGCCAGAATCCAATGAATCCCCAGCAACTAGTATTAATAAACAAAACAAATAAAACATAGCTAATAAACATAACATTTTGACACGAAGGAAATAAGAAATGCATTTGCACAAATCCATTCTTGCACAATTTTGTTTAAGATTTGTCCATGGGATTTTCAGCGGTGTCAATCCCGTCAAAGCTGGAAACTCGCACGTACAACTGGTTTACTTGAAGTGTTGAATTTTCTAGTCGGAAGAACTTAAACTGACTCTTTTTGGTTTTCAACACGCTTATCCATAAATTCGTCAAGTATATATACTAGGCCTACGAGAAAGCAGAGCAACAATAGCCCCCTTTTGCCTACTAAGTGTTTTGAAATGGTCGATTCGCGCGCGCTTATTCTGCTGCCATGGAAACGCGGGTGGGAAACGCAGAAGCCGTGACGGCTGACCGATGAAATTTTTCTCTTCTGAGATCCTGTATTTCTAATACAAATCGGTTGATTTTCCAACCTGACAGCTGTGCTTTCTTCCATTCATCTTCCATATGGGTTTCTTGGTAGATTTTCATCATATTTGATGTAAACCGCCAAGAAACCAACTAATTGTCAAGAAAACCCTATAGTTTAAGGTGGCGGCGAGGTTTCTGGCGTAAGCGGCGCAGTCGCGTGCTTCCAGAGTCCGCGAAAAACGTACTGCCATCCACGCTCACTGTACGCATCAACTCAGTATTTCCGTGTTCTGACAAAAATTCTCGTTGATAATATTTAAACTGCTCAAACATCAGCAAGATCAACCAAACTTCCTTTTTGTCCTTTTTTTCTGCTCTTCTGTGCCTTAGTATCAAGATCCATACGGATTGCTCAAAATCTTAAATTTAAAAGACATGCGTTCTCCTACTGACGCGAGATTTTCAAGAAAATAGACAAATAGGTTCATTGAAGTCTATAAACGCGCGAAAATTCCCATAAATGCCAGTGCTCATTATGCAAGTTGACCATAAAGCTTACAAAAAAGGACATTCACGCTCTCAATCCAGTATTCATCGGATTTGACAGGTAATCAGCACTTATACCCACACCTTTACCCAGAATAACCTCTCATTATGGCCGAGGGAACGGACACAGCCGAGGAAGTGCCAAAGTTTGAGGGACTCTTCAAGGCCCTCCGACTGTATCGCAACAACCAGATCCAAGCCTGCGAGGAGGAGTGCACAAAACTGTTAAACAAAAACCCGCTAGATCAGGTTAGCAAGGCGTACATGCAGCATCCGATGCTAATTTTTCCTCATTCCATGAAATAAGTAGAAGCTTTAGGCCGCCTGGGCGCTCAAACTTTGCTGTCTCACCGATCCTGTCTACGTGGACGAGTTGGAAAACGATGAGCTCGGAATTGCTGAGACCTTCCTGGAGCAGAATGTGATTGCTCCGAACGCTCGTCCAGGAACGTCATTCCAAAGACCAACTACCTCGGGAAAAGGGATGAATCCGATAATGAGGTCGGACCTAGGGTCTACCCTGCACCGCATATGATATCCTTGACTTTCAGGCCAACATCAACAGCAGGAAGACCGCTGTCTGGAGTAACTCGTCCACTAACATCATTGCGTCCAGGAACTATGGAACAAGCGGTGCGCACCAGTCGCACCGCAAGAACCGCAAGGGCCGTTAGCAGTGGATCAGCCAGGCAGCTTCGGCTAGGAACGGTACTGGAACAGCGCGCAAGGATCCCTAGAGCTGCAAAAATATCACTTACACGTTTTTTTCTATTTTAGGCATCTATGGCAGCCAGTGCCGACGGACCATTCATAAACCTTGCCCGTCTTAACGTGGACAAGTATGCGGCGGACCCTCATGTGGGTGGTATCACTAGAAGTTTGTGGTTTCAGAGAGGCATTCTATTCCTTCCACCATCCGCACCATTGCTTTAGTTACCTTTTTGGCTAATTCTCCTTCTGTCTGGGTTGCGGCTAAGCTTTCTCGGTTTTTTCTGTAATTTGAGCCGAAAACTGCGCGGTAGGGTGGATTTGACTGTAAATTGTACGCTACCTTTTTAGTATGAAAAGCCTTGGAGCATACTGTAATCAATTCCACCTACACTATGAGTATATTAGTTCAGGTCAACAGACAACTTTTCGAGTACGTCTTCTACCATGAGGCTGATATCAAAACCGCTCATCAGGTAATGCCTTCACGTGGCTCAACAGAATAGCATGAGTTCCCTCTTCGACAGACCGTCACAAAAAGTAACAATACTGTATGAATACCGTGACTCTTCCTCAACTTTTGCTTTTTCACTTTAATGTATAAGAGAGCTACAATTACAGTCGGGTCCGGCAGCCACTGTAAATGGGCGCCGGCGGGCGCCGGCCGCCGCCACCCCCCGGCGCCCCGGTATTGATGAGCTATAAATCACTCGAGCTTGGGAGAAAGCGAAGAAAAATACGATTTTAGTCCATAGAAGACGGGGTAGATAAGCTTAGCCCTATGCTTAAAAATGGGTTTAAGGCTTAGGCTAAGGCTTCACAGGAGTGGCCCTACCCAACTCCCTTTTCACCTAAATTTCTAAGATAAACTACGATAAGTGTAAGTGTAAGTAATAGTGGACACCATTTGTATGCTGCATCGCGTGCGCGCATAGCTCAGTGGGTTGAGCGAATGATCGAAGTTGTGGTGGTCAGGGGATCAAATCCTGCCCTGTGCCCCCGTTTTGCAAATACATATAGTATGCTGCCTACGGCTACTGCAGTTATCTAACAAACTCCAACATAAAAAGTAGCCCGGATGGCTCAGTGGTTTGAGCGGCAGATTGCAATCTGTCCCTATCGCTGGTTCCACTCCGTTGGAGATCCAGAGTTAAGTATCGCAGTGTTTGGGGTTCACTGCTTGGAACGTCCCCCGTGATCTCCTTCGGGTAGTCCAGGAAGGCATCCGGCAACGTTTTGCATAAATTTCGAAGATAAACTACGATAAGTGTAAGTGTAAGTAGTAGTGGAAAACTCTTTCAAAGATAAACTACGATAAGTGTAATTGTAAGTAATAGTAATAGTGTAAGTAATAGTGAAAAACCACTTTTTCAAAGTTGAGGGAAACCGGGAGAGAGTGACTCCGCCGTAAAGGACTTGCTCCACGAAAGATGAATGACAGTGGTAGAACTACTTCGCAATGGATATGGAACAATTTACACGGATTTCAATTATTTCTGAGGATCCCGAATTGGATAAGCTTTATTATTCAGATGGGATAACTGAAGTACTGTGTCCATCTATAAAAGAATAACGGCCATTTTTGTATTGGCTAAGCAGTGTACTATAGCAGAAAATGGAAGAGTTGGCTTCGCTTATTGTGTATTCAGAAATCTTTCCCCATGAAAATCACAAAAATGAAAAAACGTGAAAGTTGTGAAAATGGTCCCCTGCTTTATAGCCTTAACATATCCACTGCACTCTGTCTACTATGGACTAAAATTGTATTTTTCTTCGCTTTCTCCCAAGCTCGAGTGATTTATAGCTCATTAATACCGGGGCGCCGGAGGGTGGCGGCGGCCGGCGCCCGCCGGCGCCCATTTGCAGTGGCTGCCGGACCCGACTGTACCATACGAATAAGGAGAAATTCAGATAGCTGCTATTGCAACAAAGGCGGCAAACTACGAGGATTGGTATTGGAAGAACCAGCTTGGAAAATGCTATTTAAGGTGACATTTTTTGACAGATGTAAAACCCTTTGCAAATCCTGTGAAAGATTAAGTAATTCCAAAGAGATCAGTTCTCATGTTCTGCTGATAGATCCTGGAAGAAGAGCTAGAATAAATAGTGAGCGCTACTGTCTTGAAAAAGGAAAATAGGGTGTGTAACATCAAGGAGTTTTAGGAATGATGTATGAGCAGTGCCAGAGAGGCTCAGGTAGCAATATCGAAACAAGAACACGCAGAACTAAACAAACCACCCGGAATATTCTTAGGCCATCTTCACTCCTCTTCTTAACCTTTCTTACCTTACCTAGATGCCTCTTGTTTTTTTTTCTATTAAGTTTAGTATGGCATGTTTGGCACGCCCCACTTGGCACATACGAATAAATGAAAATAAACACTTGGCTCACGCGTTCACATTATATCTGAAACAAAGAGTAAAAATAAAGCACCTCGGGCTAGGCGTCATAATCAGGAGCATGTTGCATAATCCTATCAATCAAATTTAACTTAGGCCCTGATTCACTTCCAGACTGGGACTTCTCCAAGAAGCAGAGAAGCAGTTTCTCTCGTCGCTGAAGAATCACCGCTTGGTGGAAACTCATGCCTATCTTGCAAAGGTTTCCTTTTTACTTTCCGCGCACATACACATCCGTGCACATACATATCTACATATGTAGATGTACATAGTTATTGCCAGAAACTAGCCATTCATACACGATTCTTCCAGAAAGGCAGAACCTATGGAATGAATGTCATTTGCAGGTGTACAATCGCCTAGATCAGCCGCTCGTAGCTAACAAGTACTACGAACAAGGTCTCATGCTTTATCATGATGACGTCACGCTGCTAACCGGTTTGGCAAGAAACAAAGAGGTACATAGACTGAACATTACCTCGAAATCATGAAATTTGCTTTCTTTCTCTTCAGGCTAATTTCAGATCCTGCTTAGTGTTGTCAGAGCTGATGATATTTAAGAGAAGATTAGCTCTGTTTTCCAGCTACTTGGCGAAATGCAGGAGTCCAATGAGTGCTACAAGAAAATTCTCAATGTTCAAGCCAACAACATTGAGGCGATCGCTTGCATCGCGACGAATTGTTTCTATGATGACAAACCAGAAATCGCTCTGCGGTACTACAGGTACAATACAATTGCTTGCCACTACCTATTGTAAATACAAAAAATGCTTCTTGTATCACTGCATCGTACCCTTGTCGCTATTGAGTCTCTCTGGGTATGGTTCGTTCCAAGAGGGAAGATGGTAAGAGAGAGAATAGAGATGAAAGAGTGGAAGGGTAGCTATGGCACTTGGAGGGACAGCTGAAAAAGCAGGGAGTAGTCGCAAATACTCAAACATCTTAGTTTTCAAAGCTTACCATAACTTCAATGGGCTCAAAGGACCACCCTGGAAAAAGTGGAATTTTCAAAGCTAAATGCTCAGTTTTCCAACCCTTAACAAAGAGCTGGAGCAACAGCCGCGCCGCAGCCGCCCGCGACGGATGGCGCTGCGATACGAGAGCTTAAGCTCCACATGATAATTCTCTTTTTTTTTTCAGGAGAATCATGCAAATGGGTGTGAACAATGCTGAACTCATGATGAATATTGGTCTGTGCTGTTTTGCATGCCAGCAGTTCGACTTCGCACTGTCTTCAATGCAAAGGTGGGACATCAGGACATTAACGACTGGGATTCCAAACAGCTGCTTACCAAAATTCACCAAAGTTATTTGCTTTGCTTAATAATTTTTTTATCGATGTCCTACATTTCCACAGTCTGAGAGATTCAATATTTTCAAATACTTAACCAAGTAGCAGTAATATATGTAGTATATTAAAATTACTACAAAAGCAAGCACCTCATTACAGAGCTCATTCCACAGCTACTGAGGAGACGGCTGGAGAAATCTGGTACAATACTGGACACATAATGTTGGTAGGTTACTTGAACAAAATTAGGGGAGCTCCAACGATGGGGGTTTTTCAAATATTGTGGCATAACTGCAGAAAAAAAATAAATATACCATTTTATTATTATACATTCTTCCATTTATTTCGTTATTTACATGCACTCAAGGTGTGCGAATGACATGATGAAGAAAAATCATAGTTCAGACATCTCCCAGCTTAAGGACTATGGAAGTGCACCTCCAATGCGCACAGCTTGTTTATCTATGTATCAAAAATGTTGTTTTGACTAGTTGCTGTTGCTTTCCTTCGTGGATTTGGCAGCAAGATAACCTGTGACTTGGAATGCTCTGTTCAGGCTATCGGTGACACTCGACAGGCAAGCCGATGCTTTAGACTAGCGCTAGCTGCGGATTCTGAACACGGCGAGGCCATGGTCAACCTGGGAATTCTACGACAAATGGAAGGTGCTGAATGAGCAAATACAATTGTACAAAACCAAATTATATCGAATCAATGATTATCTCAAAGAAGAGGATTTACATAAATACAGGACAGTTTTTCAGGCAAAATCGACCAAGCTCGTTCGCTCTACCACTCAGCGATCGCAAAATCGCCACATCTTTTTGAGCCACACTTCAACCTTGCATTACTATGCACACAGGTAGGTAACGTACTGTCGTCACATGATGTAGCAATGAATTCAAACAAACACATAAAAACCTGAGCATCAAAACATTCTGGAACGTACCAAATCACCTTCTCTGTGTATACTTCCAAACTGTTAACATGTACTGCATGAATTGAAAAGTAGTTTTAGTTGTAACGACAACGGACACTGAAAATGTGCATGGTCGTGGAAGTTCCAAACGCAAACTTCAACATCCGGGGATTCCAAAAACCACTACTTCTCATAGACAGCGTAGCCAGTGTAGCTTCCTACATTTAGAAACCTTCTCATTTTGTCAAAACCACCAGATACCCTGTGAAATGAACTTTCCTGTTCCATAAAGAAATGATTTTTAATTGTGGGACTCAGTCTACTAACTTACAGAGTTTGTAGTTTTCCGAAATGGTGTGGGAACTCGCTCCTAGTAACCTTACTGTAAATAATATTTCAAAGCGCGATTTTGCATTATGTACGAGAACGGCACGATGGTGTGGCAATTTGACGACGATTAACCATTGATCCTATCCTTGGAGAAACCTTAATTTCAAAGCTTCATCATTTTAGTTTCAATTAAAGCGGGAAAGCTACCACATTTTGAGAACAAAAAAAAACAGTGCTGATTCATGGCCAACGCTACCAAGTTTCTTAGCCTCAAGCTTTCTCGTTACAGAGCTTTCTTTTCTTTCAGACTGGCAGGTACGACGAAGCATTCAGGATGATCAAGACGGCGTTGACGCTGTTCCCGGAGCACACGCATTCTCAACAACTTTATCACACACTACATCAACTTTACACGATAATTTAGCATTATTTGGATTGCGACTGTAGATCTTTTTCTGAGAAGTAGGTCGTTGTCTGTTCTTGAGAAAGCCAACATTGCTTAGTCTCCTCATAGCTCCTACTGTAACAGTGAATTCTTTCATTTAAAAAAAAATGGAAAGTAGTGGACAGATAAACAGTTATAACGAGATAAGAGTCTCCCACAGTATAGGAAAGGTCATTCAAAAGGACAAAGTTTGTGAGAAATAAAGTCCTGACGGGCAATCGGCGGAAAATTTTCGAGCGCGCCCAGCATGGGGCGCATGCGCGGCGCGGCCCTCTTGTGGCAGCGGTCCCCCGTCGTTCATCAGATTTTTGACCCAGGTGAGTGTTTTTCCTTCATTTTTTTTCTTTGATTGGAGTTTATCTGAAGGTGTGGGGCTTGTGCCTGGCAGATGTCGACCGGACAGCCTCGCATGTCACATAAGAACAATAAAAACAAGCATTTGGGGCATGCATGGGGAAAATGTACAAAAATGAGGCATGCAGGGCCTTCCGCTCAATATCGG
Organism: Ancylostoma caninum; assembly: GCA_037903475.1. Classification (NCBI taxonomy): domain Eukaryota; kingdom Metazoa; phylum Nematoda; class Chromadorea; order Rhabditida; family Ancylostomatidae; genus Ancylostoma; species Ancylostoma caninum. Next base: position 1,823,128 of record JBAJFG010000615.1, on the reverse strand, counting down.
TCGGCCACAGGCCTCACAGCTTCAGATAAACTTCAGTTAAAGAAAAAATGAAAGAAAAACACTCACCTAGGCCAAGAATCTGATGAAGACTGGCGACCACTGCCACAAGAGGGCCGCGCCGCGCACGCGCCGCATGGGGGCGTGCTCGAAAATTTTGTGCCGATTGCGCGTAAGGACTTTACTATGTTGTATATTGCTAACGCATGTCCATGTGTACGAAAAAAAAAGAGCTGCTCTTCGCACCGCGGTGATCGCATGCAGAAGCCGCAGTAGTGAGGAGCAGTGGCGGACGCAGGGGGGGGGGGGGCGCGCCCCCCCCCGAGAATGGGTCGCCAAATTTTCGAAATTACTTTACAATACAAATAAAAATCTTGTGTTAGTTTATTTTTAATTGTTTATTTTTATTATTATTTCTAATATATTTTTTATTTATTGTTTATTATTATAATTAATATTATTATTAATTTTATTTTCCGTCTGGTTCCCCAAAACGGCGGAGACCCCACTTTTCTTCCCACGCCCCCCCTCCCGCCCACTTTCTGCGTCCGCCACTGGTGAGGAGGGAAAGGACTTCTGTGGGCAAACCGAGAATATGTAATGTGGTTTTCCAGTAGATTCTGGGAGCAAATCGACGCACTTCTGAAACGCAATAGCAGAGGTAGCTCTGCCCATGCAGATGAGATCTTGTAGACCTACTACGCGAAAGGCAGAAATCCGAGATCGGCCGAACGTTGAAAAACTACTTTCTAATGGGGAAAAACTCTGGATTTTCCGTGATTTCTTGCCAGTTCTAGTACTCTGTGTTTCTATCTACAGGCAAGCATGTACGCGGATTAGAAGGTATTTCTCAAGAAAACGTGTAAGAGGTTGAAGAAAGTGCGAGGACTTCAGAAAATATAGGAACTTCTGTCGACTTTCTCTGATTCTATGCATTGTTTGTGCAGGTGTGCACATTTGTTCTCATGTATGTTGGCACATGTGTAAGTATACATGCGCATGTGAGAGATCGCTAGAAAACTTTTTAAAAAAAGCGAAAAAAGCGTAGCAATTTCGAAACACATTGTTTCCTTAGGGAAGACGCCGGATTCTCCGCAGTTCCTGTGTATGCAAAAGCGGTAGTCTTGAGCTCTCCGCTTCAGAGTTTCCCGTATTCTGTTACACAGGGAGTCACCGACTCACTTACGAAATAAGCGGTGGGCTTCACTTATCATAGAAATTATATCGATTGTCAAAGTTATCACTGGTTAAAATTGCCAAAAAAAAATAAAATAGACGAGGAAGAAAAAATGAGAAAATTTTCACACCGTCATAATACTATAATATTAATGAATTGAATGAATACGTTCTATAGATAGTCCCTTTCGTCCACTAAATTTTGTTAACTATGACATGTACATTACATTGCATAAGGTTTCTAGGTAAAATTTTTATATTCCTAACATTTTTTGTATCCCTAACATTCTTCGAAGTTCTTCAATGTATTTAACACTATGTTTTTGCAATAATGATCTACTGCTTTTCAATTGTAAAAATGTGCCTATGCGTGAAATACTATCGTTCTTACCATCTAGTCGGCTACCAGTTTGAAATGGTCGGAAGAGATCTACGAGGCGGTCAATCGAAATTGAGATTAGAGCCATTTGCTTTTCTTCACCATGTTCTGATTCAATTCGCAGTATTATAGCTTTCATAGAATTTTTACTTTACATCTTTGTAAAAAATGCCTATATTTAGAAGCCGACCCAAATTGAAGACATCTGTAGTTAACCTTGATATGGAACCTGTTTTCCGCACTACTGGCCTACTCTGTCACGACATCATTTTTGTTCTTCTTTAACCCTTTCCAAGATTTTATCCTCGAAAAAGATTATCTGATACGTGTTCCTGAGATAAAAAAAAGGTGAGCTCACCTTGTAGAATATATTTGTAATGATGTCTTTACATTTCGGATACATTTCAGCACGTAACCTGAGCGAAACGCTTAAGAAAATTGCGAATAATTCGCTGGATACTGCACCTTTTATAACGGAGCACTTGATACCACCATTCTACGACTACTTGTCGGTGCATCTGGTTAGTGACGCCACGATTGGCATGCAAAATTACCAACATGTACACTTTTCTTTTGCGCTGGCACGGGGTGAACTAGCACATTCTTGGTCCATGCATTGACGCAGTCTTCGAGATCTATAAAACGACAATTTCCTGGCATTTTTAAACTCAGTGAAAATAAAATAGCTTCGGCATTAAAAATTCCTTCTCAGTCCTTAAAAGTGCAGTTGGTTTTTTGAGCTTGAGGTCCTCGCAAATAATTGAGTATTTTTTCGGAGAAGTTTGGAAATTTCTTCGCTATTTGAGGAATGTGAAAAAAGCTAATGCGTACTTCTTCCTGGATGTCCTGTACCATAACATTTTTTTTAGCTTACATTCTCATTAGATCAACCAAAGAAAAGTAGTATTCCAAGACTATTTAGGCTTCATTTTTGTGGTGCACAATGTTACAATACCACCCATAGTTTTTGCGAAAAAATCGGGTGGCGACGGATTAATCGTTAACAAACCGTCGCGGTACTGTAACTCCTTTGAAAATGAAGCTTTTCTAAATCTGAGCACATTTTCGGATTGCTCATCAAAATTGGAATTGAACATTATATAAAACTACTTGAATTTTGACTTCAAAACATTTGTTTTTTTTTTTCAAAATTTTAAAAAAATTTTAAAATTTCAGGAATCAGGTCAAAATCTGAAAAAACGTCAAAAACCGAGAAATTAATTGAGGAATGAGGCTCCTGAACACGATCATTGGATTTCGCTCAATTTTCGGTTTTTAACGTTTTCTCAGATTTTGACCTGACTGCTGAAATTTTCAAGAACTTTCAAATTTTTGAAAAAAAAACAAATTTTTTGAAGTCAAATTTTATATATTGTTCAATTCCAATTTGGATGAGGAATCCGAAAATGTGTTCTGATTTAGAAAAGCTTCACATTGAAAGGAGTTACAGTACTGCGACGGTTTGTTAATGATTAATCCGTCGCCACCCGATTTTTTCGCAAAAACTATGGGCGGTATTATTAAAATTATGTAGTGTAGGTGCAACAACCTCGTTTAGCAGTTTTCCACTGGTAAATTGTGCCTTGCCGAATCTCAGTGAAACGGGTAGGTTCCCCATCGTGTTGGCTGTCCGGGGACCCGAAGCATCGCGGTTTGGGCTAGTGCGCCCTATCTCGATTCGAGGGATTGATACTTCCTTCCCCTACGTAGCTTCCGTCGTTATTTTCATTCCTTGGCAGATAAATTAATGTTGCAGACTACTCCAACCTACAAGTTGTCGACGTGCATGGTGGAGAAAACGATGACGACTCTGCGAACAGCTATCAGCGTTTTTCTCGAGAATCCAAAATTGTTTGAAAACAACTATGACAACATCACCATGATGAATCATGAAAGGCTGAGGCTAGTGGTAAACGAAAACAGGGTCTTCCCTAATTACACGGAAGCAAGAGAGTCAGTTGGAAAGAATGCCACATTCTTCTCCATCACACGCCATCCGATAGATCGATTTCTCAGCGGATATCTCGACAAATGCATAGTGTGAGCTTTTGCTAATCTACTGCTTTTTTTCCGGACCGTGTAGGATTTTTTGTGTATAGATTCCCAGCCACCTACCCGTATTACTGAGCATGGAGATCTTCCATAAATTCTCTACGGACCACGCTTTTTTCCAGCTGAATGCCACAATTCTCCTTTTTGACCTAGATTTTCTCCAAAGTATTTAACAGGGAAGCTTCAAAGGACTACAGATGCTTTGGATGTAATGAGGATCTCAACTGCTTTCTCGAAAAACTTTATGAAGCATTATGGAAAACGTACAACTCCGCGTCCAGAGACTATGATTATGATTTAGCCCATTTTGCTCCGCAGACATGGTAAGTCACCAAAATTAGGGAAACTTCGAAGAATGAAGTTTGAAACAATGAAGTATGAATTTTCCGTAGACAAAATGTATTACTGTCTTGACATGGATGATTTTTAGGTATTGTGAATATCGAAAGAATCTGATGGATTTTAAACTCCTCGACTACAAAAATGATGTCAATGAAGTCGCAATTCAGTTGAATGATGTCTACGAAAAGGCCGGTGTGCCCAAGAAATATTGTGGTATAATCAGCAGAGTTATTAGAAGTAAGAATCCTCGATATGTTGGAATCAAAATCATATTTAGAAGCGGATGAAAATTAACAGTTTGATGAAAATAATCGATGACTTTTCTGAGCAGATTTGAAGCGTCAAATGTTCAACAAAGAGAAAGCCCTGCAGACCCTCCTGCCCTTCCCTTGAAGCCATAAGGCGATGTCTTTCTCGGAAATTCAAACTTTCAACTTACTTGAAATCAGATTCTTATTTCGAACACTCTTCGGGGCCTCATTCGGTCCCAAGTACATCCGAAATCCATGGAGATCTGACACTCGATTTCTAATCAGACACCTTGCAGAGAGAAAATTGAACGGGTCCCAAGCTGGAAAATTGGAAAGGGACAAACTGGAGCACCATCTTCTGGCAGATTACAGCGCTTTCCGACGTCTTCTTCAAATTTACTTCTATGACTTCGTCGTTTTCGGCTATAAGCTTCCCACATTTCTGTAACGACTATCTTTGTAGATCTTTCAGAGTTTCGCTAGCCTGTTTCATACATACATGCATGTACACTTTATTTTTCTACTCAAAGAAATTTCGAGAAACGAGCTGTTGTTTGGAACAGAGTTCGACAAGATGTTATCTTGAACGCAGCATTTATGGAAACCTTCGTGTCTGATTGAAATTGGACGTCCTTAGAGTTCAAACGCTGCAAAACCTTCAACTCAAGTTAAGAGTCATGGCGTCTGCAATTCGCCGCTTGAAATGTCCCCTACAACAGCGACAGAACTTCCTTTAGCAACGCCTCGCACAGAATTTCTGGATGAACACCGAAAAAATTGGAACAATATATTAAAAGAGCGGCTGAATTCGAAGGTGAAAGTTTTGCTCTAAATTATTAGTAAATTCTTATCTCAAGTACGAATTTCAAAAAAAATGAAAACGGGCTTCTTTTCAAGCTAAACAAGCGATCAAACGTGATCTTTCTGGCTATCCATCATGTCCAATGCTTATCCATGAAGCGTGGAACAGGCTGCGGCGGTGGTCGATGAATTATTCGTTGGCTAACCATGGCTAACCCGATTCACCGTCAACAACATGGAGAACAATACTGTCGTTTGCTGTGATGTCACTCTCGACACCGGGAAGTCTAGATGCGCATGAAAACGAGGACGGAACTCGGACATCCTGTAGCAGGACACAAGACAAAAGCGAGAGACAGGCCTAAAGTGGAACAGGGCACCGGAACTGAACGAAAAGTTGGAAACCAAGACCAGGGTCAAAAAAGGCAGACCTGCACCGTGCAGCTACGGAACCAGGACGAGCAAAGGTGTTTGAAGCATATTCCTGGCCTTCTACTACGGTCCACATGCGAGCCTCTCTTTACTGTATAAAGAACAGACTAAATGCAAGTTTGTGGAGGAAATAAAACACAAGAAAGATCGTGAAACGTTCAGAATTATAGCATCTATAAGAAGAACCTGCTGGACTAGCATATCATACGGAAGTATATAGCTTCAAATCTCGATAATGGACATTACGATGCCATTGATGGCGATGAAACAAGAACGATTACACTAAATCGCATCAAACACCAGAATCCCATACAAGACCAAATCTGACGCCCATAAAGCCGCATTATTTGAGTCATCAATTCATCTTAATAAAGGAGCTGGCTCGAGCTGTAGTGCTGCCGCAGAGAATACTAATAGAACAGTCGTGAAAACACGAAATCAAAAACGCAAATTTACGCCATTGACCTTAGTCTATGTGTACTATACAAAGACAAATGTGCTTCTTCACTGACTGTTGAACCTCACAAGATCCTTAGCTAAGTGCGAGTTAGGAAATTTCCATTGAAAGTACAATACAATAGCAGGTGCACCTGACTAGTGCAAGTGTTCATCACGAAACTATCCCCATCGATAGATACATTTTACCGAAATTACACATTTTGTGGACTTGGCAAAAAATACCATTGGTTTCATGACTTTCCGTCAAGTATGATATGAAAGGGTGAAGATGGGTGAACCAAGCAATATTCTCGGCCGAAGGCAGCATCCTCGGCAACTTTCGACTTCGAGTTAAAATGTCATTGATGAAAGTCAATGCCGGTCTACCACACTTATGGAGCAAACACAAAAAAATATACCTGTGTAAATACTCTGACCCAGGCACACTACGACGCACTAGCTTACACAGTGGTTTTCTTTTCGCTACAAGACCCACTAACACCCAACGGAGATGACGATGCAGAAGGAAAAACAACACAACGATTTATCTCATTTCCATTTTTCCGGGTTCTTCTAGTATTTCTTATTACAAAGTTTCACTGACGAAGATGGTTTTTTTTACTTGTAGATTCCTCAGGAAGAAAAAAATTTGGACCGGTAACGATTTTAAATCCTCTACTTTGTTAGGAACAAGAACGTTCTTTAGTAACTGGTGATTTTTCCTTGTTGCGAAACAGGTTTGGGAAAAGATAAGGAGAAAGTAGAAAACCAAAGGAGAAGGATGCATAGTTGAAATGCCATGAGAGGCTCTGCCATGAACAAAAGTGGGCTTTTCAGGAGTCATCGGCTGAAAGCCGCTTCCATCTTAAGCCATTATTTTCATGAAATCACTACTAAAGTGACACCAAAACTAACAAGTTTCCGTATATGGCAACGATTTCCATCCTAGTTACAACTAGTTGTGCGACTCACAATTCTCGAAATTACAGTCATTCCTGTTGAAACTAATTAAAATGTCTATGTAGAGCCCTCAGTGACAGTTGATTCCGCCTGGGTTGGGATTCATGAAACGATAAGCAAGCAAGCAACGATGGTTAGCGTGATTGGTTACCATAATAACTATGTGACTGTAGGAGACAAAGGACTCGAAAGTTGGTTTGCTAGCCTTCTTTCGTTTGGTTATGCGTTCATGAATCCTAGCCCTGGTCATGTCATAAGTGTAACAGTTCTCCTAACGAAGTTATTTCCAGTTTTATGTCCTTAACCATTTGTTTCCTCTTTCATCGTCAAATATGCAACTTTTGAGCAACGGACAAATTGAAAGAGAACTTATTTTTCTAAAAAATAAAGTAAAAACTACCATGAACGTGAATGGACTCTCCTTTCCGTCAATAATTCGTCCCCTCTGAGAAATATCGCCAATGATCTCATTGCATTCCAGAGACTTTCACCTCTCGCTGGCGATTTCTCCTTTTCAGGTTCTCTGAAATCCACTAATCCACTTAATCGTAACCCCCTTGCCCCATTCGACCCCTCCGTGACTCGGAATCTGCACGCAATTTATCTCTCGCTGGAGCATCTTTTTGTAGTTGGATTCATGGATAGTGCGCCATGGAAAACGTCTCGTCTAATGTGAAATCAGTGCGTTTTATGACGCCATTTGCAATCGGCATTCCGTGTTGCATAGCAGTGATTGAGGTCAGTGAGAGTTCGGGCCGTGGGAGTACAAATGGTGAACGAAGATGAACTCAGCTGGCCGATACCATCTCATTTTGGAAAGTGGCCATCACAAACGAAGAAATTTCTAACTTATGAAGGCAAAAATCCGTCGTGCTGTTATATGGACGGCTTAGATCAAGCTAAATAAATCAAGAAAAGCTTTAAAAATCATAATAAGTCGCTCCCAAAAATCAAACGAAGGTTTAAAAACGCTAAAAGCAGAACATTCTTCCTCTAGAAGGCGATCTTCTTCGAGTATCACCTTGGACACTCTGAGATTTGGAAAAAGAAGAATTTGGTTAACTACTCGAACGTTTCTAAGTTTTGTAAACAAAATAACTGTAAACAACGTAAATGTGCAGTGTAAACCAAATAAGCGTATTTGAATTAATTTGAACGGAAAATTCGATAGCTAAAATCTCCGCCCGCGCATACGTATTAGGCTTAGGGAAAGTTCTCGCGGTTTTTGGAACAATACATTTTCTTCACTTTTCAGAAGCAGGAAAACACGTTAAGAAACGTATAAATCACCACCACGTACTGCCACTCCTCGCTCATTTTTGAAAAGCCTTTCGATGCCCTCGGCATAGAATTATTCTGGCATTGAGCCGGGAAAGTTGCCCAACCAGCAATCCAAATCATCATCATCGAAAGCTCTACCTTGCATGGCATTAGAGGGGGACAGGAGAAAGTGGTTATCTTTTGAGGCAAGGTAAGGGCTGTAAGTCGGACAAGACATCACTTTCCATCCAAAGCCGGGTAGTTTCTGGCGAGTCACCCTTTCAATATGTGGGCGAGCATCGTCGTGCAGAAATCGGATTTTGCCGTGATTCGGATTCTCCTCTGCGATTTTTGCGGCCAATGTATCTGGCTGCTGATAGCACAGGTCTAGCGTGAGAGCAGTGTCGCGTGGCAGCAGCGAATAGTGGATGATGGCTTTGCTGTCACAACAAGCAACAAGTGACCACAACCTTCAGAGGGTGATCAGCTGTCCTCGGCTGAGGCTCAAGCTGAATTTGAACTTCCGAATTATTCGGAATTGAACAGTGGTACGTTTGCCCCAGTTGTTTGACAAATTTGTAGCTATTTTGTTTATCTGTTTACCACCTTCACCTCATGCGGCCCTGCTGACGGGGCCGTCTTCCCAGTGGTTCCTTTCTTTTCCAGGGACCTGGGAAAAATTATAGCACAAGAGCATAAATCCCTCCTGAACCTTTTGAATAGTGGAATCTTCGTGAAACCACGCTCACATAAATCCCGTCCCTTAACTACATATTCCTGGCGCCAGCGAAAAATCCCAGCGGTGAGAGCAGCGGTCGATGTTTTTGGCGGGTGGCGCGGTCGCCTCCTTGCGCAATACGCGCTCCCTTCAAGTTCTTCCAAACTTGTCCGCAGCTCGCCTTTCTTCCAGCATTCGAACAGAAGTCGCCGAAAAATGCCCTATGACGCGCGGCCGCAAACGCGCAGTGATACTTCATCGAAACACAAGAGGCTCCGGAAAATCGTGTCCACGCTTCACTAACACACGGACGACAAGCGCTCCAGTCGCTGCGGCGACGACTTCTTTTGCGGCTGCGCGCCACAGTTTCAAGTATTTCCTTGAAATTTTCATCGGGCTGAATTTGGCAAGCACACCCGGTTCTCTAGTGCTTTGTGCTTCTGAAGCTGTGGCAGAAAAGAAAGGTGATCACATCCACGGAGTACATATCCATGAAAGGAGGAATGGGAAGCATAAGGAAACAGTCACGAACATAAAACTTCTCTTCTGTTAGAACAACACGTGAAAAACAAAGCCTTGCAACATAATTCATGCCCTTGTACTCTCTTCCTGTATTATTCAACCTTAAAAGGGGAGGGGGAGTCTCCCACCTTCTCAGGACCTATTTTTGAGATGTTTGAGCAGATAGAATTTTTGTGAGCCGTGGAGAGGCTGATCAGTACACGTCAAATCCCTTAAAAACTTTCGTTTTTGAGTCTAGTTCCCAATGAGCAGAGCTAGAGCGCCCGCCCACGGTCCAGGTTACCAGTAGCTCACCTCAAATGAGTTGCAATTGCTGCATGGTCTTATGTGGTGAGATACCTTCGCCACATACAATGAGCTCGGACAACTGGTATGAAGCTGTAGCACTGTAGAAAAGTTTATTCGCCATATGGGATGTGGGTGTAAAACCTGCTGACCGGTCAAAATTTTTGTGAGGCGACGCTCGCCTTCAAGCCCCATAATGGTCAGCTTCCCTGAGCTGATCGTCTTACTCTAACCACATATCGAATCAAAAGCAGTCTAGATCGCACCTCGCTCTATCCAAGTTTATGGTAGTGTATTATGCCATATTTTTAAATTCCCTAGAAATTCGATTGTGTGGATGCCAAATCCTCGCCGAAATTTCTCTCCCTGGATTGTCCCCCGAAAAGAAACTGGATGCATGCGCAAGGCGATCCAAACGAATGGGCAATGGCTCACTGTTCTTCAAAATAATACTTCCGAGGCGGAGTTTATACGAATAACACGTCCTGATAATTTCAAGACTTCTCAAAGGCGCGTTCTCGTGTGCTTTACTTTCATGTGTTACTGACTAGTAAACAGAATAAAACCGCAGATCATGCAAAGGGTTAAGAGACCGATAATACAAGAAAGGGAAAGTATATATGCATCCTATCATCAGGTGATCTAGTATTTGTACAAAATTTTCCAAGGAGGTGATAAAGGCTAACTCGAAGAACAACTACGTTTTAGACTTATTCATCCTGATATAATCCAGAAGAATGTCCCTACTGATTTTACGCGAAGAAAAGCCCCCTTGACCGTCCAATTGACTTTTGTATGCTCCATCTACGCCTGCTTAAAAAAGCATAAATAATAAAGTAGTTAGTGCCGAGAAATAGCTTTTTGTGGTTTCCGTTCGATGTTAAGAAGTTAACATGAAAAAATGGAAAAAAATACTTCAGATTAGAGAATTTTAGTAACGGCCAAAACATGCATAGCGATTTTTATTATAAACCTGTATGGGCCGTATAAATCGCTGAAAGCATTCGTTGCACAAGTCGGCAGTCCATATTCCCAGAAGAATTTGATGCTATTCTTGCAGAAATAGAGCGATGTAGTGGTTCAGACCAGGGATCGAACTTCCTGCCGTCAGCACGACAGCAGCAAATTCTTTCCCTGCGCCTGCACGCCCAAGAAATAAAAATTATTGAGGAAATTCTGACTCATGAAATAGAGGAACAGCTTATCTAAACGCCTGAATCAGTGGGAAGATCATAATGCCTGAATTTTTCAAAAGAAGTTTTGAGAACGTCTCATATGGATGTGACAGATGTCCACATCAGTAGAACAGAGTGAACTTGTGTGACTATAATTCGATTGTTCTTAGTACTGAGGACTATCGTGGTTCAATATAAGCGTTCTACTGCCCTCCCACAAAATAAAATTGTTGTTGAAATTCCAAAATCCCAATAACTACCCCCTCGATTCGAAGAGGGCTGAACCATGAGAACTTGCCCGGGCTAAATGACTCAGCATAAGGCTGGAGAACAAGTATGCGGCACAGCTAGCATAACAGCCAATTTACAACTCGTGGTGCGCGATACAAGTAGAATGAGAAAACTTGTCCACACTACGTTGCATACACAGGGTCCATTTCCAATGAAAATTATGGCGTGCGGCTAGTTCCGGGCCAACGAAGGAAAGTCAATTAACTAGTATGTGGCGAGATGAGTACGATCTGACGGCCGATTGTGAGTCGAGAGCCCATTCGTCGCTATCGCCTTGAGAGTTGGGCTTCGCAAGCTTGCAAGGCATGTTTCGCTGTTTTTTAGCAGCGGCCCAGCAGCTTGTGATTGATAGAACTGCGTTCTGGATCGGTGTTGAGGACAAGCTTGCAGGAAATTCACCGTCCTCGAGGAATTCCATTTCCTCGTCTTGATTTTTATCTTGGTGGAAGAACTGACATTCACGGGCAATGGAGAGAGTGGACGGCATACTAACATACTATTGGCAAGGATACGTATGCATGCGCGCAGCGGCCCATGACATTACATGACATCACATTACTTTTCAACCCTGGCTGAGGCGACTCGTTCAGATTAGTCAATCCTGGATCGATTTGCCCTAACTCAAGAAATTGGAACTCGAACCTTGTGAAGTGAGGTTGTCCTAGATGCTTGTACCCTACTTTATTCAGTGACTAACATTTTATCTTGCTCTACTCCTTTACCCCATCCTTATTCATCTGTTTTGTTGAGCTAGCTGGTGTGTACCCTTACTTTAGCACTATACACATGAAAATAAATAAATAGGTATAGTGGAGTCGTTTTGACAGCGCATATTCCGCGACAGCTGCTCCTTGGCATTGGAGCACGTCGCGCCGTCTGTCAAAAAGTTGACCTATGATTGATCTGGTATCTTTGAAGAATTTTATCGCTTGTTTCCTCTTATATTGTTCTTTCTCAGCTCTCAGAACAACTGAAGAAGGGAACAGACGAAAAAAAACTTGTCAAAAAAGCCGGATCGATCGTGGATCAACTGTTTGATCGACTGCGCTGTGTGCTCCATTGCCAGGAGTGCGCTGTCGCGGACAATGCACTGTCAAGACGACTCCATTATAAATTAATTTTTGCCTAGAGAACTGGTCCACCTTGGTAGAACGGGTAGATCGACCCTTCCAATGAATCCGGAACCTTCCTTGAATCTCGACACAGTGAACATTGTTGTCTCGAATAGTTGAGCAGTAAACCAAGATTGTCACAATTTCTTTTTCTTTCTTCTTTATCTTTATATAGGAGGATTCTGGGCATTCACCTCGGAGTAAACACCGCGTTGCAATACGCGAGTGAGCTGGTCCATTCCAATAGATCAAATTCTCAATCGAAAGGCTGTGCCCGAACCGCTAAAAACCACGTAGCCTATCGATTGAGAATTTGATCTACTAGAATGGATCAGCTCGCGCGCTTATTGCAACGCAATGTTTGCTCCGAGATGAATGCCCTGTATGGTCTACTTCCTCACAGAGGGCGCCTGATCAGACTTTGTCTGCAATTACGACTTTGTCCGCTGGATAAGTCTGAAGGGAGGTTTTACTGAATGGCAGTTGGAAAATATCAAAATGGGAGGAATCACACCACATACGTACCAAAAAGTGTAAAAATTAGATCAGTTGGCCGAAACCATGATGAGGTCCTAATTGTGGCCAAAGTCGGATCAAACGCCCTCCGTGAGGTAATAGACTACGTGCCGCTTCCAGTAAGTAGGATCCCCTGCGCCTGACACCGTAGATCAAAACCCACAAAGTTCTTGGTACAGAGCCTAGGTCACGACAATACACTCTTCCTTTCAACTCATTTTTAGATTTTTAGAGGTTATCCAAAATGCTTCTGATGTCCTGGGGGGGGGGGGGGTGAAATTTCAGGTTCCCACAATAAGATAGTGACAGCCACCTCGAACGAACTGTTGCCATGATAATGTCTGTGATGCGCATCGAGAATTGTTGCTATTCTGGATCTAGCCATGCCGTCCAGGTGTTTCTTTACCCGAATACACAGTGGACGCCTGGTTTCACCAATGTATTCATCTCCACATGTCTGGCAAGTGACGTAATGCACCATATCTAAGACCATACAGTCCCCATCTTTGCCAAATGGGCATACTGGGCACTTTGTTGCTATGCAAAGCCGATCATAAAGACAATTGCGAACGAGATGTTAGCAGAAATAAGGAAGTGTGACAATCTTGGTATACTGTTCAAGTATTCGATACAACTTCCAGTAACTATCCGTGAATCTCTCCACAGGTATGAATGTGCTACTCTTACCACTGCTAGACCTACTCCATCTTGGCGACCCTCATCAGTTCATGACAACTAAGAATGTGAAAGAAAAATTCCGGGGTTGATTTTTTCCCAAGTACTATTTTATTACATAGAAGAGGTATTTGGCCAATTAGATAATTATTTTTGGCTACCTGTCAAGTTTTTTTCTGTCCAGCACTGGGTTTGAAAGCTCAGCCACCACATGTCAGCGGCTCATCACACCGACTGTCCAGAAAAATGACAGCCACCTCGAGTGCTGTCCTTCAACACCACAAACAGGTTGTGCTGGACGAAGTGTGTACGTCACAAAATCGCAGTATGAACTGGCGATAACATCGTCTTAGTGGTTGTCGCAACAAAATCGCTATCGCTGCACAGCATCAGCTGCGATTTGCAACAGAACGCAATTTGCTAGTTCTCGAAGCAGGATTACGATGACGATTCGCGATTAGAGCACGTTATTGTATCACTCTTGACACAAACACGGCACTTTCGTCCACAACTGGAAGGCTTAGCAGCGAAGAAATGCCTCATAACAGCGCAAGACAAGTTCCAGATCGACGAGAAGATGACTCAGCTTCACTCGAACATTAGGCGGAATATGATCCCGCAAGGATCGCGTATGGCGTAATCGGAGGAGAATCCAGAATCTTCCCTTCAGAAACGTTTGAATGAATCAGCTGATAGAGATGGGTAGAAGAATGCCGATTTTAGATAGGAATACAGAGTTTTGACCGAACGATCCACAACGAATATGCTGAGTTCGCTAAAGTGGATCGAAGCGTGCATGTGGAGTGAGGAGTAAGAGAAAGGAGATGCTTCCCTCAAGAAAAAGTTTCCGGCTCATGCCACATACAGCTCTATTCCTTAGGTGAAACTTCAGCATCATCGCAGAAAATTTAAAGAATTGTTCCTACTGTTTTCTGTCCCAAAATGGAACCTTTAAAGGACTACAAAATCGAAGATGGGCATGGAGGGAAAATGGCTCATTCGCGGTCTTCCTGGATCAAAAAGCGTTTTATTGCCAGCGTAGAAAAATAACAAGGAAAGATGGGAGTTCATTGAACCCAACAAATAATATTTAGAAAAAAATGAGAAGTGAGTCTTCCGACTATGTATGTATATCGTTTTCCGCTCACAGAACATCACTTGGGTATGTCCTTCCTTCGAAGTTCTCTAGAGATCAACTTGGCAGATATCTGAGAAGCAACCTAATTCCAATCCAGCTGGACCAGCAGACGAACACTGGAGCTTCAGAGCCTTCTTGAGAAGTTTTTAGCTTTTCAATTGCTGTAATGAGCTGCAATGAAGTGTTCTAAACTAGCTCTGCCCACTGGTGCTGTCGTTTTCTGTTCTTTCTTTTCTCCGACCTCAAGTGGTTGAGGAAGCGCACCATAGGGTTAGGAAGAAAAGCAATGAAGTGCTACGACATCGTAGAAGCTGCGTGTGCCTAAAAATTGTCGGCTTCTTAGGGAACAGGCGTAATCAATGCCAAATTCGATGAGTCGAAATCTTTTCTGGTCCTTACATTACCAGCTGAGACCTTGTCATGAACAACTTCTGCATGTTGTCACGAGTTTTTAGTAGTACTGAAATACAAATGTCAAAGAAAATTTGGAAAGCCTAATTTCTTAGGTGAAAGCCGTTGGTATTTCTACCAAAGAAGCAGCTAAAATTGAACCTCAAGGACTTCGTTCGAAACTGAAGAAAAGATTAGATGAGCATCGACGAGCACTCGTGAACCCACAATCATACCCCAATAATGGTTTCTCAAAACATCACACGGCGATGCACGCGAGAGAGTCTGCTCCTGATTTTGAGGTTAAAGTGTTGCATCGCCACCTCGAAAAACCTCTAGAAAGAAAGATCTTAGAGGCAAAAGAAATAAGGCGATGGAAACCGGAAATCAACAACCAGGAGGGGCTTGTGGAGCCTTTAAGACTTATTGCTTGATAGATTGTGGGAAAGCAAGAGGAACAGTGATAATTCGACGAGGGACCGCTTTCAGTATCACGACCCTTAAATACCCACTGTGGTCCCGAGGCGAATTCATTACTCCCTCTTTACCGGCGAGCTCGGTGGGTGAAAAACAGCCACCCCATTGCCATATTGTAATGCATACATTGTATGATTTTGTTAAGATCTGAAGAAGGCGCTAAGCGCCGAAAGCTCATCAGTCAAATCTTGGACGAAGTTCTCAACCTGTGCTGAAAACAGAATCGAAACTGAACGGTTTAACAATTGAGTGAGCACGGGCTAACTGTGGACGAGTCCAGTTTTTAAAAATTATACATGCATATAACGGTTTCTGACGAAATGTCGCAACATCTATGGGCTTTAAAGCCTTCTTCCAACTTTTCGAAGTTGCCAAAAAGTGTGAGACAAATAGTGAAATCGTTTCCACTTCATAGCAAAGGCGTAGCAGAAAACGAGAAAAATACTAGGATACTAAATGGAAATGAAAAGATACTCAAGCTCATCCTACTGGTTAAAATAATCCAGAAACATATTTTTGACTTTGAATATGATCTGTATGAATAACTCAAAAAACCCATCCTCGAAAAAGATGAGGTATCGAATGGATTCGGTCGAGGGGCGAATTATTTTATTCCATTCTATTTCTTCAAATCTTTTTTATGCTTACTTTACCGTTCCTAGTTTTACCTTCTCATTCTAAAACAGCATCATCTATCATGTACAAGGAGTCCAAGCACTTTCGATCTTCTTCCACTCCTCCCCTCTCCCATCCCCAAGTTCCTGCTGCAAATTGCAATATTTGTCTTCGTAGCGTAACGGAATTCGGCTAAATATAGTTTGCAGGGTGAATCGCATGGAATCCTGTCCTCCGAACGGGACCATCCACGACCAGGTAGACATCTCACATCTAATAACAACGGCAGCTAGGCTGATAGGACATCTAAATTACCTCACATTCATTTCCGGTCCAGAACATATCATCGTTAGGAGCAGACGCACATAGATGCAAATCCTCACATAGATCCGGCCATGAAACGATATGACATCGGTACAATGAGAAAAACTCGTCCATGGCATGATTGGTCGAGAACATTTCGACCACGTACGCTACCTTCGGGAGTAGGTAGCGTACGTGGTCTTTCTTCTTTCATACGCATAAAATTGGTGTTTCGTGAATGGAAGCGAACGAATGTTCACGGAGAGCTGCGATGCGAGTGAAGAATTGTTACTGACATGAAGGGCAGAGAACTCAACTGCAATTTTGTTTGAACGTTTCACTATGCCTTGATGATATCTGGTAATGTGGCAGGATCAGATTTACACGAAAAAGCGGATGTGCTAAATGAAGTGTACACATGAAAGGTGTTATTGTCGGCTTCAAAATCTAGATTAAAGATGAGTGGGAATTAATCACCAGATATAAAAATTATGAAACGTAAGAATTCATCTGAAAATCCTATCGTAAAGCACAAACACGCACTACTACTCCTACTTGTGGCTGATAATGGATTTTGCTGCGGGACAAGAACTCCAACAAAAACGTGATCATATGAACTGGGTTTTTCGTTAGATGTGCGCCATGTTACAATGTATAATGGAACCCCGATCGTCTTTGGACAATGTTTAGAGTGCTGGTTTCTTGAAATCTACTGTGCAGCATTTCTCAGTGACTGATCGCAGGATTCCCCAAACGTAGACCTACCACAGCCTATAGAGAACACTAAATAACTCCATTGAAGACAGTAGTATATAGGAGACTCCAGTGGTATGGACTCACTCGCACGTGCTGCACTCTGATCGTCTGCGCATCCGCATTTTTCACTGATATCACCGTTCTCACTCTCGATCGATATTGTGATATACGTAGTAAGTAGGTCCAGCCCACTTAGCTCTTCTTTATCTCTATGTGATTAAAATCGAAACGGAGGGTTTTCTAGAGAGCAAGTGCGCGGTCAATCCTAAAGGCAGACACGAAGCTCCAGTAAGGTCGTGAGCACAGCAGAAACTATTATATAATATATGCGGTGAACAATAGTTTGCTGCATCAGAGAGAACTGCTAAAGAAACCTCTTCTTCGCTTTGTTATATTCAGTCAAATTTCTGACTGGAGTTCTTTCCAAAGAGCCTGCTACTTCTTGAATGTCTGAGCGTTTGGCTAAAACAGCGTTAGAAAGTGACAGAAAAGGGTGGGGGAAGGGGTGGTGCGTTCCGTTCTCAGAAACTTGGTATTTTACTATTATTAAGCAACGTTAGGCGGCTTTTAAATGATATTCCCGTAACAGCTTTCGGTTTCTCCATATGTTTTTCCTATGTGCTGTAGTAATGTCGAACCATTTAGCGTTTCCATCGCACCTTAGAACTCTTTCAATACCAGCAAAGAATGAGTCGAAAAAAAAAACAGGAGCTGCAGAAGATGGCAAAGAAATACAACAGTTGCAGCCTCGGAAGTTTAAGTGGACCCAAGTGTAACATCAACGACCCACTGTCATAAATCTAAATGAATGGAACTCTGATTCGCCTTGCTCTCTAACTAGGTCAGTGTTTTCGACCCGTGGATTTACATAGAAGTCTGACGAGATCGAACCAGCCATTACCATGCTATCGAGTCCTGGATTAATTGAAAGTAACCCTCATCAAAACTACTGATATTAGATGGCAGGAGGAAGTGGAGTTTCGACTTCTGTTCTCTGCTTCAGTTTGTTTTCTTTCTGAGCGCCTTTAAGGGTACCCGGGTAAGTAAACAAATAGAAAAACTTCCAGTGCTTCAAAATTCCTGGAGTGAATCCTGTTTCCGTGGATTCCAGACGTTTTTCTTCACCCCACACTTGTCAGCCAGTACGTCCGACGAACACTGTGCTATCAAAAGTCGCAACAACCGGCGGAGACCTCCCTGCTTGGTGAGTGTCGTGCTGTCTGCGCCCTGTACGTCTTCCTGGCTGGCCGCCGGCGCTCAACCACGCTGGCCACGCCCCGGTTTCTCATCGAACAAGGCCCGCCCCATGGATAGCTCAAATCCCGCGTCTTCTATGTACAGGACGACATGCCCCAAGCCGTCTGATTCAATGTTAATTTCCACTCTGTTGTTGGCTCTGGTCGTTTCGGCGGCTTCTGCGGTAAGTTCCTTGTAGTTTTTGAATTTTGATTGTTTGTTTTCTGGACATTTTTTCCCAAATTTTTCTACGCTCTCAATATTTCAACGGGTACTGGTCATTTTCTCTTTTCTCAAGCAGGACTTCTCCTCTCTATACGAAACCTTCTAGTTGAACTGGTTTGTCCACTCTCGCGATGTGTCTTTCATTGCGATGCCCTTGCAATGGAGGCCGTTCTCAATTATATCTGGTCTTTCGCCACGCATTTCCGGATTTCCACCAACTCTCATTGTTTCTCTATCTGCTCCCATTTAACTCTATCAGTTGTAGAACTCATAACACTCCCGACAATGTTTCACGCCCACCGCTCCTTGAGAGTGAACGAGTTTCTCGGGAAAATCGTGATCGATTTCACTACTACTACCACTAATTTTTATTAGTGCTCGAGGCCTGTCAATTGTACAAGAATTTTTATTCTTGCCAAGGAAACTCGTCCACTTTGAGAAAGAAAGAGGGTGCAAAAACTTCTGAGGAACCTTCATGAGTACAGATTGCTAAATAGTGTGAACCTTTCAGGCCGTATGCATCCTTGAGATTACCCAGGGTAAACGTTTTAACGCCATACAAATTTACCCATCACCAAGACGGGCGTCATTACGTTCATCCTGGCTAACCTCAATGATGCATCCTAGTGCTAATAGTCGTAGATTCTGGACATATTTTTTTCCATTTATTTTTTGTTTTTGCTCGGCAACCTCCTGTGATTTGCTGAAGTACGGACATATTGCTTGAAAATATCATATAGGTAAACAATGGAATAGTGGCAAAAACAAAAAGTAGAACGACCCTGCTCTTGCTGACAAATCGTCAAGATTACTTGAAATGCAAACAGTTTTACAGCGGATTTCTTATCAAGATCAAAAATACACAGTAAATTCCTCTTTGAATAACTAGTACACCTCCAATTCACTAATACCAGCTGATCGCTGCAAGCTCGCTTTCCGATATTTTCACCTAGTAACTCGACAACAACAGAAAACATCTTAGTTCAGAATCCGTCAAATCTCACCATGGGTAAAGCCCTGCTAGTATCTGAGACATTTATTTATTCTATCACTAGTATCCTTCATATCCTTTTTCGTTCACCCTTTCTTGACATTTTCAATCCTTATAGAATTGAGCATGTGAAAACGCCCGATTATATATTCTTAGGCGCCTTCCAAAGCTTTTGAGATTAACCCAAAGGAGTAGGCGGTGAGGAGATTTACCCGATCAGACTAGTTGTTCATCTGCTATCATCCGGACCTCACCTTTAAAATATCTGCTCGAAAAACCCGTCTGACCTATCTGCATATTCTGTGGCTTACGTCACTCTGGAGATAGGGCCCTAGTATGAGTATAGGGTGGCTCGTGAGTGGTGGCCTACGCAAAAATTTCATTAGGTGGAGGATGCCCGACGCAGAAAATTTTTGGGATACCTCGGAGGGTAACCTATGTAAAAATTTCTTGAGGATTCTCAACGTAGGAGTGTTTTGTCTGTTGTCGTGCTTCAGCCCAACCACAGTATCTGCGTTATGAAACTGGAACCTGTAGTGTTTTTCCGAATAAAAGAGCCTATGGATCCGCTTTCATCTAAATGAAAAGTTTAACGGTTCTCTAGCCCAAATGTTCCCCAAATTTTCGATCATGTCAGTCATACAGTTCTATTTGTTCAAGGTATCATCTTACCTATCACTTTCCCAATCTAAAATCCATGTGATAGCTAATAGCCAATCAATGGCCGAAAAACGCAGCGCTATTGCTAGATGGCTAGCGTGGTTGTGACGAGAAGGTGGCTGGTCTGGATGCGAGTGGCTGCAAGTGGATAAGACTTGTCCTAGGCCCTCTGCGAACTTGGCTTTTTCCAGTTAAAAGCGCTCTTTGTCGCTGGCTACGCTGCACTGGCGCATTTGACCGCTTCGTTGGGCAGAATCTGGATGTGAAGAGCACTCGGAAGAGATTTTTAGAGATTAGAGATTCGTTAGGCGACGTTTCTAAACGTGTGTCTGGTGATAAATTTTCACTCCTATTTCTTAATTGCATAAGAGGTAGAAGTGCTTCAACATTACAATTGCTTCGGAGCATTAGTTCAGAATCAGCCGCATACTTGGCGATTAACAAATTGAAGAACAATAGAGCTCTAAATTAGATGGGATTTCCTTGGAAGAGAATGGAGCATCACCCAACCAACTAGCGTACGTGATCAGTGCGCTGCAGGTGTCTCCGATCCAGGGAGACATCCCGCTGTTATGCTTCCGCATTTTGCTCGTTTCATCTTCTCGGCGAGTAAAGAAAACACCGATCGAAGGGAATCATGCTGATTGAATGGGAATTTCTTTGTAAAACGGAGGAAAACGACGAAGACTAATTGCATAAGCCGCGGAGGGCATAACATTTGGCCTTTCTAACAAACGGGGTCGGCTGAGATCTATATAATTGACAGCATCAGAATTCAATGTTTCATTAATTTACATCCTTTGTGCACCACATAACTGTTCCTATGTATAATTGATATGCTCACAATAGAAGTGTGGCTAAAACTGTGGGAGTAAAAAAAATTACCAAATGCATGACTACGATTGAGCTCCTCAAGCGAAAAGAGTAAGGAATAGTAGAAAGTAACTTTGGGTGATCTAAACGTACAAAATAATAATAATAATAATAGAACTAAGCCGTACCTTATCTAGGACATTCCAGATGAAGAAGAATTCGACGTGAAAGCACATAATTTTTTCGTTTCAGCCTTCTCCTACAAAAAGATACCTACGAGTTAATAAATATAGAGAATGATGAGATACCTCTTTCCATACCTGGAGAATGAATACTTTCCAAATTACCTAGTTAACTATCCGAAACAGCTATCCCTGCAGTAAGACAAAAAGAACAAGCTCTTTAAGCACCAAAATATGTGCTCCATTTACATTATCCTTTAGTCAATCATATTCTATACAAAGTTGCCTCTACGCTGAGATTTTGTATGTCTAGTGATGGACTTCAACATGAGTGAACATTGGCACCTGCGCTATGGGATTAATAACTCCGATCTAGGATTTATTGACGAGGGTTACAGTTTTTTCCTGCTCTCAATCCAAGAAGGCTAGAGTTGTGCCCTGGCTGCTGACCTCCTTAGGACTTTTTGTCCTGGAATAGCGTGAGGATCGACAGCTGAATGAGGTCGTACCATCTTTGCTTAGCTTATGAAAGGAGAATTATGCTTCAACATCAGCAAAAAATCCTGCTTTAGTGTCTAGCGAGGAAAGCTACCACAATGACGGTCATGCCTAGTCAAAGGAGTAGCTCTCCAACAGAGTGTTCTTATGGTGATATGAATCCAGAAGAACCGAACTAGAAAGCCGACAAGTGACCTCGATCAGAGTTATCATTGCAGCGGACCACCTGTATGAACTGGCCTGGTAGTTTTTTTTTCAAGATTTTATCTTAGCAGTAAAAAGGATTATTGTATATGCATAAACTTGTATAGAAAGCGCAGGGTAAGATAAGTTATGTTCTGAAAGCGATACGCATTAGCACGATAATAGCCATTGCCAACTTCTTTAAGCGGCCCTCGCATTATCACCTTAGAAAAGCGAATTCGTTAATGGAACTGGAGCAGGTTCCGAAAAAGCCCAGAAATTTCACCGCAGTTCTCGCAACCTGAACTTCCAGGACTTTTCTTTATTCCACAAACCATCTAAAATATCAAAATCACAATCTTATTTGATCTCAGAGTTTCCTCTCAATTGCTATGTAATTACTCATTTGGAATTTCGAAAATAGAAGGTAAATATAAATCCACTCCCTGACCAGTTGGCTTTCCAGGATTTCAAAGTCAAACCTGTACGGTTACAAGGAGACGCTCCATACTCACACAGAAGACTATATGGGATTCGGCGGTTGAAGGTAGAACATCCATAAAGCCTCTATATTGCCCGTGTCCAAGCGTTCATACTGCAGGTGATTCGGCCGCTCGTGGCGCCAATGGGCGAAGTGGCTCGAACAGCGATGGTACGACGGCATCAAGCAATCGACGTTGTTCCATCCTCGAGTTTTCCTGTAGGTTCTCTTGTCTTTTAGTGCTTTATCGTATTTCTCAAGGAAAACGCGTTGTCTCATCCAGAATCCAACACTTGGCACGCTTATTTCACCCTGTCATAAGAGTATCCACAAAGACCAGTTGTCCTTGTTCCACAGCGTGTCCCCAACGGGGTGTCGTGGCGATTTTCGGTTTTCGTGACTGCCAGATATCACAGGATATGATCCAATCAGTGACCACGGATTGCGAATGGAAGATAAGGCGGTGACTTAACATCCAGCCAAACCCTGATGAAAGGCATCGTCGCTCGTTAGACGCTCATAACACATCAACGGAAGAACTCGTTCTCGGTGACGCAACGTGAAAACGGAACTTAGCTCCGAGATAGCTGAACTTGTAGCTAACTGGACTCAAGCGACGCGCACTGAGCTTAGCCGCGCCTAATGAGCGCCGCGCGACTCCAAAAAACAGGGGTTGAAATGGGAAGAAATCCCTAAAGCGGCTAGAACTGCAGGTAATTTCAAGAAGGCTTTGAGGGAACGGGAATTCCATGTTTGGACACATTTTGAGGAAAACATTCGAACGTTCAATCTGTGGATTTTGCCGAATGAGCAGCCGTTTTCCATCCATCTATGTATGTATATTTTTGAAATGTCAGCCAAGAATTATCGCCGATTTTGATGCATAGAGGTGAATGCCATATCTGAGAGGGATGGAAACCGTATAGGACCCACCTTTCCTATCATCACCATACCTGAACCTATGCACTGTGTCTCCCGTAGCTGGACGAGTTTTGCGCCCAAGTAAACTGATGTTTCACAATATTATCAGAGAATCTTCGGAAAATCCAATCATACAATACACCTCTTATTCATCATGCTCACTATTCATTCTCAGATCAAGAGAAATATGTAGCAGAGAAATTCCCCTGACCCATCCAGCATCTTTCTCCTTGGATCCTAATTTTTCCATGCATCTGAGCCAGAATGCATCATTGAAATTATCCATGCTAAAAATGTTCATGCTTTATCTGAAACCAGATCACCTACCCTTCCAGCGATGCTTTCGCTTTCTGTTGGTACTGCAAGAGATCATTACTTGAAATAACTGAAACCTCTACCATGGGCGTAAATTACCTCTTAAGTGCTCAGTTTTCATTTTCGCCATTGTACCTCAGCGCCAGGAGCAGGGGTAGCTACGTAGCTGGGGAGGGCGGGGGGGGTGGAGGGACGAGGGGAAAAACTAGGGACGAGGGGAGAAACTAGCAAGTCCGCCACTCCGTGGACCTAGATGGAATAATAAAATCACTGAAAATATTGATTTCAATATCGAATGGATAATAACAAAAATTTCAAAGGTAACGATACAAATGAACGATAAAAAATAGGCTTGTACCTTGTTTCCATCTATCCTACAAAGTAATTCCAGAAATTTGACGACTCCCCTCCCCCCCCCCCCCCCTGCGTCCACCATTGTTTTCCGTTTATACTGCTGTAGAGACCGTAAATGAAGCATTCAGAATTTTGCCTTCTACTCAATGACTCCAGCCTTGAGACGCCAAATCATTCTCAAATTTAGTCTAAATAAGCAGTCTTAACTGTATTCTAAGAGCTCTCTATAGCCAATTTTGGTTGAGAAAACTTCATCCGAGATTTTGTCAAGATTTCATCAGAATTTGATCAACATATTACGATGTTCCTTACATCTTGTGCAAGCTAAATCTGGTGCTGTACGACACCTCTGTTCTTCCACAGACATTTACAATGAGTTCTTTGACAATAGGCTCAAACCACAAGTCGACAGGTATTTATCAGATAGATATCAAGAGAAGAAATATAACTTTTTTTAAGCATTACGTAAATCCCAATCCAGCCGGATGAGGAAAAAACAACAACAAAGCATCATTTCTGCAGCTAAGCGCGGTATGAACCCACTTCCAAGCCAATTATTTGACGATCCTGTCACAAAGCCATTTTTGTCCTATTTCGGCTCGCGTTTTTACCCCTTCAAAACGCTTCGGCCAACCGACTAATTATGGATTTCGGATTTTGTTCTAGTTCTGCTCGTTTCTGTGCTAAATAATGGCTATTGCAGCGACGTTTTGGTACAAAG
The DNA here is from genome assembly GCA_037903475.1 of Ancylostoma caninum. Taxonomy (NCBI): domain Eukaryota; kingdom Metazoa; phylum Nematoda; class Chromadorea; order Rhabditida; family Ancylostomatidae; genus Ancylostoma; species Ancylostoma caninum. The sequence goes on along the minus strand of JBAJFG010000615.1, from coordinate 1,798,487 downwards.
CCAGCAATCCAGTTTTTCTTTTCCTCCAATGAACAACGATTGCCCTTCAAATTAGCCTCCTCCTCAAACAACACATCGATGTCATTCAGGCTTCGACAGACAAAAAAAATCCAAGAAAAAAGTCTCTCCTGTCTTTTGGTCCGTCCCTGTCACATTCACATTCTAACCAGCGGCGATTGAGCTGAGTGATGCTGAAAATTGTCTTTCGATTTCTCGTTCAGTCAGTTCAGGGCACAACACGGGTCAGCGCGTTTGAATTGAACGCTCTGTCCCGCGAAGAAGGTGAAAATACCCGGAAAATCCGCAGGATTATCCGCCGTCTGCATTTGCGGGCAAAACAGAACGACCAGACGTCTAGGATTTCTTCCACCTACTTATGCATATATGCGTCTTGTGAGTGTATATGGTCGCGAAATCGCGTGCAGTAGTGGGCCGGATGGAGGGCGCGCTTGTTGCTGCCGACGCTCTGTGTCGGGTTGATTGTCCAGTTTTAGTGTCATCGTGTCTTCAGCGGCGAACATGCATAATAATGGTTATTGATCGATGGGTCTAATAAACCTACTAATGGCTTGCTTTTCTTCTGTGCCATAACTGGGTCAGAGAACCCGGAATTTCTTGGATTTCAAGTAATCATAAAGTGGTAAGGCGGAGAGGTGCCCCGGGACAACGTAGATTTCTAGCTGCCTTTTCAGGAATTGTGACGGAGTTTGCTGGAACATTAATTTTCTTTCGGAAAGTTGTTCTGGACCCAAGGTTATAGCAGCACTCCCACCATCTCTGGATAGGTACTGCTGTGGATACTATGGCAGTATGAACATGACAAAAAGCTCTAAAGTCCAGAAGCCTGAGGAAGTCGCTTAGCATCTTCCCAGAAGTAGGATGCTGTGCGATTTCCCCAGGCTTCTGGATTTTTTTGTATATAATGACTACAAAACTTGATATTGCCATCAGGTAAACGTTGAAGTTTGTTTGAAAAATAAACTGAAAATTTCAATGGCTCATTCTAGTCAAAGTTCAATTTCTCAGTTCAAATAAGAAGTAAAGGAATATCACCCATTTTGAGGGCAGGGCTCAGCAAACCCACTTAAACATTTGTAAAACTTGCCTATAAATAGCACGTAACTCTGGAGTGCACCAAGCTGAAGCTGGGATAAGATAAGAAAAATCAGAGCTTCCTGTATGTTTGATTTCTACACGTAATATTCCTGCGAAACTATTTAAACTTCCACTTTCTTTGAGACCTCTTCCCCTACTTTTTATGTCATATAATTTTACTTGCGAGTTTTTTTCAGCTTCTATTATCCTGAGCCACTCATGCATATCCCTGTGCTTAGCCGAGGTGCGCGAGAAGTGCTGGCAATTGAGGATTTATCAGCGGGAAAGCGGCTGCTGCTTAGGAATGGGGTCACACTGAGTGGGAGCGGAAAGCGAATCAAACGGACAATTGGGGTGAAAGTGGAGAAATAACACCGCGAGAAACATCCGCCAGGGCATAGATTGAGGAGGAGCCGCGCCTGTAGTGTGAGCACGTCAGGGGATTTTGAGAAAGGGTATTCCTAGAATGTATTTCTGCTGCAAATATAGATTCTTGCAGCAGAAAAGTAGATTTAAAAAGAAATGACAGGCTGGAACAAAGGCAACACCAGGAAAACAGTGAAAAGAGAATAAACAGTATGAATACCGAGTGAAAGAGAAAAATTGCACGGATTATTCTTCATGTAGAATTACGTGACGGTTCCCTACCTTGGGTAGGAGTCTCTTTTTCTTTCTTTCCGAAAAGTTCAAAATATATATTCATTTTTCAAGGACTCCTTGAATTTTTCGTGAAGGGAGAAAATAGAATCAACTCATAGGAGTAATGACTCGGCTCAAAGTTCCCTACGGATATGCATAGTCGCACTCTTTTCTAGGACAAAACTTTGGCAATGAAGAAGTAGGTATCCGATGAATTCTTCAGGTTTTTTACTCATATAATGCAAAAGGAAGAAGAAATTTCTACCAAAATACCATGGTGGGGATGCTACTTCTAGTTCATTAACGTCTTGTTGACATGATCTCGAGAAATTAGGAAATTCCAGAATAATTGGAGAGCCTTATGTTTAAAACTATGATTTCGCATAAAAGTGGTGGTGAGAATTAAACAATGCAGAAAAAAAAAACATGTGGAATGCAAAAAAATGCCTCTGTGGTTTAAAAATCCCTTAAAAAATAACTTCTTCAACCTAAGTCATTTTTTGCTACCGCAAACTGTTCGTGAAGATCTAAATAAATTCTTCATTCTAGAACTAAGTGCAGTTAGTTCTATACACATGAAAGCCCCATCTAGACAGAGTCCTAAAAAATTCAAACCACTGATCTACTTCTTTCAGCCATATATTCCACGAGCGCAGGCGCCTCCAAGGATAGTGCCGGCTACACAAGTCGAAGAACCCACGACGACTGTCATAACGTACACCACCGGGTCACCTCTGAGTCCACCGCGGTCCATCGACGATTTCGATGAAGTCAGGAGGAAAAGAATCGAGGTGAGCGGTAACAGTGCTCCTTCATTGAGTATATGGTTCATTTTATCAATTCCTCTCATATTGTTACCTCTGTGTTCATTTGTAAAACCTAAATTAGGACCCAAAATCTATTCCAAGCGATTGCAACCTCTCGGTCTGCATGACAGATTAGCATTCCCGACTGCTAGCAGTGGTAGTGAAGTGGAAAGAATATCGTAAATCTTGCTTGGCGAAATCCGCTCTTCAGTCAGATATCATCTCCGATCTACATCGTCTTGCAGGCGAAACACGTGAAATTATCAATCTACTACTAGATGCAATTCTTTCTACAGAAACTCGCAGGAAATTCTACAAAAAAAAAGAAAATAACGGCGATAACCTCAAAGAAAAATTCGTCCGAAACTGGCCAAGTTACTGAAATATAATGCCTATTTCGAAAATCGTAGTTATCTCACGGACTGGATGTAAGAGTAGAACTCGACGGGTAATTGTATAGTTTATCATGGTGGGTTGAACTTAACTAGCAGAAACTACAGAGTACCTAACCTTTCCACCTTTGGATCTAATAAAATAAATCGTGTCCAATAAAATAAAATAAATACCAGCAACATTAACAAAACTAAAAAAATAAGTAAAAAAAATAAAGGTCTTAAAAAAAAAATGATTCCTCAACTAAACACTGTCCTAATCATAATTTTTGAATTATTATTTCATTGTTGGGTAAAATTTTAGCATCACTTAGTTGTGTGTTTCAAAGTGATGCTAAGTCTTTGGCGGCTTATTCTTCTGTTACTCATATAAGTTTTTTATTATTATCTATAATTTATATTATAATAAGAAGAAAAATTGAAAGTTAAATAATAATGTTAGCTCATGGTTATACTTCAACATTAATATTTTATTTGATTGGTGAATTTTGTCATACTTCTGCTACTCGTATAATTTATTTTATAAATAGTTTTTTTAGTTCTAGTATGTTTTTTTGGAATTATTTTGGAGTTGAACGTAAGTGCATAATTTCTAGAAAATCCTAAAAAATAACATTAGATGGAACATTAGATAAAAATAACGAGTGTCTTAGCAACCTGGGGTGAAGATTGAACTTATGACTTCTTCATTTATTGTAATTTTACCTTGCAAGTGCTAATTTGAACCTGCACGTCTCAACTGCAACATTTGTTTATTTATTTGTTTACTTATGACGGGGGAAAATTCCGTTACTTGGTTTTGAATGGCGCAAAAAACTGGAAAAATATCAGCGTGCAAGCTGCGTACCTGTCGAAAAAACGTGAGCAAGTTTGTTCGGTCTCATAAAATTTCTTGGTTGGAACATTGAGGAAATTTTCTCTTTTTCACTAAGTTGCTGATTTTCCTTGAAGAATGTCTATTTCTGGGCAATGAAGTTACAGAAAAAATGTTTTTTTCTGCCGAAACAAAACAAACATCTGTGGATCTCTTCAGCTGCTTTACTTTGTTCGATTGCATTAGTTTTTTTTTTCGAAAGATAACAGTGTTCCCCACATAAATATAGTATCAAAATGTCAGATCAATGTAATCTTTCTCTTCTGGGTCCAGAGTATTGTGAAATGTTAGCATTTACATGACATTTTCCCAATCTGATTTCGGAAACAGATTTATGCCAAGAAAATCGGAAATACTTCATAAAGACAAAGCATTGCATAGAAATTGATCAAATTTCCAGATCTTATTCGGATTGCACTATTGCCGCTCCACAATTGACCGATCGTATAACCGTTTAGACTTCGTGTTAAGTGTTTGCAGAGCGTGCGCTCTCGAAAATACGAAAAAGTACAATATGTGGAGAAACTCCACTCTCTGAGGGTCGGTCGAGATTTTTCAATCGGTGAAATGACCATTGCAATTTCAACCTCTGTCAAAAATTACTCGTGACCGTAGGTTTCACTTAGCCAAGCCATAACCAGTATCGCTACAAGTATTTCACTTAGACTGTGTTGATTTTGCAGTTACCTTGTCCAACCAGCACAGAGTGCTTTGCTCAAGGGCCGTTAAACATGAATCGCTTCAACATGGATTCAGAAACATTCGTGCCAATGTTTTAAGATCACTTTGACCGCCTGGAATTTGAAAAATTCCATGGCGGAAATGGTCCGCTCCTGCAAACTTTCGAAACTATTCATCAGCTGACTAGAGAATCGCAAGCTATCTTGACGCTCTATCTCGATGATCTCACTTTCACCTTTAATCTGCTGCTGTCGACAAGCCGGATACGGAGCGTGTGAGCGAGATCGGCCGGTTGAAACTGTCTCCTCGCTCATATTGGGGTCAATTCACAGATGCTAGTGAGTCGAAGCGAGGCTAGCCAAGCCAAGTTCCGAGGAAAGTGATTTCCTCGAAAAAAGAAATCACCGGTAAAAGCAAAAGCTAAAATATCCCAGCAGCTAAAGAGAGCAAGAAACGTTTTTTCGACTTTTAGCTCAACGAATCCACTTTTTCCAACATAGGAAAACTTAAGACTGTACGTTAGCACAACCACTCGAACGAATACGCGCCGTATGAACTTTCTGTAATAAAACGACTTATAGGAAAAGTAATCAAAGCACCGCTTTGTCGGAAGAAACTTCTTAAAAAAACAAGTTTCCCTTCGTTCCCATATTAGTCAAGTGTTGAATTCAATGCGCGAAGAAAGTAGTCCTAAAAATTGCAAGGTAGCATGTGAGGGAATAATCTATTGGATCGGGTAAGAAATAAATTTGAAAACAAGGTCGAGGAAAAGCTATGTAATGAAAAAAATAAAACGCAAACTTTTCGCATCCTCATATTCAGAGGTTCTAGACATTTTGTGATTTTCTCTTTAGGAAGTTCCTAAAAGTTTCTAAATTCCACATCAAAAACATCTTAAAAGGCTAACACTCCCCCTCTACCGATAACAGAAAAGTTCACAGGAAACTTTCGAATTTCCCTCGGAAAATAAGTGGGCGCTTCAGTGAACATTTCTGCTTTCTTCTACGTCTATACCGCCACTCCTCAGACAATCCTCAAAATTTCAAGGATTTTTACTACTCGTTCACATGGATATCGTTGAGCTCAATCACAAATTCCTAAAGGTAGGAACAGAAAGGTTAGAATTCAGGGGACGTTCTGTATGAAGAACTGGGGGTTTCTCAAAACCAAAGGTGAAACATAACATTGCGCACTAGTGCATGTGCAGAGCTAGTCCTAACAATTCTTGGTCACCTCACACCAACTCGTTTGGAAGAGGTTCCAGTGAACAGCTGTGCGTCTATTTCTGATCGTTGTACTTTGGATGTTCTGTTCCAAAATAGCGCACTGTTCCAAAAACTGCTTCATCCACTGGTTGAATTGCTTCCCACGCTGCTTCGAACTTCACTTCCAGAAGGATATGGAATAGCATTTAATCGCTGACGAATATCGGCGATTGTCAATAATATGTGCAGTACTCATGCGATTGAAAAGCAAAGCTACTGCAATATGCAGTTCCTTTTAGTTGGCTGAGCAGATTTTCGCTGAGGTGTAGCGCAAACACCTAGCTATTTCTACAAATACCTTCAAAAACCGCTTGCTTCTCATAAAACACCCGTTTAAATTTCTTTTCAACGTCTTCTTTTCCTCCGTTGACCAGTCATTTCCATTACATCAGCAGGTGAAGAAGCAGACGCGGTGCAAACAAGCGAGTTTTACGACAGAATGTGTGTGTGTTATAACGCTGTGACCACATGTCGGCGACAGCAGCGTGAGGGGTCAGATGAGCTTTTCGGGTCGGCGCCTTCATGACTATTATCGTAAAGCGCGTTGCGAAGATTCATGACTTCTGTGGACTGGACACCACAGGTGGACTAGTTCGTCCTTCAATCATTCGCAGGATTCTGTCAGTTTTCGTGCACAACATCTCACAGAATGTCATCTTTGGACAGTCTCGCTAGCGCCTGTCATTCAGCAGCACCCCTCACAGGGTTGGGAAGAAAGGGGTACTTGTGGAAAATTGGTGTTCGAGTTGGGTAAAAACACGAAAATATTGCAACCAATTTCTAAAATAATATGGATGGAATAGCAGAATGCAAGTTTGCACAGAAGATGTCATTGTTATACTTGTGATTAAACTTACAAAATAAAATCATTAGATCTGCTCCCTCCGAAATTTGGCATCCAGATGTAAATACGCTTTGGACAGGTTTAGCAAGCAGATAAGCAGATGTGGAGGGCTAGAATTTGATAAGAACGTATAAAAAGGATAATAAATTGAAAGTCGAACTCGTTATCTGAGAACAAGCTCGATGAACGTCTGTTCACACTAATCATCCCATCAGCGAATGCTGAAAAAGAGAAGGTGGAGACATTCTGGTTATCCGAACTGGCTCATTACGTACGCCTTTGACCTCATGTCATTCTAACTTTATATGAGCTCCTTTTCTTGCGAGTAAATTTTGGAATATTTCATACTCTGAGTAATACTGAGTATACGTACTAAAGTGAAAGAGCGAGTATTCTGGAAATTAAAATCCCGTTCGACTAATTTTTCAGCATTGACACCTTTCTGACTGTGCGCAAGGTTTTTTGACAGAGTATTCTGACAGCATATGTACAGTTCGTTTTCTCAAGATATTCTTCAGAGCAGGCGTGGCTACAGTGACCGGCCGTCCTGGGCGACGATCGAGAAGCGTACCTCGCTTTATAGCAGAGTAGACGGTTTGCCGTGGAACTTTGAGGAGACGAACGATGTCAGAAGCAGAATGTCCCGCATTGCTAAGCTCAAGAATTGCGACTCTTTTAGGGTTTGGGGGCACCATCTACTGCAAAGTTCATATGAAATTCTGAAAATTTTGGTGTTTATAGAGAAAGGTATGCCAAAAATAATGACGCCTAGATGGTTTAAAAAAACCAATACCTGCCCGCAAAAAATGCGCAGGAAAGTTGTCTCGGTATTTAATACGCACCCTGTACTGTAGAGTATATTATATCTGATTGGCCCGAAAGTCCTGCACCAGTATTTATTTTCTGATCCAGATTTTTTTCTTGATTCCAGAATCTCTTGGGCTTGAATCGAAATTCTTTGGCAATAAAATGTCGTAGAATAATCTGCTTCTTCTCAACTGTGAAAAATGGCAGGCCAGGTTCCATCCACAAACGATAATGTTGAGATTGTTTGGAAAAATGTAAAGTTTGGTGCAAAAGTTTCACGCGAACTTTTACATTGTATGTATAATATAACGTGAAATATACATTTTCTGTAGACAATATCCGAATGTTTTTCTCTGCAATCAATTTTAAAACTTCAAGTTTAGCAAAACTTTTCCTTTTGAGCCTGTTTCCGCCTTCGAGGATTAACAAAGAAAAACATGTTTGCAGGCGAGATGGAAGCGGTTAGGGATCAACCTCAAAACGATCCAATATCCGATCCAACGGGCGAGTCGTGAGAAATCATCCGAGTTGGAAAGCATCATCCCCAGGGCTAAGCCTCCACCAACATTGAAAGCCATCGAGCATCCGCATCCTGTTGAGCAAGAAAAACCAATCGAGAGCTCACCACATAAGGTAAATCTTTCTAGCGACGCCTTTTTTCATCGAAAGGCGAAGAAACAATGAGAAGCATGTGAGAAGTGTCCCAGACTATTTGTTCCACAGACCAAGTGTACTCTTACACTAAATTTGCAGTGTATCCTCGTCTTTGCACACGCTCAGTACACAACTCCTTTTGCAGAGGGACGAGATTCGAGTGGCTGCGACGCCAAACACACGAAAGTCGGTCCCGCTGCCGACCGATGACAAGGACATCCAGGTGGAACCACCGCGACGCCCGAGAATTCACGGACCAATCCTAGGGACGTTCCCCTCATCGAAGAATGAAGGTGAACACTAAGAACATTCTTAACTCTGTGCATTTTTGTTTACTTAGTTGCTTGCTTCGCTTCTCTTCAAAACATGGAAACTTCCGTTGGAGACCACAATCTCCCAGTTGAAACAAAGTTGTCCGCACTTTCGCACTGTCCACCTCACTTCACCATACCCAGCAGCCCATACTAATACCGTAACCCAGCTGCTAACCCCCCTCCAAAACACGTCGCTTGTGAAGTTGTTCGCCATTTCTGTTTCGCTGATCTCAGTTCTGCTAACAACATGCCGGAATAAGTTAATCTAACACCATGTGCAGTCCAGTGCACAGCCGTTCTAAGAGCGGCGGCCGAAAACTGTGTTTAGATGCTCAAGAGTCGGGTTACGGTATCGGTACGGGTGCTGGCCCACGGCGTCCAGTGCCATCACCAGGGTGGGCGGACACGGCACTGCCACCGGCTCCAATCCTACCACGATTCGCCTCTCCGGTGGCGACACCGACGCCGAACAGTGATTACCACTCTCGAACCACCCCCGTGTTCAAGAGTTACAAATTCGCTCAAAAACTCAGCCAACGACCGAGATTGAGGATACGACGGCCTGGTAGGAACATCTTTCGCATAAACATTTCAGATATAAAGTTGTCGCGTGATCCAAACTTTGTTCGCACAGTATTGCTGATAGCAAGAAAGAGGTGATCCCGCGAGGTTTCGGGAGCATGCCTTCCAGCAATATTGCGAATCACATCCTAGCGAGCAAGCAACCTATGTTGCCATTTTGAGCTCATCGCAAATTGTTAACAAGTGTTTCTTTGGTATCAGCCAAATTGTGCGAAGAAAGCTCGGATTACCTGAGTCATGAAATCAAAATACCATTTTCCCACAGCTAACAATTTGATTTTAACTGGGATGTGTGGGCATTCTTGGGTCAGGGAGCGGGCTCGCTGGCTTCACAGAGATCTTTTTAAGTTATTTTCAGAAGTTACGTCATCACCTTATTCTATCAGATCTCATTCTATTTTATGAAGTAGAGAGTCAAAAAAGCCTACTTCAAGCAAGACTAGTCACTCGTGCTGCTCTATATTCTCACTTACAGAGGAAGTGTTTGACCAGCTTTACACGGTGCCCCACAGCTATGATAACATCATGGAAGCTTCGACTTTTACCATTTATTTTAGATTTTTGCTTCTTTCTAGAAGACATGCTTTTTACTTCGTAGAACTAGTCTTTCACTTCCAATATTTGTGTAAGTCAAAGGAAATTTCTGAATGTTTCTTTCATAATGTCAACGCGAACCCACCGTCGTTTTGAAACAAGGTGCTCTGACACGCTGCTTTTACAAATGGCTGAGAGCGCTCAAGAAATCTGCTTGCATAATTATTCGAAGGGATAAAGAGTTGGGGACGAAATTTTATGCCATTTGAAGTGGAAGGTGCGATACAGTCCGCAGGAGGCATACATATGCATAATTTCGGCAACTAGCCCACAAAAACCGCAAGTTTTAACCCACTGGATAGTTCAGCTTGCTCGGTTTTCGAAATAATAATTTTACAGGAATCTGATAGAGATGTAAATACGTTGATTTCCTCCTCTAACTTGGAAAAAAAGGCCTTCATTCGGTTAGGAGTGAGTTTGGCAAAATCGTTGGTGTGCCATCGCCAACGAAACTACGAATCATTTCAGCGTCATTGTAATACGATATGGATGATATTTTGGAATTCAGTATTTGCTTTTGTTTACTGTTCATTAATGAATAAAATACAATGTCGCTATTCCAAACAAAGTCAAAATGCATTTTGAATGAGCGCTCGTACACATGTGTTACCATAATTATAGGGCACCTGTACATTTACTTTTACCCATTGAGAGAGAGAGAATTCACTTATATATGAAGAAACATGGCACCACTGAAAGCTCAGTTGATGAGATGTTGCAGGTACTGTTCGATGGTTCGAATACCATCCAACAGCTCGCAAATCAACACGGCAGGAAATCGTTGGCATTCTTAGCTTCCGCAGATTAGTTCAACCTCTGGTATCATGTTGGACTGGTTTTCTGACTACATAAAATCGTTTCAAATTAGCAGCTTAGTTTCGTGCACGTCTCTTCCATTTATAGAGAAATTAATTTTTTTCTTCTCAGAAATATTGCTTTAACTCCTGGATATTGGATGAATATGAGAATCTTGGAAAATTGTGATTTCAATCAAAAAAATGACCATAAATTGCTGCAGAAGAAAAGTGAGCTTCACGACTCTATTTTTATTTTTCGCAATGAATTTTGGGGCGAGATCTTCAGATTTTCGGCAAAAAGCACTCGTTTCACAAATTTCTACTATATACTACCTTCAAATCAAGTGGAAAGCATGTTTGAGACAACTGGATCGAAAAAAAAGAACACAGAAAAAGTTTTGGACCAAACGGTTCATACAGCATGAGCTTGCTTTGAATTATTTTATTTTTATCACATAGTTAAATTCTACGCCGCTTTCCTATCAAACTATTTCCTAAACACACGGGTTTAGATTAATGTTTTCCTGGATTCGTAAACTAATGTTAACCCAGGCGTAATTTCAGGAGACAAGGCGGTGTCGGAGAACTCAATCCAGGAGGATCCAAATCTGACGCCGTTCCAAAACTCGGCACGAAACCGCTTTGGATACGGTAACCATGTTGGGGTTGCCGGGCCCATACCTTATCGTTAGTTTTGTGTCATTCCGCTTTTCGCTCTCAGTTAGGCAATCCCTTGTGATTTTGTGAATTACAACGGCTCTTTGTAAACGCTTCGGGTATTTGGACTACTAAACCCTACTAAACAAACAAATATATCCTTTAGCGGCTGTAGTATATTATTAAGAGCACAGCATATTGTGATATTTTTTCAACTTTGATCTTTTAGCACGAACAGCTCGACCGGCACCAACCACAGAGCCTCCTACCACCACCACAACCACAGAAGCGACAACCACAACCACCACTGAGCCAACAACCACTTCTGCTCCCGCGCCTGAAGGCGAAACGGAAGACTCTGGTATGGTGTCCAAAATAATCTCCCTATGGGGGCTTAATATTTCATCTACAGGTGCCGGTTTTGGCTTCGGCCCTTCGGAATTACCGCCAGAGCTCGCCAACGTCGGCTTTGGAATTGGTGGCAACGGCATCAATTTCAACGTACCTGCACAAGGAGAGGCATCTGCTCCTGCACCGGAGGAAAAGCCGAAGCGTCCAAAGCAAAGGTAGTACATGTAGGGGCCCTCAAAATTCTTCGATCTTCTCTTTATTATCTCGATTTCTACCTAGAACGTATGTTCCAAGATGGTCTGTCTGAATGACTCTTTTTTTTCAGAAAACAACCAAATCCAGAAATTTTCAAAGAAGGCGAACCTCTAGTTATCCCACAGAATTCGGGTCTTCGACCGGTGGCACCCCCAAAGGAGTTCCTTGACGGCGGTGGTTTTGGACCTGGCTCCGGAAGTAAGTTTAAAAAGCTCTTTGTTGTTTGGGAACCTCTTTTCATGAAATCATCACATATTAAGGCATCGGTGGCGGAGGATTCGGCGGTGGCAGCGGAGGGGGTGGCTTCGGCGCAGGAGCTTCAGCTCCCGGCTCAGGCTCAGGCCTACCCTCTGGAGGAGGATCCGAGACACCCCCTGGTGAGCGTTCGTTCCCACCTCACCCGAAGAATTTCCGTTGCAGCTGATATTGAACGTCTTGCAGATTTGTTCACCGGTGACTCAGCTCTCACACCATCTCGTGGGCCAACGGGTGATGGATATGGACCTCCTATTTTCCCCGGAGGAGCAGTGCCACCTCCTGTTCCAGCCGTAGGCCTCGGTGGCGCAGCAGCAGGAAAGAGTCCCTATGGCGCTGTCATGGAACCGACTGAGAATCCACCAACTACGGTAGGACACGTTACTCAGAAGTCCACTGCTAGGATTTACAATTCACTTTGCATTGATTCTTGTTCAGGTCAAGCCATCAGCTCTTTTAAATGTGCTAAACAAAGCGGATCAAGGAATAAATCAAGCGATTACTCATTTCGAGCAAGGAAGCCCATTGGAAACAGCCGCGATTGATATCCTAGAAGGTAGCAATAATCCACAGAACTATAAAACTGAAAAACTATACATGTTCCTCAAATATGCGCTATTTTCAGTTGCATTGGGATCTCAAAAACTGGATTCTCAAGCGAAACTTTTGGGACACGTCGACAGAGCCATTGGATTAGACAACCTGCAGCGAATACAGCGATGGGCGAACACGGCTGGTGCAATGGACGTGTTCAAAGAAGAGGTGAGCATTTGGGGTTTTTTTGGCAAACATTGTTCAAAAATGACTGACGAAGTTTCTCCTAACGACTGAGGAGTTTTTAAAAGGTGAGAGATAAGGAATTTCGTTGGGAATTCCTACACAGGCAGAAGAAAATAGCAGTGCAGCCTATGTTTAGTAAAAATATGCACAACCATTATGTCTACGAGCCCATGGATACGATTACTGATGGGTAGCAGCTGGGTATAGACAACGTCATTTCAAGGGTAAAAATATTCATGGTTGCCAAATGAAAGGTAAATCTGGTAATGCTAACATGTTTACCCCGGAAAGTCTCAATGACCCGCACTCTGAGAACTAATATAATACATCTTCTTTCCTAGCCCAAGCAAATGCTAAGTAAATGGGTAACATAGGTTCCGATGCACTGGGAGAATGGGTAACCTCATACGTATGGACATGATTATCCATGTGCAGCTGAGTATAGACAACAACACATAGTATAGACAAATGGATACAATTTAACGGGTAAACTTGAGCACGTTACCACTTTTACCGTGGGTAATCTCAACTATTCATGCCGGCCATGGATATCAAATCTGACTTGCCGCTAACGATTTAGCCATTTATGTGGTTGATTATAGTATAACAAGTACTTATTGATTGGCTCATTTATGAAGGAAGATTTCTGCGCAAAGCATCCGTGACTGGAAAACTTAAAGTAAACCCAACCTCAAGACAAATTTCTCTTTTCAGATGGTGAAATTCATCAAGAACTTCGAACCTCCAGAGGATCTCTTCCCGACGATACCACCTCAACTAGACTATCTATTCAAGACATCGGGACGGTAGTCCGTTGTATGCTGCGTTGTTTTTCTACAACTAACTCACTCACGGGAGTACCGCGTTGCAAGCCAGGATGTTCAGGTTCAATCGCTCTCTCATTCACTTATTTGCACCCTGTGATTACTGTGTGCCCGATGGCGATCCTAGAACTCCGGATCATTATCGATACTTAGTTCTAGTGTAGTGCTACTGCTAGTAATTATGTTGTCGTTCTATTTATAATTGTTGTATCACAATTTGCGTGTGTGTCCGTTTTTGCGTCTTTCATGATGAAGTGCTTCTCATTCGTCTTCACTTGATGTTCTCCGATGCCGCTTTGATATTGTTGTACAGTCCTCCATGGAACGTCTTGCCAACTGCTCACGTCACTTGCCATTATGATTCTCGCTCGGTTATTTCTGTATGCAGAAAAACGAAATCTCGAATAAAGTATCAAAAATATCCGGCTTACAGGGTGAGAATCCCAGACAGAACGGACTAGGGCGGCCGGGAAAATGCTCTATTAAAAAGCCGGCCTTTGGACTTGCCTTAGGAAACGTTTCAAAAAAGCCACTCTTGTACCGTAGAATTTTCATTACTACAAGGAAGACGGAATTCTCGGGAAACGGAATGCAAAATTTTCTAGCGTAAGAGCGGAATTCTACGCATTACCGATCTGCTAATTGCAAGATGGAGATTTTTCACTACCGCATTCCGTTAAAATGTCAAGAAACACGAAGAAGAAGAAAGAAGAAAAGAAAAGAAAAAGAAAGACCGAGTCAACAAAAAAGCATAAGAGCGAAATTCTACGCATTAGCGATCTGCTAATTACAAGATGGAGATTTTTCACTGCTCGCAGTCCGTTAAAAGGTCAAGAAACACGAAGAAGAAGAAAGAAGGAAAGAAAAGAAAAAGAAAGACCGAGTCAAGAAAAAAACGTAAACGTAATTCGCTGACCTGACAGTTAAAAGTCAAAGTTGAGATCCTACGGCAAAGTAGAATACGCCCCAGGGCGGCAGAAAGCAAGAGGATCTGCACGGTTTATGGCAGGCCTGTCAGTGGGACCAGCTAGATTCCCTGTATATCATGAGGCGGGATTCATGAACATGCCTGGAAAAGTCCTTAGCTTCCCACTCCTCCTTAATAGACGAGTTTATAGACCAAAATATGACATAGCAGGTCATTTTCATTATATGTTGTCATCGCTGACTGAGACGAGTTACCCGGCAAGGGATGACCCATTGTTGCCGGGAGACCTCATTTATTTCTGGAAAGCACGTCTGTTTCAACTTTTCTGGGAACATTCTGAACATTCTCGCCTTTGATAGGAGCTAAAAAGTAAAGCAAGGTGAAACTATCGCGATGGATGGAATGGATGGAGGAGGAAGGAATATTTTTCGTATTTTAACAACTACATACTAAACGAGGAGCTATCTAATTAAATAATTACGTGTCAGAAGTGGCGGACGCAGAAAGTGGGCAGGAGGGGGGGGGGGCCGGGGGAAAAAAGTGGGGTCTCAGCCGCTTAGGTGACCCAGATGGAAAATAAAATTGAAAAAACATTAATTATAATAATAAATAATAAATAAAAATTATATCAAAAATAACAATAAAAATAAACAATTAAAAATAAACTAATACAAGATTTTTATTCGTATTGCAAAGTAACTTCGAAAATTTGGCGACCCATTCTCAGGAGGGTGAGCTAATACAACAGGTATTCTTGGTCCACGTGCATCATCCAGATCACTTATGGTAAGCGTGTCAACGTGCCCAAATTTACCCTTCATCCTGCAAACATTTCCTATACCCACTTCTATACATGGATAATCATACCCATGAGCATGAGGTTATCCATTCTTCCATGGTCTGGCTGTGAAATCGCTGTCAGTAAACTGAAGATCTTAAAAAATCCGCAAAAGAAAAGTAAGTGAAGGAAGAAGTCGTTCACAATTGAAACTCTAACAGAAATAAGACCGCTCACTACATTTTAGCGCTCTACTAGTGTGACCGTTTACGGAAGTGTTCACCTCTATCAATGGGAAAAACATATAACCCATTCAGTGGAATCTGTCTCATTCTTCGTCCACCCATACCCGGCCTAGGTCGCAGAATTAGCACCTACCTCGAATAAGGTACAGAAGTTCATCCTGCTTTTGCTCCTTATGAATTCACCATTATAGGGCAACTTTTTATACAAAATCACTATTCAGCTAAAAAAGTAGCGTCAGGGAGGGGAACTATCCAAGTGCACCATGTTGCGAGTGGATAAGGAAAAATCACATGGACAAAGGCAATCGTCACTCCTTAAGAGAGATGCACGTACTAGAAGGGTATGTGATAGAATTTAAAGGTCATATCACCGAAATAGTGAAATTTTAGAAAGACACTCCAATACAAAGTTCCTTTCCCACTACCGGTATAGAGCAACTTATAACAGGCGTGCACACTCGACACGAGTGCGTCACTGTGACGAAGAATAAGCCCAGTCCCACTGAAGAAGTTCAGGCACAAGTCATATGAACGCGCTTGCAGGCTGCAACCGCATTGTATTTTTGTTTAGGATATACAGTCTTTTTCAAGAATCCTCACCTCATGCTGAACCGCCCGTCAGCTCAGCCCCGCTCAGCAGATGGGCGGTGCAGCGTAAGCAAGGATTTTTGAGAAAGATTGTATGTATATGCGAAGAAGACCAGCCTTTGTACAGCCCATTCAACCGGCAGTCGGTATTGGTGGAAGGATCATGGGCTGATATGCGGCCAGTTTCAATCAATATCAAGCATGCTTGATAGTGCACAATCGCATCATTCAGCTCCAGTCCGTGAATGCACCAGTACCGACTCCTTTCCGAATGCCCTATATGAAATCTTCCGCAAATAAGTGCGTGCATCTGACGCGCGACTGACGCACGCATCCATTTGCAGAGAATTTTACGTGAAGATCGGTATACGCGGCATATAAATACTGTGCATGTGTTAGGCCTATTTCATGAAAGAAGATGAATGTAAATGATGAAAACAAAATATTAGAAGTTTTCATACTATATCAGGCAATATATGTGTATAGGGCTATCTGAACTGGATGCATGCGACTGACGCGCACACGCCTATGTGATGAAGAACAGGGCCCAATCGCACTGCAGTCGCATCGCAGTTGCAGCTTAGACGCACGCGCTTCGCGGCGGCCGCGCGTTCTTTTTCTTGAGAATGTACATGCCGCGTTGACCGGCCTTCATGGAAAATCTCTCGCAGATGGATGTATGCGCTTGATGCGCGACTGACGCACGCAGCAGTATAAATTGCCCTTATAACTGGTTAAACTATTGACCAAAGTTAGGTGCCCCTCCACCCACTTTCCGCAATTCCCTTTTTACCTCAATATTAGGTTGATGCAAAAATAATGTGCGTTCTTCGTTGCATCATTTTCGTTACAGGAAATTTTCGGTTTTTCTCACCATCGATTATCAGAAATTGTGAAACACTTGTAGAAAATTGTACGGCCTTTTCAAAATTCTTACCTTTTCAGGAAGAAGTTCACCTTTTTCTTGAATTTTTAGTTAATTTCCAAAGTTTCTTTTTTTTTTCAAATGTTACGGATTCTACGAAACGCGAGAATGGGTCGCCCAGTTTTTCAAATTACTTTACTATACAGATAAAAATGCAATACAAATAAAAACCTTGCATACTTTATTTTTAATCGTTTACTTCTATTATTATTAGGTGCGTGCAAAAGTTCCGGGGTAGTTCCACCTAATTTTTCAGACTTGTCTCACGACTTGTCTCAAAGTCAGCAATTTTGTTCAAACCAAAAAGCATCGGCATCTACGTAATGTTGCCTACATGGCACAGAAAAGATTCTTCCAGAAGCTAAAAATTTGAAAGGTCTGCACCTGTAGTAGTGGAACACGCCGTTTTCTAGTAGGGACTGTTCATTAAAAGTTTTACAGCGGAGGTAAAGCCATAGAAGTTTGAAATGGGGGTGATCTGTTAGAGGCAGGTATAAGGAGGTCAGGCTAGAATTTCGGAGCACGAATGGCCAATTCTTTATACGGTTGACACTGCAACGTGCTGGTCTGCGTTGTCCCACAGCCGGATCAGACTACGTACATATTTCCGCTTGTGTCGGCCTTATGCTTAAGAGTTTCCTCGTGATTACATTAGGGAAAAGAAAATACTATACAGCGATTATTGTGCATTCATTAGAAAAAAATTCATATCGCAGCATATCGCAAACGCAAAGAGCAAAACGACGTTGAACGGTGAAATACCACCAACTTCCCCGGAACTTTTGCACGCACCTAATATTTTAAATATTTTTTTATTAATTCATTATTATTATTATTATTATTAACATTTTTATTAATTTTACTTCCCGTCTGGGTCAGAGAATCAGAAAAGGTCCAAACAGAGAAGACCCCACTTTTTTCCCACGCCCCTCCCCCCCCCCTTCCCCCTCCCGCCCACTTTCTGCGACCGCCACTGGCAACTACATATGAAAATCAGACCAACTCATTTTGCATCAACGAACTATTCAAGCAAAGTTTTAGAGTCGTTCTTCACACGGTGCGAAATCTTGGGCAATATTACGAAGAAGAAAGACCACTCGTCGTAGCGCCAGTGAGAGATTTTCCTTATGGATTTAGATAATTAACTCTTCGATTCCTCAAAATGGCTTGCCCAAGATTTAAGAAAAGCGTATTATGTAGCGCATAATATCGGCATTACAACTGTTTTAATTGAATCCCAGAAGTATAGAAAATGTTTTTCATACTATATATCTACCAAAACCAAGCGCCAAATCGTGTTACATGCCCGAGCATATCGAAATCACAGACTTCTCAGGATCAAGATGAAGAAAGGGACGATACCTAGAGATTTCCTTCATTATAAAATTGCGCTTGCCTGACGAATTCACCGATTTGGCATAACTAGCACATGACGAGGACAAGGATTCTAAAATTCGTAGTAGGGAACTGGAAGCTATAAGGATAGAACCGAAAGTCATGAAAATGGCCCACCCTTACGTAATCTATGCTATCTTTGGATCCATTTAGCGTTTATAAAGCGCAATTCCATCATGAGCCACAAGAACTGTAGCCTCCAAATAATACGCAATTCCTTACGTTTCTGCATATGTTTTAGGTGCTCCGGGGGCCCAAAGAAAATCCGACGTCAAAGCTCGCACAAGTAAAGAACCCGTCACAGAAATGTAAGTGTACGTCGCTATTATTCCCTCGTCTCCCAGAACACCACCGTACTTCAGCGCGAAGCCTGTTGGACCCTGCCCGTCTGCACTCCTATTACTCTCAGGGTTGTTAAAACATCAAGTCTCCAGGACTTCTTTTGCAGTCTTTGCTAGCAAAACATCCAACGTTAGAGATCCTCCTGAGCTCCAGACTGAGCCACAGGTATTCAGTCGGCGGAGAAAATCAGTCCGTAAATTTCCAGAAATTCCTCTTTTTCGGGAAATGGATAGAAAAAGAGATGTAACGTGCAGGACATTTGAGTACATCCTCTAATCCCTGAAGAATATAAGTGGAACTGGTGCTTAATCTTCGAATATGGGGGTTCTCGCAGCAACCTGGTGTTGTATGACCCTTTAAGCAAGGAATGCGGAGAGCGAGTAGCCCTCATTGAATAAGACACTCATGGTTACCGCTTGAGTAGGCCAGGCCAGAAAGCTAATGCGGGTGCCAAAAAAAAGAAGGACAAGAAAGACGAACCATCTTCCACCGCTGCACAGATTTTACAATCCAGTTCCACCATATTTTTGAAAATAGATCTACGTGTTATACAAACCTGCGGATTGGGGCAGCGGCACAGTAGCCCACCTCGCTCAAATTTCCAGACTTGACTGATTTTATTATACGGGGTGGCCAAAAATTACCCGTGCACTAACATTTTGATGCTATAACTAGGCCTTCAACCGTAGAACTGTAAAGAGCTCAAGTTTCCGTTAAAAAAACTGCTAATGGCTCGGAAGTCTCCTTTAGTATAAATTCTGTTGCCGCAAATTTCTCTAGAGCATAGACGTGAGGGAGAGGGTGGGGGGGGGGGTTGGGGGCGTCAAATTTCAAAAAATTATTAGATTTCAAAGTAACCTCTATCGTCAAAAACGCTGGCTACCAATGTCTTTATAAATGCCGCACATGATTCTCGCAGTATTCTTCACTCATTTCGTCCCAGGTCTTGTTAGGGCTTCTTTCAAAGGACAGACACTTTTATGACGGATGCAGCAGGCTTCCCTCTTCAACACTGATCACCAGGAAGAATCCAATGGATTCAAATTCGGGCTATGCAGAGGTCACCTAAGGATGTTTAGCTGCAACAGAAAGTGAAATTATCAACAAAATAGTTGGCATCGCGAAGGACCAGTGGCAGTTTTTTGACTTACACATGACTTATAACCCAAAACTATGCAAGTAGTAGGCGAATGACTGCATTATGAGCAAAGCGACAGCAGCTTTCAGAGATGCCGAACTTACGAGAGCGTTCGATCAAGTTTCGGAAGCTGAGCCGATGTCGGTAGAAAATTGGAGTTATTTGATGCCACCAGCAAACATGGCTATGAAAAGGCAGCTTAGGAGGCAGGTAACGATCGTGGGTATAATAACAATGTTTCCAAATCTCTATTTCGTGTTACCTTAGTAGCTATCACATCTTCACAACAGTTCACCGATTTAAAAGGATTTTTGCAGATACGACCTTTTGTTGAGAACGCACTCAGGAAGGGTCCACTCGGTCTAGCAGCAGATTTCCGACAAATGAAGCGAAAAAACGACCTTTCGCTGATGAATGAATTCGTCGCACAAGAACCTAATGGAAAAAATCGCTACAGTGTATGTAGATAACTTCTATGTTCTACTCCTCGACAAACCAATACACCTAGTATGCTGGAGCTAGTCTTAAGAGGAATTTAGGATGTCGGCTGCCTTGATCATAACCGTGTTGTTCTGTCCACTGGTCCTTGCAGCTACATCCACGCCAACTACGTATCCACTCCAAATAATCCAAAAAGGTTTATTTGCACTCAGGTATGGACTTCACTTATCTTTAGCTGAAGACAAGAATAAATTCTACCTGACCACGTCGCATCTCAGGGACCTCTACCAACAACATGCTCTGAATTCTGGCATATGATCGTACAAGATGAAGTTGAAGTCATTATTATGTTATGCGATTTTGTTGAACAGGTTTGTATGAGATCACAGCAACTGTACACAGACAAATAGAAAAAAGTGTGACACAGCTCTGTGTATAAATTTCGCTTCTTACTCGTCACTCTCCTAATTGTCTTTTCCTGATAATCACTAGAAGTCTGGGCAAGTTTTTTTATCTTCGAGTTTAGGGTACAGACAAGTGTTATGCCTACTATCCCACAAAGAAAGGTAAACCGCTCACATTTCCTGGCAACATCTCGGTCAGCTGCAAGGGTCGAGACAAGGTAGCGAAGTTCACGGGTGTAGGGCGTTATACCTGGAAACGGTCGCCTCATCGAGCTCTTTCCAGGTATAACGCTCGCTACACACTCGAAGGTCAAATTGATAGTCCAAAGCTTTATCAGCATATTCCTCAAATGAAACCAACAGAAGAATTGTATTTTCAGTTCATATTTCCATTTGAAACGAAGATAAAAATTAAAATTACTTCCCTCGAGGTGAGTATTGAAGGACAATCACCACTTTCTGTCAGCCACTACCAATGGATGGATTGGCCTGATAAAGGTGTTCCCGAAGCCGATCTTGCACCGCTCTATTTGCTACATCAATTTCGTTCCATTAGGTGTGTCGATACTCTTTCGCAAAACCTCACTTCCGAAGAATACTAGTGTTTTGATCCAATGTTGAAAATCAGAACTCCTATTGTCGTCCATTGCTCTGCTGGTATTGGAAGGACTGGTTCAATGGTGTTATTGGAAAACGCGATGGAAGTACTCGAGAAAGGGGAGACGCTTTACGAAATGGATAGATATTTAACTGCGCTCAGAACCCAGCGGAGTAAAAGTGTTCAGGTGCGGTACTTGATTTTTTACAGGTTTTTGCGACAAATTATGATAAAATTGAATTTCAGACTGAACAACAATACTTGTATGTACATCAAGTCATACTAAACCTCTTACGTGCCGCAGGATGGCTACCTCGGAGCTTGGAACCCTATCTTGAAATGTTTCTGCAACAGTACTTAAGGTTAATCAAATGATGCTAATTTTTCCGATTGATACAAATGATCCTGAACATATAATCGTATTGAATACACTGTCTGCGCACGGAATGTGGAGATTCTATTCCACATCCATGCGAATCTCTTTATTGCACGTTTGAATAAAACGTATTAAGAAATCTCATCAGAAGAATTGCTTTAATTACTTAATCAAGATATTGAACTGTCACTAACAAATAGATCTCAAGAGATCTTCAAATACACTGCATGATAACCACATAAAACCTAGATGTTTGCACTTATTACGCCCACATTTTCTGTTCACAAATTAGTGCCAGCGTTGAAAAAACCAACTTTCTCGCAAAATATGACTACAATTACGCTCGAGTGAAGATCCCCAGCAGTTTACGACGGAAACAACCATTGCAGATTTGATAATGAATATTGAAGTTGAATAGTTGCTGCAAGAGCGTTTGATGTACACCTAGGCCTTTCCCCACCTAACCCCAAAGAAAAAAATGGGTCGTCAATTCTCTCAAAACCACGCATAAAAATTATTTTGAAAATCCTCTTAGCTCATTTTTGTCCGTGATTTTTTATCGCCCATCACTGCAACTGTTGGGACCGTCTAAATGCATAAACTGTAAGGACCTTAGGAGACAACATGGGAAGACTGAAGCAAATGAATGCAGAGAGCTTCGACTGGTTGAAATCTTTGAGTCTTTGAGGTTTAACAAATCCAACCCAAAATTTACCGCTTCTGGAAAGCGATGATCCAGCATGTTATGTGAAAGCGGCATGTGAGTACACGAAGAACTGCAAGATGAATTCTTCATGTACTGAGCAATCAAAATATTGACAATACTGGTGGAACATGAAGATTGTTACCTGTCGGAAACATGAATGATCAATGGACGTGCTACCGGTGATAAACGAGACAACCTGGTTGTTCTTAAGAGTCGATAACATCAATGCTTAATATGATAGATGTTGAGCCTAACAGCTGAGGTAGGGCCGAAAGTGGTTCTCTAGGAAGTTCCATGGGAAACAAATCAATCGCACAGATAGAAAAAATCACTGTAGAACCATAGAATGGTCAAAGCACAGGCAGTCATATTACTAGAACGATCAACTGTTGCTCACCCAATACTCAACTAAAACTCATCAGCCTGAGTGATGCACATGAAGGATTTTTCTAATGTAAGGTCTTCAACCTATAAAGAGAAGCATTGAGGAAGATTGCAAAAACGAACACCACCTGGACCCGCACTAACTGATCGTTTTACTAAGAATGAGGTAATCTCGTCCTTGATTCTCGTCGGGACAAGTAATGTCCGTCTCATAACCCAACTTATGGAAGAATCCCAGAGATTTCTCGTTGAAGGCGAACACAGTAGCCATCACCTTTTCCATGCCAGTTCTGAATGAGTTTTAGTAATTCGCTTTCTTCCTTCTATCATTAAACGATTGATTTATCAGCTAGACAGCAGACAGAATCCGGCCAAAAAATGATTTCGAAGAATGATTAATGATGAGATTTCCATCACATTATGAATGAAAAGAAACCTACTTTTCGGCAAGTGTCTCCAGCGTTTGCATGAGCAATGTTCCGACACCCTTCTTCTGGTACTTCTCTTCAACTTGAATTTCGTAACTGAATAATGATAGGACGAAACTTCGACAGCTCAGATGACTAGGTCGAGAATTTTACGATATAGTAAATGTGGTAACGAATAGAATGGGTCTTGCAATTATTATAATTGCAAGAAAAATAGCAGGGTGCAAGAACTTGTCATCAGATCCAACCATTCCTTGAGCAATAATTGAAATGAATTGTGCGGACTGTCAAACAGAAAACTCACCAGTATAAAACTGGGCAATTATGGTCCATGTCGAAACGATAGTGAGTGTACCCAATATTCTCCCCTCGTTCGTTTTTTGCTATGATGAATCTGAAGCGATGAAGTTCAATAGTATCTAGGATACTTGGGGAATCTACAAAAAAATAATCTGTTTGGGAATCTACTCATCAAAAATGCTTACCGAGCGGTCGTGGCGCCAAGCTCTGCCTTCTTGGACTCCGGATCCCATCCCCACTGTGACATTGAGTACCTGGAAAACTGAGTTGTTCCATTCATGCGTGATTATCGCAATAATACAGGAAGCTCCAAATATCCGCAGTCAAGAGGGCGTGGCCACGGCGCGGCTCCTTGATCAGACACAAGCGCTCTCTATGCTGCCTCTGGCTTCTCTGACTCTGCAGCCAACCAGTGGCAGCATGCCGAGCGCCTGTGTCTCTGTCTAAAGCCGCGTCGTGGCCACGTCCCTCTTGACTGCGGACATTTGGAGCTTCCTGAATGTCAGCAACTTCACCGCTATTGTTATACTACACATAACCTCGACGACGTATGCGAGACTGGCAAAATTGAAAAAGAAAAAAAAGGGAACTCAAACCAACCAAAATTTTCAATTATAGTGGATGACAAGTACCAAGTTCTACTTCATATGTAGCGTAATATCTCATATTGAAAATGTTTTACTCTATGATCAGACGAAAAAAAAAGAACTCACAACGCGTACATGTTCTTCTTGAACAGATCGAAAACCCACGTCTCCTGTTCTTTGGAAAGGTGTGTTGCCCAGTAGGTTTCAAACGATATAATTTCTCTGGAGCGATAAATATCTTGAAAAATCAAATCACCACAAATTAGAGGAAGCACCTTTACTGCACCTACATAGTTTGATTTGAATAAGAAAGAAAACACTGAAGCTGTTCGCTGACAATTGAGAAATTACGGGAAGAGCAGAAGGTTAGGAAAGACAGACGAATCATTAGTTTTGAAAACCAAATAAAAAAAGAGTAGTCCAGTGTCTAATAAGCAATTAGACCTACCCATCCAGCGTTTTTCTATCTTCATGAGCTGGCAAACACTGTAGTTTTTCCACAGGATTCGACATCTTTGATGCCTTCTTTACATTCCTTCTTGATGTCTCACTAGGCGCCATGACTACTGAATAAATTCTTCCAGCAATTAGCACGTACACGTGAAATTTCAACAGAGATGACTCTTGAAAGGTAGGAAAACGACAGAATCGTAAATTCAGTGAACAAAAACAATAATGATAGCAGCTCTTTACTTACATAGCAAGTACGTAACAAATGTGCTTCGGAATGAACTAGTATACACGCGCCATCAGCACTCGAGTTCGCGCCATACTAGTCCCCTAATTACCTAGTAGATTAACGCAAATTATACAGCATGAGGTGTAAACGAGGCATTGTAGTGAAGAGAGAGACACAAAGAAGTGGTGCCTCCACAAAGACCTATAACATCTACGCGTGATTTTCTTCGAAAATGACACAAATAACTATTACCTCTGAATGGAACTACAGAACATCTATACAAAACCTGCTCTTCTGCTTACAGCACGTAGAGTAGAATAAATCTCTTGCACAGGATCACACTAATACCTGACTAGGATTAAAGTCATAAATTGAAAGATTCGCCACAGCCGCAAGTGCCCTTGATGTTCGGATTTCGGAAGACGAACTCCGAGCTCAGTTTATCAGAGACATAGTCCATTTCAGTACCCAGAAGCCCTAGTTGAGCCTTCGGATCGATCCATATCCTAACACCATCCTAAAAGGAACAATTTACAGATAGCACAAGGTCTCCTTTAATGACGGCTGGATTGTGAAAAGCTACCTGTACAACTTCCTCATCGAACTTGGCTTTCTCGTTTGCATAATCCAGTGTGTACGTAAGACCATTACAGCCTTTCATTCGAACACCTATCTGTAAAGCAGACGTAAGGAAGACAAGATGTTTTGACTAAGAATGTTGTGGAACTGCTGTTCCTAATACCTTCAGCGCTTTAGCGTCCTTCTGATTGTCAAGAAGATGTCGCACTCGTTTTACTGCCTCAGGAGTAAGCGTCAGTGCTGCTCTGAAAAGGATACATCTGAAGACGTGAAAAAAAAGAACAAATGAACAAGCTGCTCATGTTAGAAGAATTCAGTATGTTTTCATACTGTGAGAACGCTGCAATACTTTCACAAAGTCTATGTGTATGTACGGACAGTAGTCTACTGTAATTTCGCAGATAAACAAATTGACACCCAGTTGCACCCGAACGGTTCCCTTACCTTGGAAAATAGGCTCCAAATACAGTTATAAATTATAGCATCAATTGAATTGAAAAGAAGTGCTTTGCTGCTTGTGCTTCTCACCGGACAGACAAATTTTCACCAAAAAAAAATCAAATATCATCAGCGTCATCTCACCTTGTAGGTTTAAGCCTCGCAACACCTTTCACTACCTTTGCCGTGGCCCCGGCCAACTTCGACATCAGTGGGACAGCTCAACTGTCTGAAAAGTAACATTGATTGATCGAATCTGTATTATGAGATAGACACGTTGCCTATTCATTAGACATGCACAGGGTGCTAAGATGCAGATGCTGAGCCGCGGCAACCGGAACTGGACAACTGACAGCTACCACGCTTTCTGGTTTTACCGCTAAGAGTACCTTTTCATGGTACTCTTAGCGGTAAAACCAGAAAGCGTGGTAGCTTTAGTAGTCTTATTTAAGAAGAAGCTCCCTCTCTCTTACACCTCTGAAGCAAAGGCTTTCACAGCCAATTTTAATTTCTATCGAACTAAAAAGCTGCGAAAACTCTCAGTGGTTACATGAGTCATACATATTCTAATACAATGCTCCCCCACCTCTCTCAATGAAGGCAATAGTAAACACCTAATAAGAGTAAAACAAAGTAAAGAGAAAAATTTTAAAAAGTTCAAGAATGCTTGACACTACAAATAAATACCGATATAAATAACGAGAAACGTCCACGAACAAAACCAAGAACATCAACGACTTTTATCGCATAGAAATTAACCCCGTAACAGAAATCAAAGATGGAAAGGTACAAGTATTCTGGGTACATTCAATATCTACATTTCTCTTAAAAAGGAATCACATGGGGAGGTCACATTCACGGAAGATTGAGCTCATTTGTGATCCTGAAAGTTTTGAACAGCCCACAATATGAAACATCTCAATAAACTTTTAGAAGCATCATTCACCGAACCATAAAACCAGTACAGCATTCAACAGTTCTTGAACATGTTGGCTCTTCACACCAACAATAATACTGCTTGAGGAACTGTCATTATGTTACCATATTCATTGTACCGAACTGCACACATATCCGCTGGCCCGAGATTCACGACGGTAGCCAGATAGTACTGAAAGCAACATATCAATCATATGTACCGTGGAATAGACAAGATCTAACACACCGATCCATCTGTCCAAGGAGCCTTGCACTGATCCCCTATTTTCCATTGCGGTAAAGCATTTTGAGCTCTCGAAAAATAATGGTGCATTTGAGGTGGGTACGGCTGGCTCGGACCGCCGTTTCGCGCATCGCTACTAACCCGCATGTTCGAGAACGCTAAAAATATTATCAATATTAAACACAGGAAATTCCCAAAGGCCCGTGATCTCACCATCAACTGCTGAATTCAGGGCGTTGTTTACATTCCGAACTTGCGCATTGGGATAAGTGCCCTGACCAACGTAGGCATTGTGAACACGCACGGATGCAGAGTTCCTATAGCAACAAATAAAAGAACAAATATAACGGCTTTGAAGAGGAGTTACTGTGAAACTCACTGTTGTCGCTCGTTCACATAAGGTTCACGTCTGCTATCTCTGGAGGGATGGTTTCTTCTAAGATTTGGCTGCAGATTTTGCTGCCTTTGACTGTTGTTGTTTCGTTGTTCGCCTTGGGCTTTGTCCGGCCGTGTTTCACCATTGAATCGAGTTCGTTGCTTTCCCCTTTCAGATTTCTCTCCACCAGAAAAACCACTGGATCCTCTCTCATTTGGCAGTCGCTGTCGATCCCTCTCACTACTTGGCTTTCCTAAAGTATGCAGACAGAACCATGATTGTATTAGGCAAAAAACTGCTGCAGCAAAAAAAACGAAAACATTTAAAAAATTGAATTCCAAAGAAAATCAGTCGTTCGGTTCAACTCCAAAGATGCTAGAAAATCATGCTAATAATCATTACTGTTATTCAATTCCAATTCACAACTGCACAAGAGTGATTCTCCATGGAGTTCTGTTCTCAAACTGTTACAGCAAAATTCTAACAACAATAGAGTGACTGACTCAAAACGCTGCTCACCTCCACGAGAGTTACTACTGCTCGGATTAAAGCGGTTCTGCTGCTGGGATTTATGTGTGTTCTCAGTAGTATTACGACCGGAGGTATTTTCCTAAAAAATTACGTGATGGTAGCGCGTGGCAAGAACGTCTAAAAGCCTAGTGGTAGTAGAAATTCAACTAACTGTAGATCTCTGGTTGGCAACAACGTCAGAAGGTACATTCGTTGCAACGAAATCAAAAAGTGTTGATGGTTTCGATGGCCGTGCAAATTCAGCAGGTACCAAGAAAGAAACCGTGCTCAGATGAAGAAAATTGAAAAAAAAAACCAAAAAATAACGAAAAGAACAGAGATTTGGTTACCTCTTCATCATCACTGTCTTCTTTACCTCGCCCCCTTTTCTTTTTCATTCGTCGATCGTGTCCTCTATCACTGATGGCAGCGATGCTTGGCTTTTTCGGTTCAATCGGTTTTTGCACAGGCTTGACCTGAGGTTGAATCTGAAAAATAGGCCGGGGTAGACAGGCCAAAGATCTCTAAGTATTTATTTTTGTTGGACGTAACTCGTAGCAAAAGTGGAGAAATTAGTGAAAATCTAAGGTTAGATTACCCGAAATGACGGTTGCTAAAACCAAGTCAGAACCTATGCACATTTTTAGTTATTAATTGCTAAATGTGTTGAACATGCCCAATATGTCGACTGCTCCAAAACAAATCCTGGAAGGACCGGACCATTTTAGCATACCTTTGGGGCAGTGAAAGCCCTGACGCTGCCCTCTTCAACGGCCTCGATGTTTTCTTTGCGTTGAAGATCGAAGGTGCTCTGTTCCTCGGATTCCTAGAATGCCACCGTTATGCAAACCTTCTTAAGTGCATTATTCAGTTGTTTTATGCAGCCTTCAGCAGTCACTAGTCTATCAATCTTCAGTGGTCTGGTCTTCAGTAGCCTATCTATGTAGCGCTTCAGCTCTACAGTGAAGAATCACAGCATAAAGAGGTTGGGCCACATCACTCACGTAGCACGGCAGATCGCTTTCGCTCCCTGGTTCTAAATGTGCTGGGCTCAGATACAATTCAATTAACAATCGCTTTATTCAGCACTTCACGTCCGTGCTTCGGTACAGACGTTAACAACACTGAATATAATTGCCCGCCCATTTCTGAGCGGGGAAACTGAGGGGACGATGCGGCCTTTTTTATGATGAGCCGCAACACCAGATCGTGGTCGGATGTGCTGCTTTGCCGATTTCTTCCACTGCTAGTTCCTTTATGTCCGTACATTCAGTAAACAGCGGAGAATAAAGCTACGCAGCAGTTCCGATCATGCACTAGAACCAAACCGTCAGCTGATCGGCAACTTCGCAAAGTGTGCGGGGCAACCCCTCGCATTATGAAATTCACAGTTTCATTTGTACAGTTTTGACTAATTGAAACAAACAACCACAAGAACCAGCCACTCACTTACAAAACAATCTCATCAAACGTTAAAATGTAACGGCTTGAGTACTAACAGGGAGGACCCTTACCTTTTTGTTCGTGGTTCGTATAGCATCATTCGCCTTAAACCCTTTTGATGACTCATCCGTTATTTTGGTTTTTGCCTGAACGATGAAATGAAACACTACCATATCTACAGCAAAATGAAAGAACACTTATATACTTTGCCGAATGAAATCCACTTCGGCGCCTTCGCATCTGGTCTCGTCCCTCGTTCCACGTCGCCACTAGTGTGCTAAAACCGTAGTAGATTCTATACCACAAATATGTCAAGGATACATGTATAGAAAAAGCCTACAAATTAAACAACATAGTAGGTAATCAGGAGTGTGTGGACAAAACAGCTTACCCGCTCTATCATCCATTTCTCTATCAATTTCTCAACACGACCTCCGATTATGCTGACATTAGAGGGAGAAAGGAGCACAAACCCGCCTTCTATGGGAATTTTCCCAGTAATCAGCAATTTCGTGCCAGGTGGAGTATCTGCACTGAAGGAAGAAAAAGGAAAGACTACCAAATCACATGAAAAAGACTAGGACTAACCTCATTCCCTTGATATGTTCTAACAAAATGGCAGATACTGATGTGTGACCATCAGTAAGTGATAATCGCACAATGTCATCATCGCTGCGCAAATCTTCTTTAATTTTTGGTTGTGACACATTTCTAAAATGAAATGACTTGGAAAGCAAGAGTCACTGGCGCAAAAATAAGGAGTAATTGGTGTAGTTAAGTTAACGCTCTGTGAAGTGAAGATTTTGAAGCGCGCCAGTCACGCAATGGCAACCTCGATTTGACCCGAATCAAAGTAAGAAAAAAAAGTTATAGACAGATTTCAACCCTTTGCTCGAAATGTTTTCATCACCAAAGAAGCACGCAGCAGAAATTCAGTACGACGACTGCCTAAGTGCAGTAGAAATTACAGAGACCATGGAGCAATCTAGTAAACAATACTTTCAACTTTGGCTGACACCATTCAACGCGGAATTATATCTTAGAGACTAAAACGAATAAGTGATTTCGTCGGCTAAACCGAAATTTTAGTTTAACTCCTCCATCTCATGAAGGATAAGAAAAATTGCAGATTATATGGAATGGCCCCGATTTTGCAAAGAATCCGTCTAAATGACCATCACCACTAAGCCGCAATCAGGTACTACATCTCTTATCTTCAAAGCCTAATTTTCACACAGCAACAAAGCAAAGTGAGGGTTAGCTTGGAAAAGGGAGTAGAATCTGGTTATCTACATTGGTAAAACGGGAATCAACAGTAACAAACCTATATCGGGTGAGCTGGAGAACGACTGGACCAGTGAGTGCTTCCTTCGTGACGCAGTTAGGGAGACAAGGGATTGCAAAATCACGTATGTCCAACTGAAATTAAAAGAGAGGAGGCTACCCGTTTTCCCTCCACATCCTTCGAAATGGATCATGAGAAGGAAAAAAAGATTTGGCGAATGTCAACGTTGGAGATCGCGTTTGCCAAAAAAAAATTTTTTTCCAAACAAAGTTGTGAAACAGTAATTACTTTACCATCTCGCAAAGATAGCTCTCTTGCTACGCACTCACAGGCTACCTCTCAGTGAGGTGGCAGAAGATATATAAGATTACTTTTAGTCCCCAACAGTAAACGATTCAATTCAAAAACTTGCTTTCGTGCTTTTCCAAAGGGTAAAACTTCCCCAGATGACTTGACGATTCACAATACCGATATTTAGATGGTGAAGCTATGGCAACTCTATTTGATGTTAACAACGTTGATAACTTCATTTGGAACAATTCTCGAGAACACTACTAATAATAGAAAGGTGCAGTGCATTTTCATATAAATCACAAGAGAAATGACAACAGAAAGAGACAAGAATCTCAAACATATCCAAATAGCTAAGTGCATTGTGCGGCCTCCAAGGAGGGAGAAAGTTCCTACCTTACAATACCTTACTAAACTAGCAATGTGAAACAAAAAAAAAAGAAAACCGTAACGGAAATGAAAGATTCTAAGAAGCGAGACAGCTATGAAAGCACAAATTAGCGTGAACGTACTCACATCACAGAGCTTCTTCTCCAGTTTTCTCTTATCTGTCGGTATGGGATTACCATCGAAGAGATCTGCCAAAAGGCTATCATTTACGTGCCATCCAGGATCCAGAGTCATGATGCTTTGAAATACATGAGTAGATGGCGATAATTTGTGAGTTGGGGAAAACAAATGCGGTAGTGAAGGTTATGACCGTAGATAAATTTTTTTTCCAACACATGCCAGATTAATATTTATTTAAAAATATATATAAAATTTCACTCGGTAAAAAAGACAATTGTTTAACCGTGAAGCCAGAACCGGCGTCGAATCAAGTAAATAGAACAGGTCCGAAGAAAAAAAAACATGAAAACCACATAGTACCCTTAAGTATTGTTCATTATAGATTATATTTGGTCTGTATAATACAAAGTTAGTTGGGCACTCGAATAAATTCATCAAGTATAACGTAAAACAACAAGCGGAAACATGAAATATGAGAAACTTGCAAAAATGGCAAATACGAAATGTATAGCAACTGAGAATCCCACGGCGACGGCAATCTCAAAGTTGCTTCACTGGTTCTAACGGTATAGTGTAACAAAAGTAACTAGAGGGGCAACCGATTTCTTTGAGAGAGCACTCACGTCCAATCAGCGGGAGATGCTATAATAAAGAAATTCAGGAAACCAAAACATAAAGAGAACGGACTAGTATCATACCTCTGGCGCTTCAAAGTAAGAGCAAGCGAGTGAGTCGTCATATCCAGGTAAGAGAGCATCAAAGAAGAATGACCCATCTTCAAGTGCAGTAATTTCATGTATATTCCCTTAAAATGTAGAGGTGAGTCTCGCAAGCAGTGGATGACTAGAAGTGTTGTAGAATAATAAGCAGTAGGTTAGAGATATCCAGAACTGCACTTCCTAAGACTGTTGCTTGAGGAATATTGACAAAAATGATATTAGTGTTAGACAAAAAAGCAGGTAAGATTTTGAACAAGACGTATAGCGAAGTGGACGAGATAAAAAATTAGTGGAGATCCAGAACCAGTCAGTCGAACTAGCGGGATCACAAGAACTAAGAGTAAGAAGAGTTGTAGTTTGCCATTCAAAAAGGAATGGCCTAGAAGGGTCAAAACACATAGTCAGCGTAAAAAAAAATCACGATACACAGATGACTCACCTTTTATTGGGTGTAGATTTATGCAGCCATCTCCTTTCTTCACAATTTTTTCTCCTTCATACCGAACTTTAGTTATGCCTGACCAGTGTTTTCCTGT
Source organism: Ancylostoma caninum (assembly GCA_037903475.1). Lineage (NCBI taxonomy): Eukaryota > Metazoa > Nematoda > Chromadorea > Rhabditida > Ancylostomatidae > Ancylostoma > Ancylostoma caninum. The sequence continues at coordinate 1,765,933 of JBAJFG010000615.1, read as the reverse complement.
AGCATCCAAAAAGGAGAACGACCTCACCTAAACTGAAAAACTTTAATCGCCAACACGATTCTAAACATGAACAATTCAAGAGAACAAATTTTGTTATAAACCTTCTCGGCCAAAGCATGAATATGACAAGGAAAACCAAAACCAATGACAAATCGGAAAAATCAACGATCAGATCAAATCAGTGATAATGCCCAAACCTTTAGTGCTCCTCTCAGAACAGTCACAAAGCCATGCATAGTAGGATGATTATGTAAAGGGATCATCTCTCCAACTCGAGTGAAGCCAAACACGGATGCGTGGACATTTTCGCATTCGTAAACGAGACCGTAAAGAACTGGACATGTTTGTGCGGCACATACGTCAACATGAGGCAATTCACCTGAAAGTAAGACTGCTTTGAAGAACAAGAAATGGAACATTTTCAATTTCCCCTCATATAACTATCAGGGAAATCATAGCCACACAAAGCAAGGGAATTAAACATTATTCAAATCACTCTAGGAAGCTTTCCGTAGCAATACTAGTAATTTTGCCTTTGCGAAAAACCGGATTCTCAGTGGAAAGATCATCCAACAATCAGCAAAGATATGCTGTGGAAGAATAAGGAGATCAATCAGCGAAATAATTCACTCTATAAATGGAGAGCTATTCAAAAAAAAATGGAGTGAGCGGAAGAAACCCGAACATCACAAGGCGATAAAATTCCGTGCTACAGAGAAACCCTAACGCCCCCCGCGTTGCGTGTCGTCCGCTTGAGGCCGAAATGTGAGTTGTCTACTTGGCTATCTCTACCAACACTATTTCGTATTCATTAGACCAACAAATTGCTATGAATAAGGTTCACAAATTACAACGCTAACTGACTGCTGCAAGAAGATACATGCCTTATTGACAGAAATGCTGGCATTTTCACTGTTTTACATTTAGTATGCTACCACTGACAAAAAGACAAGGTACAGGAGACTTTCATCATCGACGCCTCAGCACGTGGTCACCACATGTGACATCGCAGTCCAGACACTTGTGGATTCTCTGCGTATCCACATACTGCAATGACATCACCCTTCTCATGCTCTTGCGATCTGGTAACCTGTCCAAATAGGTTGTGAGAAGAGCTCGCAAGGGCCTTATCTTTTGGAAGTCCCTGTACTACTGTCTTTTTTAAAATCGGCAGTATGTAGTTGAGTATTCATGCCTTGTGTTTGCCTTTCTCGTCCGCTTCTCTAAATACCACACTTTTCCATGTTCTTTTCTTCCATACTGTCTCCCCAACCATCTACATAGTATCTTCTCTGGCGAAACGGACCGCATGTATAGGTATGTATCTACCCCGTGCTAATTTTGTTGAGTTTCAACTCAGATGTGCAATAAATTGAATGCATACAGAGAATTGAACTCGCCCAGTATGAAAACAACAACGAAAAGTTGATGGTGGCACCAATTCAATGAGTTGAAATAGCTACAGTCAAAATAAGAAATTCATAGAGAACAACTGAAGTGAAGGCTGCAGGAAAAAGATCCATCTTGAGTGTTTCTAGCGCAGCTATTTAAAAGAAGCCACATCTCATGGAGACGCGATGAAGGACTAGCATGATTGCCATTCAGAAAAAAAAAAACAACACAAGCTTAAGCATAATTTGTCTCAAAATCGCAGGTATTAACCAATAGAGAATGATATTTCTAAGCAAAGGACGAAGACCATGTTTTGAAAGGACAAAGAGTTCAAATTTTTTGGGTAGTTGATCTGGGATGTGCACATAATAAACGAGGTGCCCGTTAAAGACGCGCCAATATAGCACTGCCCTGACGCTCCCAATCGATTTGATCTACCATCTGATAGGGGGCGAACGTATCAGTTTTGCCGGCTGAGCCCGTATGGATTTCAATTCAGTAGGGTCCCAAAATGAGTTTGTAAGCGGCACCAACGGATGTTCTCTTGTTCAACATTTTGCCATATTCCGGTGTTTTTAGCGAAGCATTACACACAGTCAAAGGCAAAGTTGCATGCGATTGAATATGTGCGTTAAAGGCAGTGTTTCACTTCGTTTTTCTGTCTGAGCTTTTACCAGATTCAGAGTCTCTTCGAGACGCTGAATCCAACAGTATACCTAAAATTTTACAAAAAGGTCTTTGAACCCTATTTTTAAACGGTTTTCCGGACGGGGTTTATAACAGTTTGTAGAGCCGAGTGGACACGTGAAGCCGTTGATCTCATCGATCGGACGCGTTCAGACGTGTTGGGCAACACTGCAGACGTGGCGGGCAGCCAGCACATTCACGGACCACTCCGCCCAGGTGATCCGTGAACTGCACTTTCCGACCCTCCGAAAACGGGGTTTTCGTCATTTTTATGAGCTTTGACGTACATCTTTGGAGTTACCGTGACGAGGAGGTCTACAGTCTGCTGGTATTTTCAGCTCACGAAACGAGGTGACACACTGGCTTTAAGTTGTAACCTAGAAACTACATTTGGGACCGAATAAAAACCGAATAATTTTATTGCTTTAATTTACAATGTAGAAAACAATTCACAGGTTTAGATCTTCGAGGATGAGAAAGCCATAAAGCTCTTCTTCGTACAGCACTGTATTGGACTTCGATGTTGGAACATTTGAAATTTCCATTTATTTGAAATCGAATAGTTTTGCTATCGAATATCGAATATTTCGAACAAATAGAAATTTCCAATGTTTCAACATTAGAGACCAATGAAGGCTGTATGAGAGTGGAGAAGAGCATTAGGGCTTTCATATTCTCGAATGTCTGGATGTTGGAACTGTTTCCCTAGTCGCAAAAGTATCAAAATTATTCGTTTTTTATTTGGTCCCAATTATACTAGAAACCTTCGACGTTCGTGGGTCCCGTCACGTAAGGACAAAGCCACACGTATTGTGCTCAGGTAGTAGTGACCAGGCTTACGTAAGTGGGTATTTTGTAACAATTTCAATTTCATTTTTCGATTTCCCTTCAATTTTTGTAACATCACATGCAAACTTATAGAATCATCGTGTCGAAAAGAACCCGAACTTGCTAGAAAATCAGCATGTAATGGATGTAAGATTCGGTTACTAGATGCGACTAAAATGAGGTGGTTTGCGTCGCATTTTAGAATTTCCTAGGTTACATCATGACATATGAAACCATACTTTTATTACACTGGATGTGATGGCAATAGACCCACCGATCATAGACTCGTTAACAGTGCCAACAAGCGAGACAGCTTCTCCAACGGCAGCTGGGTCTCCACGGATAATTTTCTGTGCTGAACGAACCAACCGACCTAGCACAAAGCGTAACGCATTGCGCTCCATCAATTTAAGAAGCCTGAGTGAAATCTCTTCAAGCGGATGCAGTGCCAGTTGCAGTGCCAGTGCAAACCAGTTCCACGCGTACTCAACATCATAGTGACAATGTTGCGTCTCTCACATTAAATAAATTTCACTATGTAACTACTTAGCGATATCCACGTCTTCGTCTTCTCGCACAAACCACCATGCGATAGAAAAATATTTATCGCAGACATTGTGTGAGTACATTCGTCACCGGCATCACAATAAGGCATTGGCGAAGTGAAAGGAATCACGGGTGAATAAAATGAAAATTATCAGATCACCAATATTGCGCTAAAACATGACAGGCAAGCATTATGCGTTCTAGAGATAGGTGGAAGGAAAAACTTCGAAGAATCAAACAGCTACCCTCTCATTGTACCTGAGAGAGAAAGAAGTATGAAGAAAAGATATGATGGCGAGTTTCTTCAATATGGAAAAATTGGGCAAATATTCCACTAACCGATAACAAGTTTGAATAGGTCAGCAATACAAGAACAAGGGTTGAAAGGAAAACAATGACAAATAAAAAGGAACAAAACAACAGAAAATAACTATCACAGGAAGAACTGATAGAACTCTTAACAATGCCCTTGAACCTATATATCACAAACTATACCAAAGCATCTGCAGTTTTATCATAGCCTACTAAAATATCCGATTTCGGATCTGGATGGAATGTGCTCCATGTTGTAGAGGAGCATGCCGTACTGCAACTATCTTGTATGACGAAGAAATTGCCGACCAAAGACTGGAACAACGGTTTGTCGTCAGTCGAGTAAATCGGCAGCCACACAGTAGCGATCATTTCCGGAGATCCGCTTCTGTCTGGAACAGCGGATGTGAGAAAATTTAAATTGTAATAAAAATCAATGTTCTTTCTGGCTTCTAAGGATCTCAAAGCTTTCCAAAGAAATATAGGGAATCCTCATAATTTGACAAGAAAAAAGTTTCATGGAATGATATTTAGACTGAAAAAAGACAGCGCCGTTGCTCACCTGTTTCAATAACGACGCTCCACATTCCTGGCTCCAGATTTGAAGTATTCAAATTCTTCAGCTGCAATGCGGCGAACTGTCCACCATACATGGAATCATACGAACGAAGCTTTTGAGTAGCGATGAGCTTCTGTTTTGGGCCACGCCACAAATATCGGATGGGTGGACTGGTCTTGGTTTCGTTTACAGTTGTGGCCATTCCAGTAACTCGACTCCAACGTAACAGAACGACGGGAGATGATGTCTTCAAAGGAAAAAGTTACACAGACAGAAAGGCAGAGTTCCACTGCCACGTATATAGTCTGTTTCACTGGGGGAGATAAACGGAAAGACGTCACAGAGAGAAAGAGAGTGGTAAAGTTTGCGGGAAATGAACAGGGTGAGGAGAAAAGCAGACAGTATGCACGACTGTCCAACTATCACTGCGTTTGAAACGGACTATACATGGATACCCGGACACCACAGCGTGACAGTACTTACCACATCAGCATATGCGGTGATCCCTCGGAATATCTCTTCTTTGTGATCGATGTCGGTGCCCGCCATGACGCTCTATACGAGCCGTGGACATTATAAACATAAACAACCACGTATAATTAGCAATACTATGTACCTCCAGCTTGAATCCATCTACAATAGCAGGGGAGACAATGTGGGAGACTAGTCGCCGCTGCACCAACAATTGCAATGGCACATCAGACTCTCGTATCTGAATCAACTATTCCAAGTATGACGAAGTTAAGGGAGAGATGATAGGTGACTGCTTTGCCGTCAAAATATTGATCTCAAAGCACACCTGCATAGTGAAAATAATCTGATGAGGAGCTGATGAGTGAACTTTTACAGCATCAATCCTCAATAAAGAAACAAACTCGGCATCCTTATCATACATAGAAAGTAGAGATTCAGCCATCATGGAGAATGACAAGGCTGAAACGGGGCAAATTGTGTTTCATACGTCAGCTGGCAGCATAACAAGACGTTGCTTAATTGGTGCTGAGTAACTGCCGCAATGATTGCTAAAACCCGTACAATAGCTCAATATTAACAGCGATTTTTTGAACTTCCAAATTTATAGTCAGGAGAAAGTTCCTTGAGGAAGTTTAAAGAACTCGTAACTTTATGATGCGATAGAAGATCTCTTGAATATCCTATTTTCAATCGAATTTTCACAACTAAACAGCTCAAGCCGAGTCTTTTCAACGAAAGGAATGAAAGAAAAAACTAACAGTAGCCATCAATATCTGCCTTGTAGTGGTTCACGAATGTCACATTGAACATTACATCGTCAGTATGCAATAAATGAGGTCTAGAATAAAGAATATGTAGATAATAAAAAATGCAACAACACAGCAGTCCCTTTGGCACCAAAGAGGCAGAGTTTATCATTAAAGTACATGTTACACTGAAATCCCCACCTATCACGCATTGCCTGTTTTTCAGCCAAAGCAATGGCGTCAATGTCTATGAGACTCTCGAATTTACGTGCTATATAAAACGGTTTCGCCTGAGCATTCTGAAACAACATCGTCCATTATCACAGAATCGAGAAAAGAAAAGGTATAGAGATAAACCTTGATAGCAAACTTGTGAGTGTGTTCCTTCTTGAAGACTAGAGGAGAACAACCGCACCAGTCCACGACTTTCTTGAGACTTTCGCAGCGACAGCCTCAAAAGAGAGAGAGAACGGCTAAAATAATTTCGCTGTTGAAACTAAAAAGCTATGACTGACCTTGCTTCCTATTCCAGTTAGTCAACCTCAAATTGCTACCCAAAATGCTGTTACAAAAACGAGAATTGTACGAAAGCTAAAAAACCAAACTTCATTTCTCTATAATAGAACTCGGTTGTTAGCAAAACAAATGAGACCCACCGTATGAAAGAAGCTTTCAACTGGAAGAATAATGCTGCCAAACAGAGCACGCATCTTTCTCGGCAGCTCATCATCGGATATCGAATACTCAGCAAATTCTCTGTGGAGAATTATCCAATCAGAGCCGCCATCAATGCGAAGATTGCGCGGAAATTCATCCCTTTACAAAAAAAAATTAGTAACAGTAGACAAACATTTCTATAGCGATTCATCTTAATAACATCAGCTAGGGTGAGGAGGATCATAAAATAAACGTCGCGTTTTCAGATTAAACGTAACAGTATATGTATTTTGCTTGAGAGATTGTTGCTGTTCCCTCAGGGACAGCCTCTAGTAAACCAACCAAGTACAGGGGAACAATAAGGTCTAATGAAGAGGACGAGTAGCGGATCCACCAAAATTGGGTTCCAAGACGCATGCGCCTCACATATAAAATAGAACATGTGCAAGGGTGACAAACCTTTTTCCTATTCTCCACATCCTGTTCTCGCACTCAATAAACACGAAATCAAATCCTTGCTTTTGAATAAACCTTGCCGTATTGTATCCATGACTGCTCATGTAAGATTTTCCAGGATTCCTACATGAATGATTCCAGTTAATGAAAAATAGGACAAGAAAAAGCAAAAGTAATCCACAAAAAATGAGGGATGAACTCACAAACGAAGTTGTGTCTCTAGCTCATTGAGAGTTAGAACGGGAAAATCGCTCTCCGACAAGTTGATGAGGTAGTCCCAGTCCGAGAGAGACGGCATAGTTATTGAACGCCGGATTGCATCTGGAACAGCAATATTGACATGAAAAAGAACATGCAAAATTGCAAAGAACCGAAGCGGCAAGTACGGGATAGACAGAGAAGAGTCCCAAAGAAAGGTTCCAAAGTGGTGAGAAGGTCAACAAACGCTTACGAGCCTGTCGTAACGAAGCGTCCCTGCAATCTAACAGTTTGCAACATCAGGCTAGCGCAATAAAACAACGATAAATTGGTGCATGACGTTTTTTAGCCTCTGTTTCATGTTTCGCTCAAATACATGTCGACGAATTCATGCACACTTTTTTTCTTTCACATCGCGATCGAGTGCGTCTAATGAGGATAGTGTTTGCTACATGCAGTTGGAAGAGCAACGAGAAATTTAGGAATAGGCCTATCAACACAATTCTTACCTTGCACCATAGTTAGTAGCGAAGCACCTCCCCAAATAGTGCTATGAGGGTCGGGAGCAACGAAAACATTAGACAACTTCGCTGCTACGGCCTTAACCTCTAAAAATACAAGATTATAATTCAGAGGACAACAACAGTTTCGGAGACGAGTAGGAGGACACAATGATTTCCATGTAGATGACTGCTATGATTACTGCAATAATATGTAGATTTCGAAAAGAAAATCACAGCAGAACCCACCTGTCAGCATATACAGTTGACGCTGGTCTACATGAATGTAGTAGTAATGACGTGGTGAGTACAAAGCTTTGAGCAAGCGCTTCACCTAAAAAATAACTGAGAATGAATTGGATGACAAAAATGGATGAAAAGAAATACCTGGCGTTCATTTCTCCCATTGAGCTGCAAAAGAAAAATTATTCGAGGTACTTTTGTGTCCACATCAGCGTCAGCCGTTTCCACATATTTGGCCTTAGGCATGAGGTGAGGTTCTAAGGCAAACGAGCATTAAAGAACAGTATGACAAGTTCAGCAATGTCAGCGAAATAAAAAAATCATGACGACACCTTTCAATCCAGTACGAAATATCTCGACCGCATTAAATCCGCCACAGAACTGGGAAGAATTGCCAGTGCATCGATATTCAGTACATCTTGCTTCATCAACAGATTGCTTGGTTAACGAATCTCCGCAGAAACATTCCCGTCCGAATTCCAACCCTACAACATAAAAAATTATCGCAAAAGCTAAGAAAGAGATTCTCAACAAAACATCCTTAAGGAAATAAGAATGTAGGTTACCCCTGATCTTGTGTACAAAACAATGAAGCCGAGCCTCGTATTGTGAGGCAATAGAAGAATAAACATGTGCAGATGATCGAAGAGAATCACACCACGACCACGTGAGAACTGCCTCATTATGAGGTGAGTCATAGAAAAATAATGGCTAATGAAACGGTTCCAGATGGCTGCAAAATCAACGGGGAGCATTCCGCATTGGGCTGATATCTGATCGAAAAACTAACAGTGTCTTTGGTTAGATGTGATAGCCTCATTGTAATATAGTTTCACAAGATCAAACAACACCACGGTTCTGGGAAACCATCGAATACAGGTATACGTACTAAAACTTCAAATGAATCACCACAGCTTAATAATGCTTTAGCAAGCGCTTAATACTGATGCATACACTAAAAATTCGCGTCGACCTTGATATGAAAAAGTGACCCCATCTTCCATCAGCCTAATAAAGACTGTGATGATCGCTTTGGGAAGAAAGAATATTCAAATTCTTTGGATTTCCGTTTTGCACTCCTTAAAGAGAGAAACCCTGTTCAGAACTTGATCTAGGCGTGCACGAAAAAAAGGACATAGTCACGGCATGTTTTGCTCAGCGGTGCCAATTTCACAAAGCCGCATGAAAATCGAGGAATAAAAAAAGTGCACCTAAATGGCACTATTTTCCTCCCAACAAATGGATAGATATGAACGCCTTCAACAGTGTTGGTAGAGCCCTGATCAGCGTGTTGAAAGAGCAAAATTCATGAAAATTCCGAGTAATCTAATCTCAAACAATGCTTACAAACAGGCTTTGCGAGGAGGATTGAAGACATCAAAGTATACTCGTGCCCAATTGTTCAAAATTATTTTTTCTCGAAATCATGAGAAACCGGAAAACAATGATGCTCACAGAGAAGTGAGTTGAAAATGTTCTTATGAGGGCTACGTATCCAATGACTAAAAAAGAATATTATCCTTCTAAGCATTTACGTCAAATACGCCAAAGCTACTGGCAGATGAAAATCGTAAACAGGTGTCTGGAAGTGGTCGTTGAACAGAGGTCAGGGCTAATACGGCAAGTAAACCGGTAAGGTAGCGAAGAGCAGGTCATCGTTCGCTGCACCTCTGTCTGCCCCATATTCATTTCTTGGCACTGATCCTCAAACAAATGAACAGTGTGAGATTCACATAAGTATGCGTATGTACTTCGGCAAAGCTTAATCCTCCTCTATATCGTTATCGCTTATCAATGGCTCAGATCCAAGAGATAAATAAAGATAACGATAAAGAGTGATGCGCAGACTAGAGATAACATTGGAAGTTGGACAGTCGCTGTAGAAATCGCAATGACTCATCATAGTGAGCCTCATTTTTTCATTTGCATGTATCAGTGGCGGATGCAGGTGAGGGGAGGGCACCGTCCCCCGCCTCCCCCCCCCCCCCGAGAATAGATCGTCAAATTTTTGAAATTGTTTTACAATACAAATGAAAATCTCGTATTAGTTCATTCCTATTTATTTCATTATTATTTTAGGACAATTTTTATTAGTTACTTATTATTATAAAAATATATTATTTTCATTTTCCATCTGAGTTCCCAAAGCGGCGGAGACCCCCCCCCCCTCCCGCCCACTTTCTGCGTCCGGCACTGGTATGTATCCATACGAGCATTTCGGTTAGTACTGCAATTTTAACACGCACAGATGTCTCACCGTAGTAAATGAAGCCAGCTCTGTAGCAACTTGATCGACACTTTTCTATAGAATTATCCGACTTGAACTCGTACGCAAACCCGTTCAAAGCTCGACTGCTTTTGCTATCCTCGAAACAACCCACACGAAAGTTTATCAGTAAGCGATCTGAAAAATACGGAATCCCACGAAATATGCATCTCAACTAAAATCTCAGAAAATGATGAGAGACCATAGTACGTCATAGGAAAATGTTCTATCATCATTGCAGGTACCATGAAACGTACCGTGATTAAAGCACTGGCTCTCAGGAAAAATATCATGGAAAAGCCCATTTTTCAACTTGCAAGCAGCATCGCTGATCTGAAATTATTAAAAACTGACACATGAAACAATTTGCTACCAAACCTTTAGTAAACAGAAGTTAAACAAGCAGAATGATTGAAACAAAATCGAACCTCCTTTCGGCTTCCCCCCCCCCCCCCAAGTTTTTTGCAAAATTGAGAAGGCTGATTTGTGGGGAAGGTTAATCTCCCAGACTTGATTTTCAGAAAAAAAAAAACAAGTTAGATGCATTATTTAGACCACAGCACCAAAAGCTACCCAGGCAGCTAGAAAGGAGTTGGGTAAGGGAAAATCGCATTGATACGAAAACGTAGAGCAAAATCCACTGGAATCAAATGTCCATTTATACTCACATGTCAGTTGTTTTCTTCTATCTGTTTTCATTCACCTGATTTCAGAATAGGAACAAGAAATATGTATGTTCTTTGAGCATGAATCGCAGTGTTCCGCCTATTTCCATCGATCATTCTTCACCACGATGAAAAAGAATGCAAAACCCTTCCGAACGATGACGGCTCCATAAAAAGCTCCCTTGATTATGATGATGAACGTTCTAATCGATAAATATTTTCAACAGTGCACATACAATGTCTCCCATATTTTAAACTATTATAATTGCTATTTTGTGTTTGCTTTTCTACGCGTCATTCATGGGCGTTCCACGTAATATGCCAGCTGGGCAAACATTACAACATACCGAAGCCATCTGGTTACTTTTTTACAAGGCCAGAACTCAGTATTGCCTTTTCAGCTCTACTCCTTACCACATTAATTTGTATACGAAACATGTATAGTTCGGAAAAAAAATGTGGAAACATAATCCCCAGTTTCCTGTTCGCAGGGGATTTTTGTGCCAAAATAGGGACTCGCTACAATCCTATCGACTCCTATGAATGATACCGTGCTTTGTAATCTAGACATAAGCGAAATTGTAGGAACAAACCATTTTCCAAATGAAATTCAAGTTATCAGTGAAAATCATCCGTAGATGGCACGCCTGCTTAAACCAAAGATTTCAAGATTGAGTTGAACATGCAAATTCTGCCTAAAATAGGCTGCCTGAGGTATGAATGGCTTCATCAGACACACATACACTCTCTCTCTCTTAATGATTCTACAGAAATATGCGAATGTGAACAAAAAGCATTACATTAAACTTTGTCTTCTTTTTTGTGCGTAACCGAAAAAACTGCTACAAAATGCTTTCGTGAAGGTATCTGAACGAAGGGTTGCTGTTGGGAACTATAATAATTTAACATGTGCAGCAAATCCATGAATGAGAAAGACGGCGTCCATCCGAAATCACTTTTTTTTCATTTTCAGGTGAGTTAATTAACTTGCAGACTTCTTTGTACGGTTCCAGTGCACACAAGTAATTGCCACTTGACTTCCCCATATGTACTCCTACTTCCACTGATCGATTTGCAAAGATGAACAACTGAATATCGTGCTTCTCTCGTACGACTACCCATCTTTGCTCACCTTTTACCATGATTCTATTCGAGATTCACTGGCATCACACTCACCAACCAAACAGGATTTTCGATCAACAATGGGGTGGAGTATGGTCTGCGACTAGCGAAGCCCTAATACTATGGCCACAACCACCCATTAAATCTCGAAGCAAGTTTTACGAATGCTATACTTTGGCTTATAGCGCAAAGCCATGCAAAAGAACGTAGGCAAACGACTTCGAGCAGTGGAATTATGATCTCAAACAACGGCTATGTTAATAGCAATGCAATAACAGTAAATCCTTCGTAAAATCTATAGCGCAGAAACTTGCTAGGAGCCAGTCTCCCCTCAGAAGTCGTTTTCAAGACTCGTTAGAGGGACAAAACCTCTGCGAGCTATCCAGAACAATGACATACGTAAGGGATTTCAAAACCGCCGGGATTCCATTTTTGTAGCTTTTTTGTTGCCAAGGGTGGTCGGAGTTCTCGGCGTCTATGACGACCAGTGCCTTATCAAAAATGAGCTCCAGATTTTTTGCATGGTAGAACTCGTTCGCCATATAAACTAAGCGCGGTCTACTGGTACAAACGAGAATCGAGTGGGTCTTCGCACAACTATTTATTGGCAATTTCGGAGAAGTTCACATAAAGTTGATGACGAAAGTATTGCCACAAAAATTTTTTGTCCATAAGTTCGAACAGAGATGAAATAGCTGGGCCAGATATCTGTTTTTGGCCCTTTGAAGTAATCTGACAGTGGTTACTTTCGAAATTGTGGTGTGTGAACCCAGACAAATATCTATGAATACTATAGAAACCTGTGTTGTCTTTTAGGGAGTACTTCAGATTTACTGTAATAACATGAGTAAAAAAGTTCGTCTGCGAACACTTCCCTGCAATGCAGGTGTTTGTGAATATCTTAATTTCCCAAATTTCGACCTCACTGGGTAAAAAGCTTTCTTGAACAGTTTGCTCAAAGGAATGGAGACACATAGGCTTGTAGCACTACCACACGTATAGCTGCAAAACATGTTTGGCTTGGCCCTTGCTACTTTGGCGGATTTTATGGATTAGCAGCTATTTGATGCAAAACTTCTGTCAGCAAGTATATTGTTGGAATCAGTGTGTCGGCTGGGTCTTGAATCTGCTCATATATCAGAATCGGAAATGAAGTGAGACTCTGTCTTTAGAGCAGCATAGAACAGCTATGCAAGCAAAAGAGCAAACCGAAATAAGTCAAGTCCTTCACGTCGTACATACGGCATTAACGCTGAGAATGAAAAACTACCTCCGCTGCTTTGAATCGAACTAGACTGACAGAAGTGGAAAGAAATTAGCGGATGCCTGCATTCTTTCACAGATCAGATACTCACTTTTCTCCTACAAGACTCCGTTTTGGCTCTGGAAAGAGCACTGAGCGCTAATTCGTCTTTGATATCACATGAATGGAAGTTGATGCCAGGTGAAGGCCGAACCTAAACTTCATGAGTTGAAATCGTAAGCAAACATAAAAGCTACTACAGATGTAGATGAAGACGAACGTTCTAAACTGGAAATGCTTTAACAAAGGACTTACATGTTGCGAATCCTCCTTCGACTGTGACAAGTGTGACTTGTCGAATGACCTTACCAACTCGTCTTTCGAATAGTTTTGCACGTATACGTAGATAAAGTACAGGTTCAGAAAGAAAAACAGAAGTGTGGCCGCTACTATATACATCGTGCGTAGAACAGGGATTCGATGAGGAGCAATAGCCGCTGGTGCAGCCGTGCGTAAGGCAGGTGTACTGCGTTTACGCATGCAGACCCTAAAAGCGCAAGGTTGAAGGTGAAACGGTGAAAGTCTTTGCTGTCGCAGAAATGGGTATGGCATTTTCAGAAGCCATGCTAGAACACTGAAGGAAGAGGAGGAAAAAGAGTGTGAGTGATGGTTCGAAAGCAATGACAGAAATAACAAAATGGAAGAAAGAGACAAGAACAAAAGAAAGGGAGAAAGCAATATTATGGGGCACACGCATGCGTAATGACTAAATATTATTAGAAATTTGAAGGTCGCTATTTGAAAAAAAGAACAGAAAATAGTCGATCGCTTGATACATTGGCACCACTAACGAAAAAGTTGACGTCTCACTTCTCAGTGGAAATACTCGCTGGAAGTCGTAAAAACACGATCTGCAGTAAACTGTAATACGAGCACACCATGCACTATGAATAGCTCCACGATGTTAATGGCGTTCTGCAGCAAAATTTCCAGAAGGAATATAAAACAAATCCATATATCAACTTAAATGTTTCATGGTGCGCGAATGAACGGAACTTGAGAGACGGAGGCAGCAAGGAGGTGCAAGGTTGCTACTGTCGCATCTGCGCGATTTCCCTAGACGCAGACTCGTTCTAGCAAGAAATGTCCTTTGGCGCCTCTAAATAGCATAACTGAATGCGCAGAAATCAATGCAAATGGGGCACAAGGATTCACTTCGAAGAGAAATTCAAGAGCGATCTACTCGTCATCAGTGTCGCATGTGATCACAATCAATGACAATTGATCGCATGTTTTGCGCTGCATCGCATAAAAATATGCGTGAAAAACAAAGCGAGTGTATCACTGGGGTGGAAAGAAAAGAAGGAAAACAGAACAACACTCGGCGAAGGAAGGAGCACGGGGGAACCCTACAATGAAAATATGTAGCCCTTCTTCGCTTTTAGAAAAATGCAGCACTATGCAGGAAGCTGCCAAGCAGACATCCTTAGTGGCCCAAATTGCGCAAAAAACAAAATGTTTACGTTCAAGCAGTTTTTTCTTCACGTTCAATCAAACATGCAAAGAATCGACCACCAGATGCCACGGATATGACGCAGGACCGGAACAGGCCATTAATGCTCAAATTAGTTAGGAAAGAACACGTCTCAGCAGAAATCTTGTGAATAACCAAAGAGGAAAGAGACTGGACTGGATGTTCCAGATGAAAAAAAACAACGGCATGGTAAATCACGAGGAAATTGAAGAACAATGTAGAGGTGAAAATATTATTTCATGCAGAAAAAGAAGAAAAAATATATGAGAAAGGACCTCCACTAAAGACTTGTGAAAAATAAAATGTTTCGCAAGAAAGAGCGAGTATGACATAATCGAGAACGACGCGAAGAAACCGGAAGAACTTCGTAAATACAGGCGATGGCAAGGACATATGTGCAATATGAGGCGATGGGAGGGACATATGCGCAACGTGAATTCCCACTGTACGAATGCACGTGCAGCGCAGTGCAAATGATCAGCACCTCTAACGAAACTTTTTCCAATTAAATCTAAGGATTTTAATCCCCGAGCTCGGCTTCGGCAGTGGAAACTGAAGAATACTTCAAAGATGGCAAAGTTCCGCGGAAGATGGGATTTCTTCCCAGAACAAGAAAAACAGAGGAAAAAAGCGATATGAGAAATGTATGACACATTACCTCCAGGAAAAAAGACAAAAAGAGGAAAACAGAACGAGTCTCAATCAAAATGAGTCCATAACATTTACTACAACCCCATAATTCAGTGCAACGTTTATTTCTACCTCACCCTCCCCGCACTCTATCGAGAAGAAAAAGCAACTAACAAAGGTGAGCGGCTTCATACAATGCACTGAATCTTGCGCGCCATCCAGGGATATTCAAGAGGTGAAGCAGAGCATAAAACCATACAACATACTGACCAGCCATGTTCCAAAGCGATACCAGTGAGTAACGACTTATCTTTCCACAGCCCGATTTTTGAAGAATAAATAAGAGGAAATGATAGATAAACAAGCGAGAATGACCACTGCTCGAAGAGTGGATGCTATCAGTCATTACCAGTATTGATCAATGTGTGCCGACGGAAGCAGTCAGTTGAAACACAAAATATGCCAGGTTCAAATCCGTCTCTAATAAATCCTACTACAAGAAGAAAGAAGAGTAAAAGTATCATACACAATGACAAAAAAAAACAGCATATTAGTTTCACAGGAAATTAAAGCAGAACTATTTGAAACATCATATGAAATGTAAGACAAAACTTACTATAGTACGACACCCGCGAGTAGCGTGTCGGACGGATCCATGACATCTACTGAAAGTAATCGACGTAGAGACTTCGGTTCTCAACAAACGAACCCTTTGTCGATAAATAAATTAAAAAAAGAAATACTGCGCCTTTGTTTAAAGGTGAACAAAAGTCAACAGTTTCGACACCAACAGCGATATACTTTTATTTGAAAGATTATGTACACCTAACAATGTTTTATTACGCAAATAACACATTATAGAAAGGTACAATGAGATCCAAGAGGATCTAATCTAACGAAACGCGAACTACGACGAAATGCAATGGTAATTTGCACAACTGCAAATTACCATCATGACAACAAGCAGAACAAAATATCAGTAGCGTAACATTATCACAGAATAGCAAAATGAAAATTTCAGAGAAAAAACATTCTGTTGAAAGTACCTCGTGTAAAACCCAAAAGACTATCCGTGTTCCATCATCATGATGATGGACCAGCAGCAGCTGCAGGCAATATAGGAGTTTGACCGAGGATAAATGGCCGGGGAGGCATGAAGTCCATTTTCTCCTCCTTCGAGATAGAGTAGAAATCCAGAACCTGCTAGAAATGCATTGAGAAAGACGTCATACACATATTGTTGGTACCTCACTAATCATAAATGCCTTTCCAAAATAACGAAATGTAGACTACCTTGTGGCAGATATCATCAATGAGACTATTAGATAGGTTCGCAATGTACTCGTCCCACCAACAGTCAGGAAGGCCTATATTCACTTTTCTAACTGTGATTGAAAGATGGAGAAGGGCAACAGCTATGACCTGAAAGAAGTGTCCATCCACAAGAAGCCGTCCAATTGGAAAACTAAGAAAAGTTACCTGAGGCTCCCAAATCAGGCATAAAACTGTGAATGAGCTGTCGTTGACAAATGTCCACGACGTGTGGACAAGAGAGTTGATCTAAAAATTATTTTAAAAAAAGTACGGAAATAAAGATAAATAGCAGGTCTTATGTTAACTATGTGAATGCGTACCTCTGGTTTGGTTAGTTTGAATTTCTTTGAATAATCAATGAGGTACTGATAAGGCAAGTCTACTTGCAGATCAAACTTCATGGTCTGCAACAATACGCGCTCTATACCCATTATTTCGTCCTGAAATAGAGATATGTGATTCCCCGCTATTTTTCGTGCATAAATTTCAGCCCTAATAAGTGTCTTGCACTTCTACTACTGAAAGTGGGGAAAGAAGGCCATATAAGAGCAATCCCAATAAATTGTTAAGGTGTTTAAACACTGACAAGTGGGATGAACTCGTGAAACAAAAGAATATTCTCAATAATGACAACTTAAACTCGGTCTGCGATCCAAACCAATTGCAGGAGCAACAAAAATGGAATGTACCAACTTACCACAAAAGCATTACGGTTCTTCTGACCATAAACAGTGGGGAAAACGTTTTGAGCTGCAGTTACTATATCTTTGCATTTTTTCGGAGTTTCTGACACTTTCCCAGCCAGAAAAAGGCAACCCATTGCCGTCATCTGAATATTCACTGTTTTTATGTTGATGAGGCGTATGTCACAAAGAATAAAAAACAAGTACCTCGCGAGGGAATTCTTGGAAAGTATGAAACATGTAGAATCGATGGAAGTAAACAGCAGCCGTTCCTATTGTAGGCCACGCTTTGCTGGAAAAATAGTAGGATGATGTCCTCAAACCTCGAATATCGAATAGATTTTTTTATAGCTTCGCAGCTCTTTGCTGTGTCACAGTTTTCTCCTGCATTTAACATCTTTAAACAGCTGACCACGACCATTCATATCATTTCTCGGGGCCTCGGTCATATGTACGGCAGAAATTTACAATCTGTCGCGGTAAGGTATAGAAAAGAAAAACAAAATACTACAGAGTTCGAACAGTTTGAACACCTACGCTCTAACGCCTGTTCCAACCTCCATGATCAACCTGATCCCTTCTCTGCGCA
Source organism: Ancylostoma caninum (assembly GCA_037903475.1). Taxonomy (NCBI): domain Eukaryota; kingdom Metazoa; phylum Nematoda; class Chromadorea; order Rhabditida; family Ancylostomatidae; genus Ancylostoma; species Ancylostoma caninum. Next base: position 1,748,289 of record JBAJFG010000615.1, on the reverse strand, counting down.
GTTTCGCTTCATTTGCAAGAGACATGCCTGCTCTAACTGAAGGAGTGTCCTGGAAGGAATGAAGCCTTATCAGTTCGTCTATGTGTGACAGTATATTTATATGGAAACACGACCAATACTGCTTTAACTCACTTTTACTTCTTCTGGTGACCACAACCAATCGCGCATCTTGTGCTACAAAAACAACGACTTTAATAACAACAGCAATTAGGTGCAAAGCAATGCGCGTATAAGAGGAAGATAACCATAGGCTGGATGCTGACATACAAACAGCAATTTACTAAATAAGTCCACCCCGAACACCAAAAAATAGCCTGCACCCATGAAAAAAGGGCACATTAACCTCAGACGTGAAACAAATAGTGTTTACGTAGACACGTATGGCACACTTAATCTCACGTCATCTCATAATTGCACCCGTTCGCCTCCGTCGTTGCACTGACTGATGGCAAAACTCTAAAATGACGTTTGACTTACAGGAAGCTCCAAATGTCCGCAGTCAAGAGGGACGTGGCCACGACGCGGCTTTAGGCAGAGACGCAGGCGCTCGGCATGCTGCCACTGGTTGGTTGCAGAGTCAGAGAAGCCAGAGGCAGCATAGAGAGCGCGTGTGTCTGATCAAGGAGCCGCGCCGTGGCCACGCCCTCTTGACTGCGGACATTTGGAGCTTCCTGTATGTGGTCATTACAATTGCTGGTTCGTAAGTCGTTAATGGACAGGGCCAGTATCCTTTGGGCAACCTCAGACCTTAGAACGTGCTCGAGTACGTCCTAGAATTCCGCCCCGTGCACCTGTGGAAGCGCTATGTACACGTTGAGAATCAACTGGGCGGCCATAATTTCTCCATCCATAACGTTTTTCATTGGAACGGAACTCATTTCATTGCTATAAACGCGGATCTAATAACTTATTCGTGCATTAAATCCTTGCTGAGATGATGAGTATGGTTTTTTAGTGAAGATTTTCTTTCGCGGACTAGAATCCAGAGGGTCTCTGAACATACCTATGAGGCACAGGACCTCTTGAATAGTCGAAAACGTCTTCCGCAACGGAAACGAAGAGAGGGAAAGATGGGAGAAGCCCCAGGAAGTCTGGAGATTACAGGTATGTCCGGTTCGGCTAGTCGGGTCCTGTCTATGGCTCCGCCTCTCGTCTACGTCTAAGTATGTATTGCTTCTACGTAACATGATTTTCAAAAATTCTGGAAACGTTGCCAAAAAGACCAACATTTTGAAGTCGGCCATTGTTTACTAATTGGCTACGACGGAGTCACTTCTTTCGTCCTCTCTGCGAACTCTCAAAAGGTTGTTCCACTCACTGTCCGTGTCGGACAGTGGCGATAGCAGAGCGAAAAGATTCAACGGATGGAGTGAGGGGTGAGGCGGGAAACTCTTCTTGCAACTCTGAAGCGTGAGCAGTTGAATTTTAGCAAAGAAAATTAGCTCTGAAGAAGAGTAATCGGAAACACCTGCTTAAGAAACATCAATAAAAAGAAGACCTTGGAATTACGAATTATGGAATTATGCATAATTTCTGACATATTTCGTAAATTAAGATTGTAAGAAAGGCCTAATAGCGTGAAGTCTGCGAAAATTCCGTAAATTACATTTTTTTCAAGTTTCCGTGTCTATCTTCCCAGAGACATTTTCTATTTTTTTTTGTCCATGAAAAAATATTTCGAACGAACGCAATCATTCTACACATCACTACTATTCGAGCAGGTACAGCTATTATACTAATATCAACTCTGCATAACTAGTGTATTACTTCCTTTACATCATTGTTATCGTTAAAGACCTCTTATTATATAGGGATTCCCAGTACTCTCAAGACTAATTAGTTGATTACTTCTGAAACTTTGTTCGATTCCCAATTACCAGTGCCGATACACATGTTTTTAGCTAGTATATTCACTATACATTAAACTCTATTATGTTTTAGGTGGACAGGCTTTGACTGTGGAACATTTTTATCATTCTTAAGGGGTGGTTTTGTACTCTATTCTTTATGAACCAAGAAGTGATAACATTTAATCTGTACATACTTTATTGCATATGCTGTAATATGTAGTTCATCACTTCTTATAGAACTCTGTCGTTATTACTGGATATTCAAGTGAACATCCTTAGGAATGTCATGGAGGCTCTTATGAGTCTCGAACAAATCTATTAGAGCCTTGCAGTACTCCGAGTGTAGCTTGTCTATCTCCTCTTCCGTGGGGTTCTCCACTCGATTCACCCTGAAATTGAACTTTAGGAGTGCAAAATCTTGCTATACTTGGTTTTTATAACGTCTGGCATAAATATCAGTTTACTTCAATGAAAATTCATGAATGCTTGTCCGAGAGGGACCAGTATAGCCAGTACAAAGTTTCAAGGTTCATACTACTAGAACATAAACTGACCTTATCGGCGCACCGACCACTGACGTAATGGGTCTGCGATGTGGCAGTATACCGTAACTGTAGTTGAAAATCCCTCGACCAATCATAAGTGGTGGGCAAATGCCCCACTTGTTCTTGATCCATTCCTGAATAACTTTCATTTACGTTTGGCTATCGGATTAAGGTAAAAGTTAGCACCATACCTGAATTTCTCTCATGCGGGTCCCTCGTGGGTTTGGAAACGTTTCGTAAACGTCGTTCTCGCCAAAGTTGTACATCGGCACGAGATCTGCTCTGAAGCAGAAAATAGTTGAAAGCTTTGACCAACTGGTATCAGTGACACAAATTTACAGTTAAACGTGAAAGAATGAACAGAAATCTGAAAACATCCTTAGGAAATTGTCACTAAACTAGCAAAACCTTTTCTCAACAGTCACTAAACTAGCAAAACCTTTTCTCAACATTATTGCTCATGTTGAAAAGCTAATCCATTTCGTTTATCAAATTTTCTGTGGCACCATTCACCCTACGTCCAACACAACCATTACGATCTCATGTTGCACGATGTGTAATATGAGATGCTTCTGACAGCTCGTGCGATTTACGAGTTCTCCATTCCGATTCCACCAAATATGCCCCATATATAGGTTTTCATGCGAATTAAAGTCTACTTGCGCCTGCCTGCTTCAATAACCATGGTTAGAAAGACTTGTGGCAAGAAAGAAAAGAACAAATTCCTCACAAGGACTTAGATCATCCAATTTTAAGCTCTTACATACAGGTGTGCTGATTACCCATGGGTAGCGGCTGATTATAGACGACGTCACGCATGGATAAACGTCTTGATGTATGAAGGGTAAATTTGGGTACGTGAGCACTTTTGCCATGGTGCCATGCCATGGATATCAATGATGAGTTCCGGCCCAACCTTGGCGCAAATGATATTGTCTGTTACTTCTGGGAGTGCCTATGAGGGGACTTCATCTGCAATTACGTCCCATCTACTTTTTGCACCTTATGTGAATTCAAATGCGTAACTGGTGTGATTCCTTGCATTTTAATGTTTCGCTACTGTCTCCAATCGAATCAGCATGTCGGCCGGCCGATACTACTGCGGTCGTAATTGCAGTCAAAGTCCCCCCATAGGCACTCTCTGAGCTAAAAGACTACATGAGTGTACACTTCTACCGATGTAGTTGATGCCTTGCAGTTGTTGGTCACACACTTCATTGTCGCCTTCCAAAGGCTATCGCAAAAGATAGCAGCTGGAAATTATTTTGTGAAGGAGATAAGGTTTTTTTATAACCGTATTCTAATTCTTTGTTTCTGTAGCTGTCGTTACTGCTGGTTTTCTTTGCATTTGAGCCTAATCATTAGCAGAAAACTTATTAAACCTCTTGAGAATCCTGTACCCACTCACCCATACTGGAGTGCGTGTCGACAAAATCCCCGTCGTGACAGGAGAGTTAGATCATGTCGTCCAGGATGAGCTTCAAGCGCTTCACTTGCCCCTCCAAGGACTATGGCGATTGCTCGGCCTAGGTCATTTGTATGTGTCACTATCATTTGAAAAAAAAACACTATTGTATTACTATATCAATATACTATTTCCAGAAGTTCACCAGAAAAGGATTAGAATGAAAGGAAAATACGGAGAAAATAAAAAGACACCAACCTTTTCCAGGGTTTTCTAGGAGGTACTGAAGTGACTTCCGGGATGATTCTACACCACCTTAAAAGACCAATATCTCAGTCTGATCTATTATGCATCTTACAAGAACACCGTCAATAATCACCACAGCCCAATCACTACGAGCTTAGAGGTCGAAAAAATACTAGGCAGGACAAGGGGCGTGCCATACCCTCATTCCTCGCGAGTTCGTTTTTCTGTTAAACCAAGTCTTTAAGAACCGAGTACAGATAAGTCTGTCTTTCTGCTGATTCTCCTGATATCCCACACTGTTCGTATGGCGACTACTTCCATGAATCCATGAGCGCCATTATCCTAGCTAAGAAAGTAAAAGTACACAAAATTCCAGAAATTACCTAGGGCAAGACCAATATCTCTTCTGAACGGGAACCAAAATTGGCCATTAAGTGTGAGGATCGTGGACTTGAGACCAGGAAACATGTCAGGGAATCTCGAGCCCGACGTCAACATTGCTGTGAACGCGCCAATGGAAAGGACTCCATGTGGATGAGAGCTGAAAATGTTTGTCATCACTTTGTGGATTTCCCCAGACATTCAAGCCCTAATACTCAAACAAGTCGCACCCAATGATATAATTGCGATCTGGCGGCAGGTCGGCAGTTTTGACCACTCTCAGCGGGAAATAGTCAGCAAAATGTGTCCATATTGGGTGATTCTTGTACCATGACTGTAATAACGGAGCCAATGAAGGTAAAATGGCAGAATTAAGCTATGGGCACCTACCCAACCACGCGATCCTCGACGAGGTCGATCAAAGTCATATAAGGTCCAGAGGACGTATAGTACCATAGTCCACCAAAAAGGTGTATAGAATAATATATAGAAGGGGAGCTGAAATCGTTTTTGACTCAGCTAAAGGAATCACTGCAAATTTGTGAAAACCTCTGAAAAAAGCTCACCCATGTTGAGATAATTGGCAGAATCATCCATATGAATACGAAATGAACAACAGCTAAAGTTTCTAAACGTCTCTTTAGTGGTACAATCAGCGGAGCCCAATCGATGCCTAGGAATCGAATCGGTCGGATGAAGATCCTGTAAAGAGGAAGGCTTAGCTCTATCATCCTGCAGCATTTTCACTTTTTATGGTTTTTCTTTTAATTTTCGAGACAAAAGAACCAAAACGACACATAGCTTCCATTTTAGTTCTAATGTAGTAAATACATAGTGCACACTCCCATGAAATTAACAACTCTCTGCTTTCATACATTCAAGTTGTCCGGTAAGTAGTCATGCTAGTCGAGTGGCATGAATTCAATTTTTAACGGTCATTACTCCAGTGGATAGAATTTTAAGATAACGGGTGCAGCTGATTTTGGATCAATTAGAGAAATTTTAGGATCTTTCGTTCCAAATAGTGGAAAACTGTCAATGATTTCCATCGTTAGTTCCTGGATGCCATCATTATTTCTATACAAAACGTGAAACATGACTAGTATGTGAGAGGTTTTCTTCTTGCGCAGTTTCTTTTCAATTTCACTACTATTGCCTGAATCTTTAGAAATTATTTTATGTTAGAACTAATTGAGAAACCGAGACTCTGGGTTTCTAAAGAGATATGGCAGGATAGTTCGTTTGCCGATTCGCTCAATACAGGATTTAAAAAAGGCGAATCGCTGGATCGTATGCCAAAAGCCTTTGGTAACTTCCTCTCTTCGCAGAAATAATAGAAATGTGTATGCTGAATCTTTCAGAGGTGTGACGAATATGTAGAACCTTCATTGTGTTCACTCTTTTTTTTTCAAGTTTGTCACTTTTTTCTGTTACTACCGCAACCATAGGAACACGGCGCTTTCCGGTAAGATGACATATCAGGTGGTGAGAATAGCGCAAGAAAAAAGAATGTTGCTGCTGTAGTACACAAATGTCAGGAAGACAACTTGTTTCTACTGTGCGAGGCTTGGAAGCTCTGCATCTGAACATGTTCTTCTGGGATGTTTTTGCTGCTTAAATTTACGAAACAAAAGAATTCGCCCACAAAATGACTTCTGCTAATACATATTTTATTAACAATTCACATTTATCACATTAACATTTCAACATTTCATTATTCTTATTTCTTTATTCCATATTTATTTTCGCAGTGAAGAAATTTTCCACAAGTTACAAATATCCCGTTGGGGGTTATTAAGGAACAAGCAGAAGTAATATTAAATTCGGCAGTTTTTGGTAAGGTGGGTGGAAATGGAAGAAATGGCTACAAAATTGTACATAAAAGACAGCTGAGGGGTTGATTCGCGAGGAGATTCATAAAAGGTGCTGTTTCCCTTTAATAAATAGAGAAATGAGCAAAACCTCCCTCCAATTTTTGTGATTTACAGTTAAGAAGCGAGCGACGAAAATCTCCTCGCTGACACTTATTTTGTATTAGCCAGGGAATTCTCTAAAAAACGTTTCTACTTCGAACTTCCCCGTACTCACCCTTTGATTTTAGCCATAGTCTTTGTAAATTCACCGAATACTTCAACTGTTTCGCGTTCGAAACTCATAAGTTCTGGAAAGGTGACTGTAATCTGTAATACAGCAGAGCTGAGAGAAAAATCCAGAAAAATTCTGTCTAGAAGTAAAGTATGAAGAAAATTGAATCCCTCAGCATGAAACTATAACGTACTGATACTCCTCACCTCAAGACTATACGTACGACAAATTAATCTAAATCCATGACATATTGCATTTTTACAAGCAAGAACGTATAAATTCCAAAAAGGAACTAACAAATAGTATGACATCAGCAGACCAAGGAAGTGCTGCAGCTTAAGTAGCAAATCGACTACTCATGACTTGCAGTTTTCTAATGCATTAAGTGGTCAAGAACGTTCCTAGGTCCTTACTACATTACCACATGAGTAACTAACCAGTTTTTCAGAGTAGTTGCCCACACACGTGGGTGTACGGTATCGCAACAATTTACGCCAATAACATCCCGACGATGCAAACAGTACCACACTTGTTGTCTTGTAGCAGATGTCAATAGTCCTTGAGCAACCATATGAATTGTTTCGCCTGCTAATGAGTCAGAAAAACACTCCACTGCATGAAATTAGTGGAGCTGCACTAATATTGTGAGTTCATTAGTTCGTCACTTCGGAAGGATGTCCTCTGCGTGTGAGGGCGAGATAACTCGAACGAGGGCATGGAAAAACGTCATATGACGTGGAGAACTGCCAAACTCTCGAAGAGAGTAGTCTTAGCAATTAGGAAAACTAGCACTGTATTTTCGGTTCATCTGACTTGTAGCATTCTTTCTCACTGAGAGAATATTCTCGGAATTAAAGCATGAACACTTCTGGTGTTCTAACCCAGTTTTTCCATAACACTACAGGAGGAAGTCGTATATTAAAACACAACTAATTGAGACCTAAACCCGGAACGGGTTTCCTTACAGAAGGCCTTACCGATTCCGATCACCGTACTTAACCACGGAAATCTGGATGGTTTCTCTTCCTAAAAATCTATTTCCTTTCGTAGACGACGAATAGTGGAGCACTTGTGTATGAATGTGGTACCGATTGTATGTAGGCAGCCAGTCTTCAGCGATGTTGTCTATGTCAAATGCGTCCATAGTATATCTTCTTTCTTTATTTTTTCTTAAGTTAACTCATAACTGCATTTAGTGTATTCATTTCTTGATAATTTATTTATTTTCATTAATTTTATTATCACTTATTAGTTTTTATGGTTTTTATTTTCGAAGAGGTGGATTATATTTACTCAGATGTTTCCTAATTTTTTCTTAGAACTGGGAAATATCCCCAACCTTAATTCTGTGCCATTTTGTACCCTTGGTGACGGATAACCATGGTAACTCTTAAATTGTGACGGCAAGCAGGCCGATATATGTGTATCTATTCCACAATCTTGTCGAATCACTCTATTAATGGTATTTAACCTTATACCATGTTTAACGGAATGCTTAGGGAGCTTATACAATGACTAATGGATTATCCTTTCTGTCACCATGCCTTCTCCTCCAAATTTTGTTTCTGTCAAATCCTCAGGACTTCATGACTTCTCAAAATTCTTTCTACCGATGTTTGATTGGTTGAGCCCTATCGTACGTATCTCTTTCCTTTCCTTTATCGTTTCCTGGAATATCTAAGAAGTTTACTTGATCTTAGCAACATTTCCCTTGAAAACGCATTGTTCGAAGTATAGCATAATCATAACCATCCTCCGGCGCCCCGGTATTAATGAGCTACAAATCACTCGTGTTTGGGAGAAAGCGAAGAAAAATACAATTTTAGTCCATAGTAGACAGGGTAGATAAGCCTAACCCAATGCTTAAGAATGGGTTTAAGGCTTAGGCTTAGGCTTCACAGGAGTGGCCCCAGCCAACTCCCTTTTCACCTAAATTTCTAAGATAAACTACGATAAGTGTAAGTGTAAATAATAGTGGACACTATTTGTATGTTGCATCGCGTGCGCGCATAGCTCAGTGGGTTGAGCGAATGATCGACGTTGTGGTGGTCAGGGGATCGGATCCTGCCCTGTGCCCCCGTTTTGCAAATACATATAGTATGCTGCCTACGGCTACTGCAGTTATCTAACAAACTCCAACATAAAAAGTAGCCCGGATGGCTCAGTGGTCTGAGTGGCGGATTGCAATCTGTCCCTATCGCTGGTTCCACTCCGTTGGAGATCCAGAGTTAAGTATCGCAGTGTTTGGGGTTCACTGCTTGGAACGTCCCCCGTGATCTCCTTCGGGTAGTCCAGGTAGGCATCCGGCAACGTTTTGCATAAATTTAGGAGATAAACTACGATAAGTGTAAGTGTAAGTAATAGTAATAGTGTAAGTAATAGTGAAAAACCACTTTTCCAAGATGAGGGAAACCGGGAGAGAGTAACTCCGCCGTAAAGGACTGCTCCACGAAAGATAAATGACAGCGGTAGAACTACTCCACAATGGATATGGAACAATTTATACGGATTTCAATTATTTCTGAGGATCCCGAATTGGATGAGCTTTATTATTCAGATGGGATAACTGAAGTACCGTGCCTATCTATAGAAGAATAACGGCCATTTGTGTATTCGCGAAGCAGTGTACTATAGCAGAAAGTGGAAGAGTTGGCTTCGCTTATTGTGTATTCAGAAATCTTTCCCCATGAAAATCACAAAAATGAAAAAACGTGAAAGTTGTGAAAATGGTCCCCTGCGTTATAGCCTTAACATATCCACTGCACTCTGTCTACTATGGACTAAAATTGTATTTTTCTTCCCTTTCGCCCAAGCTCGAGTGATTTATAGCTCATTAATACCGGGGCGCCGGAGGGTGGCGGCGGCCAGCGCCCGCCGGCGCCCACTTGCAGTGGCTGCCGGACCCGACTGTAGTAGGTGTTATTCTGTAGTTTACACGTGGTAAATACGAGTAGCAGTAAATTTTTTATCACATTAACGCTCACAATTCAAATAGTTCGAATAAAACTCAATGAGTTATGCTCACAACAGTAATAGGTATTATATACTGAAGTATTTTTGCCTGGTGGGTTAAAAATTGATGTAAGCTCAAAGCAGCACTTGCAATAAGGATAAATGCAAAAAAAAAACATCTAGAAATGTGTAAAACAATGAGAAAAAGGAATGAGAAATAATGAAAAAAAAGATTGCTGGATGCTGATTAATTTGAAGTCGTCTAAAAGTTATGCTTCTTTCTTAATACCTGTAACAGGATTGATGTTAAGCAAAAATGAACGTATCTGCGCCTAGCTGAAAGACTATCTACTATCAAATCTCAGAACATGTTATAGACATTTCACGCATAAAAAGTGATTATTTCAATTCACTGAAAAGCTCTGCCATTTCCCGGAAAGCTGTCTCCAGCTGGGTGCGAAATTTCGCAGAGTTCTGAAAAAATCCCTGTTGCAAATGATATTTCGTAGCTTCATCGGTAAGAAAGTTGCCTTACTGTATTCTCTGCCGATTTATAGCTAGTGATGTGTGCCATGATACTGTGGTTTCCTCCGAATCGATAGCAAACACCTTGAAGTTAGAGAGTATGAGCGGGTATGAGCGGAAAGGAAAGTGTACAACTAGAGAGGATCCACAAAATTCGTGAAGCAACCTACCATAACCCTTCTTCGCCACTGCTCCGAAACATGCTCCTGACCACGTTTTCCACTGCTCAACATCTTCATCTATTTGATTCGTAACGTTTGGAACCTGAAAAGGAAATAGGAGAATAAAACGAAAATTTATCTCTCAATTCAAAAAAAATTGACGGAAAAATGAGAGAAGGTGAACAGAGAGAAGCATGGTGGGATGGAATCTGAAGAGAAAAAAAACCAAGGTAATAACTTACGTGTGAGGTGGACAGTAACCACGGCTGTGAGATGTAGTGGTCGAGGAAAGGACTAGAGATAAGAGTTCCTTGAGACAAGACGTAGAGTACAAAAAGATGTCGATCGATGCCTCCACCGACCTAAAAAGGGTAACGGTATGGAGGAGGTGAACACGTTTTAGCCAAATTATGTATCCTGGCATCATTTTAGCGTATCCAGAGCTTTTTCTCCAGGATATACAAAAATTCAGAAGTAGAGATATCATTACATGTCAGTGCCGGACACAAGAGTGGCGAGCTAGGAGGTGGGGGGCTGCCACATTGGGGATCCGGATGAAAGAATAAAAATACCAGAGGTGTTAATTCCAATATTAAGTAAGTAATAATAAATGTTTCAAAAGTAATAATAAAGGAAGCAATAAAAACAAGATTGTACAGAATTTTATCTGTTCTGTAAAGTAATTTCGGAAATTCGACAACTCATTGTAGCGGCGTGCCCCTCCCTTCCCTGCCCCCCCCCCGCGTCCGTCGCAGCTATGTACATATATTTCTCCTTTTTCAACTAGACGCTTTTGTACAAAGAAATCCAGCTGCTGACGTCAGCAGGCAGTGCAGTGCCCTTCAGCAACATCCTGGCTGTCTGCTGCACCTCATGCTCAATGCCGTCTTCTCGCTCCCTGCCTCAAGCTAGCCGCGCCGCGTCGGAGTGTACTGCGTCGCCTGGGCCTTGACAACTGGAGTTTCCTGTATTTAACTCATTGACAAACCCGCGACTCTGCGAGAGCTGCGCCTTTTTTGCGTGGTTCAGCTTGAGAAATCATTGTCTCAGCGGTCTTTTAGATGGTAGCCCAATAATACTTCTGAATCAATGTGATTATAAAAATTTATATTGAAGTTTCTCCAAAAATTTCAAAACAGAGAAAGAAGAAAAGACTAAAATAATGCTTGTTCGTTGTCAGCTGCAGAAACAACTGTGATTTTACGGAAATCACAGTTGTCACTACTGGACTCTCCCTAATGAGGGAACATTATGACAACTGGTTTTTCGTAAATCACAGTTGTGTATAATGTTCCCTCAATAGGGAGAGTCCAGTAGTGAGAAAACAAGGAATCCATCCAACTCACCATCGCCTCCCTATTCCTCCTGGTATGCAATTCACAGGCAACTCGTAACCTCTTGATTTTTTCTTCTTTCTGCAACACATCAAATGTGAGGCCCTGCCATAATGAAGTACCCAAGCGACTCACTGTGGTTTTTCCGTTCACCATGGCATAGACGAATTCGCAAGATTCATCGGTTACAGTCCGCAAAGTTTCAGTACGCGAATTTTTATAGAATCTAGCTGACGCTGGCTCGTACGTAAGCACGAATCGACCTTGATCCTGAGAAGTATTCAGAATGGAAGTACTGAAGAGAGGACATACTGGAGAAAAAGTTACTTATACACCTACTCGGTAATTGGCAAGTTGTATGGCCATCTGCATGAAGCCATCTGGAGACACCCCACATTTTTTAATGAAACCCTTTCCATACTCCCTGAAAAAAAAGTAGTTTCAGAGAAGAAATCCTGGAAGCATCTAGTTTTTTAGGTCCTTTGATTGCTGCATGCGTTATCATGGCCTAATGTTCCTCATTACCTAAAAACGGTAGCCGCAACATCGACATCTTGTCTGAGTTTCTCATACTGAGTGTAACAGCGTTGTATAGCTACACCCATCTGCAAAAGGCGTACTGAAAAAATCATAATCTTGTGTAATTAGGGCAAATCTCACCTCAGCGTTGACCTCAATAGGAAGTCGTTTGGCTAGAGTAAGGCCTCGATCTTCTTCAGTTAGTTTTTCGATCCTTTGTTGCTCCTCCAGTGAAGGGTACCTTTAATGCAGACGAGTTCATCATAGTGAAGATGTATTAGCAGATTTTCCATCAAAGGCGTACTCTGTTAGAAGTTCCATAGCGACAAAGTTCTCCATTATATGATCGAACTCCGAACCATCTCCGATTGAATGTTCGGTAGTACCGCCGCACTAAAGAGTGACAAGGAATGCGTACTCAGTAAATTGTCCCAGTTTTGGGAGCTATGTAATGCCCAACAAAAAGCTGTCAATAGGAGGAATATGTACATGGACGTACCCGTGAGTTCTTTGAAACAACGTAGTTCAGCGACTTGTCCGCCCAGCGGTTGACGCCATTACCCGTCAGCATGTTGCGGAGGAAATGGGATAACTTATCGGGGTTCTTCTAAAATATCACAGCATAAGGCAGCAGCGTTCAAGGCTGCATAAGGCCTGGAAAATAGGTGCTTACAGGATCATAGCCATACTCGCCATCGTCCAGCGTGAGAATGAAAGCAGCAGATTCGATTTCCTTCAGAGTTGCCCCGTTCTGTGGGTGTTTCAGGAAGAACTTCTCCCTATTGCGTGCCCATTCATCGCTGAACAATGGAAAGGGATTGTAAATTTTATAAATTTATTAATTAATGAAATTTTATTGTGTACTGCAGAACTCTTATGCTCTCATAATGAACAATAATCATCGTGATAACATAAGAGTTCTGATGATGAATACTGTTATCATCATGGAAATATAAGTCACTGTAATGAAACAAGAATTAAGCGAGAACATTGGCTACAATTCTATCGTTTCTGAAGGAAAAAATTCTGTTTTTGGAGCTGCAAGGGTTTCAAGGGGAACTGAGGAGTGGGAGGAAATGCGACAACGTCAGTTCAATTCCAGGAAAGTAGACGCTCAGAACACATGAGTTCGAGTTTCGAACGAATGAACAAGACACAGGAATGTTGTGATGTCCATTTTGCGGCCGATTCCAGTAGCCAAAAATCTTGTATTGGCTTTTTCTACCGCTATTCTCATCGTGTCCAACGACTATACTAAAGAATTCATCTTCAAATTTAATTTTGTTTCCGAAAAAATAATTAAGTAAAATAAGTAGGTAAATAAATCAATTATAAATATACCTATTAGATGGCACAGGTTTAAGTCAGACATGTACATTTCAGGAAACAAAACTCGATTGCAGTGATCTTAACTAGTATCTTTCAAATATAAATAAATAAATGAACAAATAACTAAGTAATGATACCTATCAGATGGTACACCAGCACAGGTTTAAGTCAGACATGTACATTTAATGAAAGAAAACATGACTGCAATGATCTCAACTATTGTTTTCCCATAAATGAACAAATAAATAAATAGATAAATAAGTAAACAACGGTACCTATTAGAAGGTACATCAGCACATGTTAAAGTCACACATGTACATTTTAGGAAGCAAAACTCGATTGCAGTGATCTTGACTAGTTTTTTTTTTTTTGTTGAAATTCTTCCTGTGTTAATCATTAATCCCCAGAGTAAAACATGTAAAAAGGTAAACTTAAAAGTACGAAGATACATGTTCGCCTGGGCGAACTAAGAGCCAAAAGAAGACCAATAGTGTGGCTGATAGAAAAATGAAAAAAAAAACAGATGCCACTTCATGTTTCGCCTTAAATTCAGTTATTTCCATTCTTACCCCATTGGTAAGGCGCCAAGAGCTTTTTATCCAGAAAATTTCAATGGAAATATTACAAAATAGTGGTTTGCCGATGCTTCGTACGATTTGTAATTACGACTCTTTTACCGTTTGTCAGTTGTCAGCGCGGCCACCATTCCAGGCGGGCCTTCCACTACATCGTTGCGCGACAGCAATTCTGCGTATATCCTGTAATTTACTGGAATACATGAGGCACAATGAAGGTGATAAAAACGCGGTTAACCCACTTCGCTAGCTGATTGATGCTATAAATTCGGTTATTTCCATCACATATCATCACTTTATAAAAGCACCCGTCGAGTATCGCCACAACGTGCTTTGAAATTCCTTAAATGGATGATCACTTTCGAAATAATGAATAGCTTTATAACAGCATAATTACCGTAGTTAACTAGTTCATCTATTTGTTCTCCAGGAACGCGACATACACTGTAAAGCTTGTCGTAATGACATGCACACAGAAGGCCTGATCCGAGCTGAGAAGGAGAATTTTTAAGGAATCATTTAAAGTGTTTTCAACAAGGAAGACGGAAAATATGGCCGCTCACCGGCTCGATAGCCTGTCTGTCGATAGCCAGGTGGGACATTGCTTCGAAATAGGTTACTCGAGCAGCCATGTATGCTCTTGTGGCTCTTCGGTGCTCTGGAATTTCGATGAGATCCGTGTGCGCCACACTGCTGGTGATCAGCAATGGTTCCCTGTAACCATTGAGAATACTTCTTCCAAATACTGCTTTTTTTTACTCAAGAGCAAAGCTAAACATGACACTTGTGAATAAAAAGTGCTACTGCGCAGTATCAAACCTGTTATAAAGATACGCGTATTTCTCCCAAAAAGGTGTAATATAATTATCAGACATCATGGACATTATCCATGCATACATATGTAACCGTCTCCCTTCGTTTTTCAGGAACGACTGAGCTTGCTCTTTCACCAAGGCGAACTCATCCTAAATTAACTTATTTTAGGAAAGACAGGACACTCTGAAGATGAACCTCACCTTTCTAAGAATGTTCTGGACCGATTTCAGGTACTTTGCTACGGTCTCATCCAGATCAGGCACAGACGGGCTAGGTAGGAGATTGTCGCAGGATTTCAACATAGGAGTAGAAAATGATAGAAGACGACGACAAATCTGAAGCGAAGTGCAATACTGATTTCAAAAAAAAAACTACTTCTTGAAAGTGTGAAATAGAACGAGTTAACAACACATACACCCCATAATCGAGTAGTAATGGAGGGCTTCTTCGGATCTTCAAATAGAAATCCCTTGTAGGAAAAATAAAAGTAGCTGAGAAACTGCCTCAATAGGAAAATAGGAATGTAAGCTCCGGATAATGACACGACACAGATCTTTGTCCACTGAAACGTCGGTTTGAAGGTAGTGAATTAAGTAACAACATTATGTATATAAATAAATACATCAAGACAACCTCGACTACTTTATTGGTAAACACCGGCACGACGTTGAACAGAGGGACGTCTCCATACTTCACCTGAATGGCACCGAGTGAAGCGGCACCAGCGACAAAATAGATGGGCCGCACGGGCCATAGTCGATTGTCAACTGAAGCCTAAAAAAAAGATATTATTAAAAAATGGCTGTAAATCTTTGTGAACCCTCAAAATGGACCTAAACTGCCGGAAATTCGAAAAGAAATTATTTTAAAAAAATGATTTTCGGTGAACAAATAAACAAATGGAAATTGAATAGATAATTTCAATTTTATGTTGTTAGAACACACTAAAATAATGATCCTGCCGTCAATGTGAAACAATAAAAAGTTGCATCAAAAATGGAATGATTCTACGAATATTGAATCTCTCATATTTAGTTTCAACATAAACATCTTATGTAGACTCGAAAGTCTGCGTAATTAAAAACATCAGTTCTATGCAGAAAAAATAGATGAAATTAGGTGCTGTTCCCGTGCACTGTACTTTGTATCATAGGCGTCGATGTTGTACAATTGTGCCATCGAGAAACATGAACTCCATATTTCGAGTACTTCTAAGTTGTAACGAACTATCTAACTATACTACCTATGAATGTGTGCTCATAAGGTGTTGCTCGTGGTCTGTTCGCACTTTCCTACCGACCACGAAAAAGCAGCGATTGATGGGTACGGCCACCGTGTCAGCAACAACATCTTGGTGGATAGAACATTTTATTACCATCTCTTTTCATTAACTTAGTCATCAATGGTAGTATGATGGCAGCTTCATGATTTAGGATAACACCTTTCATTATTGCTGCAATTAATTTTGCAGTTGAACACGCTCATACTGTAAATTTTCATGACAATGAGTATGTCACAATTCAGAGACGATCACAGTAAATTATTGCTCACTACGAAGCAGTGGCGGCCTAATAAGGAGGAGGGGAAGTGCTGCACGAGACAGGGGAGGAAGGAGTCCGGGAGGGAAGAGTGGAGGCTCGGCCAAAAAAAGGTCAGGATGGAGTTTCAGAAATCGAAGGATGCAGAAATTGGCTATAAACTTGAATAATTGAATATACATATTGGTAGAGGAAAGGCTAACTAAAATTTTGCATCGACTCCATGAAAACATTCTTTCTAAGCCTTTAAAAATATGTAAATATAAAAAATAAAAAACAATCTAGCACCATTAAAATGAAAAATACGAAAAATTCAACCATAATTGACCTCACATATAATATACTGAACAGCATTAAAAGTTTCAGCTACGAGGATAGGATATTACTGAGAGTGATTCGGAGGAGACGCCGCATTAGAAACCCACGTGGATGAGTGACTTCGCACCCTCCCGCTGGCAGAGCAGGGAGGTGCGAAGAAAGGTGCGAGGAATGGGTCCGGGTTTCTAAGGCCTGCCTCCCTGATTCGGACCCTCACGACTCAGCTTATTGATAGGTTCCTTTACCCAATAACTCATCGGCTTACACCGTTCGCAGAACTGCCAGGCCGAGAATTGTCGGATGTGTTCTCCTTGTATTGAAGAGCATGCAAACCTACATAAAAACGAATCACTAGACCCGTTTACGGACATCTAATACCCAGCCCCATTTCTGACCACTAGCGGCGAGCGCATGGAGTGGTCCTTCTCAGCATTCTCTGTATGCGATAACTTTGGAGGACAATCTTATTATCCAGTCGGAGAGCTTCAAGTTTCCAAAGGCTGACAGATGTGTTCTGGATGGATAAAATGGAACTGTTACGGACCAGGGATGAGAGGAATTCCGGTTTTCGGAAGTCGGAAGTTCCTGAATCCTTGCCTCATGCGAGCTTCTGACTTCTAGATTTCTGGACGATTGGCAGTCGTTCGGCCACGGCAACTTAGACATGCTGTATTCATCGCTGCAAATTTCGCCAGATTTCGAACTTCCCCCAACTTCCAACTTCCGACTTCCGCTCTCATGCAGAACTTCCGCTCATCCTGTTACGGACTCTTAATCCTGTTTGGACCAAATTTCAAAAGGGATAGTACGCCTTATCAATGCAAAAGGATAGCAGCAGAGAATAGACGGATGACCTCAACAAGAACTCTTTCTGCTGCACCTTTTCCGACTGGCTCTGACGGTCTCTCTAGAAGGTCCTCTGAATAGAGCTCAACGGACCTAGCCGGCCACACTCCACAGCAGGTTGGGTATTAGATATCCCGAAACCCAGTAGACCACTCACTTCTCGAATGCTGGTTCAGTATGATGACTGCGCTCTGATGCATCGTTGGATTTTATTAGAAAACGATTAGATGGGTACTAATACATGAAAGTCATATGTTAATAGCCTTTTGCACATAGCACTTCTCACTTCAGAGGTGACAATTTCAGTGGGTATTGCGCCTAAAAATCTATGCATGCAATTGTGTTGTGATCCCATTAGCACATAAACTGGCGGTAATAGTACTGCTTCAATGAGGGCGACCAGGAGAGTGGAAATCAGCCGTCATATCCTACAAAGCATAAGAATGGAAACAGAATTCATCCTCTCTCCCCCCCCCCTGGAATAAAATGAGAAAATTTTTCGAAATTATCTCGTCAAATGAGTAACATTTTGAGATAGCTTATTTCTATCAATAAACCCTTACCACCAATCACTTATCTCACCTACTAATCACTTATTATCTCTGTTATCAATAATTCAATAACCTTGTTCTCGAAATTTCGGCCAACAGGGCTCTTGTGCGGGGAACCCATTCTTCCGCCATGATGCTTACGCTCACTTGACGATCTCTAGCCACTTTTAAATTATTATCCAAGAATTCCAAAACCGCGATCCAGCAAGAACCAGAATTCAACGCATTTGCTGAATTCTTCTGTCCTTCCATGTGGAAGAAATGTCCAATCGAGCAGTGACACACCCCGTTTTAGAGGTGTCATAATATTTACAGGAATTCACTGCTCAGATACAGCTCTTGCTCTTTGTATGTCAATGGATGAAAGGAGGAAAGGAGAACTAGCGTTCAAAGCGCATGGACATTTCCAACAGCGAATTGTCCACAAGTTGCAAGGATGTGAGATAGAACAGTGGGAAAACCTTTTTCTCTCTCTCTGGTGATGCTATAGAGCAGCATGAACTCGAACCACATTTGACTGAAAATTAATAGATATGGGCAGGACAATTCTCACCCATAAAGGGCCCCCTTTGCAGAAAAATGCGAGAACCCGCAGAATTTTATCATGTAATACTTTGGTTTTCCAGCTAGTTATCTCTGAACCACCTTGTCGCAACAAAATCCATGTTCACTGAAACCGCTCTATAGCATCACCATACTACGAATGTGTGTCATCGCGGAGGACTTTGTTCCCCGCGAAAGTGGCTAGAGTGTAGCGCCATTCAGCGCGAGCAAGCGAATGAAAAAAAACCATCGGAGAGAAACGATGTTTCAGCCAGGAGCAAAAAGAGGGTGATAGAGAACGAGGGAAGAAGGAGAGAATGGGAACAAAGTCCCTTCCAGGAAACAAAGTACACGATTTGCAAAAATGGTTCAATCAATAAATAGATATTTATAAATAGAAGTCCTTAGAGCAAAAACAGACTTTTGACAACATTTAGGGTGAGAGCTCTTAAGAGGAAAAGGCTTTGATGGCTCCAAAACGTATTAAGGAAACACTCAAAGGATACGGAACTATGATGATGATGATGACTTCATGGTAAACTTAAAATATGAACAATAATTGTTCGATTTAAATGATAATTCATGCACCAATTCAAATATTGGAGCATTGAGCCTTGAGCAAAGTATAGTGAAAATAAATAAATAAATTAATAAATATTTCAATAACTGAGGAGCAGGAAGCCCCGTAAATTCCTTTATTTCCCTTCTACGTAAGTATGTAGGCGTACACCTCTTTCTTTTGTTCGAGTACCTGATGTCTTCAAAATGGGATATTGGGATCCAATTTTGAAGCCAGGACAATTAGGATTATGTCTGGTTTTATGATTCTGACAGCACACACGGCTGCTTTTTTTTCCTTGCGCTTTGTCATGTTTTCGCGCTGCCAAAGGCTCTAAGTAAATAAAAAATACCTTGAAAAACATGGCCAGACGTATGCAACAAGATAGAGGTAGAACTCACATAGAACTTATAGCAGGACCTCTGGAAAGGCGTGGGAAATTTCTTCGGAAGAGGAAGTGGCTTTTCTATCGGCCCAACCGCACCACCATTGCCACCACTCGACATTCCAGCCTAATTCCCAGCGATCCGCTCCTAGCAGCGTAGACGAGATCGTACGAGTTTGCACAGCAAAGGAACAGGTCTGAATTTGTATCCGCTGCTGAATCGGCGCTCCAGTTCGAAGCAGAATTCGAGAAGAAGTGAATAATCAATCAATGAGCGCACCGTTAACAGTAGTATGACGACGATGTGCGCGATGCACGAGGAGAATCGCACGGATGATGGCCCGTCCCGTCGGCCCGCCTATCCTCGTCCCAGAAAGACGTCATCGATGCAGCTCGGGCGCTTGAAGTAAACAGCCATGAGTTTGGTCGTGAATTAGCAGAGTAGTGTTAATGTGTGGCGGAACGAGAATCGAGGTCAGAGGTAGCGAACGACTTGGCTAGACGACCGCGATTTCGCCCGATCGACACACTTCCGCAAATGCTACTCCCTATAGTAGATAGAGCAAAAATATGCAGTCCATTTCGAAAACGATGAGAAAAGTCTAAATCATTGAGAACCGCGTGATGCACATGGTGCATCACGATCTCTGTTCCCCATAAAGCCATGTGGTGGACATGATACATGAAGTTATGGTTTTCTATTAAAAATTGCCCTTTTTTCAAAAGGTCTTTTCCCAGGACTACATTACTGAATACAGAAAACAGCGAATAAGACTGGCACGATAGGAATCCAAACACTATTTGGCCACCCATGCAAAAACGTGCTCGATACGTAAAGTGTTAAATGCTAAAGTAAGTTGGTAAGCATCTGAATTTTACGTCATTGCAAACTGAGAAGGGTATGTTTCCGCATGCCCTCATCTTCTATTCATTCCTAATCAGCTCGCACCCTACTCCCACATTGGGGGGAGGACTATAGTCGGACTGAAAAAAAACACTTTATCAGGTTTATTTATTTGTTTATTTTATATTATTCGTTCAATACACCAAAAATGGTGCTCCATGAAATCAACATTACAGTAGCTTAAAGTATACAGATTTTACCTGAGCCAAAATCCGGCAGATAGGTAAATCAAAAAAGTTGACATTACGCCGCCAAATGACTCAAACCAACCAGTGGCAGGAAATGTGCAGGAAGAAAAAAAACTTGCTGCGTTCCACATGCATGCAGATAGTTACCACCTTGCGATGACTAGCTTGCTGTATTATATGAAAGACTAGGTTGAACCGAGTGCTGAAGAGGAATGCTACAGTCCGGTCCGGCAGCCACTGCAAATGGGCGCCGGCGGGCGCCGGCCGCCGCCACCCCCCGGCGCCCCGGTATTAATGAGCTGTAAATCACTCGAGCTTGGGAGAAAGCGAAGAAAAATACAATTTTAGTCCATAGTAGACAGGGTAGGTAAGCCTAACCCTAAGCGGGTTTAAGGGGGAAAGTTTGATGGGTTTAAGGCCTAGGCTTAGGTTTCACAGGAGTGGCCCCACCCAACTCCCTTTTCAACTAAATTTCTAAGATAAACTACGATAAGTGTAAGTGTAAGTAATAGTGGACACCATTTGTACGCTGCATCGCGTGTGCGCATAGCTCAGTGGGTTGAGCGAATGATCGACGTTGTGGTGGTCAGGGGATCGAATCCTGTCCTGTGCCACCGTTTTGCAAATACATATAGTATGCTTCCCACAGCTGCTGCAGTTATCTAACAAACTCCAACATAAAAAGTAGCCCGGATGGCTCAGTGGTTTGAGCGGCAGATTGCAATCTGTCCCTATCGCTGGTTCCACTCCGTTGGAGATCCAGAGTTAAGTATCGCAGTGTTTGGGGTTCACTGCTTGGAACGTCCCCCGTGATCTCCTTCGGGTAGTCCAGGAAGGCATCCGGCAACGTTTTGCATGAATTTCGAAGATAAACTACGATAAGTATAAGTGTAAGTAATAGTAATAGTGTAAGTAATAGTGAAAAACCACTTTTTCAAAGTTGAGGGAAACCGGGAGAGAGTAACTCCGCCGTAAAGGACTTCTCCACGAAAGATAAATGACAGCGGTAGAACTACTTCGCAATGGATATGGAACAATTTATACGGATTTCAATTAATTCTGAGGATCCCGAATTGGATGAGCTTTATTATTCAGATGGGATAACTGAAGTACTGTGTCCATCTATAGAAGAATATTTTTTGTACCATTTTTGTTTGTTTTTGTATTTTTTTATTTTTATTTTTTTGTATTTTTTTGTTTTGTTTTTGTATTTTTTTGCCATTTTTGTATTCGCGAAGCAGTGCACTATAGCAGAAAATGGAAGAGTTGGCTTCGCTTATTGTGTTTTCAGAAATCTTTCCCCATGAAAATCACAAAAATAAAAAAACGTGAAAGTTGTGAAAATGGTCCCCTGCTTTATAGCCTTAACATATGCTCTGCACTCTGTCTACTATGGACGAAAATTGTATTTTTCTTCGCTTTCTCCCAAGCTCGAGTGATTTATAGCTCATTAATCCGCCGGCGCCCATTTGCAATGGCTGCCGGACCCGACTGTAGATATACTCCAGATAGCTTAAATAATTTCCTTTCCTACAATAGTTTGCTTCCTTTCCCAATCTTCACTCTTATTTAGTTTTTTTTTTTGGAGTTTTCCTAAAACTATCAACAGATGTTTTTTCCGGTAAGCTTTCGCCATTTAATGCGTTCGTCAGATCTTACTAATGATTTTGTAGTAATAAACAAACAAGAAATGCATTATATTAGAAATTTAATAGATGAAAATAATGAAGGAAGGGTAACTTCACAAATAAGAAAAATACATACAAAAATATATTCATGTAACAAAAGGAAGAAATCATAAATCAGAAAAATGAAAAGTGTGAAAAGTGAAAGTTCAAGCTAAGACACTTCTTTTTATTTTACAAAGCCCTTTTCACTGAGAGCATCGCCTCCGAACTTGGGAGGAAAGGAAGGGGGGGGGGGGGTGTTTAAGTAAGGCTTCTTCAGCAACCAAGATAAAGAACTCTGAAAAACGATCTATAGACTATCTGGTGGTATACAGACGCCGCCTTCTCACATAAAATCAATGCTACTATGCAAAACTTGGGTATAGTTTTCGTGTTAATATTGTATTACTCATATTTTTCCAAAAGCACATGAAAACTGAAAAGTGGATAGATTAAAGCCAGTATATAAAGATGGATTTTGTATACTACTGGGGTTTAAAGAGCGTGAATGCCTCCGAGATACTTCAAAATTTAGAAACATTTCATGTTTTCTAAATGGAATATTTGGCATAAAATGTAAGCACGCGTAACAGTAGAAATTTTAGCCTTTACTTGTCTGTAAAAATGTGGAGCAGACAAACTGCTCTGTCACCCTTGTGCATTTTTTAGTAACTTTTTAAATAGTCTTTCTAAATCTTTTTGGTCGTTACCCACGTTAATCTGAAAAATCGGGAGCCGGTGAGTGCTAGCTCACACCTACTAGATAACTAGCAAATAATGTTGTTAATTAACTTTGAAAAATTACGCACTGTCATGATATGTTCAAAGCAATAGGGAGCACGATTTGGTCAGAGAGCGAAATAACGCTAGTCTGCTTCGAGAAGTACATTTCCAAGAAGAATTGCTCGGAAACCACCTTTAGCACGGGAATGACAGATGATTCGATGTGCAGGGGGAAAAACTCTGGAGTGTTGTTTGCAAAACCACAGCCAGGTCGTTTCACAGGGACCTCGAATCTGCTGAGTAATAGTGGTTATGAATTTGATGTTTTAATTATAATCTGTCTAAAACAAATATTGCAGCGCACGCACTCTTAAATAATCTTGAGCTCTTCCTAAGCCCTTCCAGACAACCATTTTGCATTAAATACATTCAAATTATTAGAATCTGTGAATGTTATATACTGTTATACTGAGACCACCTGTTCATCATAGAGGGTTGTTTTGAGCAAAGGGATTGTTCGTGCATTAATGTAGCAACTTACACGTTATTGACAAATAACCACAAGATATTCAGGTGTTTTGGATACAAAACTAACTGGAGAACGTACTTTAGCGGGTCAATTACAACATAAGTACTGTCTAACACCTCGGAGAACGATCACTTCCTCTTCAACTACTGCACAACTCTCTAATTTGTTGACCAGACGCGTGCAGGCGACTAGCGATCTCCCTCATCGGTAAACAAACATATTGAAAATTTGTATCCGGCGTATATGATCGCGTTAAAGGATAAAGGATAAAGTGGTCGGCGTTAATCAATCCCGTCACGAGGGATGCGCCACGCATTCGACTTCATCTGAGCATCGTAGAGGCGTTGAATGCGTATGTGCCCTGTACAATGACTTGGGGGGGGGGGCACCCGATGTACCAAGTCAGTGCTTCATCCTCCCAGACTCCTCTGGTACCAATTTACCGACCCCGGAGGGATGGAAGGCTTGGTTGGCCTCGGGCGGGATCGAACCATCGATCGTGTGCGTGCGCAGCGAGCCTCTTACCACTGCGCCACACGCGCCCCCTATGATCGCGTTAGTACAACAAATATGGCCGCGCTTTCGGAGCCTGAATAATGATCCGAACATTTCTAGAAGTTGAATATGAACATGAAAGTTGCACCTTCACCTAAAAGCACCCTGAAAACCTGGAAACAGTGGAAGTACGGGCACGGCTCCTTGCCTATAGAGCATTCGTAGCATTCCTGCTGCCTCACATCCCTCGGTGAGCCAAAGTCAAGCGAGGTATTAGCGTAGAGGAAAATATGACTAGAGTCACAATACAAAATTTATTGATGCAGTATACATCCGCTGTTTTACATATATTTCAATAAAATTTCAACAGAATCAGTGAAATCAATGGGATTGAAGGAGGGAAAACGACGTAACGAACTAAGAGCTCATAAAAGTTGTTTAATAAAATAAAAACTCTGCTTTGTGGACACCTTAGCCTAATTTTGTGCACACTGGCAGCACGATCTTTCTCATTCGATCAGTGGTTTACAAAAGTAGCCATCCATGAATCAGTCAACTCACCTTCAGCTTCTCGCATCTGTCCAGAAATCTCGATGGGAACAGTGTACAAGAGACTCTTACCCCTATTTGCAAACACTTCTCACGGTGCGCTAACAGATCACAAGAAAACGTATACTCATGCCATCTGATCATTCACATGATTATAAGATTCATTTTTGGATAGTTTGAGCAGAGATCGAAACCAATATTGCCAAATTCCATACATAATCTATGAAAAAGCAAGCACATGCAATAAGAAGAAGAAATGCAAACTACTGGTATGAAAGGGACAAGGCACTACAACATGCACAATTGAGGTAACTAGTAATTGTAAGTGAAACAAGATCAACCCGATCATCAAAATGGGATATGTTAGTGGAGTCAAAATTATCAACAGCTCCTCACCTTATACAAAAACGGAAAACTGAGACTAGATGGCGAAGTAAATACCTATTACTCAGACAAACCCTCGCTGGGCGCGCGCGACAATCTCGCTGGGCGCGCAGGTAAGGCCCCGGCAGAAGCGAGATTGGGGCGCGCGCCCAGCGAGTTTGTCGCGCGCGCCGAGCGACCAAGATAGAAGCGCGCGCCTAGCGAACTTGGAGCGCGCGCCTTGCGAGTTTGTCGCGCGCGCCTTGCGAGATCGGCGCGCGCGCCCAGCGATGATGTCACAACCGGTCAATACCGGATGCTGGCCAGGTGTTTAACGCTGAGCGACAAGGGTCCAACACATATATGTACTAATGGTGCATGATCACCTTTACAAAAATGGCCGCTACGACCTCCCCTTCAATGAAGGAGGCTAGCGGTTGAAAAAATATTGCCTTCACGCCATCTAAATCTGTAACTGCCGGCCGTCCTGACCGGCGGACTCCCACAGATGTTGCTTCGTATTTCTTGCTGGTGAAGATGTGTTCTCGCGCGCGCCCAGCGATGTTGTCGCGCGCGCCCAGCGAGCGTCTTTCGTCGTCTGCGTCCTTCGAAAATCGTCCCTCTTCTGCTCCGCGCCCAGCGAAGTTGTGCTCCGGCAGAAGCGAGCGACTTTACCGACCTGCGTCTTCGAAACTGTACTATTTCCTTCTGCTCCGCGCAAAGCGAAGCAAGGGTCGCTTCTCGCGGAGACCTCAAACAGGCGCGCGCGACAAGCGAGGGTTTGTCTGAGTAATGATGGTGAGATTGGAAGAGAAGATTATTCTTCGCCAGTCATGTCATCGCCGACTATGACAAGTTGCTTTTTTGCAGCCATTGCGGCGACACGGTTGCTCTGTCGGAGCGGTCTTTTGACGGGATCACCTGAAGTGCAGATAAAATCTAGAGAATTGTTGTGTACTCTTCCCAGGGAGTTACTTCAGCACCTCCAATAAGCTCCTGTCCTTCAAAGGCATCCTCACCCAAGTCAGAGCACTTTGTATTTTTATTTATCCTTCGCCGAGTTACATTTGACGATGGTCTTCTTCCTCTTCTCTGAAACAGAGACCCTTAGTGGACCTTAAATCCAGACAAAACTAATACACATCACTATGCTTCGTACACATTCAAAACTGAAAATGGAAGATGATTGCACAGCGCTGAGCGTGCAGATTTTGGTGCAGAAATAAGTAATCCATAAACAACCAGAAGAAAACTTATCCATACTCGTTTTGTAGGCATAGGAGTCTTCGATGAAACTGATGCGGACGACTTTGAGGTTGCATTCCTGTCCATGTGTTGATGAGGATCAACGAATATTACTTCATCGTCGGATTCAGGCTGCTCGACCTTGACTTCCACGATCCCTGGAATCATCATACCACTGATCTTCAAAGAATACTTCGATCATCCAGACATAGCTAGAAAAATGACGAAATTTCCTAAAACCTTACGTGGTGTTGGTTCAGATACTTGGTTCCCTAGTCCATCATCCTGTTCATGACCATCTGATATGTCCGCAATGGCGATCCTCTCTTCACCTTGCAGCAAAGCGCGACCAAGCGTATCTGACTGCAAGAACTTTTTTCTTGAAATTCTTGGAAAGAATCTTGCATATTTTTTTCAAGTATAAAGATTCTGAAAGAAAAGAAGTTACCCTAATGCGAGACAAAGCGTGAAGGTTCCTAGCAACATTCCACAGTGTCGTTCCAGCCTAAATTTTTCTCAGTAGTGGAAAAAACTGATCACCTGCGTTTGTTTGGAAGTCATAACAAAAGAAGAAGTAATTGTGGAAGAAATTTATAGCAGACAAAGGTACAACAACAATATTGTCAATCGAACCAAGAAAGAATAACACCTTGCGACATCTATCGGTCTTAGGCAAAGCAATTTTGGAATTACTACTGCACAAGCCCCTGGTAATCAATACTTACAAAGGTCAATTTTGTTTAAACAATAGCGACACAAGGTGCTATACTTCACCTGGGTGTATAGGGCAGGTTGATATCTACTGATTGCAGATGGGTTTCTTTCCGTGTGGCCGCCCACAATCACCAGGTCGTGTTTATGCTTCATGGCGACGCAACCTAACCACCCATGAACTACTCAAAAGCGGTTAATTCTGTGTGGAAAGAAGTGTAAGCAGTGGTCGCTTTATGGTGGTTAGGGTTATCCTCACGGAGCGACGTCGCGGGTCCAGGTCGTGTGCTGTTTATACCTTGACCTTCAATAACGAAGCAATGGACATAATTCGCGTCGCGTCTGCTAGCATGCGTTTCAGCATGGACGATAATTGGAAAGACAGCAGAGGGAAAAAGAACGCGAGAAAATGTGCAGCAACTGGAGGTGAATGAGGGGAAAGCAGGTTATCCGCGTGGCTACTCAGCTACAGGACATCTACCTTGGAGTAAACATCGCGTTGCAATATGCGCGCGAGCTGCTCCATTCCAATAGATCAAACTTTTAGTTGAAAGGCTATATGCGAGTGGTTTTTAGCGGTTCGGACGTAGCCTTTCAATTAAGAATTTGATCTGCTGAAATGGATCAGCTCGTGCGCGTATTGCAACGCGATGTTTACTCCGAAGGGGAAGCCCTGTATTGTTACGCTTGGAACAGACTATAGCAGGCACAATGTAATTTTGTCGATATTATATGCAACCCAGGTAGGGTACTGCTTACGGAGTGGGAAACCATTACGAAAGAGAACATAAAACCAGAGGACCAATCTCTTAGATTAGCTCAATCGCACTACTCGATCAAGGAGAAGCCAATGAATCATGTCAAAATCATTGGGTCTCACCGTAAGCGCCAATTCTGGACCGTGGGTGACCACATTATCGA
Source organism: Ancylostoma caninum (assembly GCA_037903475.1). Taxonomy (NCBI): domain Eukaryota; kingdom Metazoa; phylum Nematoda; class Chromadorea; order Rhabditida; family Ancylostomatidae; genus Ancylostoma; species Ancylostoma caninum. The sequence goes on along the minus strand of JBAJFG010000615.1, from coordinate 1,720,531 downwards.
TCATGCATTCAACATATACGTCCATCTTCTTTTCGTGACGTTTAATAAAAGGAGCAAGCATCTGAAATCCCTTGTATCAACCGCTCGCAACTTGAGGAGAGATAACAACAAATCTGCCAACTTTGTCAAAGACAAACTGCGCTCCAGAAGTGTACGGGTTGACTGCCCATACAAGAAACAGCAGCTTCCCGAACTCATAAAATGGTATGAAATATTGGATGAACAACGAGTCCAAAACAGCATCGACAGCTAGGAAAGAGCCAAATACAGCCCAGTACTTGGACCAGTACGACTGAAATTTGTTTAGTTTTCATGAGTACTCATTTTCTACGAAGGATAGTATGGTATGAAACCTACCAACATCTTTTGACTGGGTTTCTTTATGGTTTTGTAGGAATAAAATACAGGTATAACAGCGCCGACAAAAGCTGAAGCCAGGTGACAAAGGAGTGAGAACATCCCTGGAAGGAAAGATTTGTCGAGGTAGCAAAAGCTACCTCCATTGATGAGGAGGGAATGGACCAACCGTATGGAGACACAAACCGCTCGCGTATGAGTGTATCTCCTTGGGATCATCACCACAAGAACTTATGAAAACAAGGAGACAAAACAAAAACAGAGGTCATGCTAAATGCGGAAACTCTAAATGATTGCGGTTAGTTAGATCAAAATCGCAACTTCCTTCTCGAAGGAAAGGTTCTGTCCTTTATACCGATACTGCACAGCAGGAACGCGAAAAGGAGAGTGGGAGAACAGAGAGGTACAAACGGAGAAGAAGAAAATGAGGAAGAGACGAGGGGCAGCACTGATTTGAAAGTTTTCATTTCGCGGGTTCTCGTTTGGAAATGGAGCGCGCTATTTTCGCACCAGCAATAAGTGACAGTTCTTACGGATTATCTTATAATGAACTAGAGAAGCGTTCATAGACTGTTTGTATGGAACCAGCATGCGCGAAACAAAGAAATTGTCCTCGTGCTGTAATGCACAAAACTTTTCCATGTAAAAATATGTTGTTTTATGCGGATAGAAACCATTTCTATCACAATTATTTGGGATCTCATCTTCTTCCCAGTTGTATAGCTATGATCGAGGATTGATGTAAATTGATTCTGTGCAGTTGTTCTAGAAAATGTGCGTGTATATACAATGTACCGTAGTTTGTAGTGGTCTTTTGGTCGTAGTGTAACCTTGTAGTTTGTGCTCACATTTCACAACACCAAAAAGACCATGTTGGCGAAATATCTCCCGAGATAAGCCGTTTAGACACCTTCGGACATTGGACAAGGCGTCAAATAAAATGCGTCGTCTGCAATTGAACACAATGCTACCGCCTTACGCGCAAAATGTGAAAAAATCCGGGAAACGCGAGAATTGATAGAATCGCTTTGAAAGATGGCTTTTGAGTTGCTCCTTACCACTTTTCACACGTTTCCAGCCGTACTATTCATGAAAAGAGAGTTTTGGTAAGTCTCCGATCTTCAATGCCAGAAAGAAATGAATACATTTGGAAAACGTTCTTGCTAGGTCGTGGGAAACAGCAGAAAGAGTCTACGACATCCAAGCGGGAAATAAAAACGTTCATATTAAGAAGTGAGAGCGAGAGAACGTCAAACGTGGCAGAATGACACTGTTGAGTGGGTTACATCGTAACTGCGTCGCGAATAGACAAAAAAGAATAATTAGCTACCGTTTTATCATGACCTGATAGCGCCACACAGTCGTTAGTGAAATCCAGAAAACGCCCCGCCCTTCAAATTTACACACTAAGAACGGATCAGAATCAATAAACGTCTTCTTTCTGCGTTATCCAAAAGCTTTCAATCCCAAAAATATTGGAAATTCTTTAGTTGATAAAATGGCAGAACAAGAATAATTCTTGTGTCGAAAGGAATGGTGAATAGTTAGTTTTCAAAAACATGGAACAACTGAATACTGTGCTGGGATTAACCGCAAGAAAAAGAGAGGGACATATGGTAAACAAAATTATCACTGCAGTCAGAATTACGAAATTTGACATTTGTAATTCAGTATTCATCGTTCACTCCCGCGCTAATTGAGGAAGAAAAAACTCTGCTGTTGCACGATTGACCAAAGTTAGAACTTCGATTTACTACAGAAGAAGCAATATGTCGGAATGGGTACTATTGTACTTCAGCGGCCCCACTATCGACCCGAAACTCAAAACCATGGATTCCTCTGAAAACTTGCACACAGGGGTAATTCGAGGTGCTGATCACAAATATCATATTCATTTCGCATGACAATATCGATTTAATTGATTTTATCGATTTTTTCCAAGTTCTACCCATATGTATCTCAAATCTCTCTGAAAAAGTGCATTTAGAGGTTCTTGAAGTTGCTGATCACGAATATAATAGCTGTTTCGCATCACATTCTCGATTTCATTGATGTTCTCCAGATTTTTAACTGTAGGGCGGTGTAGTTGCAGGTTTTACTGGAGTTTTCCCCACAAAGCCGACCTTTTCTTGCGAAATCTTCATCATATTTGCAACCCGCACCTTCATTCTCGATTTCATTGATTTTCTCCAGAAACCCCAGTAGGCAAATTTTCAGAGAGATCCGAGAGGAGGTCCATACCTGGGGAAAAATCGATAAAATCAATAAAATCGATACTATCACGGGAAGTGAATATGATATTCGTGATCAGCACATCGAATTACTCATGTATGCAAGTTTTCAGAGAAATCCATGACTTTGAGTTTGGGGTCCATAGTGGGGCCGCTGAAGTACAATAGTACCCATTCATTTTATGCTCACGACAGTAAACTCCCACAATGCAATGATATGTTCGAAGACGAAAACATTCCAGTACTGTGATTCCACAAATGTTGAGAAAAACATATTTTCAATAAGAGTCAATTCTCACTAGTGAGCAGCATTGAGAGAAAACACATCCGCAGAATCGCAGCTACGTATCAGATTATACTTACACCGTTTATTGCGCTTGGCCAAACATCATCACCGCTATTTGTGCTTTTTTAGGCATCTTTCAAAGCGATTCTATCAATTCTCGCGTTTCCCGGATTTTTTTACATTGTGCGCGTAAGACGGTAGCACTGTGTTCAATTGCAGACGACTCATTTTATTTGACGCCTTGTCCAATGTCCGAAGTAGTCCAAACGGCTTATCTCATATCTCCCCGTCCCATATTTTGTTCTAAAAGGTTGTTGTTATGATTCTCCCTTCTGCATATCATTTCCTGAATGTCGTCTTCGTCTGCTGTATCGCACATGGATCTTGTTTAATCTGGTGCTGTCTTTTATACTCTGGCAATATAAAGAAGAGCCGATATATGGTTTGTTTCAACTTCGGTGATAGTTGATATTCATGCATATTGCCTGTTTTTCTCTTCACCCTCGGCAATTCCTGCGCACTTTCCCTCGCTCTTTTTCCCTCTGGCCTCTTTCCAGCCATCTTCCCCACTGAAACAAACTGTGTATGTAATCAAGTCGCAAGGCCTACGTCTAGTTTGTGGTTCTTTGGACTGGGTGTCAAACACGCTTCGAAAACACCACGTGTCCGGTGATTTCCGAAGTGTGCATGTTATTTTCGGTTCTTTTGCTGTGCTGGTAAACAACAAGGCAGTCGGCAAAATCGATCCCGTCCGAAACAGCGAGGGTGTGTTTACCACAGCAGTGCGGCGATCACTGACAAAGGCGCGAACCTTTTGAAAATGCCAGCGAGTTGTTCTTTTCCGGAATTCCTGATGTGTACCTCAGTAAGAACATAGAATTGTTGGGTCATTCAAATCGCTGTAGTTGTTACAGCCATGACATCATCCTTCTTGTTTTTAAGCATTTCCTCCAGCAGAGATGAAAAAAATTGTCATCCATTTATAATCAACCAATTGTTGAAGTGCCTCTAAAATATGCTGCTGCCTAAATTGCAGGAGGAAGTGAGAGGAATGCAGGAGTTGAACTCGAATTTGATTCGCCATTATTTTGGAAAGTGACTTCAATCCGAGTTCATCTGTGATTCTGGGTTTCCTCTTCCGGTTCGTAGCTTTTGCTCAGCCATCTTGTCAGACTGCTGGTCTCACCGTGGTGGTATTCATTATGTCGATGCTATTATAATACTTTACTTAACCAGTTTCTTCGATAGTAGGTGTTGCTATTTGGCAAGCCTTATCAAACGTTGAACTTGAGTTTTTTTTTTCGCCATGTTATATGAGTAGCTAGATCTTTCTTCAAGAGAATAGCGACTTAACCATTTGGTGCAAAATTTTCTTCGGTGTTTTAAATAAATACATTGGCGCTATAGTACAACAAAATCACTTTTGCAGCACTGTTCAGTGAATTATATACTTTCTAAGGTCGCATACCCTCGGTGCACAGAGTCTGAGCGGAGCTAGAGCCTCCTCCACGGTGCAAGCTTCTGAAGATTTCACATTTCTGCTACTTTACTTCCATTCTATTTAACTAGAACGCATGCCTATTAGTCGTCTCCAAAATCTCTACGTTTTGTCCTTTTCCTGCGGTTTAGAACACAAGATCCTATTCGTTCCCCGAATCATTGTCATCGTTAACGTACTGTTTTTGAAACACCGTCGTGCATGTTGTAAGAGCTCCGTACGAATGCTGCAACAGCACTTTGTTTTTCTGGAATAGCAACAGCAGTCACCGCTTCCTTCATTTATTTTTCGAAAATGATCTCTTCCACGCCCACTCATCCCAAAGTGCAGGATATGCTCCCGTCAAAAGCAAAACCTCACACTTCTCTGATATGCATCACTCCAGGACTATTCCATTTTCCCATTGTTGCCTTGTATCCTTTGGAAAACTGCATAACTCTCCTTTGGTTTGCCTGATCGAATAACTTCGAGCAATTTCGATTCGATAGAGAACTTGTTTCTCACATCTGGGAATGCCATAAAATCGGGTAATGAATTGCTGGTATCTAATTCTTCCTATTCTGGGACTTCGAGTCTCACAAAAAGTTCTTGAAACTAGTCGCGTTTTTTTTAAACCAACTGCTATTCAGATTTCTACTGTGAAATTTCCAAGTTAATCTTTGAATCTACTAGGATCACTCTATTTTATGTGAGAGAAAATAGTGGTACTTCGGGAATGAATAGCCTATATTGTTACAGTGTTCCCTTTATTCGTGTTTCGTTTTTACGACTATTTTTATCATTTTTCCATCATCATATCCTGCATGTTAATTTGAACGGCACTATATATTTGATCAGATTTGTCTGAAATGAGGTTTGGAATAAAGGTGAGATTTTCACTCCGAAATGAGATCGTGTGTCCGAAAGCTATGCATAAACATGAAGCTGCAAGTTATGTGCTAACTATTTTCTCTAATTTCTCGACTAGATTTAACCTCTCAAATCATTCTTTACAAGGTTGCAGCAAGTCCTCAACGACCATTCTTTATGATTTGTAAGTCGCTGTTCCGTCTACAGGCACATCTTCTTCTGCTGCAAGCAAAATTATTCTTGAGCTCCAAGTTTGGAGAAAATCAAAGTTACGGTGTCATTCCTAACGAATTTGCAAGTTGTAGGTAGCAGGCGCTAATGTAATTTTTCGGAAATTTTCCGAAAAATGAACTGATCCTGTGCCTATCAAGGATAGCCATTATGCATAACATTTTTCCTCTTCAGGAAAAAGTTGTTCCTGGATTGGCTTTCAGGATTAGACACTACTATCATATCTTGATTGCATGGTATTAGAAGGGGTAGGGGGGGGGGGGGGGTCGAAGGGGAACCGTTCTAAACCGTATGAGGCTACGCGTCCGCCTGCAGCGGCTTCTCTTCTTACGGGGAGAGGCGGCAGAGGAAGGGGAGGGGGGGGGGGAGGGGGCGGTGGAAGGAAACGCTAGGGTTTCCACCGAAAAAGCGGCCTAGGTGGCTGGAATTTAAAAAAAAAAGCCAAAATAAATCTATACTGGCTGTAAGCGATGAAAAATAAATTTTCGAAGAAAGACTATGAATTGAAGAAGCAGAATTATAATCCATTTTTAGAGAAATTTTGGAAAACTTGCCTACTCATTCTGGCTGATGGAGGGGGGGGGGGGAGGAAGGCGTCTCAAGTTCATTTTTTTATCGACTTCTATTCTTCAGTGGCACACAAATTCATTGCGTAAATCATGATCAGCTTCTTTCTTTCTTCTTCATTTTTTTCACCATAAGCATACAGAATTCTCCATAAATATCCTCAATTCGATTCCTGAGAAGCGTGATCGTTGCCCCCCCCCCTTCAAGTTTGCTCAGCAGTTCTTGTACCGTTCGAGTTGTATCACATGATAGGTCGCATCGACCGAACATCTCAGGTTAGGCTGGAGAACTGCGTGTCTTTGGCAAACATCTGTGTCTCCGAGGGGTTCATCCCAGCTCGCAAAGAAATTCGTGACTTCTCTTATCCATAGGAGAGGTTTCAGGTTTACAACAATTCTTGTACGACTTGCTGATCATAATTTCGGAAAATTCTAATTATTTTAAAAGAAAAACTTTGAGCGTGAAGAAACAGAAAATATTGTATTGTTTTCTCAAATGCTTTGTTGATTTGTATGGCTTAGAACTTCCCCTTTTCTCTGACTATTACTGAAGGAGGTCCTGTTCTTTATGCTCTTCTACCATATACGCCTCTTCTTCCACATAGGCGGGCAGTAATGATTCGAGGCTTTTTTCCTCTCCACCTTTTTAAAAATTTGTCTTCTTACCATCTAGGATTTGTTGATTACCTCAGATGAAAATTAGTTTTGAGGCAAATGGATATCTCTATGCGTTTCTGGCCCAGTTTGGAGCTCTATGGGAACTAAAGCTCTAGTATCACTTGAGAACGGAACCAACAATGAAGTCTGCTGAAATGCTCGTCACGCATTGCTCTGCAACCTTAATGTGTCCGTTCCTTCGTCTACATTTTGTTCTCTCATATCTTCCATCATCTTCTAATCGCTATTCCTTGTCTTCAGCGGTTTCTCTTTCTCGAAATGAATAAGCTACAGTTCCATTCTTGGAGTTTTAAAATTGAAAGTATTGTCACATCCATACGATTGCACTGTGACCAGAGGAAGATCTACCTTCGAAATCCTGTTTTCATAATTTGATACCAATATGTATATGTGAATCGCTTATACAAGGAAATGATGGGGATTTGTGAAGAGAAAAATCCGAGCAGTTTCCTGAGAAAGAACTTCAGAAGTTATTATTATGGGATTTCATGATTTCTGCTGATCAATGTATCGGAATGTTTGCCGCCTAAAGTTCAGACACGTTTTTTTTCCAGCTCCTATCTTATCACAAAAACCGCCTTGTGCGAACATAAATGAAGTCGGACAGTTCTCTGACCTCCAAGTAGCCATTCCCTAGGTTCTATCGACCAGAATCAAGAAGTCTTTTTCAGTTATGGGTTTATTCTTACATTTCTTGTTGGCTATATCGCTGGGACTCGGAGCGTATCTGAGTTACGTCACCTACATCGCTCCTCTTGCAGAGGTATACCAAATATCGTATTACCATCAGTTAAATTTAAGAAAAACCCAAATTTAGGTGGAAGTTGAGGAAAACGGCTGGTTTGGAGCTGGAGTTTCACATGCGGATGACCCCACCGTGCAGCCTTTCAGAGTTGATGTTCCCGAGGAATCCCTGGAGGTTTGTCGTGCTGCTTTCAAATTCTGCGTAGAAATGCGTACTTTAGCGCCTAATGTATGTTTTGGGGCAGTAGGGCCGCCGAAGCTGGAGGACAAAATCTGGAAATGCTCAACTTTACAGTGGCATGAGATGCTTATGGTAAACTCGTATCTTTCCCTAATGTTCGTGAAACCTTTTATAATATGGATGACAGTTGAATAGGAGTACACTGTTGTGTCAAGTATAATTACAATTTCCATGCACTCCATTTGTTTTAGTTTATTTTAATTTTTATTCGATTCTGTGTAAGTGCACCTACATATTTTTGCCCATATTTTATCATAATAGAAATCACTGAAATTATTTTTAAGATATTCACCAGTAAATGGAGCGGAAATTTAGTTTCAGAACACTGTTGTTTACATTTGCACAGTGCCTGCTTCATTTTACTCTCTAAATCGCACCACTTTTGCGGAGTGGGCTACATAGTTAGAATTTTTCAGGACCTCAAGAGGAGACTTGTTATGGCTCGTGTTTCACATACCCACCTTGAAGATTCGGACAACTTCTGGTACGGATTTAATTCCGACGAGCTGGAAGTGTTCAGAAAGTATTGGGTGGACAGCTACAGTTGGACGAAACAAGAAGCGATCATCAACCAATACAAACAGTTCAAGACGGAGATCGAAGGCCTCAGTGTCTGTTTCTTATATGCTGTTTGTAGAGTCTGATTTGCTGATCGAAAGCTTCAGATACACTTTATTCATGAACCAGCCGCCGACGGTTATAGCAAAGTCCTTCCTCTTCTTATGGTCCATGGATGGCCAGGGAATGTGTTCGAGTTCTACAAGATCATCCCTATGCTAACTGATCCCAAAAAGCACGGAATTGAGTCCGATGTAAGTCCATATAGTCGTCTTCTCTTCTCGTTTTAGGAGCAGAAACAGCTACAGTGCTGCAAAATCGAATCACCCCATTGTTTGAGGTTAAAATAAATTTCAAATTTCTTTGGTGTTCTAGATTGCATTCGAAGTGGTTGCACCTTCGATACCTGGCTATGGATGGTCCGAGCAACCCAAGAAGACAGGTGAGCATTTTCTTGTGATAATACAAGTTCATAGCTCACGGTTGGTGACATAGAGTGCTTTCTTGCAGGTTTCAGCCAGGTGGCATGCGCACGGGTATTTCGTAAATTGATGGAGCGTCTTGGATTCAAAAGATTCTATCTACAAGGAGGCGATTGGGGTGCTGTTGTCACTACAAATTTGGCACGACTTTACCCTGACCAGTGCGTTACACCAAGTTATCTTAGTATGATTCATCAGGATTACCAGTTTGTATACTTCCAGCGTCTTCGGCATTCATCTGAATATGATGCCTGTATTGCCTGGAGCTTCTATCAAGGCTACTGTGCTTGATGTACTAGGATCGCTGTTCCCTAAGGTGACTCACTATAGTTATAACCGAATATTCGTATTCGAATAAATATTCGAAAAATTCGGATGTTCGAATATTCGAGAAGATCGTCATATTCGAATATGTTCGAATTCAAATATTCGACAGGATGCACTATTCAAATATGTATATTCGAATATTCGAAGTTTATATTCGATATTCGAAGACAGTTTGAGACCCGAAAAGAGAAAATACGTTTTCTTTTACTTGTCTGCCAAACTCCATTACAAAAGTTGCTAAAATTCCGATCCGCACTGCCTGACTCGCAAAAGAAGAGCACTATCTCACTCACAGAGTATTAATGCCTGGTTTCTACAATAGGTTTCTTACCATGGAAGGAAATTCATATCTGGCAGAAATTGTTATCCTCAGGAATCTGACTAAAACATGTACGCCAACCTCTCACAGTTCACTAGTAAAATTTATTCAACTATTCGAATATTCGAATAATGGGGCATTCGAAAAGCATAATATTCGAGTATTTGAGTTCGAATACTTTTAAAATTTCGAGTTCGAATATTATTCATTCGTTCGAATGGTGCCGAGTGCCTCGAATATTTGGTATTCGAATATTCGAGGCCAGTTCTCGAATATGTTAACTATGACTGACTATACGCTGATGTAGTAGTGTCACTAGTCTATTTCAGTATGCCTTTTCATCTTCCGCGCACCATGACCACAACATGTTGGAAAAGCTGTCTACTATGGTTGTAGAAAGTGGCTATATGCATTTACAGGCGACGAAGCCGGATACAGTAGGTAAAGTCAGCCCATAATTCTGTTATATAGATAATCTGGTTAGGATCTGGAAGCAACAGAAGGCAGTCGAAGCTGCTGGATTTGTCACTTTTGGGATCGTTTGTTTTCCGATCGGGTCCTCAATATGGCGAAAACCTCGCTTCTTCCGCACACCCTCACCCCTACCCCCCGCCCACTTTCTGCATTCGCCACTGCTTGCAATCCAGCTATGGGCGGAATTCCGGTCTCAGATGTTCGGATGTTCTAGATTCTAGCTCCCTGCGAGCAGCTAGCATGTAGATTCTGAAGGGTTGGCAATAACCGAGCTATGTTTGCTCATATATGCTGTCTCTGTCTTTTCTAACATCTCGTATTTCGGACTCCCCTCAACTGCCGACCACCCCCCCCCCCCAGATTCCATTTTCACGCAGTACTTTCGCTTTCCGCTCATCACTGTTGCTATCCATATTTCACCCCTTTGAAGGCACTGCTCTCAACGACTCTCCGATCGGATTGGCTGCTTATATTCTGGAGAAATTCTCTACATGGACGAATTTGAAATACAGGGAGCTTCCGGATGGTGGCTTGACGAAGTACGTTGTGAATTTTGTGTTTAAAGTTTAAGAAGTCTATGCATTCTATGCATCCAGCTCTAACAAGAGAAGAATGCTAGAGGAGTCTTGTAACGAAAATCCCATTATCATATGCAGTTCGTGATGGTGATCTCAAATCCTTTTCCTTTTCTGCAGCAGAACTGTGTGTAATGTTACATGATATGATTCCAGCTTGCCCAAGGCAACAAGAATTTAGCTTCTTTGATATATTCTGATGAAAGATTGCGGGAACTTATCTAGATCTAAGAGAATTTTTAGACATTAATTAATTCCAACTATTTAATAGGTTTGACATAGTTCTCGCGCATATTTTCAGCAGAAGCCCTTGCTTGCCTAGAGTATGATCGAGAAATGAATGATGAGAAAATTTGTTCCAAAAAGCTAGACTGTATGATTATCGCGTTTCTGGACATAAAGTACACGTTTCTGGATATAAAGTACATTTGTTGCCACCGCCCAATTTAGAAGGTAGGGAAAAATAAGTCCGTTTGTGAAAGTTCACCTTATACATATTTTGCCTTATTTTGAAAATATTTTGGAAATTGCAGTATTAGGCTCGGATTTTTGCCTTCTCCGAAGGTACCTAGTTCTAGCATTATATTTTCTTTCAATCTGTAAAATAGCCATCAGATTTGGAGTGTGACATTTGTTGTTAATAATCAGTTGCTGCGATTGGAGCTATCTGTTTGAGAGCAAACTATTTATTCCTTAAAATACCCATTTTGGCGCATTTACATTATGCACTGAAATCCTGCTATGCATAAACTGCCTCTCCAGTCTAAATTATGTCCTACCGAATATTCTATTTTTTCATTCAGGAAGTTCACTCGAGATGAACTGCTAACAATCGTGACGATTTACTGGTTGAACGGAAATATTGTCTCGTCCCAACGGTTCTATCGCGAGTTCTTCCTTGATCGCCGAAATACCGAGTTGCAAAAGTACGTATTATGTGATGTTATGAAGTAATCAGTTCTTAACAATCACAAATCACAGCATTTTGTGCCAAAACTCTGAAGTTGTTGGGGAATACCTTAAATTAAATTCATTTTCAGGAGATATTTGTCAGTTCCTACAGCACACGCATCCGGATTGAATGAGCTTTTCGATAAGACACCTCCTGAGGTTGGTATTCGTCTTTTTCTCCCAATAAAACATTGAAAGTTGTAAAACAGAACGCAGAACTCGGACAGGTATAGGAAGTTATACCGATGAAAGAGATTTTTCCTTGGAAGTTCATGTGATTTGATCATCAAAGTTTAGTTTATTCCTCATCAGTAGTTACAACTTTTTGGTGATGAGATTTAAGCCTCTTCTAGAATTTGAATTCTTTCCGCTCCTCCGGGTTGTGCCCTAAAATTATTCAATAGATGTTCAAGCTCTTCTAAAAAATAAACGGTTTTCAGATGAAATATATGGATTAACTATAAAATCAGCTGTGATATCACCTCCGATCTATTTCAGATTTCTTCAACCGTCTACAATCTCACTCACTACACTGCTATAGAAGACATGGGACATTTCGCTGCGTTCGAAATGCCCCGACCGCTTGCTGTCGACATCTTCGATTTTGTCAACTCACTGGAAAAGCATACCTCGAGCAAGGCCTAAAAATAGGCCTTTATGTGTAGCTAAAATTAATGAACCATGCTTCTTTCTGCGAGAATCATGTATCGTACTTGAATTGGGTGCTTTTATGAGTAGTTTTTCACTTTTTTTTTGAGGTTACTTTACTGACACAATCTTCAGTCGTCTAGCTTGCTAGAATCTTGTTATTTTGTTATTGGATTTTGACTACTATGTATTTTTTAGTTGTAGCAAGCACAATTTCAGAAGAACTAATGATCTTTTTCGTCCTTTTGTGCGCTGATGGTTACGAAGCCTAATCGAAGTTAAGGCGTTAATGTGTTATTTTCACCATTTCATGTAATAAAATAATAAATATACGTAATAATAGTTCATGCTTTTTTTCCACTTGTAACACAGGTGCTAGAATAATGCTAGCGAAAGGGCGAACTTATTATGTGATTGACAAGCTCGCATGGTTTTTTACTGGAAGATTAATTACTTGAAGTTTCAGGCCCTGGGTTGTAGGGTTCTGAGGTTGCAGTCACAGTATATATTGTGCCCGAAGAAGGACTAAAACTACGTACTTGTCAGTGGCAATCGACCTTTCTACCCATTTGTAATTTGTAGCTGTGTGGAACAACCTATTATTTTTTGAATTTTTATCCGTCATTCAGACCAATTTACGAAATTGAATTGTTTATAGTGATTCCTCCCACCCTTCATTTTAAGGACTTCATGAGTGCGTAGAAAATTTGATAAACTGGAATAAAATTGCAAGGAAATAACCTGCAGTAAAGACACCAGTACGATACGCGAGAAACTTGTGGCGAATAGAAAATGCCATGAATAGAAAATTCCATGCTCGAAATGAAAACGTTCACAATGTCGCGAGCACGCGATGCAGCACCCAAATGTGTGCCCACTCTTACTCACACTTACGCTTACCGTGATTTGTCTTAGAAATTTATGCAAAACGTTGCCGGATGCCTTCCTGGACTACCCGAAGGAGATCACGGGGGACGTTCCAAGCAGTGAACCCCAAACACTGCGATACTTAACTCTGGATCTCCTACGGAGTGGAACCAGCGATAGGGACAGATTGCAATCTGCAGCTCAAACCACTGAGCCATCCGGGCTACTTTTTATATTGGTGTTTGTTAGATAACTGCAGCAGCCGTGGGAAGCATACTATATGTATTTGCAAAACGGGGACACAGGGCAGGATTCGACCCCCTGACCGCCACGACGTCGATCATCCGCTTAACCCACTGAGCTATGCGGGCACGCGATGCAGCACCCAAATGTGTGCCCACTCTTACTCACACTTACACTTATCGTAGTTCATCTTCGAAATTAATGCAAAACGTTGCCGGTTGCCTTCCTGGACTACCCGAAGGAGATCACGGGGGACGTTCCAAGCAGTGAACCCCAAACACTGCGATACTTAACTCTGGATCTCCAACGGAGTGGAACTACGATAGGGACAGATTGCAATCTGCCACTCAAACCACTGAGCCATCCGGGCTACTTTTTATGTTGGAGTTTCTTTTTTGCAAATTTTTTTTTGCAAAACGGTGGCACAGGGCAGGATTCGATCCCCTGACCACCACAACGTCGATCATTCGCTTGACCCACTATTAATGACGGATCAAATGTTGTTCTTGCCATCAGTTTTTTTTCTGCTGTACTGTAAGTTCTAATAGCGATGGAACGAAAAGAACAACTCGAGCACCGCGTGTTCTTTTTTTTCACGATGGCGCTGGTATTGTAGTATCGATTTACAGTGTTTCACATTGGGGAAGTAAGTAACAGTCACGAAAATGTTGCACAAATTCCAGAAAAAGAAAACGACGAGATTGAAATTCTAATCTCCCAATCCACCATCAACCAACTCCGTACCCATGGCAAGCAACAGAAAACAAGCTCTCATAGAGCTCCAGTACAAACTCAGTTTTGCTTCCGATGGCTCATCCTAAGGTTATGATATGTGAAAAGTCCTGCCATCCAAAATCGTCGGTCTGCTAAATATGTGGGTACCACTGTACAGTGAGCGTCAAAGGATGCGCATCTTTCGTGGGCCCGAGCAGCGCGATCGCGTTGCTCGCGCTGGAACGGCCTCCGAAATAGCAAATCTCTTTGGTCCGCGAAAAACGCACTTCCATTGATAGTCGCTGTTTGTAGCCAGTACATGCATTCAGATGCACTCATATAATAACATTGACATTTGCTTACAAGCAAGTAACTCGTTGCGAAGGAAGAGCAACAGAGATATTGAATCTCTTTGATAACTGATTTACTAATTTATCTATACTGATTTAGTACTAATTTATCAGATCTATCTACTAGGTAATCTAACTCGCAAATTCGGCCATCTTTTCAATGCATATAGGTATTAATAATGTCGCTATTTAGCAGAAATTGAAGGAAATCCTAGGATCATCCTTGTCTTCGGGGATTCACACACCCTCGAATTTGCCTGTAGTTGTTCCCACGTTCCGTTCACTCTCCGTGCCTTGTCAGCAACCCGCAGCGCTGATCGACTTCGTTGTCTTTTGACGTCCCCCCGTTTTTAGATAAACATCAACACGTACATTGTACTTTGATTAATAGATATTTTTGCCAATATAGCATCATTTTGTGATGGTTCAGCATTACAGAAACAGGTCTTAGTTTGTTTACCATGGGTTTGTTTTTTTGACCAACCGCGACCGCAGAATTCTCCAAGCACTTCGATTTTCTTTGATCTACAGTCAAGAAGGAGACCTCATTCGTTGCGCATCTCGCGCCTGGGCAATGTTGTTAGCTCCTTCCGAAGAGTCATGGATCGATTTCTGCACTTTCTCTCCCTCTCTCTGTCATAATTTGCATTTTGCCAGAAGCTTCTATTGCTTTTCGGCTTCTGTAATTCGATTGCTGATCTTTCTGTTGGTATTTATAGCACGAACTCATTGGCGTCACACTGTTTCGCTATTTCCTGGGAACATCCACAACAATAAACCACAAAACATTTTCCCGGGTTGTTTGTGAGCGTGACATTGGCGATTTTTACAAAATCGATGTTTTGCAGCGCCGTGTGCGTGCGTGTGTCAGTTGTTTGTGTGGCGCAGAGAGCGCTGAGCCGACGGAGTGCGTCGATCGCCCCGCCCACTCCCTATTGATAAGCCGAACGACCTCTTTTGCTGACGAACGCCTCTCCAAAGTGGTACTCGTCTGTCGACGTCTGGCAGCCTGCGGATCCTGCCCTGCTGCACATACCAGCGTCCAGGAATTCCTGCCCCCGTGTGCCCTCATGAACGGCGCGGACTAATGGCGCCATCGCGCTAACCCGTCGATGGGCCTCTATTGCCAGCCGGCTGCCGCGAACTGCCGACGCTGTTTTTGCTGCAGACTGCTGCCCGTTCACCCTTCAACCGTCTATTTTTTCCTGGAATGGCAACGGTTTTAGTGCCTTTCTGCGTCCATTCAATCACTACTCTATTTTCTTACGTTGCAGGCAGCTAATTAGTTGTAGTCTAGTGGACAGATTATTCTCGGAAGCATCGGGAACAACTGCTCTTGATCTGACGCATTCAAAGCCCTTTTTCTACCCCGTAACGGCCAAGTTACCGCTGATGTAAGAGCTATCACTATCTCGAGATTTATCCAGAAATAAAGCTCTTAGAATGTTTTGACCGTTGTGCCTGAAAGGAATTATTTACTTCATTTCCGTTCCAAATGGGGTCAAACTTCTGGAAAAGAGCGAAATGGGGGTCTATTTTAGATGGTATCTGTTGCGACCATAAAAAGGTCGGGTGAACGTTTCCCTAGGCTTCATCAACAGCTTGATTCATCGAGAGAAAGTCAGTTTACCTAGTTGTACTAAACAGTTCTTTTTAACTCCTGAGCCTATGTTTGTACAGGTATGCCATATAAAAAGCATACCCTACTGCTTCCACATACATTCAGCATCCAGCTCTCTATTTTATGTCTAGGGCGCTCCTTTCCGTTAGCTGTTATTTACAGAAAATATCTGAGACGTTACAGCATGATGAGGTAGCCAATGTTCTCACGGATTTGAGTAACGCTGCAAATTTTTCCTAGTTTCTTTTCTAGGGCTTGATTCACTCCAACAATTGTATCTGTTTTTTTAATTGTAATACCCCGCAGGCGCGCCAAAATCTCAAAAATTTGTTTCTAAAGGGAATCCAACTCAAATCCTATTACGTAGTAGACCGGTTCAAACTAGAACTCCTACTAAAATGGATGTATGTATCGAAGCTGAATGATTTAAGCAAAAAATATGTGCGCAGTTACCTATTTTGTTTTTGAGAGTTTTCTTAGCCACGGAGTGGCTTTGAAATGTATTCAAGGTTATTTTAGGAAAGGCGATGATCAGCTTTGTGTATTATTCCATAGCTTTTTGTTCACCTTTCGGGAATAAGAATTACAGAGTTGAACAGGAGAAATGTTGATGCTGTTCTAAAAATCGTCACATTTTCCTTGCTATTTTTGGGGACTGCTGCTCAGTAATGTTAAGCTTCTTTGTTTTCCAAAAGAAGTTGATCGAATTCTGATAAGAGAGAAGTCAGAAGTAGCAGCCTTAGCGAAAAAGACACCTGACAACTGCTTTTCTGTTGTTTTATAGTCTCAGTTGAGGTGAACAAGACTTTTTCGTATTTTCCGACTGATTCAGACGGATTAGCGTGGGGTTGACTCTTCGCATTTCACGTTCAGTACGTCGAAAACGGTAGGAAGAATGAGTTTGAATAGCTTTAGAGATTGCCCACGATGCGCTTTCTTCCTTCATCGCCGTTTTTCCATTCTGTCCCTATTGTTGGAACAGGGCGATACGGTATGACGCCGTTATCCATGGTGTCGAGCTGTACTCAGCAAGGGCGGGTGTTTCAATTGCAACGGAAGTTTTTTCTTTAGCATTGCTGTGGCTGTTTTGCATTCCAGCCGTCCAGATCGCTGTACCTCTGCTCGTCCTCTTATTTTTGACTCTACTGAGTACTTCGTGCATATACTCGCTGCACTTTCATTGCAGTCACCCATTTAAAGAAACACAGTAGTTCTGAAAGTCTTCGTAACTGAGTGCATTTAATTCTCGCTTTTTTCTGACTCTCCGCATTTGCTTTCTCTCAGATTTCCTTTTTATTTCGAAATTCCTCTCGTTCAACAGCAAAGAACCGTGGGTCATTAGAGTGAAACTGAAGTAGTGAAGTTGTCAAACTACTAGTCATCCTCTATTTAGTATAGTAATTCGTAGTTGTCTTTCCTCATTCGACAGATAACAGACACAGATAACAGACATTCAAACACTCGACTGATTCGAAAATTGCCAAAATTCGACTACTCAAATGCTCGAATATTCGAGAGAATGAGTTTGGATGCCAATATATAGTTGGAAGGGAGCGATTGCGCGTCCCAAGCACGAGGTAGGGGAAAGGACGAACGGGCGGGGGGGGGGGGGATGGTTGCTGAATTCTCGGAACTATAAAGTTTTTGAAATAGTTGAAAATTCGATATCGAAACATATCGGCTTATTTTAAAGGCTCAACTCTATTACTATTTTTAAACATATATTTTTAATCAGTTGATATCGGAATTGATATTTTTATCAATTTTATTTCTGAAATTTGGGTCGCCTCAGCCCTAAAAACTGTCTTTTTTCCTGTAAAAATTGGAGATTTGTGAGTCTGCCACTAACACGAAGTGTTTACGGATTTTTATCACTAAGTGGATTTCAAGAGCTTTTTTTCGACCTTTTTACGAAGTTACATTTGGCAATCGAGATTACTGAACTGAAGTATCTTGCAGCGATTGGTGCAGTAAGGTTCTTCTACTTTCAATCGTATTACAAACACTCCAGGATATGCTGCTAGATTTAATTATGAACGATTTTCACACATCCATGGAAGTACGTGGCAAGCGACAGTACCAGACATCATTATCGGCCGATCATTATCGTAGGACTATAGCGTAAACAGTATAATCGCCCTTGTTAGGGCATGTGAACATGGCCACGAAGTTCATTGATGCACGAGCAAATATGCACATATGTACAGCTGTATTACCATGTACTGGGGAATTTTCTCTCACGAATGGATATTGCCACAGTTGTTGCGGATTGCACTAGACCATTGACAACCGCGCCCTCTTCGCAAATTTCCACATTTTCTCAAGTTCTGACTCTTTTTCTCTGCTATGAAATTCCTATAAAATTTTAATATAAAATTTCGCGGTCATGCGGCTTCAGGAGTTTTATTACCTTGCCGTAAAAACTGCTGAGACAATTAAGGCCCAGTGATTGTTCATTAACGGGAAAAGGTATAGCTCACCAATGAGTCGCGTGGTCCTCAGTGGGTTAATTGTTCAAATGGTCTGCTCATAGTCGTCAACGTTAGTGGTAGTCAATGAAACTATCAGGACTAATGTTCTAATGGAGAAACTTGTCTACCAAGGCTTAAGATTATTGACAGTAACAGCGATCCCATGGTATCACGATTCTGCTAGATACACGGTAGCTGAAGAGCATCGGTGCGTTTTTCGAAACTGATATTTATCTGACCTTGATTAACACCCAGGAGAAACAATGGCCAAGATTCTGACCCCCTAGAGGAAAAATAACTTTGATAGAATTTTCCAGCCGCATTGTGGAATTTGTGGACATTTTGAGCGACTCATTTATATGGTCTAATTTGAACTGTTTTTGTTTCATCGGTAAAAAAAAATGAGCCGAGAGAGCTACTTTTGAAAAACATGGTTTTTGCCGCGCCAACACTTTCCAGAGGCCCCTGTAGTATTCACAATTTGGACGCGCGATGCTCCTAAGTAATATGCAAATACACCTCATGTCGAGCATAGTACCTTGCGTCGTCACTCGTTGCTTCGCTTACAATGGTTTTGATGCTTATTGATTACCGTCGCGGCAAGGTGTGGCGACGGCAACGACCGCAATCAATAGGTACCGAAATCGAGCGGTGGCGACACAGAGAAGGTGCCATGCTTTATGTGGAGTATAACTGCAGTCTTACAAGCGTACGGCTTGATTTGCGCCGGTCATGTTGCAGCTGCTTACTCAATTGTCTTTAGTAGATAAGAGTGAGATTCTTCGTGAAATAGATGTACTGTTCCTGTAGGTTATTTTGCTGCTTTTGCACTGACACTAGCTACTACGTTGTGGTTGTTGCAGCTGCAACTAGAGCTCTGGCAAATTGCAGTTCCCCGGGGACTAAGCATAGTTCCCGGAATGAAATTGCGCCGTTCGAAACACATCTGCTAAGTTCTATCCTCAGCACTCTCGTCACTCTGTGCAATGTTTTCGCAAGGTCACGAACGGCATAGCAGGAGGCAGCGGTGCGCCCGACTACTTTTTTCCCGATCGTTGACGACCTCTCTTCGGAAATCGATAGGGAAAACCGACGAGAACCGCACGCAGTACGCCAGAGCACATCATTCGCTCGCTACCGTGCAGATGACTGTCTGTCGTTGTTTTTCTGCTGCAGATGTTTACACTCGCAATCGCACTGCCATATCGCAATCAGTTATTGACGGTGCTTGCTAAGGTCGTTCCATTTTCTACATTGCAGGCTAAGCGTGATGTCCCCACTCCGAGTGCTCGTCACTGGTGCTGCCGGTCAAATCGGCTACTCCCTCGTACTGCAGATTGCCAAGGGAGATGTGTTTGGCAAGGTAGTGTACTGCCAATACTTTGTGAATTATATCAGTTCTTTCAGTTTTTAGTTAAAGCATCCATGCTTCAGGACACTCCAATTGTTCTCGTTATGCTGGATATTCCCCCGATGGCCACTGTTCTGGAAGGAGTGCAATTTGAGCTGCAAGACTGTGCCTTGCCGAACTTGCACGGTAAGTGTCGTAGGAAGGAAATAGTACTCCTGACTTGAGTAGACATTACCTTCGCGAAATGGGAATAAATGAGGGTTGGGTACGGAATTCAGGGAAGTAAATCCTAAGTTCGTCAGAAGTTGGTTGTTGCGATGGTTTGTTCGTGAAGACCGGTAGACGCCGTGAGCGCAGCATGAATGCCTCCGCGAATGGCTGTCTCATACACGACCGTCTCGTCTGCGTTAGGACTGCGTTAAGGGCAATTTATACTAGCTGCGTGCGTCAGTCACGCGTCAGTCTCACGCATCCATTTGAAGGGATTTTCCATGAAGACCGGTCAACGTGGCATGCACATCCTCAATGAAGAGAACGCGCGGCAGCTGTGAAGCCGTAAACGCATGCGTATGAGCTACGACTGCGATGCGACCGGGCACTATTCTTCATCATATAGACGCACGCGCGTCAGTCGCACGCATCCAGTATAAATTGCCCTTTAGATGTACGTCTTGTGCCATTCTTCATCATATTCTCGCACCTACGCGCTGATCTAGCACATATTTAGCACAAATTTCTCCTTATTCTAGCCCTTATTATGTTCTTTTGATCACACCAAATTTCGTCAATTGGCCAAATAAATGTCGAGCGATGAGAATGCAGAGATTAGTCTCTGGTGTTCATTACGTCGAAAGGAGTTAAGGGGCCGAGGAGGGCACAGGCTTCACCTTGTAAACTTAAGCCTATACACTGTCCCAAGCCTGAGACCATTCCTATGCTAAGCCTTAGCCTATGCCAATGTTTAAGCATCAGTTTGAGCCTGAGCCCAAGGCTTAGGCTCATGCTTCGCAAGAGTGGCCCTCCCCCATCTCTTTCTTCCCCAGCACTGTTCCTTGGAACGGCTCGGGATGCTTTTAGAATCACGTTTTACCTTCTATTTTGTAGTTCCAGTCATAAAATCAACTTGGAGAGATTGCGAACATTAACCATCTGTGAAATCTTGGACCTATACAGTACTTTAATAGGCAGGGCTACTGAGGAAGCTTTTTCTCGGAGATCCGGGAAATTCCATCAGCTAGCTCTTTCACACTTTCTTTGACAAGTGGACTGCAGCCATGTGGTTCGAATACGTTTCTTAAGCTACAACTTCGCTGCGTTTGGGAGCAATAAAGAAGATGATGTAGAGGACTAAAGTAGGCTTTGACCTCGGGGTGTTACTGCTGGAGAGCCGTCATTGGGTTGCATAGGTTCTGCCTCCTTAATTAAAGTTGTTACTAATTTCTGCGCACTCTGTAAACAGTGACATTGAGAGCACTTATTGATGCTACTAAGGCTGGGGCATCATTAACCACATAGCACTGCTTTTAGGTGTGGAGTGCGTAACGACAGAAAAGGAAGCATTCACCGACATCGACTATGCCTTCCTCGTTGGAGGTAGAGTTTTTGTTAAACACAGCCTTAGGCTGTACTGAGCGTTCAATGCAAAGCCAGTCTATTATTTTTAGTTGCGAAGCAGATCCAAATAATGTTTTTTTAGCTATGCCTCGAAAAGAGGGTATGGAACGAAAAGATCTCCTTGCCGCTAATGTGAAGATCTTCAAGTCACAAGGCAAAGCTTTGGCCGATTACGCCAAAGCCACCACCAAGGTAAACCTCAACTTTGCAGTGTAGGACTTTTCAAGCTTCCTGATGTTGCTCCACTTCTAGGTTATTGTTGTTGGAAACCCTGCCAACACAAACGCCTTCATCTGCGCTAAATACGCTGCCCCGAAGATTCCCGCTCGCAATTTCTCCGCTATGACTCGCCTCGACCATAACCGCGCCACTGCTCAGGTTTGTGTTTGTGTAATTAGCTGTGGCAAAATTTTATGAGTCCATACTTTTTCTTAGATAGGAAATTAGCCGCGGTTCTGGGTGCGTCAACGTAATTCATTGGTAGCAAAATAATTTTCACAATCTTGGATATTCTCCCTTACCAGTTTCTTCAGCTTACAGAAAGAGAACGAAGCCGAAAATTTGACGTGCACTGGAGTTAGAAAGTGTTTTCACCAGTATAGCATTCCGGCGGAGCCGAGGAAGTTGCAGTAGATGGGCAAATTTTGAGATTAACCATGGCCGTCTGGCTTCCAAAAGTCGGACCCGGCCTCTTACATTAGGGATAGGAAAGGATGTTCGTTCTTCTTGTTTACCTGCCCCGCACTTTTACATTAGACATCGCCGTGCTCGTTTTTTCTCCTCCTTAGTGCACTTTGCGAATGAGGTCGGTGGCAAATAGAACTATTGTGCAATTTGACGACGACTGGACAGAGTGTTGGGGACTTGGGGCAAAGTCCTTGCATCGTTTCGGAGTTGAAGAACTGGACTAAGGATAGCCCGAAGCTCTCGAAAATGTTAGGACTAAATGAAGAGATCAAAACACTTCTGGGCTCACAATCTATTCATTTGGTTTGCTACGTAAAACTTTATCCATTGCGTTCCTGCATTTTTCTTTTTGTTTGTCTTTCTATTTATTGTAGAACAACTTTGTCAGTCCTTTGTCAGTTGGTGATTCAATGCCCTTGTCAGCGAGCATTATAGTCTCTTTTCTAACATTTGGGAAACGAATGGCGTCACTTGTCTGTTTCTTCTTCTTCTTCTTTTAGGGAAACACTTCAAGAGATTTTTTTCCAGGAAACCAGGAGAATTTGATCCAAAAAAATTACACGAAAAATTGCATAAGGGAGTTGGCGATATGAGGCGACATCAGTATAACCAAGCTTAGGCTTTGTGGTGGTGACGCAAACGCTAGTGGAAGTGGTGGTGGTTTCATCACCACTGAAAAGAGCTGCTTTTTCTGTGCGATTTATATTTCGAACTCCTCTTCAGCTCAAATCCGCTTCGGTAATCAAGGAGAACACTACCTTTGGAGCTTATATGTAGCTGTACATTTGTAATGAATGGAACCATTTGTGAATTGGAAGGAGTAAATAACTAAGGAATATAAGAAATCCCCACTGTTTCTTAACCATGGAGAAACTATGGGAAATCAGCCCTTATAAAGTTTTAACAGTGATCTTCTTGCATGCTCAGCATTGCAATATATACCACAGGGTACAGCGCTATTGAGGAGTGATGTCTTACAGTCGAAAACTCCAACAAAGTGTAACATTACATCGAGGTGTAAGCATTTTTTGAAAATGATTGCTTGCAGCTGGCGATGAAAGCCGGAGTCTGCATCGGAGATGTGAAGAACGTTATTATCTGGGGAAATCACTCGAGCACTCAGTTCCCTGACGTGAAACATGCGGTCGTTACCAAGGGTGAGTTTACCATCCCAAAACAAAATGAATTCCTGCCCATAGTTCTCTGATCAATTGAAAAAATTCGCTTACGGAATTAATTGGATGCCATTCACAGAGTTGGATGATGATTGGTTGAAGTTCAATTTTTTGAAAAAGATTGCATCAGCTATACTTGGTAAGTTTCTCAAAATAAATAAAAGAGGATTCATGGAATGCTTGCAATTACAATGTTTTTGTGCAAGTGCTCAATGATGAGCATTTTTGTCAGTGCTTTTTATTTGTACCCGACAGCAGTTCAAGCTATAAACAAATGGCTGACAGCTGCGTTGTGTACAAGATTTATGCTTTAAAGGCAGTGTCTCACCTCAGGGACAAAGTTCTTCAGTCGAAAGAATGCGAGCCGCTGAACACAACGATGTACTTTGTTTTTCCTAGAAACGTCGAAAACCCCATAAGTTACGGGTTTCTTTGGCCGAGAATTTCGAAATTCTCGGCCAGTGGACGAGAGAGTTCATTCCGCAGTAAGAGCTTGCTGAGGGTGCGGCATGGTTTTTCAACAAGGAAACGTTTGTTTGTTTGATAATAGCTGCTGCTGAAAAGTTCATTTTAAGGTGCAATCTCAGCTTCTCAGCTCCGCTTTTGCTAGCTACGTAGCAAGAAAACTCGTCCGCTCCTGTATCCAATTTTGCCTTAAAAGTAGGGGTTTTTGAAGGTGTTTTCTGACATCAAGCACATCATTGGAATCAGCGCTCCGAGCTGGACCTGAATCTGTGAATATCTCGGCACCCAACATGAGGTGAGACACTGCCTTTAATCATTTTACACATTTTTTGGATAATAGGGAAAGAAGATGTGATTTATGTTGTTAAACAAACGAACGAGCTAGGTTGAGTTGTTTATGCATTCAGTGGAGCTTCCCTTGGAAGTTCTACTTTATAATATAAAATGGTAGAATAACGAGACCTGCTATATTGCTGGAAAATTGCTAACTTGTTTGAATATGGTAGCAGTTTCCTAGCATTGGACAAGATCTCATTGTTCTACCATTTCATCCGATAAAACTGGTGTTTCCGTACTATCCGTAGTTGGTGGGATCGCGGCTGTAACGAAGTTCCTCTTCGTTCGTGCATTCCCGCTCTTTGATGCAAAAGAGATGGGAAAGACAGATCTAGCCGTTAACGACTGCTGATCATGTGCTGTCAAAAAAGAAGATAATTATGAACACTAGGAAACCAAACCACACTCTTTACTGTGACTTATGTTTCGTTGATGGCAAATGTTTTTTCATGTACTTAGATGCATAAACATCATGGCGCAGCTTCTATTACACGTGGACAAGCGTTTTTACCTCTTAGAAAGGACAATTATTGTTTGAAAATGATTAATGAGATCAATCGATTGAGCTAGGTATTTATCAAGTGCATAATAAAGCAGCAAGGCGGGTCAGCTTAAAGCTCATTTGCAGCGATTGCTGTAACTAAATCTAGAATTCTCACCTGTACTACCTATTCATCACTGCGAGTTATTATAAGGATCGAATAAAAATCGAATGGTTCAATTTATTTGATTATTTATTTATTTATTCATTTATTTCATGCACTCAATTGGTGCTCTATTACAAAGGCAATAAATGCGGCAGGCCAGCTTGGCTATCCAGGTTACCCACTGACTGAATGCATGTGCACATAGCAGCATATGCAGCCCAGTATCCATGCCCTGCCCTTAACTAATAGGACCTGTAAGAGAAAGCACCTGGTAGACATACTGCTTGAAGCCTTCGGGGATTACCACTAAAGACAGGCGATTGGCACTGGGGAATGCCACTACTCATGCAGTGGTAAGCGATGAGCAGTCTAGGGGTGAATTTTTGGAAGTTAAGTATCCAATTATTATTATTAATTATTCATACAAGACTACATAGATCCGAACAATTTCAGACGTTCAAAAAAGAGAAAGACCTACATGGCTCCTTATCGTTCCTGAAAGATGGTATTGCTCTCTTTTTTTGAATATTCGAGCTATTCTGCTATTCGAAATTGAATTTTCCAATTTTGGTATTGAGCTGTTGTGAAGCCTCATATGGTTGAATCCTCTTTGATCATTAAAGATGATTTCCAATTCCGAAAATAGGTATCTAGTGCATTATTTGATCCTAAGTGCACTGGGGATGCCTTTGCGAAATGTTACTTCTCAAATTATGTTATTCTTTATAGCCTGGCCAACAATTCCGTTCCTTGGTATACAGCTCTCAAGTAAGGAATGTGATCCTGCTGCAAAAAATATTGACGGGAATTCAATGAAAAATCTTCGTCGACTTTATCTTTTATTTCTTTATCGGCTCCTATAAAATAACTGAACGTTCATTGCCGCCAATTAAGTGTTATCTTGACTTTTATGAGTGCTTCAAAGGATATCACGCCGCCATCATCCTTGGAAATTCCTTTTTTGAACTGCAAGCAGTGAATTTATGTAGATGCAGTTTGTTACCAGATTGAAAATGAGCCAAAACGAAGGCGGCAAACTATGGTTCCAATGCTTTAAACCTGCGAAATTTGTTAATTTTTATTTGAATAGGAAATGGAAATTCTATTTCTCTAATTTGATTTATTCAGGAGGAAACAGCGTTGACGCATACACCGCTGTCAACGACACTGCCTACTTGCAGGGACCATTCATCTCAGTAAGTCACCTAAGTATAGTAACTCAAAAATGTGGGTTAATTTGTACTGCTTCAGACGATCCAAAAGCGTGGTGCTGTCATCATCCAGAAGCGAAAGCTTTCTTCTGCGATGTCCGCCGCTAAGGCGGCTTGCGATCACATCCATGACTGGCACTTCGGTACTAAGCCTGTGAGTTAATGCTTTTTATGTCAGCACAGAACAAAATGGCAGTTTTTTTGTAGTTTCTTTCTAGGAGGTTTTTTTTTATTCTTCTACATAAACACTGAATTCGTAGCAGCCGTTCTTGGATTCTTGGTTTCTTCAATTCTTGGATTAAACCAAAACGGAAGTTGTAGCTTTTCGAACTATACTATTTTTCGACTGGTCCATGCATCTACTCCGGTTTTTTCTCTACATGAACCCCAAAACTTGTAGAATGCATATATGATACCATGAGTTTAGCATAAGGTTTTAACTAGCAGTACCACATGGTTAAATACTTGAACTTGAATCTCGTCAGTATATTAAGGAAAATTGTTTCAGGGAGAGTGGGTGTCGATGGCAGTGCCTTCTGATGGTTCGTATGGCATCCCTGCTGGCCTAGTGTTCTCCTTCCCAGTCACCATCGATGGCGCCACAAAGGAGTGGAAGATCGTGCAGGGTCTCTCTTTGGATGATTTCGCCAAGGGAAAGATTGCCGCAACCCAAAAGGTCTGCCTACTTGGTTTCAATATAATTAAGCATAATTAGTCTAACTGCTGTTTTAGGAACTCGAGGAGGAGCGCGACGATGCTCTGAAGGCTTGTGACGAAGCCAACATGTAAGCCGTTGGTGACCCTCATCGTACATCTAGATCACTTGCCTCATCATGGTATATGAGCTGCTGTCTTTTTGTAGAATAATTTAGTAGACTTTGTTTTATTTTGCATGGTATAATATACGCAGACGGTTAGGCACGTTAACGTGTGTTCTTGTTTAATAAATATGAGATTTTTTTACATTTTACACTCAAAATATTTGGCACAGAATAGTAGGAGAGACTGATTTCTAAAATCCGCGGGTGTTATTATATTTCTCGACTCAAAAGTTAAGTTTTGCAAGCTTAAGTTTTGATGCCAAGAGTGGCGGTTGCTTCTACCTATGACACATTCAGAACTTGTTGGTGGAGCTTGTCACCGGTCACATATACGGGTAGGCTAAAGGGAAGGGGAAGGGGGTGGCGATTTGTGCCAGTAATGGTATCCTAGGCTTATCTGCATATAGATCTCATCTGATTCAGGAGCAACTGCTAGTGAAGGCTGTTAGAATTGTACAATAAATTTAGAAGGCAATTTATACTGGATGCGTGCGACTGACGCGCATGCATCTATATAATGAAGTATAGGCCCAGTCGCAGCTCAGACGCACGCGTTTACGGCCGCGCGTTCTTTTCATTGGGGACTAGGTGTGAAAGTTTTGTATCTACCTGTGGAGGGAATTGAAGTAGTGATTTAAATTGAGCACTCATCTTCTCAACATTTTGCTGTGAAAGCTATTGGGGCACTCTTCTTACCAGTTGGAGCCAGAGACAGGAACAAACCGTCTAATTGGTCAAAAGTTTCATTTTATTGAATCTCGAGAATAATGCAAGCGTCGGAATTTTCCTGCGATCACCCAAATGCCTAGTAAAGCAAGTCGGAGAGAGATTGACAGCTGAAGCGCGTGCTTTCTTCTTATAATCACCATGAATCCTTTTTTCGCATTTTTAAGCCATGTTGGCGATCCTTGTTTTCCCCCAAGGTGAACAACTGTGCATCAAAAGCAATACAGCAAAATGCGCAATAATATCTAGAATCAAATCACATTTCCCTCGGTTTGATAAAATGATGTTTGAGTTCGACGAAAATATTTCAAAAGTGCTGCATTTCGAGCTTTAAACCCGAAGAATGAGCGCAGTTCTATTGAAGAACATTCCCTTGAGGAGTAGAGTAGAAGCAAGAAAGAGAACACTATCGCCTATCATTCTCGAGTATCGTCCTGATAGCTCTTTCCATGCTTGAAATACTAATTTTATATTTTCATCAGTTAAGCGCCCAAAATTAGCAGCGTGCTAAATATGTGGCCGCCGCTATACATGAAACCATGGATCTACACTCTGTCTCGTTGTCGAGAAGTTGTTCAGCTAAAAGTTGTTTTAAAAGGGGCAACTTTCTTTGGCAAAAAGCTTGTTTGAAAGTTGTGTCCTGGAGAAGCTGGTCGACAACTTGGTTTCAGGTGGCACTGGTGACGTCAAGCTTGTCGACAACGATTTGCTAGGAAAAACCTGTTTGCAAGTTGTTTGTGGACAAAGCTGGGCCGACAACTTGTTTTTGGGGTTCTGAGTATCGCAGTGTTTGGGACTCACTGCTTGGAACGTTCCCCTGTAATCTTCTTCGGGTAGTCCAGGAAGGCATCCGGCAATGTTTTGCATAAATTTCTAAGATAAATCACGGTAAGCGTAAGTGTGAGTAAGAGTGGACACACATTTGTGCACTCCATCGCCTGCTCGCATAGCTCAGTGGGTTAAGCGAATGATCGACGTCGTGGCGGTCACGGGATCGAATCCTGTCCTGTGCCACCATTTTGCAAATACATATAGTATGCTTCCCACGGCTGCTGCAGTTATCTAACAAACACCAACATAAAAAGTAGCCCGGATGGCTCAGTGGTTTGAGTGGCAGATTGCAATCTGTCCCTATCGCTGGTTCCACTTCGTTGGAGATCCAGAGTTAAGTATCGCAGTGTTTGGGGTTCACTGCTTGGAACGTCCCCCGTGATCTCCTTCGGGTAGTCCAGGAAGGCATCCGGCAACGTTTTGCATAAATTTCGAAGGTAAACTACGATAAGTGTAAGTGTAATTAATAGTGGAAAACTCTTTCGAAGATAAATCACGGTAAGCGTAAGTGTAAGTGTAAGAGTGGGCACACATTTGTGTGCTGCATCGCGTGCTCGCATAGCTCAGTGGGTTAAGCGAATGATCGACGTCGTGGCGGTCAAGGGATCGAATCCTGTCCTGTGCCGACATTTTGCAAATACATATAGTATGCTTCCCACGGCTGCTGCAGTTATCTAACAAACACCAATATAAAAAGTAGCCCGGATGGCTCAGTGGTTTGAGTGACAGATGTACATGTCGTGTTGACCGGTCTTTATGGAAAATCTCTTGCAAATGGATGCGTGCGACTGATGCGCGACTGACGCACGCAGCTAGTATAAATTACCTTTAACCCTATCGCTTGCATTATTTCCTGAAGAGTTACTTAGCCTAGGCCCGGAAGAACCACTGGAAGAATGGGTAATTTATCACATCCATGGCAAGCAGTTGGATATAGAGAACGTCATGTGTGGGTAAATATGTTAACAGGTGCCATTAGAAGGGCAAATTTGGATACGTTAACACGCTTACCACCAGGTAATCTCAGTAATGAATGCGGAGATCGTTTTTTCGCTTGTAGCGTATTTGCTACCCATCTTACCAGGCTTTGAAACAAAAGGAAACTGAATGGAAGGATATATTTTTTCCACAACATGCATACGTCGCTGGTTACAGGTTTTCAAAAACAGGAAACGGTAGCTGGGAACGACTTAAGACAATGAATGGGTTTTTGCTCCATCGCCCTTTAGCATGACCTGTTAGCATAGTTTTTGTATTATTTTTCTTTACAATGTCTCTTGCAGAGAATAAGTACTTCATCCAAAAATCAATTTCGTAGCCTTGCAAACAATAGTTTGGGAAGTCAAAAAATTCCCTCCACTTCCATCTGAAATTTCTCCACTCTTTTCTCCAAGTTTTTCTCCTAGAACAATTGGCTTAGTACTGTACATGCTACCATCCTTCATCCACTGTACTGAATGCCAAGGGCTTTTCTTGGCTACTGTAGTGAGACAATTACAAGAAAATGGGAGAGGTTTCCTGATTTATTTCAAAGCGTTTCGCGTGTCCATTCATGCTTGTGATCCTGTGTGAAATCGAAGTGCAAAGTTTTCAGTTCAATTATCCATTCAATTGCCCGAATGTGAGACGGCATCGAGTTGAAAGGAAACTTCAATAATTTTCTTAAAAGCAAAAAAAAAAAAATAAAAAGAAGAAAAAGAGGTGTCTTTATGGTGGTTGATCAAATTGAGATCAAAATAAGCTGGGGTCAGGTGGGAGCATGTGCGACTTGAGTGTCTTATTGATCTCTTTGCCAATCGACCGGATGGGTGTCTTCTCCACTTTACATTCCATTTTTTTTCGAATTTTTCAGTCATTCCTGAAAATCCTTGTCGCTATGTAGCATCTCTGTTTTCATCCACGTCACATTCTTTTCAACACATCCTGTTCAGCAGTTTTTCTTAGTTTTTGGCTTTTTCTTAGTTTTTTCTTCTCTTTCCTCTCTTTTTCTTCAAGGGAGTTCTCCGTATATAGCAGTGGTTTTGGCCCCATCTCGCAGACAACTTAGAAAACTAGGTGTTAGTAATTCAAATATTACGGGTTTCTACCTACCCTCCCGCTTAACGTTTTAACAAAGGAGAAGCTTCGCTTGTCAGAGTAAAAAGATAATTTTCGATAAAGAGACGATATTATTTGCCTCAGATACGATTCAAAGTTTTGCTGAGAAAAACTCTATGGTGTCCTGTAAACTGCACAGTGTAGATACATAGATATAACTTGCAACGATTTCAATGAACTCTTGAATTCGGCGAACAAAGCAGCGACTACATAATAGTAACTTTGGTGGATGAAATGTTTGTGAATATGTCTGGTGTTATCCCTTTGTGGATCGGGCAAACACATATCCTACCTATAATGCAAAGATAGCAATGTACGATGAGTGTTTCTTGTATGCAAGAAACTCTAGATATAGTTTATTCCTTGTTAAAATCCGAATGAGCTGTGAGTTCGTATTTCATGTGATTGGAATAAAAAGGTAAAACGCAGCAAGTTATGAGTGATTAACGACGGTGAGATCGCAACTGCCGCAGGGCTAATGAGAAGATTTAAGATTTTATGATGTTTTGCAGAGAGTATTACTATCTGACTGGGTCATCCATTCGGAAAACTCATTTCTTTGGATGTGCTGTACTTTGAGTATGAACGCCAACAGAACTTAATGTGGCATTCCTTGGACCGTTGCTGTGATTTGCATTAGAAAAACAACTCAGTTTCAATTCAGTAGGATTCATTACGTACCCTTAAGCTTGCGACCCGCCCGCTCTTTTGAACTGGACGAGTTATCTCGGGAAAAACGAGCATGATCCGTTCCGTAGATGAATCTCACTCATCCATAATAAGGAATTGTAAAATGTTCAGTTATATTATATTTTGTCATATTTTGCACAAGAAATCAATCAAATCCGGAACAGCAGGTAGGTGAAAACCTTTCCGGAACTCTCACGGATACCACAAAAACACAGGAATTTTGGATGTAACGTTAGTTGCTTTGTACAGACTTCTTATTTTGTTCCTAACAATTCAAAGCCAAGCTCATATGTCATTGTTACTGGTTAAGATGAAGATGATGAAGACCTGCTTTGCTTGATCTATCAGCACTTCTTGTTGACGCTATTTATCCATGAGCTGAATGTTATTACTTATTACTGAAATTGATATCGGTTTACGTCAGGTGGCGAACATCTAAAACAGGCTGCACAGCCCTTCTTCCACGCTGCAGACGAACTTTCCTTTGCAGTCGGAATTCTTCTTGCACGGCTCACCAACTTGATAGATCGGCTTATTCACAGGCTGTGGTCCTCTGAAGGAATCGAAATAGTTTTTGGTATATTTCGGAGTGAAAATAGTGCTCATACCTGGGGCTGCTGAGACAGTGCACATATTTTCCATCGTTGCATGTGTGAATAACGCAGCCCAGCTTGTAGCTAATGTCTTTTGCCATCTGAAAGCCATCGAGGACACATGCTTCATAGCTTCTACCAAATTTGACCAGCAAAGGAGTGAAACAATTCAACTTACTGCGAGGTAATGTGAAATTGGTTTCAAGACGCCATCCTCGGAGTAATATTCCCTATTGAACAGATCAGGGGTGAGTATGTTCGACTCTCCCACGCCATTCTTCTTCAGTTCACTCCACCATGTGGCCGTCGCCTGGAATGCTGACTTGATTTGGAACCGGCGATGTCTGATATTATTTACTAGGTAGGGATCAATTACGAACTTCATCAGCTGCTTCTTCGTCGGACATTGAAGAGTTGGAAGCCTTGTGCATGTTCCAGTTGTGAGAATAAATTTTACGTGTTGCTGCTGGGCACTTTTTCGCTAACTTGAAAGCCACTTTCTCGGTCGGGCAGTCGTATATCTAAAGCAAAACATCAGTTTAGGTTATATTTGCAAATTTGGGCGGGAATCGTCACAGAACGGACCATCTTGAGCATTTGTTCAGCTTTGGGAGCGTTACCTCCAGCGGCATCCGGTTCCAGGCCTCTGGCTACGCTCGACCTGCAATTCTGGACTTACATTCCAGCTCACCCCTTTTTTATGCCAATAAAGCTTGCCTATATTTGTTGTAGCTGTCTAATAGGTGCTTCCTGATTTCTTCATTCATACCCGTTTCGTTGTTGCATGCTCTTTCAAGCGCTTCTTCTTAAAAGTATGATGTTCATGGAATGGGCGTGCATCATCGCGACGGGAAATGGGGCGTGGCCCGGCCCAAGCTATTGTGATTGGCGCATTGTATTAATATGCCAATCACGGTGGCCTGATGACGTCCTATTCCTTTCACGGTAATGCATAACTCTGATGGAATTTCTAGCTTGTTTTAGGAAATATTAGTAGCTGGATCAAGGAAAATTCTGTTACCTTTCTGTTTATAACCTGGCTCTGGAGTTCCTTTGCAAAGACCAGAACGACCGCATTTCGACCCTTGGTATGTTGTGCAGTCCTGGTCTTTTTTACAAGGATTCCCAGGCTCATAGATGACCTTCTCGTCCTTCACTGCGCTGAAAATGCAGTACTGCCAGATTCGAAAGCTCAGAAGGTCTAGGAGTGTTATAGAATTTTGCAGCGACTCACTTGTCATCGTAAGCACATAGAAGAACGGTCGCGCTTCTGATTTTGTTGTAAGAGCATCCTATCTTGGTGTTTTTTCCATTTGCCATCTTAACGAGGGCTTGATATTTTTGAAAATTATGTTAGTCAAATTTTCTAGCTTCATTTATCAAAAAAAGTGGTATAATGGGCCAATATCGAGTAAATAGTTTTGTACTACTATGTATACATTGGGTTTTTTTACATTGTGCATAGGTATTAGAGATTTATTTTATTTACTATACCTCACATGTTTATAAGTTCTGAAACTACACGCTGTAAAACCTTATATATTATATGTATTATATATCATAAAAATTATATTAAAAATGTAAGGAAAGAAGGACAAGCTAAGGTAAGTTCATTTCCTTCTGTTTAAATAATTAGTAAAGTAGTTTAATCAAATAACTAATAAAATAATTATTTTAATCCGTTTAAATGGTACAATGATATGCCCTCCTCGCCGCACTGACGAGTTCCTCCAGGAAAGACCTATTTGCCCTTATATGGAACAGGGAACGAAATGGGCAAATAAGCAATGTACTTTTATAAGTTCTCCGTAGTCGTTTTAAAACAAACGCTTACATAATACATATGATTAATTTAATTGTACTACTCTTGATTGATATCAACCACTACTGCATTTTGACGACCTTCGTACTTGTGCTAGCCATGTTCTTTTCTGCATCTTCACGTTATTTTCAATGTATTACCGGTATGATGTAACACAATGGCCTGCAGAACGTACGTTTGCCCAGTTCTCCATGCTACCCTGCATGTCATCCTTGATGTAGCGGTTCTGCGAGTCCGTCATGCCATACTTTCGAGCTTCACCCCACCACTTGTTCAGTTCGTTCATCACAAGCTCCTCTGACGGTTTCGGGTATTTTGGACAGTAGTACCTGAATAGAACTCTTCTTTACCCCAATTCTTCTCTATTGCCTCTATGTCCATATCCTTACATCTTTCCAAAATTCGTTCCGTAGCCTTGTAAATCGGACAAATTCTCGGGGCAGTTCGCAATGGCTACCTGGGCTTTCTTCTCGAGTTCGCAGTCCCATAACTGAACTTATACAAGTATGAATAATTTTTTCCAGTGAATTTGTCCTAGAACCACTAACCAGCTTATACATATTCTTAGCAGGAGGCAATCGACCAGTCTTGTTCTGTTCTTTGCCGTTTGCAAGCTTAACCCTGGCTTGATTGTGGAAGTCAAGGATTTTCTTCCGCATTTCGTCGGATATTTTCCCGTCGCAGCCGAAAGCTATAAATAAGTATTTCCCCCATATGAATAAAAAAAATCCTAGTGGTACTCACGCTTCGAAGCTGCAGCAGCATTGTAGATGAGTAAAAGTAATGCCTAAAAAAGTAAAAAAAAATGGTGTAGTCTCGCACCATTATGGAACACTGAACTCACCGCTAATGTGGAAACCGGAACACTCGCCATTCTAACTGCCGAAGCCAAGCTGATACGGTCAGCGTCGGCTTTCTTCTTTTATATAAATCTGGTAGCATTGTATAGCTGTGCCTAAAGTTGACTTAGCTAGCAAAACGCGGCACTTATAAACCAAAGGTTGTGTCAATTGCTTTAGCAGCCGCATTTTCCAGACGAAATTCCGTCATTGGTGTTGTCCTCGGACTGCACTGAGGTTTTCCTTCTATTGTGTTTTCTGTACTATTCATATGTGTGTAGCTGCACTTGCAAATTGTTATTAGTCGTTTGCTCTTCATAATATGCTTTTGGTCATCTGCTCTTCATATTTCTCATTGAAAATACAATATCGGTGACACTTACTTCATTATGATTATGAATGTTTTAAACAACGGAACTTCGGTCTAACTCACGACTTTTTTACCCAGCTCTTCATGAGATTTCCATAGCCTTTGCCTTCATTCAATTTCTTCTGTTTTTGAGGCAATGGGAATCCTAGGAAAAATATATCAATCTTGTGTCCATATAAGCGAGGATGATCAGGTAAATTCGTCCTCCAATTTGTTTATTTATTTATTTATTTGGAGACGCGGGCTAAGCCACGCGTAAATAAGGACAATAACATATCAGTTATCATCAACATATGAAACGACATCAACATGTTCATACATTCAATGGTTTCAAACAAGTTCTCCTGACAAGCTTTCTGAAAGCTTGCAAAGACAATTCAATCAAATGCTCATTTTTAGCTAGCAACAAGTTGAACTCATTTACAGCTCTATAAGTGAAGAATCTCGACCTAGCCTGTGACCTTGCAACTGGGACATAGAGCTTGAGCTTTCCTCTTCTGGTTCTCGTCAGCGGTACTCCAAAAAATTCAACAGGATTCAAAGAAAGCTTTCCTTTAATTATCTTGAACATCATTAACAAATCACTATTACTCCTTCTACTTTGCAAGGTTGGTAAACCAAGTAACTTTGCTCTCTTCTCACAATTAGGTACTTGATCATAGTTCATTCTGAAGCATCTCATTACTAGTTTTCGCGTAAAATTGTTTTGAACACTTTCCAACAAATTTATATCCTTCTTCTTGAAAGGATTGAAAATAGTCGTTCCACACTCCACTATAGGTCGTACATAGGATTTATAGGCACGCAAAAAGACTTGAGGATTTGTAGTTCTCAAGGCTTTGAACAAGTTGTAAGTACGATAATTCGCCTTTTTAACTATGGCTCTATAATGATTATCAAAACTTAATTTGTTTGTTATGAGAAAACCAAGATCTCTTATTTCCTGGACTGGATTAAGGACTGCTCCTCTAATTGTATATAAGGGGTGACTGAAAGTTTCTTTCGTTCCAATAACCATACATTTAGTTTTTTCAGATGCAATGGGTAGTTCCCAAATATCCGCCCATTTATCTATGTAATCAATAGCTGCCTGAACAGCACATGAATCTTCAGCTTTCTCTAAACTCTTATAAATTTTTATGTCATCCGCATACATTTTACAAACTACTCCAAATTTGGAGATGGATTCTGGTAGTTCATAGGTATACAAAATAAATAATAGAGGAGACAATACTCCTCCTTGGGGGACGCCGCTGTAAGCTGAGAAAACCTCAGAATACTGATCTCTTACACGTACTTGGTAAGTCCTACCAGTAAGGAAATCACGTATCCAATTCATTATCATTGGGTGAATACCGATCAGTTCCATTTTGTATAGCAGCTTATCTGTTGGGACTTTATCAAAAGCTTTCGAGAAATCAAAAAATATCACATCTGTTTGTTTTTTGGATTCAATGGCTCTCGACCAGTCGTTCATGGAAGTAAGTACTGCTGTTTCAACAGATCTACCTTTAAGGAAACCATATTGATTGTCCGAAATGATATTATTCTTCTCAATATGTTCCAATACATGTTTCTTTACAATTTTTTCAAATGTTCTTGCAAAAAGTGAGGTTATACTCACAGGTCTGTAGTTTTTAGGATCATTCAGTGGCGGTTTCTTGGAGATGGGTGTGATAAAAGCATGTTTCCACCTTGAAGGGACCTCGGCCTTAATATAGCTCAAATTGAAGATGTGTTCTAGAGGGTATGCTAAGCAGTCAACAAGATTTTTAATGAACTTGGTGGGAATGAGATCAGGGGTCGTGGACGTGGATCTAGGCCATTTGCTTAGAATATCTGCGATTTCCTCTCTGTGAAACCACAACGAAGGCTTCATCTGAGGAGGGCCCATAGAAGAACTACTCGTTCGTAATGGAACGGAAGATCCACCTTCAGATTTGTTATACATTTTCTGGAATTCGGTTGCTAGTAGGTTTGCCTTTGCAACATCTGAATAGACCAGGTCACCTATTTCATTTAATAGGTTTGGGATGTGGTTGTCGTGCTCACTACGGGAATTTATATATCTGTAAAAAGCGGTCTTATCCTTGGATTCGATAATCTTTCGTTCCAAGTAGATATTATATCGATAGAGAGCCTTATCTAGTTTTTTACTTAGCAATTCATATTGAGCCCAGGTCGTACTGTCACCGGTGGAACAAGCTTTAGCCCACAAGTGTGACTTATGGTAGCTCATCCTTCTGAGATATTCAGGAAGATTTTTCAAACCGCCCTCGACTTTTCGAGTGGGTACAAAGAGTTCTACGGCGTGGTGCAATATAGCAAGAAACGTTTCATATATTTCATCAACTGTACCACCATTTTTGAAGATGCCTATCCAGTCTATATTCGAAAGATATTCTCTAATTCTATTATAGTCAGCAGAATTGTAATCTTTCATCCATAATGTATTTAAATGCCCAATTTTTATTCCCAATTCGAAAGAAATCGTAGCATGATCGCTATTACCAATGGGTGGTCCTATATTAATAGTATGAACGAACTTAGGTCTATTGCACAACACTAGGTCTAAGATCGAATTCTCCCTAGTTGGTTTCGTTACCATTTGATGCAAGTCGTGAGCACCAAAAGTATCATGGAAAGTTCTTGAGATAGAACCAATGTTTTGGGACATAAGGTCAGGAAGGTTGAAGTCTCCCAGGACAAGACTCGGGAAATTGACTGCACAGAAGTCACTAATGACTTTGACTAACTGATTTGAACCAGATACAGTGCAGTTAGGAGCTCTATATACGAGAATAAGTCGAAACGAATCTGAGGAAAGCATTATGTCACATATTAAAAGCTCATAAGAGTCCTTCACAGATTCTTGAAAGACTAAGTTATAAGAAAAATGTTTCTTAAGCAGTAGGATGACTCCGCCACCTTTTCTGTTAATTCTATCACATCTTATACCAGTATAATGGCTACTGACGACACCCAGTAGAGGACCTAACTCATTTTGCTGGCTGAGCCAAGTCTCAGTTAAAAAGATCATGTCATATTCATTGATACACAGATTTAAAACCAAAGAATTACAATTCTTTACAAGTGATCTTACATTCGTTAGCATACATTTAATATTTTTACACTTTTGCCCATGACAATTCAGAAGTTTCCCGACAAACTGCTAACCTGTGTGAAAGCAATGCTGTTATCGAGGCTAGGTGAGGGTGCCGGCGATTTTGAGGGTCCCCGAGTTTGAGTTACTTGAATACTCTCACTGACCGCAGGTACCCTTCTTCTTAGGCGTTCCTCACGACGACGTTGTCTTTCTTCCCACGTTAATGAAGCACGTAAGTAGATGCCTCTCTGTGGGGAGAAGAAACGTAGACGTGGGGCTCGCTTTATCGCTTGTTTTTGGAACTTGCTAGCCGGGAGTACAACCTTGATAAGCCTAGGATAGTTCGGAGTCATTTTACCCATACGATAAACAGCTGTAGGTCTACATTCCCCATCAAGAAAGTCAAGAAGTTGAGTGACACATGTGAAGTCATGAGTTAAGCGTTCAGCGGCCGTGGGTTCAGATGGTTCAGGTACATGTGAAAGAACAATGGATCTTGAAATTTCCTGCTCTTCATTTCCGGGGGCAAAACTAGTATTCGCGAAAGTATTCTTGACATCAAGTTTTGTGTCATCAAGACAATTGCTTATTATCTTTTTCTATATATTAACATTGGCCTAACCGAGCGTAAAAAATATTGGGAAGCGATCTTCTTGCTCTACAAGAATGCATGCCCTATTTCCTGGAGCATTAGAAACAGGAGTTTTAAAGAGTAGAGAAACACACTTACTGATTCTCGACTTTGTTCTGCAACTACTTTTTTCAGGGAGTATTTATAACTATTGAGACCCTATGAGTTTTTTTAAAATTGTACCTGATAAAATGCTGCAAAAAACATGTTTAGGTACATAGTAAATTCAGTGGCTTTCACTTGGTTACACCTGAACAAGATAGCGAAGAGGACAATGTTTTGGAATCGTATGGCTATTTGTGTACCAACTGCTCCTTTGAACCGATTCGAAAGCAGCTACTCAAGCACCAAGTTAGGCAAACGTTGTCGCAGAGTAAAGTTACTCAAATTTTTATTTTAGTCACCCAAAAATTGTTGCATTTTGGAGCTCATACCCTGGTTCCCAATGAACAAAGGATATACACAGACTACATGACTTTGGAAGGTTAGTCCCATTTGGAAGGGCTGATATTTCCAACAGTACTTTTCAACTTTGAATTGCCGTATTGGAGTAAATACATATAAAGCATCATAACTAGTTATGCCTAGTAAAAGTAAGTGAGTGAGTATGAGCAAATGAGATTTTCACATCTATGGGTATTCCTTCAATATATCTCACAATAGACAAATAAATATTTCTGAGATGACATGATGTAGAGTTGTTTTGTTGCCTGGCCTTCTCCCAGCCTGTCTCTATACTCCTCGTGGAGTATGGCACTCTAAGCCGCCAGCGACATCGACCGACCCCTGTATCTATTGATATTTGGCGGGACTTCGCTGATATTGAGTCCCTGATGATCGATATGTATCAAAAACGATGTCGCCTGGGCGAGGGCGACATAGGGTTCCTACTCGACATGGAGTGTGACTGCAGCGTACAGGATTTTGAACCTTCCAGTAAAGCCCCGGTTTTCTTCCCTATTACGTCTAGTGTATTCGCAGGCTTAGGTCTAGACTAGTCTCAGAGTAAATAAGCGCTAGTCATCGCTCTATCTGCAAGAATACCTGCGTCCAATCCATAAAAAGTTGTATTTATTTTGGAAGGAATCACAGAACCCCTGAATGTACGCATAAGCATTTATTTTCGCTAAGTGGGAAAGAAAATGTCAAGCAGTTGTAAGACGACCACGATACTTTTTTCAGGTGCAGTGCCCCCCCCCCCCTGCAGGACTACCCTGCATTTGGAGGACTTCCCATGACCCATTTTGCCGTTTAAGACGCTAAATGTAGCAGATCAACATAAGAGTGCTGCGGCTTTTGAGTCGATAGGAAGCGCCCCCAGTTTAATCCCTTTTGTTCAATGTCGGACAATGGTGGATCAATATTGGATTTCGTATTTACTACGCAGACACATGCCCATGTTATGTTCAATAACAAAAATTTGGACAACAATAACTGGCCGATCTGTTACACAATGAGGCTAAAGATCATTACCAGCCAGGTCGAATTCACTTGTAAAGGAAGGTAAGCTATCAATAACAGCCTTGAATTGGTAATAAATATGCAGAGTGGGAGAAGTCCGTATAGCATGCTCATTACTGATGGAAAACATGATATGAGAAGTCGTACTGGCCGAACGTAGCACCTACTTTAAATCGAATTATGTACATTGGTTTGCGAACAGCTTAAAGGCACCGCCACACCTCAGAAAAGTTTTTGAGATTTTCGCATGGAAGAATATCTGGAATTTGATGGTCACAATGACACTCTTCATTCCTCTGCGAAACTGCTGGAACAAAACTGGCTTTGAGCCCAAACCTTTGGTGATTTTGTGGACGGAGCTATGGCTGGGCAAAGAGGTTTCAGTATCAAGAATTGGCTGGGCATACATGGAGCGTCCTTTCTACCCCATTAGGGAGTAAATGATAAGGAACTCCCACGACGAGTACGAATTTCCTCAGAAGGTGCATTAATCAGAGATCTCGTCCTTTTTCTTTGGCCGCGCCATAGCCCCGCCCTCAAAAGCTCCCCAAGAATTGAGCTCGAAAACATTTATTGGGTAGTTTAGCACGGAATGAAATACTTTAAATGCACCATAGTAATCAGCAGCACGTTGAGATTATTTTCATGTGCAAATTTCAGTCATCATCGTGAGGTGAAACAACACTTTTATTGGCTTTTCGTAGTTTATTCAGGTTTTCCCTGGTTTTAAAATGAAACTAGAACTCTCATTTTCCTTCCAAAAAATACAAATCCATATATGAATTAAGTCGGATGTTTCATGCTCCAGCTGAGAACTCGTTTGAAGGTTATACGTTAGTGTGTTTACATACTTTTGCTATTACGTACGTACTTTCGTGCAGGAATTTGTGATCATGCTTAGAATGGTCCACTTACTGCTTCCAAACAATGCAATTTATTGAAGTTGATATTTGTTGACAACAGATGATGGACATTTAGGAGAGGCTGCATAGTCCTTCATCTACGCTGCAGACAAACTTTCCACGGCAGTCCGAGTCCTTCTTGCATGGCTCACCAACTTGATAGACTGGCTTATTCACAGGGTGTCCTGGTCCACTTTACAGATTAATTTGCTGATTACCATTTTCCACGAAGAAAATATTGCTCATACGTTGGGGTGCTGAGGCAGTGCATATTTTCCATCGTCACATTTGTGAAAACGCAGCCAAGTTTGTAGGTGACGTCTTTGGCCATCTGGAAATTATTGAAAGTAGTTAAGGATGGACGAGTCTCAAGTAAAACATTTTAACTTACTGCAACGTAGTGTATTACTGGTTTCAACGCGCCGCCATCCTTGTTGTAATATCCCCTATGGAAGAGGTCAGGAGTAAATATGTTCGATTCTCCCACTCCGTTATTCTTTAGTTCACTCCACCATGCTGTGGTTGCCTCCAAATATGGAAACATCGCAGGATGCAAGTATTATTCAA
Organism: Ancylostoma caninum; assembly: GCA_037903475.1. Classification (NCBI taxonomy): domain Eukaryota; kingdom Metazoa; phylum Nematoda; class Chromadorea; order Rhabditida; family Ancylostomatidae; genus Ancylostoma; species Ancylostoma caninum. The sequence goes on along the minus strand of JBAJFG010000615.1, from coordinate 1,679,308 downwards.
GGCAGAGTGCTATGTGAAATGTTCTACAGAGAACTCCAAACGGCCGTGTGCAAGGGGTGGGGCCGCGGCGCGGGTCTCCTGGACAAAGACACAGAAGTTCTGCATGTGACTCTGGTTTCTCTTATTCTGCCAGCACCGTCCAACTCGGGTGCCACGCCACGCCGCGGTCCCGCCCTTTGCACACGGCCGTTTGGACTTTTCTGTAAGTAGCTTCTTACTTTATCAGCTGCTGCTTCATCAGGCATTGACGAGCTGGAGATCTTATGCATCTTCCGGTTGTGAGAGTAGATCGGACGGGTCGCGAATGGGCATTTTTTCACTAAGTTGAACGCTATTTTCTAGGACGGACAGTCATATATCTATAACTAGCACCTCTGACAAGGGAAGTGCACGAAGAAAAGCTGCTAATCCATGTCGAGACCTATATGGATAGTGAGTCTGTTCAACATGATGTTACGACCCATACTTGAAATCTGCCAAATAGTCTACTGAAGCTCAGAATAACACGAGGGGATTGATACCATGGAATTGTGGCTTGGTGTACACCACCTTATGCAGCTCGGGACGCTGGTTTCAAATCTTTTTCCATCCTTCCTGAGTCTTGAGAAGTTACGTCCGTTTTTAGCAGGCGCATATGATAGGACTGTACGAGTGCAGGAGTACTAGTCAGCACTTGCAGGTGGTTGTGGCGCAAAGGTAAGTCTCTCGTTCGTCGTGAACGTGCTCGCAGGTTCAAATTCTCAAGTGTGTTCAGGTTTTGCATCCTTTTCCTGAGCTTCTGTTGACCATTTAGCAAATTTGAATTATATATTTAAACATCATTTTGAACAGGCTTTCGAACCATATAAGTATCATCTTGATTTAGTAGCTTAATTCCGTGCACTTCCCTTGTGAGTATTGTATTTGCAAATTTATGTGGTAGTCGTCAGTGTACGAACCAGTATTTGTACAAACCAGTATTTGAGTATTTGTTCGGCCACAGGAGCGTTAGCTCTTTATTGCGGTTGGTCAAATTGAGATCAAAATAAGTGGGGGTCAGGTTGGAGCTTGTCTGACCTGAGTGTCTTATTGATCCCTTTGACAATCGACCAGATGGGTTTCCACTTTACATTCTATTTTTTTTTTCTCGACAAACAATCATTCCTGAGAATTCTTGTCGCTATGTAGCATCTCTGTTTTCATCCGCGTCACATTCTTGACCGATTTTTTGTTAGTTTTAGTTTTTTTCCTAGTTTTTTTCTTCTCTTTTTCTTCAGGCGAATTCTTCTTCTGTAGCGGTGTTTTTGGCCTCATTTTTTCTTCAACTACTTTGAGTATGAACGCCAACAGAACTTAGTATAGCGTTCCTTGGACTGTTGCTGTGATTTGCATTAGAAAAAAAAACTCAGTTTCAATTCAATGAGATTCATCACATACTTTGGAAGGTTGCTACCCGCCCGCTCTTTTGAACTGGACGAGTTACAGCAATCAATTTCACTCATCCGTGATGAATCATGGTAAATACAATGAGTTCTATTACGTCTTGCTCGAAAACTCGTCCAATCTGGAACAGCAGGTGGCTGAAAACCTTACTGGTTTAGAAACTCCGCCACAGAAATACATAAGTCCTCGATTTGCTGAGGTGTACCTCTCATGTTCTCCCAAATAGTTGAAAGCTAAGCACTGTGCTAATGTTGCTGATTGTACTGCATCATGATGAAGACTTGCTTTGGTTGATCTACTCAGCACTTCTTGTTAACGCTATTCAGGGCGCAGCACCAGGTGGTCATTGACCACCAGGACTTTGTATCGTCCTCCAGATTCAGGGGGCTTAGCACCAATGTCCGGGGCGTAGCCAACCGCTAACCGTCTACTGACGTTAGACACAAGCAGATTTCAGAGAGGCACGTCCGAAGGATCATCAAAATCGTGGCCACTGCACTCTGGTTCGCTCCAGTAATAATCAGATGTTGCTCAACCTGTAGGGGACGTTTCGTGTTGGAATTTTGATTGCAGATGCGTAATATACCAACAAGTATCCCCCGAAGTGGCACACTTCGTTTTTGAGAAACCGTCCTCGTTTTTGGGAAAAAAACCGTCAAAAATGGTCGAATTGTGGTTTTTGACCATTTTTTGACCACTAATGACGGTCTTTTTCAAAAACGAAGACGGTTTCTCAAAAACGAAAGATGCCACTTTAGGGGAGAGTTGATACCACCTACGCGCATTTCATGGAGTTGACAGAGTATCGGAACACTTCTTCAAACGAGAGAAATTTCTTTGGAAAGTTTCGGGTTTGACAAAAAACACGCTCTAATGACAATCACGCTCCAATGACAATTTCTTGCATCTGACAGGTCCTATAAAAAGTTTCAACGAGTTCTAGCGGGATCAAACAGTCCCGTACTGAAATCGGTTTTTCGAGGATTTTAGCTTGAATTTGAGATGATTAAGGCTGTCTCCGCTAAATGGCACGCTTTCTTGCTGAAACATCATTCGTCGTCTCACTAATGGTTTATTAAGTCACTTTTTAAGTGCTACCTGCTTTTCCTGAAAGAACCCTAGTGTGTAGGTACTTAGTAGCCCATTTCGGAATCCGACTGGACTTAGTACTCCCCAACCGACACTGACCACCTAGTACTGTGCCCTGACGCTATTTATCCATGAGTTGAATGTTATTATTTATCACTGAAATTGATGCCGGACTACGACAGATGGCGAACATCTAGAACAGACTGCACAGTCCTTCTTCCACGCTGCAGGCAAACTTTCCTTTGCAGTCGGAATTCTTCTTGCACGGCTCACCAACTTGATAGATCGGCTTATTCACAGGCTGCGGTCCTCTGAAGGAATCGAAATAGTTTCTGGTATATTTTGGAGTGAAAATAGTGCTCATACGTGGGGCTGCTGAGGCAGTGCACATATTTTCCATCGTTGCATGTGTGAATAACGCATCCCAGCTTGTAGCTAATGTCTTTCGCCATCTGAAAGTCATTGAGGGCACATGCTTCATTGGTTCTAGTGAATTTGGCCAGCAAAGGAGTGAAACAATTGAACTTACTGCGAGGTAATGTGAAATTGGTTTCAAGACGCCGCCATCCACGGCGTTGTGTTCCCTGTAAAGCAGATCAGCGGTGAGTATGTTGGATTCTCCCACTCCATTGTTCCTCAGTTCACTCCACCATGTGGCCGTCGCCTGCAAATGTCGGCTCGATTCAAAACTGGCTATTCTTGACATAGCGCTTTTTTAGGTAAGGATCAGTGACGCACTTCATCGGCTGCTTTTTTGTCGGACATTGAAGGGTTGGAAGCCTTATGCATGTTCCAGTTGTGAGAAAAAATTTTACGTGTTGCTGATGGGCACTTTTTCGCTAACTTGAAGGCCACTTTCTCAGTCGGACAGTCGTATATCTGAATAAAAATAGGTTTTTTTTTGTAATATTAGCAGATTTATGAGAAAATCATTGCTGAAACGAACCATCTTCAGCATCTGCTCGGCTTTGGGTGCATTAGCCCCTGCAGCATCCGGTTCCAGCCCTCTGGCCACGCTTGACCTGCAATTTTGGACTTACGTCCAACCTTAGCCTTCTTTCATGGCAATGACGCTTGCCTATATTTGTTGTAGCTGTCTAATAGGTGCTTCCTGATTTCTGCGTTCATGCCCGTTTCGTTGTTGCATGCTCTTTCAAGCGCTTCTTCTTAAAAGTATGATGTTAATGGAATGGGCTGCATCATCGCGACGGGAAATGGGGCTATTGTGATTGGCGCGTTCAATCAACAAGCCAATCACGGTGGCCTGATCACCCTATTCCCTTCAAGGTAATGCACATCCTTATTCTAGCTTGTTTTAGGAAATATTAGTAGCTGGATCAAGAAGAATTCCATTACCTTTCTTTTTATAGCCTGGCTCTGGAGTTCCTTTGCAAAGACCAGAACCACCGCATTTGGATCTTTGGTATGTTGTGCAGTCCTGGTCCTTTTTACAAGGTTTTCCAGGCTCATAGATGACCTTTTCGTCCTTCACTGCGCTGAAATGCACCACTGCCAGGTTGAAAAGCTCACAAGGTCTAGAAGTATTATAAATGTTTCTGCAGCGACTCACTTGTCATCGTAAGCGCATAGAAATAGGGTCGAGCCCTTGATTTTGTTGTAAGAGCATCCAATCTTCGTGTTTTTTCCATTTGCCATCTTAAGGAGGGTAAAATATTTTTGGAATTTAAGTTCTCTACCTCTATTTACCAAAAAAATTTGGTGAAATGGACTATAACGAACCTGCTCGATGCGCTGATCCCGGCTATGTACATGAAATGTTCTAAAGTGACCTATGAACCCGTTTTTCGGCATGGGGCTTGTAACAGTTTGCTGGAGCAAATCGTCGGGTGAAGACGTGTATTACCGTTGATCTTATCGATCGGATATGCCAAAACGTGTTCACCCGACGTTGCTGCTGTGGCGGACAGCCAGCACGTCTTGGAGCGAACCCCGCTTCTGCTCCAAGAGCGGGTACTTTGACTCCATTAAAAAAGGGGTTTTTTGCACTACCGTGACCTTTCATGCACATTACTGGAATCAGCGTGCCAAGGACATCAAGAATCTGCTGATATCTCCAACATGCATAGCGAGGTGGACCCGTGCCTTTAACCACTACTGCATTCTATCAGTGTTTCTGTTTTTGCTGAACTTGTAGGCATGTTCTTTCTTTCATATTTAGGTTCATTTCAATGTATGATAATATAATATGTATTAGCCGTGCATTTCAACACCTGTAATATAATAATAAATATAACGGCCCGTCAAACTTACGTTCGCCCATTTCTCCATGCTGCCCTGCATGTCTTCTTTGATGTAGCGATTCTGCGCGTCCGTCATGCCATACTTTCGAGCTTCACCCCACCACTTGTTCAGTTCGTTCATCACAAGCTCCTCTGACGGTTTCGGGTATTTTGGACAGTGGTACCTAAATAGAACTCTTCTTTACCTCAGTTCTTCTCTAGTGTCTCTATGTCCATATCCATTACATCTTTCCGAAATTCGTTCCGTAGCCTTGTAAATCGGACAAATTCTCGGGGCAGTTCGCAATGGCTACCTGGGCTTTCTTCTCGAGTTCGCAGTCCCATAACTGAACTTATACAAGTATGAATAATTTTTTCCAATGAATTTGTCCTAGCTCCACTAACCAGCTTATACATATTCTTAGCAGGAGGCAATCGACCAGTCTTGTTCTGTTCCTTGCCGTTTGCAAGCTTAACTCTGGCGTTATTGTGAAAGTCAAGGATCTTCCTCCGCATTTCGTTGGATATTTTGCCGTCACAGCCGAAAGCTGCAAATGAGCGTTTCCTTTAGGAAAAAAGGGAAATCCTAGCAAAACCTACGCTTCGGAGCTGCGGCAGCACTGTAGATGAATAAGAGTAGTGCCTAAAGAAGTAAAAAAAAAGGAGCATTTTCGCACCATTATGGAACACTGAACTCACTGCCAATGTGGAAACCGGGACACTTGCCATTCTAACTGCCGAACCCGAGCTGCTATGGTCAGTGTCGGCTTTCTTCTTTTATATAAGTCTGATAGCATTGTATAGCTGTGCCTAACATTGACTGAGCTAGCAAAACGAACCGCTCACAAATCAATGGCTGTGTCAATTCCTTTGTACCCGGGTTCTCCAGATGAAATTCTGTCACCGGTGTTGTCCTCGGATTACACTGCGGTTATCCTTCTATTGTGCTTCGTGTACTAAATATATGGGCGTAGCTGCACTTGCTATTGGTCGTCTGCTCTCCATAATGTTCTTTGAAAATACAGTATTGTCGGTAACCCTTACACTACCAAACCTACGGTTGTGTTCAATAACGCAGTTCTGGTTAAACTCATGACTTTCCTGGCCAGTTATTCACTGGATTTCCCTAGTTTTTGTCTTTTTTGGAAATCTAAGGTCGTTTGGCCGCAGAGGAGAAAGAGCTAGAAAGCTCCAGCTACTTCTCTTTCGTTGCTTCGCAATGTGGAGTGCTTCATATTATACTTGTGATCCGATAACTTCATAAATTCAATTAACAACTTAGGACACGATTTAAATGTCAAGGTATTCGAGAATGAGAAAGCTCTGAAGCTCTTCTTCTCTCTCACACAGCTCCACATTGGTCTTAAATGCTGGAACAGTCGAATTTTCGATTTCTTCGGAATATTCGATATTCAAAAGCAAAAGTACTTCATTTCGAATAAATGGAAAACTTGAATGTTCTAACATTGGAGACCAATACAGCGCCGTAGGAAAGAGAAGGAGAGCATTAGGGCTTTCTCTGCTTGCACATCTTGATGTTTGCATTATTTCCTAAAATGTTAGTTGAAGTAACAAAATTACTCGATTTTCATTCGTTCACACGTGTACTACATATCACGGAGACTGAAGTGGAACCCGGCACCGACAATCTTCTGCTTCTTTTCAACTCATTCGTGAAAGATACTTAGCTAGTGAGTTTTTGCACACTTGTCACGAAGCAGTGTTACCGAAATTCTTGTTTTAGTTGCTCACAACTTGCAATATTTTGATACCTGTGTTCCTGGTTCCTAGTGAACAAATGACACAGAGACTACAGGACTTTGGAAGGCTCGTGCCATTTTTAAAGTAGCTTACTTTAAACAGTTATCCAGCTTTAAATTATCGTTTTGGAGTAAATCTTAAAACACTATAACTGTACTAGGCAAGTAGACTGAAAATGGCCAGAGTGAACGAGGTTTTCACGTCTGCGAGTCTTCCTTCAATATATCTAAACAAATAACTATTATAAAGCAGAGCAAAAATCATATAATGTACACACGTAGTGTTATTTTGTTGCCTGACCTTATCTGAGCCTGTTTCTATACTTCACATTGAGTATGGCACACTGAGCCACCATCGCCAGCGACATTGACCCAGACATCCATTGATATTTGGTGGAACCTTGCTGCCCTTGGGATAATCGATACGTACACTTATCAAAATACACTAGCCTGGAGATCTTCCTTTCTAATATTATAGTAGTACATATGTATCAAAATCGACGTCGCTTGGAAGATTTTACTTCTAGTGCCCACTCCGCGGCTTCTCACTCTAGGAGGTCAAAATCCGAATCCCAGAATTTGTTTGAGTTGATGGGAAGCGCCACCATTTTAGTCCCATTTGTTCAAAGCCAGACAATGGGGAAGAGTAGTGAAACTGATATCTACTACACAGACACATGCCCATGCGGTGTTCAATAACAAAAATTTGGACAATAGTGACTGGGCGATCTGTTGCACTACCAGCTAAAGATCATTACCAGTGATGAGAAATTTATGTGGAACCAAAAGTAAACTAATGATAGAAGCTTTGAATCAATAATTAATTTGCGAAATAGAATGAGTACATATCGCATACTCGCTACTGATGGAAAGCATTATCTGACTGGTTATACTTCACACACAGCATCTACAATTTTTTTCTTTCTTTCAAATTATATAGACCTGTGGGCAACTGAAGAGCACCGTTCCACCTCAGGATCCTTTTTGTGATTTCAAACAGAGGAATCTCCAGGAGCTGGTGATCCCAACGGCATATATTATTCCGTGCAACACTGCCGAAAAGAATCATCCCGAGACATAACTTTGGGGAGCTTCTGGGCGGAGCCATGGCTGGACAAAGCGGTTTTGGCGTCATGAACACCCCGCTAGTCATACATGCAGCACAATTTTGATCCTGTGAGGGGAGATTATGAACTCTCACAAGGAGTACGAACTTTTCGGATTTTGCGCTCCTGGGAGTGTATTATTTAGAAATCTCGTCCTCCCGTCTTGGCCCCGCCCGCGAGCTCCCCGAGAACTGAGACTCAAAAACTAGTTTCTTTGGTAAGTTAACCAGGAATTACATATACCATTGTGATCAGCAGCTCCCGGACATGTTTTGAATGGGGATTCGGATGTCAGAAAGGATGCTGAGCTGTGACGGTGCTTTTAAGCGCGTTTAGTGGCTTCTCCAGGGTTTTCTCCCGTTTTGAGAATGAAATTGGAACTCTCCTTCCCTAGAAATATTTACAAATCCAATTGTGAATCGAATCCAGTATTTTCTGTGATTTGATAATTGTGATTTGATGAATACTGACATTACTGTGTGTTTTTAGGGCAATTTATATCAGGTGCGTGCGTCAGTCGCGCATCAGTCGCACGCATCCATTTGCAAAGGATTTTCGATGAAGACCGGTCAGCACGGCATTTACATCCTCAATGAAAAGAACGCGCGGCCGTCGCGAGGCCGTAAACGCGTGCGTCTGAGCTGCGACTGCGATGCGACTTCAATGCGACTGTGCCCTATTCTTCATCATATAGACGCACGCGCGTCAGTCGCACGCATCCAGTATAAATTGCCCTTTTGTTCCTACTGTCATTTTTGTGCCGAAATTTGAGACGTTGTGCTTGGAATGCTTACTGCTTCCAAATAATGCAATTTATTGAAGTTGATATTCGTTAACAACAGATGATGGACATCTAGGAGAGGCTGCATAGTCCTTCATCTACGCTGCAGACAAACTTTCCACGGCAGTCGGAGTCCTTCTTGCATGGCTCACCAACTTGATAGATTGGCTTATTCACAGGGTGTCCTGGCCCACTTAACAGGTATGATTAGTTTGCTGATTACCACTTTCCACAAAAGAAACATTGCTCATACGTGGGCGTGCTGAGGCAGTGCACATATTTTCCATCGTCACATTTGTGAATGACGCAGCCCAGTTTGTAGCTGACGTCCTTGGCCATCTAGAAATTATTGGAAGTAGTTAAGGATGGACGAGTCTCAAGTAAAACATTTTAACTTACTGCAACGTAGTGTATTACTGGTTTCAACGCGCCGCCGTCCTTGTTGTAATATCCCCTATGGAAGAGGTCAGGAGTAAATATGTTCGATTCTCCCACTCCGTTATTCTTTAGTTCACTCCACCATGCTGTGGTTGCCTCCAAATATGAGAGTAACGCAGGATGCAAGTATTATTCAAGGCAGAGTGCTATGTGAAGTGTTCTACAGAGAACTCCAAACGGCCCTGTGCAAGGGGTGGGGCCGCGGCGCGGCTCTCTTGGGCAAAGACACAGAAGTTTTGCATGTGGCTCTGGTTTCTCTGATTCTGCCAGCACCGTACAACTCGGGTGCCACGCAGCGCCGCGGTCCCGCCCCTTGCACACGGCCGTTTGGACTTCTCTGTAAGCAGCTTCTTACTTCATCAGCTGCTGCCTCATCAGGCACTGACGGGCTGGAGACCTTATGCATGTTCCAGTTGTGAGAGTAGATCGGACGGGTCGCGGATGGGCATTTTTTCGCCAACTTGAAGGCTATCTTCTCGGACGGACAGTCATATATCTATAACTAACGCCCCTAAGTGTGGTGTTTGTAGATTTATGTGATAGTCGTCACTGTACGAACCATCTTTAGCATTTGCTCGGCCTTAGGAGCGTTACCTCCAGCGGCATCGGGTTCCAGGCCTCTGGCTGCGCTCGACCTGCAACTTCGTGCAAACATTCAACGGTATCTAATGTATTTCTAATGCTGATGTTTTTCCTTTCAAGCTCAGTCTGTTTCAAAAGTGAATTATGCAGTGTATTCAAGCGTTGTTCTCGTTTTGCTTTTTTAAATAGTGTCTTATTTCACTTTATGCTTGTATTATATTTCACACGTCCAACAAAGGAAGAAAGGAAAAAAATATTATTTTTATATGCTAATGAATCTCACCTGTATGCGTTGTACGTGTCCAAGAGATGCTTCCTCAACGCTTCCGTCATACCAGACTCGTCGTTGCATGCTCTTTCGAGAGCTTCTTCTTAAAAATTCAACATTAATGTGAATTGTTTTTTTTTATCATGAAGAGTGGCAATGAGAGGAAAACAGCGTCAAGTAGGCACCTTTTTGCTTATAACCTGGTTCTGGCTTCCCTATGCAAAGACCAGAAGAACCACATTTCGATCCTTCGTATGTCGTGCAGTCTTGGTCCTTTTTGCAAGGGTTTCCAGGTTCATACACGACCCTTTCATCCTTTATTGCGCTGAAAATTAGCTGCTTGACTAACCTAAGAGTTGTTCGGCTAATTCGTTGAAAAGGCTTACTTATTATCATACGCGCAGAGGAAAACAGTTTTTCCTTTTATCTTGTTGTATGAACATCCGATCTTTGTATTCTTTCCGTTTGCCATCTAAACAGTAGAAATTATCTTTGGCAACAGGAAAGATTTAAAGTGCCTTAGCTCTAGTTGTGAACAGAATTGGTCTAATTGGGCGAGCTCGCGATTTATGATTCTCGGTATCAAGTTCAACTAAAACAGGGCGAATATTTTTTGCTATACCGCATTTAAAATCACAGTAACAGTAGAGAAAGTGCTTTAGTCACCGCGCTCGCCATGCAAAAATGTGCTCAATGTGGAATGTGGCAAATTTTGATGAGCAGCAGGAGACCGTAACAAGCCATTTCGATACAGGGTATCTTGGAGAGAACTTTCAAGATCCAAGGCTCGACAAGCTTCACTTCCCGTGTTTCAGGTTTACCGAGGCTGTGGTTTTCAATTACTCTGCAGTAAGCCAGCACACTTTTAAAAATATGGGACTACGGTCGTAACCGCCTCGAGCAGTGCAACATCTTCTCTACTTTAATTGAAAAGGTACGTTTTTAGATTCCTGAGTACGTAAAGTACGTTCCATAAAACCTACTTACGTTTGCCCAATCATCCATGCTAAACTGCATGTCTTCCTTGATGTAACGATTCTTTGCGTCCGTCATGCCGTACTTTCGGACTTCATTCCACCAGTTGCCAAGTTCATCCATCACAAGCACCTCTGACGTCTTTGGATATTTCGGGCAGTGGTACCTTAACAAAAAACATATGTATTTTCTTTATTTCTGTGTCTATCTCGACTACCTTGTTCCAAAGTTTATGCCGTAGCCTTCTAAGTCGGCCAAATTCTCAGGGCAGACAGCAATAGCTGCCTCTGCTTTCTTCTCCAGTCCACAGCACCATGACTAAACTTTTGCAAAGATGAATCTTGTTCCGCTGAATTCATCCTTCTATCACTAACCACTTCATACATATTCTTAGCAGGGGGCAATCGGCCAGTCTTGTTTCGTTCTTGGCCCTTCGCAAGCCTAACCCTGGCTTGATTGTGGAAGTCAAGGATTTTCTTACGCATTTCATCGGTTATTTTTCCATCACAGCCAAAGGCTGCAAATAAACATTTTTGCTAGGAAAATGAAGGATTCTAGCCGAACTTACACTTGGGAGCTGCTGCTACATTGCAGACGAATAACACTAGCACCTAAATTAGATTATGAAGCGAAAAGACCTAGTGTTTTAGTTGCAGAGTACTGAACTAACCGCTAGTAGTGCTAAACTGGAGACAGTTGCCATCTTGACTGCCGAAACCGAACAGATACCACCAGATTCTGTTCGCTCCTTTTATATATTAGACACCTGAGGTTGACTTAGCTATCACAACGGCCACTCTTTAAACCATAGGTTGTGTCAATTCCTTCAGCTAGACTGTTTTGCAGACGAAAATTTGTCATGAGCCCTGCACTTAAGTTATACCTAATGTCTCATTCCTTTATATTATAGGACTATAATTGCACCTGTGGATAACTATTAACCAGCTGCCCTTCAAAGCGTTTACTGAAAATTTTGCACACCACATTTTGAAAATGTGCACCCTTAACGTTAGGTAGGTGAAGGCTTGTTGATCAGTTTCAGACAATGGCACGATGAAAAAATCTTGTTCTTAGCAACTCTTCGCAGTGATCCTACTGACTTGAAACTGACATCTTGTCCCATCGATGAAAATGAGCCAATGGTGGAGGGGGGGGGGGGAGCGGGCATAAATTGGTAGCCAAATTTCCGAAATTTCTTTGCAGAATAAATAAAAATCTTGTATCAGTTTATTTTCGTTTATTTTTTAAACATATATTGTTAATTGCTTAACATTCAAATTGATACTCCTATTAGTTTTATTTTAGATCCCCAATGTGGCGGAGACGCTACTTTTTCCCATGCCACCCTGGCTTCCGGCACTGAAATGAACCTATCGTATGATGGCATTTCCGAAATTACAGTCAAACTGAGTAATACACTTCTCAACAAACTGCTTAGAATATGAGCTTGAGAGGTGAAGTAAGCTAGAATGTATTATTATTCATCAATACTCTTCTACATTTCTTCCATTTCAAATGAATGAAGATGAAAAATATACTCAAACTCCCTTTTTGATGTATTACTCTTTATGTATATACATACTCTGCCTCCTTAAGGCAGTGTCTAACCTCATTTCGATTCGATGTTAACAGATTTCGGACCAGCTCGGTGCTCTGATTCCAGTGATATACGTGAAATGCTCCAAAATAGCCAATATTTTCTATGGGGCCCAACCCACTGTGTTTTGTACCAGTAGTCCGTGATTAATTCATAAAGTAAACGCATGTCACCATTTCAAAAACAACTGCTGTCTGTTCCACGAATCTTGCCACTTGACCGGCTACCAAGATGAGGTAATTCTCTCCACTTTGTAATAGGTGAGACATGTTTTAGCGCGCTTCCGGTGATTGATAGGGCCTAATCTCCTTCTAAAATGTTAGCTGACGCGGCCTTCTTGTATCATAGCCATTGTTTCTCATCACTTATGAGCCTCACTTTGGTGTTGGGAAAAGGAAGAAAACCGTCGCTACCTGGCCTTTCAATCGTGAAGGACACCCGTGGGTCGAAATCATATAAAAATTAAATTATTATGTAAAAATTATATTAAAATATGTCCTATACTTTTGATGCACACTGCATTACGTGTACCATTCATTGCTGTTGGCATCGCACGGAGACTGTATTGCTCGAGAACGATACCTGAGGTGAGACAATGTCTTTCTCCAGTTTGTAGGCGATTTTTCCATCATATCATCTGCCAGATAAGTATGTACGAGCACGTCGCATCTGCCCCGAAGCTGATGTTCGCTCAATGAGTGTTCTCTGAAGTGGTGTTAGGAGCGTGACCTCGATCGGTTTACTACGCAGGCACAGCATCGGCAGCTGCTTCGTAGTACTCCATTGAATTTGCACTTTTTAACAGCTGATGAACACTTCATTGCTCCTGGCCATTCATTTAATTTACCTAAAACCGGCTGTTTTTGAGTTTAGCACCTACCAAGAATAGATGGTCAATTTTTTCAGAAATTTTTTCGTAAAATTTTGTAGTTGAACCCCTTTTACTAGCTCATTGTCTGTATTTTTTCCTTTATTAATGTTTTTTACACATTTATTCTCAGTTGTTTGTTATCAAAACTGATATTTTTCATCAATTTGGTTCTAGAAATCCCGGCCATCCTGGTCCCCAAAGCGGTGGAGATCCAAGTTTCTTTCTACAACGCCCCCCCCCCCTTACCCTTCCTCCTGGTTGCATATTTATGCTTCCACCACTGGCGCGTATCTATGTAATATTTAGAAGTGGGAAGAAAACAAACGAGATAATCTTATGCCATAATACTTGACGCTTACTTCCTTGCTGGCTATATTTTTCCTCCTTAGTAAGTGGGTTTTTCAGGCTCCTAAACTCTCACACGTCGTTGATTTTGTGTTTAAATGACTCTAAGGATGGCTCTTGAATTTGATTTTTCTAAAGGTGTGGTAGCCTACCTTGCCGTTTGCAATAATTTACGGACTAAGTGCCTCCAGTGTCCATCTATTGTCGCCAGATTTTTCAACTGTCAATTCGTTGTAGTTTTCTGTAGATATCTTTGATGAGACGAATTACCCAAATTCTTTTTTTTCTAAGTCTGTTTCAAAGCCGAATCCAAAGTCTTCTCTTCTCTCCATGGACCTTTCCGATGTTAATGGCATATGTTTATTTAAATCCTGTAACGTCAACATTTCACAGCCAAAGTTAGAGCAGGAAGAATGCTGGTGTTGACTGCGTGCGATAATACCGTCGTACGCAGTAGCCGTCATTGTCAACAATGGAAACGCGCCTTTCTTCCTCGATCGCTGCGAAAACACGAACATTCACCCGAGACAGTTGTCCGTCGCATCGCATGACCAAGTCGCAGCTGATCTGCTTCAACAACTCCTTCTCGTGGTTTGCACTTCTAGAAATTGCGTAGCGTTCTGCTCGTAGGAGTAATATTTATGCCGCAAAAATGAAGGAGCTTGGATACTTTTCGGTGCTTTCTCGTGTTCTTCTTTCTTTCTCTAATTTTTTTTTGTGATTTTCTTTCCTCTGTGAGCTAGGGATAATGTAAGCTTCATTGGGATGTAATGGCGAGAAACTCCGCCATGATCATGAATTTCTCTCTTTTGTATCTCTTTGATTTCACTCCCTCCTATATTTGATTAGTCTATTTGTGTTTATTTATTGCTTTCTTTCGCTAAATGATTGAGAATGCATATCTGAGAGATGCAAATAGCACGAACAACCCAAAATTCTGCAGTAAAGTTACGGAAAAAGGTCATGACTTCTTCTGACTCTACTTGAGCTGGTAGTAAGCCATCTAAGCTCACTGTGTCATCTATTTTTACTGATTTTTACTGAATTCCCTTTTCGTTTTCTTTTAGATCGGAAAAACCTTATTGTTATCTCTACATCTTATTCATAATCTTGAAAAGCACTGCCAGAACGCCATATTGCTGAGAGAAAAGGGAAGCAAGTGCTTCTCCTTATATTCAATTCGTCCATGTTCTCGCAGAATAAAGCACGAGTTGTTGTATTTGCAGATATTTATTCACCAGCATAGTAATCTAGTTTTTTTTCTTGGTAGTATAAGTCAGCTGTCATTAAATGCTGGTTCAAAACAATGTCGACAGAGCTTCCAAGCTGACCCAGCAATCTTTAGTGATGACGCATGTGATGTGCTACTCGTGCATTCTGTGCCCGTATTCACGAACATTCCCAGAAAAATTCTCACTTATTCGCTGAATGGGATGTGTTCTTCTGAGAGAAAAAAAGGAGACTTTATTTGAGCAACTTAATAAAAGAAACCAGTTAAAGGCAGCACCCACGGAATTTTCGGAGTTGATCTTCTTCTTTCACACTCGTCCTCCAGCACAAGATGGTTTTTCTTTTTCTAAGACCAAATCAAGGATTGATCGCTTTTCCATCGGAAGAAAGAGGATGAACTGTGTATTAAACGTGTTGATGATGTGCACATCACACGTAATTTTGAAGTTTAGGAAATAGTCAGAAACATGGAGTTAGAAAAATTCGTAGACCCGTGT
Source organism: Ancylostoma caninum (assembly GCA_037903475.1). Classification (NCBI taxonomy): domain Eukaryota; kingdom Metazoa; phylum Nematoda; class Chromadorea; order Rhabditida; family Ancylostomatidae; genus Ancylostoma; species Ancylostoma caninum. The sequence goes on along the minus strand of JBAJFG010000615.1, from coordinate 1,664,107 downwards.
TCCGGAAGAGGAGGAAGGATGAAGACAGGGGTTTCCCTCCCATCTGTGAGTCCACCACTGCTATATAAATGTTTATGTAACGTTTGAAACTTAACGTGGATCAAAAGTGCTGTTCATGGTTAATAGGCCTTAAAGAAACTAGCCGGATTTCCGTATTTTTATCCTACAAGAAAAATCCAATATTGAACGCTTCTTTTTTTTGAGAACCTTTTGGAAGTTCGAAAGAAAAACAGTCACGCTGCAGCCGTGACCACTTTTTGCTTCAATTGCCACGTGGTTCCGAATAGATTCATAACAGAACGGTGGTATTCGACACTCTGCTGCCTTTCTGCGAGAAAATCCTTGACCTATGTTCCTGCGAAATTTCGTCTCCACATTTACTATTTAATTTCATCTAACAATTCCACGGAGTTGCCTAAAAATCAGCTCTAAATGTCATGCTCCCCTTATTCCCTAGGGAATTCAGAACTTTTGCCGTTGTATAGCTATCAGTCTTTTTTCATCAAGTACTGATCGGTTAGATTTTCGAGAAACTAAAAAAAAATCTTCTTCTTTGGTTGAGATGCACTTCAATTACCATTTTCCTTCCGATTTCGTGTGAAAGGAGTGGTTGTTTTGCCAATGATTGGTAAACATTGCAACTGTTGAGCAAGTTGGATTCCATTTTGTTCAGCATGGCCGTATTTGAGGGACTTGATGTGTCGAAAAACATTAAGTGAAAGTAATTTAAGTTTGCCGTATAGATAGACTTTGCTAGGATCTGTGAAGCGTAAGCAGGTTGAGAAAGGCTCCAATAAGTGGAAAAAAACCGATGCGAGGTTTTCTGATAGAACAGAACTTGAAAACTAAACTTATCCAAGTTTCATACGCTGGATTTTAGCTACCAGCTGGAACAACAACATTTTCTCGAAGGGGCTATTGTATTGGCCGCGTGATCCCACGTGGTGGGTGAATTCTGTGTGTTTTATTCCTATTTGTAGCGTATTTGTGGCGGTTTCATCCGGTATGAGCTGTTCATCCACAGATCCTACATTCTGAAGAGGAACGACAGGTGTCCTCGCTGCAAGGCAGGAAAACAGTCTCGTGCAGCGAGCAAATGCTGACCAAAGTCTGTTGGCCAATTGCTAAATGTACTTGCTGGAAAAACATCCGGTCTAGCTTTGTGAAACGTGACTTTTCTTTTCATTGGAACTTGGCGAGCTTTTTGGTGGAGAGGTGTTGTGAGAATTTATTTGAATTTGATGTCCAGTCATACTCATGAAAAGACGGGATGAATGAAGTCTCACTTGTTTGCATTCTTGTTTCACAATACTTCATTTTATATCTTTCGAGCTCTTTGAGTATTGTATGGTCCGCCGGTCTGGAATACAGGAGGTCATTCATGGTAGTAGATGCCTTTAATGTGGACAAAGATCATCATGCTTTCTGTATTTTGAAAACGATTGTCCCTTGGATAATTTTATAGTCGCCCTTCCATCTCAGTCCTATCTTTTATCCCCCTCTATGTTCTATCCCATTTTCCTGAAATTCGAATATGAGCCGAATTTCTCGCAATTCTCACAGATCAGTTCCTGTCGTCAGTTTTTTTTTCTTTTTTTTTTCGTCCATTCCGAGCAAGGACTAGACCGTCAGTTCAAGTGCCACGAAGCCCTATCGCAGCTGCTTCCTTTTCCACATGTCTTCACCTTGGAGCAAGTAACCTTCAGTAGCAATTCTTTCCAGAAAGATCTCATCATTGTGCCCATCAGGGCATTGTACCCACATCTGTTTAGGTTGTTGGATACCATTTGTAACTATTTAAGTCACCCTGTTCCATCATCTGCATAATTTCCAAAATAAATCCGCACGTGCAGTGCACTAATGGCCACCACGGCGCCCCTCTCATGTACCAGAGTGCACCAGTCATCGTTACAGGTGTTAATGTTTTTTTCGTAGTGTTAATGTTTTTTTTTTGGTAACGTCCACCATTATACATCCGCATAGTCTGGATGTAATAACTCTATACTACTCTGCTTGTCCTCGTATCTCACAAAGGAATTAAGAATGTTATTCCAGAATATGAAATATCTGTTCCGGCCAAAGTTGCACCTATATATCATGCATAGTTTCGGCTGCAGATAGAATTTTTTACAATATTGGCTGATAGGCAGCTCATTCTAGTTTTTTAAACTAAGAACATGGAATTTAGCAGTTTCAATCAAGGCTTTTGGCCGGATTGTTAGTTGGTTGTACTCGTATACGCAGCTTCAACAAATTGCCGGATCTTTTTGGCGTTGGGGAGAAAGATTATTCAATTCGAATTTCAGGCTAGGATAAGAATTATCATGAGTCAATCCTGAGTACTTCATTCAGTATTACAGTTTCTCATGTAGGGAAGAATACCATTACAGAAGGCAACGTACTAACTACATTCTGCAGTAACGTACGCACGCAGGGGTATCCCCTGAGAATGGGTAGCCGAATTTTTGAAATTTCTTCATAAAATAGATAAAAATATTGTGTAACATTATTTCAATGTTTATTTCTTTCATTATTTTTAGAGTACTTATTATTGCCTGTTTCACATTGAAATTAATATATTCACCAATTTTACTATTCCGTCAGGATCGGTGTTGCCACTTTTTTTCGCACACCCTCTATCCCCCCCCTCCCTTCGCTAACAACTGCGTCCCGCGCTGTGATTCTGCTATATATGGAACAATAAATGATTATTTTTTTCCGCCACGGTAGCTTCATCATGATGTTGTGTCACAAAATTGTTGGGCAATCTGCCCTTTCAAAGTTATTCAGCGAAGAATTGGCTACTTGTAAACAAGCACTAACCTAGGGAATTGCCGTATTCGCATACTACTATTTATGCAGCTGCAGATAGAACGTTGTTATTGAATCCGTCCATACGCCGCTGTGATACATAAACAGACAGAATGAGCTCTCTTCCGGCTACATACATAGTGTTCATACCCATCATTATTCATAAAAAAAATTCATGCAAATGCAAACCTTGACATACCTTCGCTTCCACTTAAAAGACACAGCTTCAATTTCATCATGTACCACAAAATCATGCATGGTGAATGTGGTCTCAAGTTGAGACTCTCAACCCCGTGGACTTATGCAAATTCAGGTCCTCCATTACAAGGAAAGGGTCTTCCAAAATAGTTGTTCCGAGAGCTTGATTGAAGTGCAAACCTCATTTCTTTCATTTCTTCACATTCAAGGCACTGCCGGATGAAACCCTTAGTCTCTAGAGTAGTCTCTAGAGTTCATTACTACCCCAATATGTACTATTCTTTCTTTTATATTTTTTATCTTTTTGATGGTGCTCTCAGTTGATTGTACTGTTTTTGTTGTTTTTCTTAGAAGTGTTTCGTTGCTGGCATGACACAGCTCATGTAATAAATATGTAAAAATTTGTCTCTACCAACGATCTATCGTAAACAGAGAAGGCTATCAGAGTGGGCATTTGTAATGTTTTCGTACATAACGCGGATCTTCGTCACATCTGGGATTTGTTTCAAATTACCTCCTTTTTCTATTCGTAATGGTTCCAGTTCAACAATGCCCCATTATACTTTTTTTTACTGTTCCCTCATCCAGTCCGTCCACAACGCTAAACTCCCGTGAACGACTGTTTCTTCTGTTGACACTAACTGGTACCCTGCTATTCGTGGAGTTTGTAGTGAACTCGGACCGGTCTCCTCAACGGCTTTGTACTCAGACCAAACTTTTTATTCTGTTAGGATCCACACCTGCTGTGGACTGGAACTCCACTTGTGATAGATCCTCAGTTTTGGCCAGTTATCCTTCAAAGTTGTCTAATTCTCGAAAATATTTGAAATTTCTTCAATTTGTGGTTTCTACCACATTCTATGGTTTTCCACATCGATTCTGCGTTGCTTCTTGCATACGTGAACAAATGTCTGTTTGATTTCGAATTTCCATTGAATGAAAGTACGTATAACCTTTGCTAAAGTACATCCTATCGATCTATATTTTCTACATTAGAACTTTCACGTCCATTTTCAACCATTATGGTAATTTTTCTAGAATTGTGCTACCGCATTGCTTGAGTGGAAACATTTCCTCGTGCTTATAGCAGGGAAAAGACCCAACACTACTTTTGTTGGACTTCGTTACCAAGTCTTTAGTTCTTTTAAGTTTACGAGTATTTAGTTTTGCCTGGCTGGTACTCCTGTTACATCTACATATTTCCTAATTGTGTTGTCTTCACAGCTTTCTGTTATCTTGATTTCTCCGTGCATCTTGCTGTTTTTTTTTTCCAAAGCATTCATAACACGTGCAATCTACCAACTGTCGTCCGAGCCAGCACTTTCCTGACGCCAACGAAACCCACGCCACCCGTCGATAGCTCAGTTGGTAGAGCGGAGGACTGTAGAGTCGCAGCTATCCTTAGGTCGCTGGTTCGAATCCGGCTCGACGGAGTGTTTTTGCACTTTTCTTTCTGGTCATCATTTCACTTGGGAAGTTCAACGTAAACCATTTAAACCCTATTATTTCCTTCACTTGTTCCTATAAGATCTGTAGTTTTTCTCACATTCTTATTTTTAGAGATCATCAATTTGTGCTTTCTTTTAATTGAATTTTGAATACATGGGAGCATTTCCACAGAGTTCTTCAAAAAAAAAAAGCGTAATCGGAGGTGTAGCTGATTATTTTGATAATGTACTCATTCCAATTAGCAGTGCTTCACATTTGTATGCTTATTTTTTGTAGACATCTTTATGTCGTGAGCTTTTGGCTGTATTGCACTATCCTAAAATCATCCTGAAGTTCTAATTTTGCCTACATAGACAAACAAGTTGAGTTCTTAGAAAGCTCGTTGTCAGCAGGTTATTGCATAGGTATACTACGGATGCTTACCTCACCAAATACTATATATAGTATTCATCATTACTATTAGGTTGTCCCACAAAAAAATGGCCGCAACCTAGTAATGAATTTTTGGAAGTTCATAAATCCATTATTTCAGAAGCTAGATGGACAGACTTTGAACAATTATAAAGAGCAAGATCTGCTCTATCCGTATCCTAAAAAGGACTCCTCAGTTTCCCTTTCTTTGGTTTCTGCAGACGAAATTGTAAGATGAGGCAAAACATGGTTTTTGTGTTCTCCCAATTTTTAGGCCATTTTTTCGCCAAGAGCCAGATTTGGTGTTAGCTTTGCATCTGGCCAGGTAGTCGTGTTGTAAGCGCGCAGAAGCTGTGACTAGAGAAGCACTTCCAGAACGATGCGAGTTCTCGAATTTGACCAGGTAATGGTCACGAAACTTGTCAGGAACGAAAGCATAGTTCTGGAGGCGAGACGAGAGTTCTGAAACAGTCCACAAAAATGTTAGCAGCCAGGTTGGGCGCAACTAAATCACAGGTCGTCCTGCCTTCTTGACAGCCAAAAATGGCAAAAAATGGGCAAAGTGGATTTTGAACAAAAGCATTGCTGGTCACTGCTTAACTTGCGACACCACTTACTTTAGTCCCTCTAAAAAAACATTGTTGCGAAAATTCCCGGAAAACTGGGCCACTTTGAGTGATGAGGAGACACCGCTTATTAAAATGGAGTTTTGTTTTGTTTGTTCCGCTGAGGGAGATCTGGATAAGTTCAATAAACCTCGACATCTCAGAAAAAGGTGATTTTTTTCTGATAGATGAAATGTTGCTCGAAGTGTTCGACAGTGACTAAACCAGGGCACTAGCAGGATTTACCAAATGCCTAACCTATTACCATTTTAGGCTTGGCTTTGAGATTCGATTGGAAATGCCTCAGTTCTGGTGAGCCGAAGAAGTGCATGTCCGCTGGCGGCGCGGGCAAATCCACACAGGTTCACATCCTACCACGAAAAATTTCACTGAGTGAGACGTTAGATCTCTCATTGTAATATAGTGTTGGCCAGACCTTTGCCTAATAGGGTATCTTTTCGAGCTAGCGCTGAATCCAGTTTTCGGCTAGAAAACTCATGCGAATCAATGGGTACTGAAAATTGACCTTTCGCACTTCGTTGAATCCTGTGATTTCGGCTTTCTTCCTTACATATGTTCCACTGTACTGCTGAAATGTGCAGGAAATGCTGATTATAACACTTTTTATTTCAAGGGAAAATCTCAAGTTTGAGCTGAGTTACGCAGCTTGGAATGCGCACCTCCAAAACGGCCATTATTATGGGACAACCTAATAATATGGTTCATCAGCAAATCTCACAGGGAATCTCTAGCATAAGCACTTTATAGGATGAATACGTATAAGGTGTGGTTGGATGAAGAGGGGAATCCGGTTTGGATCTCGGGACTATCCCCTTCATTGTTCCGACTCTTCGCAGACAAATCTTGTATAACGGCACGTGACCACGGGAACTCCTCATTTTCTGAGCCCTACTAAACTGTTTAAAAGGGATTCAGCCAAATTCTGCTAGTTTTAGCACTAGCCTTATTAGAAATGCGTTGTTCTCTAAGGTTGTATACATGTATTTTATGTTTTTGAACTCTATCGAATGAGTAGTAGAACGGTTTTTAATGGAATAATTAGCAACCGGTACGCTAGCCGTAGACTCTATTTTGTTGGCCAACTAACTGTGCATAGTAGTTATTATGATCTTTCTGCCTAAATGTAGCTAGTTTAAAAGAAAACATAGCAATGCAATCATTGCTGCATATGATGCTCTTTTTGATGGAGTGAAAAAAGAAGGTCAGTAGCTGGTGAGCATTCTTGTGTTAGAACCAGAACCCTAGTAAGGACGGTTCCATTTTTCTACTCCAATACATACAAGCCCAGACTTTAAACGGTAATTACTATTTCAGCAGCACCTTGCATGAGAATATTATTATTATTATTATTATTATTATTATTATTATTATTATTATTATTATTATTATTATTATTATTATTATTATTATTATTATTATTATTATTATTCACGGCTTTCAAGGTTTTGAAGCGTGCACTTCCGCGCTTAATTTTGTGCCTTTTTGAAGCTCTAGTAGTCAGCTTTCACTATCGTCCTCACGAGAGGAAACCCCTGCTGCAATTAGAGCGCAGAGTACTCTGCTTCATAAGTTGAATATCCCTGATAAGGAGATCTACCTAGGAGAATACTTGCCGATTAAATACGAATAATTCTAATGGTTTTAGTCATATCGCTAACTTTGCAGCAAGTTAATGACCGAATGGTGGAAGTCAGCACAAATCCTTATGCAGCTTATCAATACGCGACTCCTACTAATTACCAAGGAATTTCCATCGCTCTCTAGACTGGTTCCATCAGTTGGAAAAATCTATGTAATTTGTTGAAAATGCACTTTTTTCGGACGTAAGAACTTCGAGGTTTTCGGATATTTTTTGTATCTTCGCTACTCATCGTCGAATCTCGAAACAAGTAATGCCATTAAAATCTGTCCTAGATGTCACCTAAAAGAGTTATAGCCAAAAATTATGAATGTTTTAGCGTTGCACCCTAACTAGTGTGCGGGGTCAGAGTAATTAACGGATTAATTGAAACCAGTCTGGCCGCCCGGCTAACGCCGGGCTTCCAGACTTCTAATGATGCTCACTTCGCTCGCATAATGCACCTTGAAAGCAAACACAAAAGTGTAAATGGATTGATAAAATCTGCATCCTTCCACGCAGTTCTATCGAGAAACACTTGATCCCGTAGGTGGTAGCTTTTCCCCATGAACGAAATTGGGCTCTTCCATATGAGCGAAATTAGTGGCCGTAAAGGACTGAGTGCAACCAATTCAGTGCAAATGTTATCTTGAAATGATTTAGGCTCAACTGGTTGTTGTGGTAATCCAAGTGATAAGGGTCCACCGGTGCATATAAACGGAAAGGAAGGAGTGGTTCATTCAGACACAAACGGAATGGGAAGAGAACACGGATACGAAAGGAAACAATGTACATCTAGGTGATTTAGGTAGGGGGTCCCACCGAAACAGGATAAGCGTACCCCTCATGCAGGAATAGACCCGCCTAGCGAATTCCTATTACTTGTGCAAGCCGGCGCACCCTTGTCACACCGTTGGAGCCGACTCCAGGCGTTTCCCCACTTTTGGACGCCGGCGCACTCTTTTCTCACCGTTGGACCGGACTTCAGGCGTTTACCCACTTTTGGACGTCGGCGCACCCATATCACACCGTTGGACCCGACTCCAGACGTTTCCCCACTTTTGGACGCCGGCGCACATTTATCACACCGTTGCACCCGACTCAAGGCGTTTCCCCACATTTGGACGCCGGCGCACCCTTATCACACCGTTGGACCCGACTCCAGGCGTTTCCTCACTTTTGAACGCCGGCGCACCCTTATCACACCGTTGGACCCGACTCCAGGCGTTTCCCCACTTTTGGACGCCGGCGCACCCTTATCACACCGTTGGACCCACCGTTGGACCCGACTCCAGGCGTTTCCCCACTTTTGGACGCCGGCGCACCCTTATCACACCGTTGGACCCGACTCCAGGCGTTTCCCACTTTTGAACGCCGGCGCACCCTTATCACACCGTTGGACCCGACTCCAGGCGTTTCCCCACTTTTGGACGCCGGCACCCTTATTTGGACCCGACTCCAGGCGACGCCGGCGCACCCTTATCACACCGTTGGACCCGACTCCAGGCGTTTCCCACTTTTGACGCCGGCGCACCCTTATCACACCGTTGGACCCGACTCCAGGCGTTTCCCCACTTTTGGACGCCGGCGCACCCTTATCACACCGTTGGACCCGACTCCAGGCGTTTCCCCACTTTTGGACGCCGGCGCACCCTTATCACACCGTTGGACCCGACTCCAGGCGTTTCTCACTTTTGACGCCGGCGCACCCTTATCACACCGTTGGACCCGACTCCAGGCGTTTCCCCACTTTTGGACGCCGGCGCACCCTTATCACACCGTTGGACCCGACTCCAGGCGACTCTTATCACACCGTTGGACCCGACTCCAGGCCCCACTTTTGGACGCCGGCGCACCCTTATCACACCGTTGGACCCGACTCCAGGCGTTTCCCCACTTTTGGACGCCGGCGCACCCTTATCACACCGTTGGACCCAACTCCAGGCGTTTCCCCACTTTTGGACGCCGGCGCACCCTTATCACACCGTTGGACCCGACTCCAGGTGTTTCCCCACTTTTGGACGCCGGCGCACCCTTATCACACCGTTGGACCCGACTCCAGGCGTTTCCTCACTTTTGAACGCCGGCGCACTCTTATCACACCGTTGGACCCGACTCCAGGCGTTTCCCCACTTTTGGATGCCGACGCACCCTTACCACGCCATTGGACCCGACTCCAGGGGTTTCCCCACTTTCGGACGCCGGCGCACCCTTATCACGCCGTTGGACCCGACTCCAGGCGTTTCCCCAGTTTCGGACGCCTGCGCATCCTTATCACACCGTTGGACCCGACTCCTGGCGTTTCCCCAGTTTCGGACGCCTGCGCATCCTTATCACACCGTTGGACCCGACTCCAGGCGTTTCCCCACTTTTGGATGCCGACGCACCCTTACCACGCCATTGGACCCGACTCCAGGGGTTTCCCCACTTTCGGACGCCGGCGCACCCTTATCACGCCGTTGGACCCGACTCCAGGCGTTTCCCCACTTTCGGACGCCAGTGCACCCTTACCACACCTTTGGACCCGACTGCAGTTGTTCCCCCTATTTTGGACGCCGATCAATCCGCTAGCCCACCTCTAACATACTCTATACTGCAATCCCCATCCTTGTCACTCCTCACCCGTCTGGTTCATCGTCCTCGTTATAAAGGCATACTACCCTTCTCCTTCCTTTTATACGGTCCTGTGATCATAAACTTATCTCATTCATTCCGACCGTGGTGAAAACAACTGCCGGCCATTAACATGTCTGAACATGACAAAAGTGGCCCGAAACACCCTTAAATCAAGATAAAAATCAAAATTTACCACGTTTTCGTACATAACTCGATGCGCTGAACACAATGGTGTAGGTATTTTCCGCTTTCGATGGCTGGTTCTCGTGCACACACACACACACACACACACACATGAACTGCCAATTAAGAAGAAGTATGATATTTGCTGACCGCTGCCAGAAATCGGAGGCCGAAAATCCCGCAACTTCCGCGAAAAACGCGAATCCCACAAAAATTCTCAGATTCTACGGCGACGACTGCAGATGTCAGTTTTTGTTCTTATGCGATATTCTAATTTATTTATGACATGTGCTGTTGTTGTCTGGTACCGCACCGATCTGCCGCGCTGATAACTGCGTAGCGCATTTTCTGCACAAAATTTTGTTCAGGTACGTACTTTGCTTTTATTTTTTTTGTCTTTCTCATCACAGAATTTTGCTTTTCACTTCACGGATGCCTGTGATCTTGCAACGCATGTTTCCCTCGATTGTTTTCCGAAGTTTTTAGAAAGAACAATATTCATACTTAGTTTCACTTCTTCTTGATGTCATCTCAAACTTTGAATTTAATTTGGGTTTGCAAATAATTGGCCCATTTCTGGCATATACAGCCCACGTTTACGTATTCGACACTTTCGAGGAAACTATTATCATCCGCACCTATCCTGAGCTATGTACGTCTATTAGGCTCTGCTGCGATGCTATTATCTTTTTCTAAAACGTGTGAAAGTGAAGGGTGTTTCGGCCAAATGGCGTAACCACTTAGGCAACGGTCTCCATGGAGTAATCACAGACGCGTGGTGCTTTGCTGATTTCAGGAAGATGGGAGTCTTTTGGAAATGTTTATCTGTGCTACATTATCAGCAAAAGTCTTTGGCCAGTGCGACAACTACGCCCTATTGACAGCGTCGGCAGAAACGTGTGTGTGTGCATAAGCGGGACAGCCAGCATTGATGTGCATCGCAGTGCTTTTCAGTGAAAGCTATTTTTAGCACCTTTTTCTCACCAATACTTGATGGAGAGGACCGTTTATTTTCGCATTTTCGCAGAATTTACCAAGCGTTCCACAGGAAAGTATAGTAATCTTAAATTTTTGCGAGATTCGAAAGCATCTTATGGACAGACTGTGGTATATGTATTGGTCTTCTACCCGTTGTCAGCTGTTCTGATCTTCAATGATGTGTGCCGCATTTTTTGTGAATTCTCTCGATGATCTATGCTTAGTGAAGATATATTATTGTAAGTTTCTCGCGAGTCATCGAAATATATATGTATGTAGCAGTGGCGGACACAGAACGTGGGCGGAAGGGGGGGGGCGTGGGAAAAAAGTGGGGTCTCCGCCGTTTTGGGGACCCAGGCGGAAAATAAAATTAATAATAATATTAATTATAATAATAAACAATAAATAAAAAATATATTAAAAATAATAAGAAAAATAAACAATTAAAAATAAACTAACACAAGATTTTTATTTGTATTGTAAAGTAATTTCGAAAATTTGGCGACCCATTCTCGGGGGGGGGCGCCCCCCCGCCCCCCCCCCCCTGCGTCCGCCACTGATATATATATATATATATATATATATATATATATATATATATATATATATATATATATATAGGTAGTGCAATCTGAACGTCCTGGACAATTTTCAACATTCAACATAATGTTATACATATATACGAGATCGATAGAATCTCACGAGATGCTAGTAAAGTAAAATGTGAATCATTTACTTTTGGACTTCATGCATACATCCTCCTGTAAATCTGCAATACTGTAGTGTTGTTTCTGTAGTTCCATATCCCTTCTATTTGTCATTGTTTGTCCTTCTTCAAGAACCATTGTAGGCCAATAATGAATGACTCTTAGTTAAAACTGGAATTCAAAAAAAATTGGAGAGGATGAAGGCCTCATATCCAACTCCGTAGCGTTTTCCTGGGAGAAAGCTCAGTGAAAAGAGTAGAGCTTCCACCACGACTCACCCCCAGGACTCATCGGTAAGAAGAAGAAGCCCTGAGCAAAACAAAACAAGCAACAATGAGAAAAAAACCACCAAATGGCGGAAGTACTGGTCGTCGCCTTGATGGAGAAAACGACGAATAGGAATACTAGGAATACAGAAGTTGAAGATGAAAGCTCGTTCGATAAAACTTGAGTAATTAACTCTCAATGTCAATGTAGTTTAGCTTAGTTAAGTTTATCTATGGGATAGATCACAGTGAATTATTTGATTAGCGTATTCTAACAAACAAAGTGGTTATCAACAAATTTGTAATTTTCTTTTTACGGCAGTGAATTCTGCCTGATGAATTCTGCCTGATATCTCATCAATTCTTTCCTTTTGTCTGCAAAAAACCATTGTTTTCATCCTCATTTATCTACGTTCGGATCCCCTGCATGTGTATAGATACAGCTTTTAGTGCGTTTGCTAGGCAACCGTCTCTGATTCCCATAAGCTCTTCCTCCTTTTTTGCTTGCTTTTACCAGTAGAGTGGCTATTGACATTTTTGACGCTTGGTCCCTTATTTAAATTCTCTGAGGCTCTTAACGTTCCATTTTCATCTACTGTTTTTTTTTTGAGGATTGCCTAGTCTTGATTATGCTTCATTTTTCAGATGATTTCTGTCCGCAACTCTTATGTGCTGCTGCTACCACGAAGTCGTTCCATCAGGTAAAGAACTTTTTATTGATATTGAACAATAGGACCTGTGATAATTTCTGAAAGGGTACGAGAAATAGCATCATTCATGGTGATAGTCTCAACCAGACTCTTCATTGAAGCGAATATTGTGACTGAATGAACACCAAGTAGGCTTTCTGGTTACGGATCTTTGAAAAATAATCGGTTTTGCACATGTAACTCAACAATGTTACTAACGAAAGGCATACAAAAACAGCTACTTAGCTGGAGTCAATGCATACGTATGCCCTATGATCCTCTGAGGAAAGCGGTAACATTAATCACAACTTCTTTTCGACTCTCAGTTCAGAAACCAACCGATAGATGAATGTCATGTTGAATTCCATAAAAAAGTGCGGTGTACACCTCGATCACTGGCTTATAATAATACATAAGAGCTTCGGAAATAGTGATCTTAGTGAAGTAGCGTTGGGGTCAAAACTGTGAGAATATTTTCTTCTTTCTTGAAGTCCGGCCACTACGTCATCTAGGCTCTCGGAACTGCTACAGAAGGACCTCAACCATGTCGAATCTCAACAAGAATGTGTCGGATTCGCAATCCAAGTGGTGTTTTTACCGTCACTTGTTAATTTTTGATCGCTAAAGACTAAGTGAACGTCAACACATTCACATGCAGTGCTAGCGTCACACCCCAAGCAGTGATAAGATATCCTGAAAAACGTCTGCCATCACCGCAAATTACGCACAGACTGACCTGATCATTGTCTCAGAGACGCGGAAGATGTCCTTTCAAAACAGGATCACCTTTAGGAAACATTGACCCGTACATATATTAGTTCAAAAATCACCAGACGACCGCGTTCTATACATAGCTCATTCGTTCGTATACCTGTATGAGTAGTAAGAATAGCCTCAAAACGAAACTTTTAACAAATTCCATTGAGAAATAAAGTCGAGAACTCTTCTGCTGTAGAAAACCATTCTCTTGATACCTGCACTTTTTCACGTTCGCGAACTAAATTAATTGAAAGTTGGTTTTTCCTGGACTACATCGAAATAAAAACAGTAAATCTCCTATAATATATGTAACTCTGCAATTCGCGCCTACACAGAGAAGTGCGTACTCCCCTATCATGGTTATTTTTCAAATTGAAGGGCAGTGAAGTCAGCTCTTCATTCATTTATTCATAGTCTGAACTCCAGAAGTGCCAACTGTGGAAAGAAATAAAATTTTGTAAGAAACAGTAACATTCTACTGAAAAAATAGTATGTTTGCTAACGCTAGTTAATAAAAAAGCAACGAAACGCTGAAATGATTGATGATGTTGCCCGCAATGAGTTAGGCTCGGCATTAAAAATAGGCGGTTTTGGTGTGGATATACGACAGAATTTCTGCTAAGGAAAGCCCAGCTATGCATGCATCTGTCCCGGAATGAAGCGCTCAACAGCTTCATTTTCATGCGGCAGAAGGATCGGTAAGCAGCGCAGAGTCTGGGCTTACTCCACATTAGCTGGAATAGAGGATGACCCAGTCTTTTGCACAATGAAGCTTTTGATTTCGGTCCTTTACCTATACTGAGTGGCCGGCAGAGGATGATAGGTCTGTTTCATCGGGATTAACCAGCGTAATGGGTTGACGCCCTTGTTAACTATGGGTAAGTTTGTGAAACGCGTTTACCCTAGATGATCACAATGATGCATACGGCCCGTAATCTATAATATTTGGCGTTGGTTAGGCGTTATGGTATACAGAGCCAACCTCTGGATACCATAACGCCTAATCTGTAACAAAGACGATAGTGCCGAAACCTAGGACTCTAATAAAGAATTCCTTAGAGATCTCAAAGACGCACATACGTGCTGCAGAATAGAGGCACAATGCCGATATTCAAAGAAACTCAAACATCTGAGTAGGAGTGTGGGATAGTTCCTTGTGGGTCACCGGGACTTATCTGGGCCTCAATAGTGAATTCGATGTCTGAATAATCACGAAGTAAGATCATGTTCGTAGAGTCTCTAATTGTTAAATTAATCAAAAATCTGTGGATTCATGTCATTGACCTTAGATGGTAGCGGAACTACTGATCTGGGTTGCATTATGATCACTTCATAGCTAAAGTTACAAGGCACTAGATCTCAGTGCAGGGTAGATTGAGACCGGCGCGCTGAGATGTCGACGAGTTTGTGGCGTAGAGAACGTATAAAGGTCAAAGTCCCTATACTCGTTAAGTTGGTAATTCAAAAATAACTTCTGAAAGCGCGTGTACTTCCTTATCTCATTTACAAACTGACACACAGCAATTTCAGCGTAGCTCTTCTGATTATTGATGGAGAAACTTTGTACTACACTTTGCTTATTTTATCAATTTGCCTATTTAAGGTGTAATAGCCATCTATGGAGAAACAACGAGTGGCGAAATACGTTGTAAAAATTTACGACTATTGTTACTGACATGATTAATGATCGTTGGTACTATTTTTAGCGCGTTATATGGGTCACACTAGGGCGGGCTGCCCTTCCCAAGTGAAAGTAGAGCGACGAGTGTTAACAGAACTATGTACTGTGATCCCACTACCATAAATAACGGTGTAGGCGGTACCATGACCATTGGAAGGATTTCTTTTAGAGAAGAGTAGGATATGAGTGAGATGTAATTATATACTGGGTCCAGGAAGAAAATTTTATCGTGTTCAAGTAATCAAATACGTGGCAGCAATAGAGCGTTCAGAAGGTTTTTTCTAGAAAGAAAACGTTAGTAGGAATGTGTGTATACAGGAAGTAAGTGTAAACAATAGTACAATACCCCAAAAAATTGGTAGGTGTAGCGAAGAACAGGCATGCATTAAAAACCCATGAAACTAGTGAAAAGTAGTTGTCTGGAAAAGCACAGTTCAAGAACTTGCAAGCTGCTTCGAAATATGGCTCACCATTGAATAAAAGCTGAAAATATTATCTGAAGTCAAGACATGTTGGGCCAACCATATTTGCCCTCTATAATTCCATTTATAGTACGTAGGAGTCCGTTCTGACGGATAACAGAAGATACGTATTGATCTTCTTTATCTAAGGATCGATACGTATCTTTCGTTATCCGACCGGATCGCACTCCGATGTACTGTAAATGTGGCTTATTTGGAACATTACGGGTTTCAAGTCACTTAATTGTGCCTCTATAGAAGTCTGCTTGTGTTTCAATGAAGCTCTCACCGCTAGTAGAGAGAACAGCAATAGAGGTACTGCAAAGAAAATGTGGAGCATTGGACCTGCCGCTAAAGATGAGCTCTGCGATTGGCCATTTCATTCAAGTGGAAAATCACAGGCGCACGCTCCACACTCCTCTAAAGATATTGCTGAGAATTCTTCAGTTCTCCCAAAAATAATGAAGACACCATTGTAGAAATCCAAGGCATTTTGTGAAAAAATGGAACGAAGACTAGTTTTTGTCGTCTTAAAATTTCCAGAACCGACTGCATTCAAGCCATAATGTAAAAATGAAAAAAGAAGAAAAAAATTATAATTTTAACGCAGTGGGAAAATGATTTTTTTTACGTATTTAGCAGGTATATCTGTAAGTAACGATACATCGATACATTTGGTGGCTTTTTTCTTGGTTAATGCGCTGCGCTTACTAAGTAGGAGTGCGAGCGCATGATATGTTCAACCCACTGGAATAGATCTTCTGAATATTGTGATGGGCGTGGTCTCCGCCGCACACTTATTTGGAGCCACACGTTTGGTCGTCACCGGGGTGGGATAGTCACGAATTCCCACTGAAGTGCAGAAAAAAAAGGTTTTGCAGCTCTGAATAATTCTGTCAAGAAGAAAGAGAAGCCAAAAAAGCTGTCTGAAACGTATTTAGGGCTCTTTTCCAGAGAAACAATTCACCCCCTTGTATTGAGATAAATTTCCCCAGAAAATGCCTCTAATGAGATCGGCTATGTTTCCAGATGCGGTCGCAATCTATTCGGTGGCCTCTTCTACGGAACATTACCAGAAGACCGTCGGTCAAACATTACGTGCATCGAATGCGAAACAACGCCGGTAAGTATTACCCGACGTCACTGTTGATGTCGTCATCGCTGCTCAACATGGTCGCTCTATGTTTATTTGTAGAAATCTTAGTACCAACACCAAATGACGCCGTTCTGTTAATAATAGGGTTGTTTTGACGCCATGCTTTTAGTCTGGGTACAAAGTTCTTCTCTCTGTCTCTTGTTTTCGTAACGTTCTCTTCTAGTCGGCTCGCACTCTCCGCCCTATACACTCTCCCCCGTCTAGCATCTTTGAAGATCGTTCACGTGAAGCAATGATGTCACGCGCTGAACTTTCGAAGACTTTTCGAACTTCCTTGGCGCAAATTAGGAGGAAGATTTCTTGCACTAAGCTAAATTCTGCCCGTAATGTTGAATATTGTATCATTCACTGTTTTAGTGAAAGAACAGGAATGGAATGGAACAAACATTTCCCCTTCATGCCAAAAGCCAGCTACTCAGCTCCAACACTTTGCGTTTTATGCGTTTTTGCTATAGAACTACTTTTAGAAGTTACAACACTGATGAATCTTCAAATTTTACAACTATTTACGTGAGTGGAAGAGAATATATGGTCTGTTAGCTCAAAGAGGGCCGATGAAATGAGTTTGTCTGCAATTACGAACGCACTGGTTTCTTCGATGTGAAAACGCCACAGGATGCGCCTGGAAGGAGATTTTACTAAAAGGCAGTAGGGAAACATCAAAGTGGAGGGGATCACATCACAGACGCGTTAAAAAAAAATGTAAAATTCAGATCAGTTGGGCGACACCGTGATGAGGTCGTAATTGCAGACAAAGTCACACTTCTGAGCTACCAAACCGTATACGGATCTGCTAAATTTGAACTGCCTTATTTGTTCGGATAATTCGTGTGCATAAAAATTGCATTTACGCGAGGTATTTTGGCTGAGTATGTCTGGAATGCCACCTTTGACCGTTAATGCAATCCCTTATCGGATCATGGTTTTTGAGAAATTGTTGATAGGATAGGGTTTCTCCTTTAAAATTTCCACAACTTATTATTAGCTACGACTTCAGATAGAAGTGGTCAGTCCAGAATTTCCAAGAAAATATGTGCCCGTGACTCTAAAATCTGGATTTCGTCATGTGTGGTGTGTCTAATTTTGGGTGGCGGTCAAGGCGTACGCTGCGACGCGACCGCGCCGCACGCGTACGCTTTTCATGTTCGGGTTATCTCTTCAAATTCTACACACTGAATGAGATCGGTGGCCACCTCTTCACAATTTGTGGGTTCCGATACAGGGTCAAGCGTGTGTCGATAAATTATCAAGGGGGGGTCGTATGGGGGGGGGGGGTGTGTGGAAAGAGAGGGGTCGTAAGGGAAGGGGTCGTGGTCGGGAGGGGGGTGCCTTAGTGTGGAATAGGAGGTAGAAAAAAAAGGTAGAAAAAACGGAAGAAGTGGAACACTGAATCATCCATACACAGAATTTGTTTTGACGTGATTGAACGACTTTAACAGTATGATTTGAGTAGTGAAAGGTGGGGGTTATAGACTAAAATTTTCGCACGTCCGTACTGAAAGTCCTACCCAGTCCTGCAAGCCGGTAAGAAGTCATTTTATGATCCCCACTCAATAGTGCTTTACTTCCAAGTTTCAGGTCTCCAGCTTCAAGAGGAATGATTCAGCACGGGAATTACGGAGATGAGGTTTCGTCGATAAAAATGGCCTTTTTTCCATGTTTTTATCGACGGAGTTGAATCGCGGTGAAAGCAGCTGCGGGAAAACGAGCTGTACAGCCTGAAAGCGCAAACCTTCGACTATTAGAAACCTGAAAAAAATTGGGACCTCAACGGGCCAGATCTTCTGATATTCGTGTCCGACTACAACCATGCCTCTGAACGAGTCAAAATTTTAAGCTGAAATTTTCGCACGCCCGTACTGAAAGTTCTACCCAGTCTTCCACCCCTATAAACAGTTATTTCGTGCTTTACGGTCGATTATCTCGAAGATACTACAAGCGCGTGTCATTTTGCGCCATGCAAAGATTCTAGCCTCGGAGTGGATCGAACCCTTGACCATGTCGATGATGGGTATGGTTGTATTTCGTGACGAATACGAAGGTATTTTGTTTAGAAACTCTGTACGGACGCTTTCAGACTGAAATTCGCTCACCGCACACGCTTTAACCCTCAGCAAAAATTTTAGCCTCGGTAGGGATCGAACCCTTCACCATGTAGATGATGTATACAGATGTTTTTTCTTGATGTGTTCGAGCCTCATTAGTTACGTAAGCAAAATTGCATAGTTAATGCACGTTTTTTGTCCACCGCGTACATTTCAACGTTTTCCAAAAAACTTCCAAACAACTAGATAGATACAAAAGAGCCTCTTTCTCCTTCCTATGCTCTGGCTCCACCACACCTCTCGCAGTACGAACACCTGAAATGGGATATCTAAATATCTAAATTCTGCAAGTATAGAAGGAAATTTGTGTGCAAAGGTGGAATGGGGGTCGTATTTTTGGTGGTTCAAGGGGGGGGGGGGTCGTATGGGGATTGACTGTTTACCATCATCACGCTTGACCCTGTTCCGATACCACTAATCTGTCCCACTCAAGCTCGGAAAAGTTGTCCATATCTACGCAGAACTGCTCGTATCCTCGAAGGCTGCAGCCGCGACGCGCACATGAATCGACCAATCACAGACCAGCAGCGTGCCTCTTGTCACGCAGCCTCTAATTTTGGCCATCGAGATTTAACCTGGCACAAAAAATTGCGCAGGGATTTCTACCACTTCTTTTTATGTATTGGTGATTTTCTAAATCTAAATAGGTTCTGGTAGGTTCATTTAGATCATCAGGGTAAGTATTTTGCGGGTAGTTTTTTTTTCTTCAGAAAGAAATTCCGGAGGCTATATTCGGCTACATTGGATTAACGGAATCCTCAGGACCTAGATTAATGAGCACATTACACGAACCAGGATGGCAGACCAATTTCACCATTTTCCTTCCTGGGATTTTCACTATCTTTTGGCTAGCATACTAATCATTTTTACCTTATTTGATTATCGTCTCGTGAGCCCTGACCTGAACTCTCAAGAGTTTCTACGACTTTCCAAATCCTCATTGGTTCCATGTCTCTGATGGATTCAAGCGAACGCCTGGGGAACACACATCGTTCACGTGAACACCAGAAGCTCCTCCTTCGAAGACACATACTTGTTTTCTGATCGCTGCTCTGCTTAGTGCGTCCCTGCGTCTAACATGTTTTCAATCTCTCGTCCCAGCAGGGAGTATATAAGCCAGGGGTTTCCCCAGACTGACATCAGCCTTTTTGTGCCTTCCACCACTCACTTAGTGTACTGCATTGCCCTTTAGTATATCCTTTGTTCAGCTGTTCCTCCTATACTCTCTCGTTCTTCTCGTTTACACCAAAGCCCTATCCTAGCGCTCAAAAGGCTTTTCTCATACGTAATTGTTGTGTTTCAGATGAAGATTATCGACTCTACCGCCATCAGCAACCGGCTGTTCAGCTCCCCTGTTTACGACCGACAAGACTCCTTCTCAGAGCACTCCACCAAGCCTCTGTGCCCTGAGAGCTTCCGTGATCTGCTTCCTGAGATTGATACCTTCATCTTTGATGCCGACGGTAAATACCTGCCTCCTGCCTTTCGGTAAAGGGATTCTATGAATCTTCAGGCTCTTAATCACTTGTTTTATAGGCGTACTCTGGCTCGGTGAGGATGCAATCCCCGGCTCTCCACGGCTAATCGACTTCCTTATTAAGAACAATAAGCAAGTCATCATTTTGACCAATAATGCAACGAAATCGCGAGCAGTGTATGCCAAAAAGCTCGCCAGACTTGGGTTCAACCGAAAATTGGATAAGGTCAGTAATTTCTTGCTAGGAATCTATTGGATTCTATGGCTCAAAAGGAGCATCAGCCGAAGTTCTTCGTTTCAGAATTCTCTAGTCAATCCAGCCGCCGTTGTGGCTGACACTCTCTACAGAGCGGGTCTATCGAATGGTCGCAAGAAAGTTTACTTAATTGGTGCTAAGGGAGTACGGGATGAAATGGATGATCTCGGTAGGTAATTCTCAATCAAGCGTTGATTTTTTCAAACCCTTTTCATCTTTAATATTTGTTTTTGCAGGTATCCAATATTTCGGACACGGTCCAGAACCACAAGACAATTCAGATGGTAGTGCGTTCATGTTTGACATCGACCTGGAAGAAGAGGTGAGGAGCTGCCCAAATTTCACTGAAGTTATCAGGAAAATCCCCCCAGAGTGAAGAAAATTGTCATATTTTTCAGCCCTCAAAGGTCGGTGCCGTTGTTGTCGGCTACGAGAAGCACTTCAACTACCACAAGCTGATGAAGGCGGCCAACTACCTTCAACAACCCCACTGCTTGTTTGTGGCAACCAACGAAGACGAGACTTGCCCCGGTCCTAACCCCAATATCATAACCCCTGATGCTGGTAAGTTCTACCCCACTAAAGATACTATTTCTCATAAAAATACTACTTTTCCCCTAGAATTATACTCGCTTCAGGACCCCTCGTGGCAGCAGTTCGATGTGCCTCTGGCCGCGAACCGATCACTGTCGGAAAGCCGAACACCCCTGCATTTGACTACATCCGACGACGATGGAACATCGACCCCGAGAGGACGATGATGATCGGCGACAGGACCAACACCGATGTGAAATTCGGTCGTGACCACGGCCTGAAGACGCTTCTGGTGTTGTCGGGCTGCCATCAACTGGAAGACATCATGGACAACCGCATGAACGACCGATTTGACATGGTTCCTGACTACTACGCCACTTGCCTGGGAGCTCTTGTTGTTCCACGTGGACAAGCCTAATTTCCATTAGCTTTCATAGTTGTGTATTTGTATATAATAGTCTGTGATGTTGAAAATTGCTCAAGAACGCTTTCTCCAGGAACTATTCCTGAGCAGGAATGCTCCTTATTGTATGAAATATGTCGATTAATTTTGACATGCTTCCCTGAAGTACGTGTACATATGGAACTTTTATTTGTGTGATATTTTGAGCTATATTGCGATTAAATCTTCATTTTTGAAAAAAAGATCTACACAAAAAAAAACAGAAGTAAATAAGGTGCAGCATTGAGCACAATGCTATAATAGTTGCGGAACTAGCTTACTCACTAGGGAGTTAACATAAAATGACCTTGAAAATTGAAAAAATTAACGTTAAGGGTCCTCATATGTCCATTAGCGTTAGCAGATTCTGGATCACCTTTGTACACGGAAATTCTGAGTTATTCATTATCAACGAGGAACAAAAAACAAAAAAAAAATGGAAAGGAAATTTGATTGCATAATTTGTTCAATTTAAAATGCTCTCAAAAAGAATTATTATGTACAACATCACTGCCTGAATCGAGAGATCTACACAAAACTATTTGCGCATTCCAGTACACCAAAAACTTTCTCCTCAGGAATAGGCAGCACTTTTTTCGTGAATGCACATTGAGTGTAAGGCGTGAATATAGTGTGATCTCCACTAAGCGACAGAAACAAGCTGAAATACTCAAGAGATCTGAGCTACCACATAGCTTGTTCGACACAGTGCAAATGCAAGGTTTACAAACCTGTGAGCTTCTTTGTTCGTGGGTGGGTAGAGCGACACAAAGCTTTTGTACTTTTTGATATCTTTGATCATAGGTAAAACTTCCGCTAGAAGCGACCTTGCTACGTCCTAAAAATGGCTCGAACTATGAATTTTTGATTTTTTCTTTGCTTTCGACTGCTCACCTCATTGTCTGCATAAAGCGGTGCAGTAGAGAGATAATTGGCTAGCACAGAGCGAACGCTGCAGAACCCAACGATGTTACCAGAATGATCCAAAGCTACCTAAACAGGCCAGATAGTGGAGCAAATCGTCATCAGAATTACAGGATTCGAAGCTTATGATCTCCATTATATCGAAAACTTTCCCGACTACGCGATTATAACTCTGATAGCTGTGCGGGAAGAACGCAGCTTGTACACCGTAATAGTCCTTCCTAAATGTTCCTTACTTTTGGAATTACTAACAAAATTACCTTACCACTGCAGTTCGCAGTAGTAATAAAGTTGTGGAGATATTTCGCTCGTCTACGTTGACAAATTACAGCGTCGTAAGCCAGTAGTTTGTCCTCATCGATATCTTTGAGGTCCTACAAGATTGCACGAAATTAAATTTTTTAAAGAGCCAAACAAAATTCAACATGAACACCCAAGCAAAACAGAATCCTTATGACGTTACCTTTAGGGTATACCGTGTGTCTGCGTCCGGAATGACGAGATTTTCAACAGGAATTGATGCAAATTCGTGTGTGTAATTTGGCATTTTATCGAATCCATACTTGGAAGCATACTTTGGGGCCATTTTCAGAGCTGGAAATAATTGCTATCGAACCTTGCAAGGAGGAGCATGTTGGCTCTAAAACAAGAATAAATGAACCCTTTTTGAGCCATTTTTGCAGAGGAAGCAGGCACTAAATTTATAGATTTATATATGAGGTCGTGTGGTAAATATGAAGATTAAAGCTTATTAACTTTTAATTCATGTGCTGTCGAACAAAAGGCGTCAAATGAAAAAAGCAAAAAAAAAACTAAATGCATAGAACAGGAAAAGGAGCAAAATGATTCTGAAATACATACATACTTCAATCATGATAGATAAATAAAACCTAAATAATTAATTAAATAAATCATCGGAGGGCCGCCTGGACAGCTACGGTGTACGGCAATGGCGGTGGCCCATTTGCGACCTCGAGAAGGACGCAGCGGACCGAGTCGCGCGTGCCTGGATCGGTGTCGTCGCCGCCGGAATGCTATTTCTAGGGTCTTTTCTTCGCGATTCGCTCGAAAATCCTCAAAATCGAGTAGAAAATTTGCTAGAAGTTGCACAACAGCAGCAGAACACGTAGGTTACGGCGCGTGCGGTGCGGTTGCGCGACGTTCTTCTCGAGGCCGCAGATGGGCTAGCGCCATTGACGTCCACTGCATGTATCGCTCTGACAGTGTCTATGACGAGGGAAAAAATTTAGCCATCCAATTTCTTCTATGTCCATTTTGAGTGGTTTGGAAGTGAATGCAACATCACCTCCATGCAAAGCCATATTCGATCCATTACCGATGTTCATAATTTTTTCGAAGAGAGCTGATCCTACCCCAGAACCTCGCCACTCTTCGCGCACGTAGTACATTCCCACCTACAAAATTTTTGAATAGATTCAAATTACAGCGGCAATGCCACTGTACATATTAATTGGGATAAACCTACGCTGTATAGATTTTCATCTTCTTTCTCGGAGACTGAACGATCAAAAGCCATGGTAACACTGCCTATTGTTTCATCGGTTTCTAGAGAGAATTTTTCAAAGGAGACTCGTATGGTCTATTGGCTCACAGAGGGCGCCTGATCCGACTTTGTCTGCAATTACGACTTTGCCCTCAGAATGCGTCTGGAAGGATATTTTAGCGAATGGCAGTAGGGTACATAAGAGTGGAAGGAATCACACCATATCCATATCAAAAAAGTGCAAAAAATAGATCAGTTAGCCGAAAAATGATGAGGTTGTAGTTGCGGACAAAGTCGGATCGGGCGCCCTCTGGGAGCTAATAGACTATACACATGTCTGATATAGTGGAAGTCACCAATACCTTTGTCAATTGCTGCAAAAAACCAGAATTTTTCAAATGAATTCAGCCACGTTGTGTAGTCCTCAACATTTAGCGCCCATCCCTCGGTCTCGGCAATCTGAAATAGACGAGTGATTCCTTCGCGTAATGGTTTTGAGCCCCTGTTGGCAGAATTTCCGGGTCCTACACAGCTGGCTACCTCTTGTCTAGGAATCTCAAGAATAAAATCGTCTGATTTCTGTCTGAGCGGGTTACTACCACTGAAATTAGGTCTATTTTGAATGATGAAATCGTTTCTCGGAGTACGTTCGTCCAAGTCAGACAAAAGCCCTTTGAATTTTTGCAGAGGGGAGGATTACTTCGCACGCTTAACCAGAACATTATGGCTGTTCACTAGAATGGCTCCATTACTGCAGGATCATGACGGAATCCCTCTGCAAGAAAGTGAAAAAAAGAAACGAATTTAACAAGAATATGTATAGCAGATCCGAAATAATGTTCATAGCCGTGCCCATCTTTCACGCATTGTTCCTTGAGGGTCACACGAAAATTTTCAGCGTGGGGAAACATTCTCTAACAGAAGAATATTTCTCAAAAGAAAAAAAAACTCACCTTGTGCATTATCTGTGCAAAATATTTGACATCTGGGTTCAACACAATATTCACTTGATCTAGACATCTAGTCATGTCTGCAAAATTGGAAATGGACTAGGTGGCGAAGAAGATAGTGGACAGTTTTATGAAAATAAATGATATCTAAGACATGATAGGCTAAATGATATCTATGACATAGTAGGCTGTTGGGCGAGAACTGCCAGCCTTGGTGTGCTGTCCGGATGCAAATATCTATAGAGGATCGGTGTGGGACGCAATACTTTACCAATAGCAATTATCATGTGACCTGGTTATTCGATATTCATCCAACGATTATACCTGCGAGGCGACCTTTAGGAAAGTGTGTCAAAAATGGCGCTGTCAAAGTGAAAAGCAGCACTCTTGGGCAAATGGGCAACTGGTCCGGATAATGCGGATAGTAACTATTTCTTACTAGGGTTTCGGTCAGCAGTTGTGTACCTGTATGCTTCCAAAAAATCACTCATATGGCTCAATCTATAAAGGCAAACTCATTCCGAAAGTGGCTGCTTTCTTCATGACGTTTCAGTGCTTCTGTAAAATTTTTCTGGTTGAACTAACCCTGTTACTTATAGCGAACTGCTTATACTATCGGTGCAAAGAATAAATGAATAAATAAATAAATGAATAAATAAATACCAAAGTGGTAAACTATTGCCTGATAAAACTTCAGGAATTTTGATGAATGATTATGAAACTTTCCATTTGTTTGAATGTCTTTCTTCACATGGAGATAAGCCTCGATTTTTATTCATGACATTTAAATTTTGTCTAACAAACGTTGTAACAGCAAGTAGAATTTTCGATTTACACTTGAATCTGTCAACTCCCCGGTAAGCGACTCTAGATTTCATCTATCCTATAGATTTTTTCGGCTGCCGTGAACCAGCCTTCATATTCGGCAGTTTCTGGCGTCGTGTCGTTGTAGAAATGTCCTGAAATTTGAAATGTACGACAAATATTTTCTAAGGAAGGGATATGTACGTCTCTTCATCAAATGTAGCTGCACTAACCTGCATCATCATGGTCTGAATAGCAGTGAGTGTGCTGTACTCGTAATTTATAACCTGGATCGTATGAATGTAGCACAGACGCACAAACTAGCGGAGCGCTTACGTTGAATATTTGGAACCACTTTTCTACCTGAAACTGTGATAAATCGCCAAAAAAAAGAATTAAGAGGACGAGATTTGGCCTTGCCTCCTCCATGGAACTAAACGATTTCGCTGGATAGTCGGGAATTATGTGAACATCGGCTTTCCCTCGGAGGAGTAGAAATATGCCAGCCAAGGAGACGCAGCTGTACAAGAGCGATTTACAAATTTTGGAACATATTAATTTAATAGATCTTACTGCTATAGCTTCCACTAATACAAGGACTTTGGAGGGAAAATTTTGGACCACAGCAATGGAAGTGAAAATATAATTATTCTTGAACCCTCACCATTGTCCGTAGTGCTCAGCCATGCCTTTCCGGATGCATCCCGGCAGGCTGTCTTCTCCAGTACGCTCAGAACATTTGAGATGTACTGAAAATTACATGTAGCAGGTTTTTAATAAGTATCGATCGAAAGAGAGACTGTATGTTGATTTGTAACAGTTTAGTTGATAAAATAAGAGTTTTTTTTTTGATAGATAATTTTTTGGCAGGTTTTTCTGAGATATCGACTCTTCAGTATGCCTAGGACTACAGTCCGGCCCGGCAGCCACTGCAAATGGGCGCCGGCGGGCGCCGGCCGCCGCCACCCTCCGGCGCCCCGGTATTAATGAGCTATAAATCACTCGAGCTTGGGAGAAAGCGAAGAAAAATACAATTTAGTCCATAGTAGACAGGGTAGATAAGCCTAACCCTATGCTTAAGAATGGGTTTAAGGCTTAGGCTTAGGCTTCACAGGAGTGGCCCCACCCAACTCCCTTTCACCTAAATTTCTAAGATAAACTACGATAAGTGTAAGTGTAAGTAAGATTGGACACTATTTGTATGTTGCATCGCGTGCGCGCATAGCTCAGTGGGTTGAGCGAATGATCGACGTTGTGGTGGTCAGGGGATCGAATCCTGCCCTGTGCCCCCGTTTTGCAAATACATATAGTATGCTGCCTACGACTGCTGCAGTTATCTAACAAACTCCAACATAAAAAGTAGCCCGGATGGCTCAGTGGTTTGAGTGGCAGATTGCAATCTGTCCCTATCGCTGGTTCCACTCCGTTGGAGATCCAGAGTTAAGTATCGCAGTGTTTGGGGTTCACTGCTTGGAACGTCCCCCGTGATCTCCTTAGGGTAGTCCAGGAAGGCATCCGGCAACGTTTTGCATAAATTTCGAAGATAAACTACGATAAGTGTAAGTGTAAGTATTAGTAATAGTGTGAGTAATAGTGAAAAACCACTTTTTCAAAGTTGAGGGAAACCGGGAGAGAGTAACTCCGCCGTAAAGGACTACTCCACGAAAGATAAATGAGAGCGGTAGAACTACTTCGTAATGGATATGGAACAATTTATACGGATTTCAATTATTTCTGAGGATCCCAAATTGGATGAGCTTTATTATTCAGATGGGATAACTGAAGTACTGTGTCCATCTATAGAAGAATAACGGCCATTTTTGTATTCGCGAAGCAGTGTACTATAGCAGAAAATGGAAGAGTTGGCTTCGCTTATTGTGTATTCAGAAATCTTTCCTCATGAAAATCACAAAAATGAAAAAACGTGAAAGTTGTGAAAATGGTCCCCTGCTTTATAGCCTTAACATATCCACTGCACTCTGTCTACCATGGACTTTAAAATTATATTTTTCTTCGCTTTCTCCCAAGCTCGAGTGATTTATAGCTCATTAATACCGGGGCGCCGCTCGCCGGCGCCCATTTGCAGTGGCTGCCGGACCCGACTGTACCTTGGATCAAGATTGGACTTTGATTCTTCCTATTCCATGCATAAGACGTAAATAAAAGCTAAACATATGTAAATTTGAAGTCAAAGGGAAGCTCACCAACTTCCGACGGGCCTGGCTGTCCCGAAACAACAAGATTACCCATCAGACTAAATTTTGTAGAATTTATTATCTTCGTCTTGTACTCTAGGAAATGGTCCTTTACCAAGGTTGTCACCTTCGACGTCACCTAAAATACCTTGTAGTTAACATTATTATTTGCTTTTGATGCGTCAGTGGAATCACAATATCCAGACTGGTAATAAATAGTAAATAGACACTAGACACACTTCATCTAAGTATCTGAGAACTTGTCATCTGAGAATTTAGTATGAAATACCGAGAGAAATAAAAAAATACGAAGGAATTGGATGTATTCGCCGAAATAGACCTTATTCTCCGACAAGTTCGCATCAGCAACTAATTCACCAGCACCAACAACTCTAGAAGGACAGGCTCCTGGTCCGAACACAAAAGCATTGGGGGCGCCACATTTCTCACAAATTTCCTGGAATGGTTGAATTTTTATATTCATTTATCGGCATAAAGTAGTACTTTGTCTACCTTGATATCATATTGCTTTTCCTTGTGAAGTTCGGGGTATAAATTTCCCATCCCGCCGACTTCAGCTATCACAAGGTTCCTGCCAAAGCCGTTCGATGTCATTCGGAATGGAGCCGCAGTGAGGTCTAGAATATGACATGCAACTTAATCTTCTCTTTCTTGCCTTCCCCTTTGAAAATCTCGTGAAACTTCAAGTCCTGATAAAGAACACTGTTCAGGTTACCTATCATTACAGTTTCTTATAGCAGGGTAAGGTCTCGTTATCGGACAATTTATACTCTTTTTTTTTGCAAGTTTGCGACTCATAAAAGACCTAAGACCCATACAAGCTTTCGGAAACTTCGAGAGAACGACTTATGAACGTGCTAATCATCGAGCAGGATGGATCGTACACTTTACCTGTACCTCAAAGTTGGCTCAAAAGCTGGTTCTGAGACTTCCTTAGCCATTTAATGTTCAACTTCATTATGTTGCGTAATGCTCTTGGGCGCGTAATCCAATTATTTTGGAAGCCAGTGCTAGGACTTGCATGACTGCTGGCTTCCTGAGGACTTCATCTCATCAGCTTGCAATAGCGTTTCGCAAACGCGCGTATCAAAGCAGAACTCAGGCATTCGTGGAGTTCGACATCAGCACGAATAGGGACTCGACCCCAGTTACACATGTGGAGACCTCAGTCTGGTCTCCGCTGAGACTTCCACACCGGACAGTCGGCCTATACATATACGTTTGAATCAGTATCAGCAGCATATTTAGCTAGCACGGTCATTGTGAAAACGTTTTGTGCTGGGGTTGAACCCTAAAAGTGAATGCATAGGAACTGATACGCGGAGGTGGAACTGAGCACGTCCGGCAGTTCAAGTCAGTAGGCGGGGGTGGAACACAGTACGTACGGCACCAACAGCACGTCGCCTCTTCCATGGGAGCGGACGGAACTAGAACTTTACGTGCTGGGGTCGAACCTCACGAGTGTCTGAGAAGACCCATGGCATACTACACAGCGACGCCGTCCCTGCGACCGTTCATCATCAAAAGTTTTCACACACTAGCTCTTGTGCCAGCACGCTATTCCACACAAACTGAGTGATAAGATATGAGAACTTGTAACATTTTGTTCTCACCATTTCCATTCACTTTCTTCACCGCGACGGTGTCGCTGTGAAGTATGCCATGGGCCTAAAGTGGTCTCATGGATACCTGTGACTTTTCATGATGCCTGGATGAATACAAACATAATTGAACAAACCTGGAGTTGAGGCAACCTCTACTTGAACATTTTTGAAATTCCTCCAAAGTATAGAATCGATAACTGAACGAAGTTCGTTGTTGGATGGCTTGAGCGTGTTGATAACGAACGTTCTCCATGACATTTGAAATGCTGCAACATCCTCTATAAATAATTATGTTACATGAACACGAGAATATATAAGGAACGTGTGCGTGCGTCAGACATTCGTGATTCCGATGTCGCGACCATTTGTGGTTAAGAGAAACTTGAAAACAAAAACAGAACAAAATGATAGAAATATCCCTAATTAATGTCCTATTGTAACCCTACCGGGTGGTCCTGCTGTATAATAACAAATTAATGCCAGAGAGGAAAAGGAATCATCAGGCTCACACGTGCCTTATCACCTACTATTCTGGGCTCATAATTTTGTGATCTGACTTGTTTGTAGGAGATGGATTTGGGAAGTTTTTTTTTTCAATGAGCAACTATTTCTTTGCCTGTTGCAACACATTCCTCTAACGTTCTCGGACTCATCTTATTGACTTAGTACTAAGGTCTTTTTGTAGCTTCCTTGGGAACTACTGATGAAAGGGTCTACAACCCGAGGAGGGTCTAGTTCAAGCCCCGATACCGGCTAGTGCAAAAATCCTAGGAACGTTGACTGTGTTCTTCTTATTATCCTTACTAATCGATCTCTTCATGCTCTCAGATTAGGTGCCTTTAACTTCTCACAATGAGTAAGTTACTAGAAATCTCCATTTATGCACATTCCACCGCTGAATTTTCCGAAACGATCATGAACAGTGGTGTCTAGCAAAGATGATGTAACAGCAGACACCTGCCTCACCATGAAGGTAACGAATCTGTCTTCACACCATCACGATCATCATTAGACGCGCATGCGTTCCGTCAAATGCACGCATCCAGTATAAATTGCCCTACATATAAGCTGCATGGCATCCCATTTTAATTCATTCTCAATTATAATACAAGGTTTCGGATAGGCTAATTTTCAACATCAAAGGTGCAATTCAAACATGTGAACTGATCAGTTACTTCGGAAGTCAAAGATTTCCGGGCTTTTCACATGTGTCGAAACTATCTTTGCTAATTTTTGAACAAAAGACACAATTACATAGGAATCAGCACAATCAAGAAGTGGAGAAAGAAAAAAAAAAGAAAAGAAGATTATCCGTGAACGCTTCGCTTCGGCTGCTCGGTATAAGGAGTGTATTCTCAATTAAATATAGAAGTGAAGCTTAGCAGTGGTTCAGTAGTAATCAGAAATGGTAAGGATGAGAAGATAATAGTGGGAAAGAGCAGTTTGTATGTGCTTTCCTCACTGTCGTCGCTTCACAGCGTTCCTTTATTGATCGACACTCGAGGCGTGCACTTTTTTATAATAGTACATACTCTGGAAACCTACATAGAAACCGTGTGTTCACCGGTATGCATGGGTTTCGCATGGAATTGAGAAAATCCATGTGTTTTTCGCGAGGTTTTGTACAGGATTTAGAGACGAATGAATTTCGCAAAGATATGCATGAGTTTTGCATGGATTTGCCCTTTGTTGCTGTAGAACTATTGATTTTAAAATATCTTGTCTTGCAATAGCCAGTATAACTTGATTATGAGATCTGCATCTTTCAATTTCATGCAAAACAGGTTCCCTAGTTGTCCTGAGTGAACGTCTATCAGCTGATTCGCACTCTCTTCTTTGCCATGTGCTCTTAAGAGAAATCCTAGAATTCCAAGGCTCATTGCTGTCTACCTTATCAACAGAGATTGCTCGCTTCTGAGAAGAAGCGGTTGTCCAACCTTTTAGTTGATCTCGTGTTTTTATTCTCGGTGTAAATTTTGCAACTTCGTCATCCTGACCACAAAAGATACATAAGTTTATTATTTGTAGTTGGTTGAACATGAAAGCGATGAATATTTGGAATGTACAGACTAGAGTATTGTTTGCATTCATATAATTCCAGTTAAATCTGTGCAGTTATAGTCCTCTTAATTAAGTACAATTCAAAGTATATGAAAAACAATAGTAATGACGAAGGTAAATAAAGGATATAAGAAGTTGAAAGGGCTTCTTCTAGCCGAATCTCCAATGCGCTCATGAATATGTCTTTCTGGTGCGCAAAACAACTTTCCACAAAGTTCAGCACAGGAAGGACAGACAATGCGGGTTTTAATCGTCCCGACTCCATGCACCCTCTGAAAATAATGGATTTCATCTAATCAGAGACACATATCGACGGGAAATTCGATAATGGATTTTGGCTCCAGCATATTTCGACTGTTGTAATTATTACTGATTACTGATATTTTTAGCTGAACATCTTTTTTGTGAATAGCGCAGGGCTCACTACCAGGGATGAGCGGAATTCCGGTTTCCGGAAGTCGGAAGTCCCTGAATTCTTGCCTCATGCGAGCTTCTGACTTCTAGATTTCTGGACGATTGGCAGTCGTTGGGCCACGGCAATCTAGACATGCTGTATTCATCGCTCCAAATTTCGCCAGATTTCGAACTTCTCCCAACCTCCGACTTCCGACTTCCGGCCTCATGCAATAATTCCGCTCATCCCTGCTCACTACCCCTTTATGACACCGCCTAAAGGGTCCAGTCAGAATTGTTCGTACTGGAATGAATAATGAATGGATGAATGAATGAATGAATGAATGAATGAATGAATGAATGAATGAATGAATGAATGAATGAATGAATGGGAGAATGAATGAATGAATGAATTTACGAATGCATGAATGAATGAATGAATGGACGAATGAATGTACCCAAATTCCAAGTGTTGAAGCGCCCACTCATATTATTAGTTAGTTTATCTTTCTGATGTTCATGGTATGGGCGATTATAAGAAGGAGAAAAAAGAGAATGTGTTTCGAAGAGTCAACGCCTATGTATAGTGTAATTGCAGACAAAGTCAGATCAGGGGCCCTCTGGGAGCTAATAGAGCATAACTCAGCTGATAGATTCACGGGTGTCATTGCTAGGTTTTTGATACCACATTTCGATTTCAATTCCAATTCCACAATGAGATTCCGGTGAAACAAACTCATACCTTTTCTACATGAATCAGCTGCCCTTTTCGATGACATGGGTAGAATTTTGACCTCTGCGTTTTGATGTAGAGTAAGTTTTTCTCGCAAACAGTCTGAACAGAAAATATGGTAAAGTTCTCCGCCTTAAGCGCTCCGGAGTTCTGATGAACACCGGTACTAAATAGTAGCAAACGATCATCTCTCCACTACTGGTCACATTTTCTGATCTGGCCCGAGGAGTAAATGTTTACCTCGAAGCATCCAACGGAGTGCAACCAAGTGTTTGTACCGTGTTCATTCCTGATAGCGATGCCTCCGTCACCATCAAGCTCAAAACAACGAGCTGATGGTGAGAAAATCTGTAAACATCCCACAGATGATATGAAGGCCTTTTGCACCAGCCAAAATTATTTTCACTTAGAATGCATTACCTCCAGCGAATAATTGTTGTAATTCATGTTTCCTGCGAATGTACATCTTGTATCCGTGTCCTCTTTTGAAACGTCGCCGTAAATCTCAAATGTTTTTGATTAGACATAGTAAACAACGAGATTAAAACGTGAACGGGAGCGCGACCGCATCGCGCGCTGGAATCTTGCAGTACGTAATGGTTGATCGTAGCTATGCTTTGTGTTTTTCATCGTATTTGGTAGTTCTACGTCATTATGGCAATGCAAGAAATTGAGTCGAACGTGCGGTGCGGTCGTGCTGCGATACGCGCTCAACGACAGTGTCCCACCTAAGGTTAGATTTTGAAGTCGTGGCATCTGGAGAATCTACAGGCGATGCCGACCAAAATGGTATCGAAATTTATTCGTAAAAGCGCCGGAAAACCTCTTTTTGAATCCCTAATTTTTGGAGAGTTCGAGGTTCTCGCTCTGCGATGCCTGCAACGAGGAGTAGTAATGTGCGCTGGCAGGGTGATATCGATTGGTGGCACCTAAATGAGTCCAACTAGTTGTGGTAGTTGTCGCAGCGCATGGAGTT
Source organism: Ancylostoma caninum (assembly GCA_037903475.1). Lineage (NCBI taxonomy): Eukaryota > Metazoa > Nematoda > Chromadorea > Rhabditida > Ancylostomatidae > Ancylostoma > Ancylostoma caninum. The sequence goes on along the minus strand of JBAJFG010000615.1, from coordinate 1,630,519 downwards.
GGAACTCTCCAAGAATAGGGGGTTCAGTAAGGGTTTTACCTGCGCTTCTGCTAGGAAATGTGTACACCAATTCGATCAGAGTCGCCTGCAGATTCTTCTGATGTCGAGACTTCAGAATCGATCCTTAGCTGGGGCACACCTTTAAGCCCACAATTCGGTCAGCTTCATCAATGCTCACTGTGTCTATGCAGGCCTCGTTTAGGTTTGTTTCTGAACAAGGGGGGAGAGAGAGATAAGGGGAAAAATCAGTTTTTGAAATTAAATGGTGTACACTTGGAGGCAGCGCAAGGTAGCGCACACTATTAGTGTTTGACTTTGATTTACAAACTTCACATAATCATGCCGCTATCTTCAAAAGTGAGCTATCAAAAGTTCTACGAATTCTGTGTTACCTACTCGGTAGTAAGGACAGTAGTCGGCGACCGAGACGTGACCATAACCGCGTATGCTGCGTCCCTTCTTGTCCCAGAACAAGTCCTTAATATTGTAGTCATATGTGGAAGGCAGTTGCTTTGAGCCTGAGACCAGGTTGCAGCGAACTTTTGCGCGTCGGTTGTCGGTACATCTGAAAGAAATTGTGCAGTAGATAGCAAGGTTTTCAGTGGTTTCTTGCTAACAAGAAATACCTTGTATCTCCAAGCACGTTGCAGTATGGATAAGGATCTTTGATGTTTGCTTTCATCCATGTTAAGCAGCTTTGTTTAGCGAACTTGCATCCTAGTCCTTGTCCCCATTTCATTTCCTCGGCTTTGCTGGAGTCTCAGGATATTGAGGCAGTTTCCAGAGCAGATTCATAACTATGAAGCACTCACTCGTAATTCACTTTATACCAGCCAGAGTCTTCAAAAAGAGCTAGTGTTAACCGACTGAGCGCGTATACTTGTGTGGTAACGCCAGTCATCGCTTCATTCTGGAATGCAGATGATTGGATTAATTTCTGGAATATGAGTATCAGGCGTTCTCTGTTTGTCCGAACCCCCTCACCGCATCCGCCACATGATCGATCGAAAACGAGAACAGTGATACCGATGGAATATGCGGATGCGTAGACAATCAGAACTGCAGTCCTTGAAACACTTGCCCAGCAAACCTTGATGGTAAGTTTTATCGGTCACCTACTAAACTAACTTTTGTTTAAAGAATGAGCAGAACATCAAAGATGGTCCACCAGACTTGTTTCGCATGGCGAGTGTAGGTGCATACTACGTAAGCAACCAATTATCCCGCGAAACAGTATCCTCCGTTTAGTAAAACCGTCTTTAATCTTGTGAAAAAAAGAAACCGTTAAAACCGCTTAAAAATGGCTTTTGACCAATAAATGAATGGTTTTTTTTCTTCAAAAACCAAGACTTTCCCATAAAAACCAAGAATGCCGCTCTGGGGGAGACGTGGTCCACCTAGTTGCGCGTTTTGGGATTTACAATGCATCAACACGCTCAGTCGAACAGTAAAAAGTCCTTGAAAATATTCCCGGGCTAAAGGAGAGAACATGATTCAGTGGCAATTTTCTGTCCCTGTTTCTGTTTCCTCCAACAAGCGCTAGACTGGTTCCGCAGATCGTCAAGACAGCCATAGATGATGCGGCGCGGCGAGCGGGCCCGGCCCCTTGGAGTTTAGCCTATGGATATCGGATGCGTGCAGTACAAGTACCTTGTTTCTTGTTACCAGAATTTCAATGGTCTATGTCAAAATTCATATCAAAACTAGCATTAGCAAGGCGCATCCATGAGGAGTTTTAAGGTGAACAATAATCATGAACCTAAACCTATAGATATTGGAACGGATCCACACACACTCACCTCAAATACTCGTTTTTCCCAGTGAGAGCCTGCCGTCCCCAAACCTCCTTGACTTTCAATCTCTGCTCCTTCCAGGTCAGGACAATTGAAGAAATTCCGCGCTTCCTCCCTTACTTTTGGCGTGACCATCATGACAACTTCGTGAGCTACCTAAGCCACATTATACACTGTTGTGCTCAAAACAACAATTCTAAAAACAGTTATGCATTGTGGAGATAACAACTATGACTACTTCTACGGATTTTACATCGGCAGTTTCCGCCTGGGAGAAACTGTGGTATATGCTATAGCAAAAAAAGGTGGCTACCGAGAGAAGACTACCGAGATTACCTGGAATTAACTTGAAATTTAGAAGATTCCTCCAAAAATTTGGAAATGGTTGGCATGCGCAAAGGCCAATCAAAGTTTGCCCAAAAATCTCCGGAATTTTGCGTAGTGCACGATTAATGGGACATCCCACATGATATAACCGAAGACCGCCGCGGTAAGTTCACAACCTTAAAAGCCTTAAAAAGGAGGGAAGACCTCACTAAATTATACAGTTTATGAAATTTTTGTTCAGCTGCCTTCACTTCCTAAAAAAACATCTTTTATTAGATGCGTGTGGTCGCTGCGCATGTGACTATTTACAGTCCGGTCCGGCAGCCACTGCAAATGGGCGCCGGCGGGCGCCGGCCGCCGCCACCCTCCGGCGCCCCGCTATTAATGAGCTATAAATCACTCGAGCTTGGGAGAAAGCGAAGAAAAATACAATTTTAGTCCATAGTAGACAGGGTAGATAAGCCTAACCCTATGCTTAAGAATGGGTTTAAGGCTTAGGCTTAGGCTTCACAGGAGTGGCCCCACCCAACTCCCTTTTCACCTAAATTTCTAAGATAAACTACGACAAGTGTAAGTGTAAGTAAGATTGGACACTATTTGTATGTCGCATCGCGTGCGCGCATAGCTCAGTGGGTTGAGCGAATGATCGACGTTGTGGCGGTCAGGGGATCGAATCCTGACCTGTGCCCCCGTTTTGCAAATACATATAGTATGCCGACTGCGACTGCTGCAGTTATCTAACAAACTCCAACATAAAAAGTAGCCCGGATGGCTCAGTGGTTTGAGTGGCAGATTGCAATCTGTCCCTATCGCTGGTTCCACTCCGTTGGAGATCCAGAGTTAAGTATCGCAGTGTTTGGGGTTCACTGCTTGGAACGTCCCCCGTGATCTCCTTCGGGTAGTCCAGGAAGGCATCCGGCAACGTTTTGCATAAATTTCGAAGATAAACTACGATAAGTGTAAGTGTAAGTAATAGTGGAAAACTCTTTCGAAGATAAACTACGATGAGTGTAAGTGTTAGTAATAGTAATAGTGCAAGTAATAGTGAAAAACCACTTTTTCAAAGTTGAGGGAAGCCGAGTAACTCCGTCGTAAAGGGCTACTCCACGAGAGATAAATGACAGCGGTAGAACTACTTCGCAATGGATATGGAACAATTTATACGGATTTTTATTATTTCTGAGGATCACAAATTGGATGAGCTTTATTATTCAGATGGGATAACTGAAGTACTGTGTCCATCTATAGAAGAATAACGGCCATTTTTGTATTCGCGAAGCAGTGTATTATGGCAGAAAATGGAAGAGTTGGATTCGCTTATTGTGTGTTCAGAAATCTTTCCCCATGAAAATCACAAAAATGAAAAAAAAAAACGTGAAAGTTGTGAAAATGGTCCCCTGTTTTATAGCCTTAACATATCCACTGCACTCTGTCTGCTATGGACTAAAATTGTATTTTTCTTCGCTTTCTCCCAAGCTCGAGTAATTTAGAGCTCATTAATACCGGGGCGCCGGAGGGTCGGCGCCCATTTGCAGTGGCTTCCAGACCCGACTGTATGTATATGGGAAGTAGGTCCAGAGCAGGGATGTGCGAAGCAAGAAATTTGATTTTCGTAAATCGTAGATCGTAAATTTTTCAAAACTGCCCTAAGTCGTAAATCGTAAAAGTTCCGAGCGCACAGATAAGTCTCCACTTTCCCCTGAGATGTTGAGAGAGACTAAGAAAAAAAAAGTTCCCAAAATTTGTGACGTATAGAACTAACTTCGCCATATGCAGTCTCCCAGTTCGGGCGTTTGACTTTTTCAATTACTCCAGGCACTAGGACTACGCTTCCTACCCTGGAATTTGGAAACAGAGAATTTATAAGAATGTAATCAATGTTGTGAATGTGAATGCTCACCTTCTTGCGCGGCCTTTTGCTGGTTTGTATCTTGCGTAGAGAGTTGTTGAGAATACGAAAGCGTGTATAAGCTCATGTTTGATTGTGGCCTCCCACTGCGACAGCTCGTTAACTTTGATTTTATTAAACAAGTGTGGACAAATGTTCACATAGCCGGCGACCGGTCTGAACAGCGAGACTTTCAGCGGTGGTGAAGTTGTTGAAATATGGGTTTACTCCTTGCTAAAATTAGCTTTTTAAAGGTTTATCCCTTGTTGCTTTTGTCGAGAGGCGTCGCAACAAAGGTTCCCTACACTCTAGTTGAAGGAAGCTTTTAGTCTTGCTACGGTTGTACTGAATTTGAGGGTGAAAGTGATATCCGCGGAGCTATCATGAACCGTAGCGACCAACTTCACGCGTAAATGAGAAGGTTCCCACTTACCCTGCCACTGGAACGACGATTTGTCACTCCCCTCACAGTTTATGAACTGATAGTTATTAGTAATTTTGGATTCTTTCTGGCATAACTTTTTTCCTTTTATCACCTCTATTCTCTACACTGGGTAACTCGGTTATGTCGGAGCAATTAGTCATTGCGTCGATGTTTTCGCGCATCCTCGCTGTTGAGGAAAAGCTAATTCATCCGAACGGGTAGTAGTTTGAATATCGGGAAGCAACACAAAAGGAAATTACAGGACTATCTGCTGCTATGTATTCATGAGCATGAGCACGAATTGCTCAAGTAATTCATGCTTTTGTTACATGTTTACTAGATATTGAACCTCGTGGATTGTAAATTTATTCTACTGCCTAGCTATTGGGTGCTAATGGGTGTTAGTAGAGCCTTTTATACTGCATGTGTGCGACTGACGCGCGTGCGTCTATGTGAGAATAGGGCCCAGTCGCATCGCAATGCAGCCCAAGCGCGCGCGTTTACGCCGTCACGGCGGCCGCGCGTTCTCTCCATTTAGAATTTGCATTCCCACTTTGACTGGTCTTCATCAGAATCACTTCGAAAATAGCGTAAACGAGTCTGGGCTGCGACTACGATGCGACTGGGTCCTATCCTTCATCATAAGGACGCACGCGCGTCAGTCGCACTCTTCCGGTATAAATTGCCCTGTAGCTGTTTCGACTGATAACTGAAGGAAGTACGTACTACATATAGGACAGTCCACATTACATTGATGCATCGTGCGTCTCACGCATTCAGCTGCGGCAGTTTTTCTTTCTCACGAACATCTCGGGAGCTATGAAAGAAGACTCCGCTCGACTTCGGCTTATAGCCGCGACGCCGATATAATTTGCATGAAGGCTACTTTAGAAGTACGTGTCGTCCCTTCATTCATCATAAAGTCGCACGCACGAGAAAGGCACGAGTCTAGTCTAAATTGCCGTCAGGCAAGAGGTCTTTCTAGGGGTGATCCAGGTTTTTCTTAACACGGTTTGTTCTACTTGCATAGATTTTCAACTGCTACATCATAAACGTCCAATTTCCCAGTGATAGGAATATCGAAATAACTGCTCCACTACTTTCACTTGAAATCACTCTGGAAAATAAGTGTTTTCGATAGAACAACAGTGTGCAGACCTTTTTGTGAGACGATCCAGTGAGCAATGTGATGCGAAAGCGAGCGTTGAGTTCCCACACTCATCTCCATCCAGTGAAACAAAGAGGACAAAGTCAGCATTGTGCAACTTTCCTGAAACCGAGTCACTCAGATGATGGAGACCCTATCCTTGTGCTGAAGCAAACCTCCCCAGTTTGCGTCTTCTGTAAGGCAATCCCCTTGTGTGCAGATGCACGGCTGAAAAATGTACTACTTCGAGCGAAATTTTAGCCTAAAGGAGCAAAGATGAAGATTATACCGAGAAGTAGTCGGCATGGGGCGGTGCCGTCGCAGTACCGCATCGTTTCGCACAGTCGAATTCACAGTGAGTGACGCCTTTGACGTATTGGGGGGCTCCGAATTTACACGATCTGAAGGTTTATCGTTCTACGTTAATTAGTGGCTCAAATTAATGTCTATGACTTTGAAGTCGCGCTCATTTCTTCATTTGTGTACTTACTCTCAGTAGAAGTTTTATCACTATACAAAACCATTTGTCTAATGCGCAGGCCAATTTACCACTAGCAGCACTTACGCCTGCAGTCTATTCCAATGAGCTAGGACAATTCACCACTTGAAGGCAGCGTTTCATTTCGTTCCGTGGTTTATAGAAATCAGCCCGGTCTAGAAGTCCTCGTCATGCTGATTCCAATGATGTACGTCAGAAACCAAACCCCATTTCATAGATTCTCGCTTCGCTCGCGCACTCTATACTGAATGCAAACAAAAGCGTAAATGAGTTTAGTAGATCGGGATCCCTATCTTTCCAACGCTGTCGTGAATAGCTCTCGTTGCCGTTAGCGTTGGCCTTCTAAGTACTGATCGGTCATGTCTACTGTGTGTGGAGCTTCAAGTATAAGGAGATGTCTCGGAATGGTATCAGCGCTGTATGTTCCCAAGTTGAATGAAATAAACTATACTTCATTTAGAATTTAGAATTCTAGTTATCTCATATCGTAATCACTGTCTTGAAATGACATTACTATTTGCATATTATTTACACCTCATTCACTTATTTCAAACATTATTAACTGGTCACATATGGACATGTAATAGATTATATCTATATCATTATCAATACAGGACTATCTATTTTTTTACACTGATTAGTTTTCGCATGAGGACAGTGCACAAAACGAAAACTAAAATGATCCTGAGTAATTTACATATATTTTACCTTCAAGAATTGCCAGTGATGGAGATCAATCAATAACCATAAGGGTACGGCATCAAGAACCCAGCGAATAATATATTTTCATGTTGAGCTCTTATAAGCGCCTAGGCAGGGCTTTTCTTTGAAGACAGCACCCATGAGAAATTTCAACTGCGAGATTCCAACATAACCCTAGGGTCTCGACTGTGAGGAGCACGAATATGAGGTTCATTAGGACTCAAGAGAAAACAATTTTGAAATGCTCCGATTTTGCTGGGGTTGAATAAAAGGGTCGAGTTGTCAGGTTGAGGTAAGAATTCACCCACAACTGTCCATATACGCATATATTTGGGCAGGAAGTACAGGTTAAAGAAGTAATAAGGGAAACAGCATTTAAGCCGGAACAATTTCGATTATCTCAGTTCGTATACAAAAAACCCTTTTTTTGTTTAAAGGTTTGTATCTTCCCCTTTGAAATTGATTTTTTTTCACAAACTTATGTAGAATCGTAAACTCTTCTTCATCTTCAGGATTCTGCCCTGTCTTCTTACGAGATACCTGTTCCTTTATTATAAGGCTAACATTTTTCTCTGATGAACATTTGGTTGTTCCTAGTTCGAATAAAGATGATTCCGCGGTAGACAAATTCCATTACAAACGGATGTTGGAGCACTTACGAAGGTAAGATAATCGAGGTGAGTCGTTGCACTTGTATTGTACTTTCGAAGTAGTCTCGAGCGTTAGTGATAAGCTCTCTGAGCATCCCTTGCTTCTCTTTGGTCAATCTGTGAAAAGCTGCATTAGGCATTTTGCTATGAATATTGAGGTTTGGTTAGGAAGTTTTGCGATATTTTATATCTATGTTCATGAAATGCCAGGGTACTTGATGGATTATTATCGCCTCCAGAGATCGAATAGAACCAAAGAATGAAAAATGCATTTGTGATCAAAAACCACACATAAGGTCGCGAAATTTCCATGAAAATCAGTAGCAAACGGGCCTGGTAAAAACCAGTGCATATTTGGTACAGCAAGGTGTGGGGGTGGTGTGAATTTTGGCCACTCTTCGAGGCAACCAAACGAGATAGCCAAAAAGAAGTAAGAGGAGGGTTCTGAGACGAAATGAAGTGGAAAATGGGGTGGGGGAGGAAGGTACAAGAGGGAATGTATGGGATCTTGTGATGACGGAATCGATTTTTCTTGCCCAAATCCTCTTGAAATGTGTGAAAACGTTTAGTACCACTTGCGTTTCTCTAGCTCGACTTCTCTTCACCTCGACTAGAGCTTAGGCTTACGATTAAGCAATGGTTCAAAACAAGATAACACTACTTACGATGTGAATGTCTCATCGTACTCAACCTCTATTCGTATCCAATCCCAATAGGGTGTATCACGCTTTGCACGTTGAACATCACTTGGATACTCCGTTATTGCAATGGTTACGTTCTCGTCAGAAGGAGGCTGAAAGGTGTCAGTCTTGCTCATAACGCATGGACACATTTGAGCATACTTTATAGTCGCATGATAAGACTGGTGAGAGAAGCAGGTGGGCGATGAAGGAACGAGTGAACATCCACACTGGACAACAACGTAACGATAGAATGAACCACACCAGAAATTCATTTAGGGTAAAATGGAGTTGGGGGGGGGGGGGCACTTGGTATAAGTTGATGATATGACCTGTCCTGCACGTTCTGACTTGTTTGCATTACAGGTAACTACTGTACATTAAGAGAGCTAACAAGTCAGAGCGTTCTGGACGTGTCAGCTAACGAGTCTGAACGTGCAGGACAGGTCATATTATCGACTTATACCAAGTGGCCCCCCCCCAACTCCATTTTACCCATTCATTTATTTAATCTCATTCTGCACTAAGTTTCATGCAAACTTGGATGAACATCATCTAGCGGTCGAACAACAAAGAATGTCTTGTTTAATCATTAGGATTACGCGTGCTTTATTAGCTACACCGGTTTCATGACGATATTCAGTCCACGCTTTTCGTGGTGGCCGAGGAGATTCCAGGAATTCGGGTTACTTTCTGGGTACGTTGGCACGATTATAAAACATGGAACGCACGCACCACCCCCGCGCCGCTCGCGCCAGGATCGCCGCTGCAGTGGCAAATCAGGGTTTTCTTGATAGTTTTTGATCATATATCATATTAACCAACAAGAAAACTAACCAACTATCAAGAAAACCTGATGGTTTGCTATCGAGGATTGTGGAGTAAGCGGTGCGGTGGCGCAGAGTGCTACGAAATCAAAAAAAAATTTTAAAAAAACAATAAAAATCTGCGAAAAACACCGCAACCCATCGCGACTAAGTCTCGTTTTTGTGGAACAAACTAGTTTTAAATGGAGTTTGATCTGTTTGAGACTGGCAGGGTTCTCGTGAAGTGCATGCAATGCTAACGAAACAAAGCAATTCCAAAGAAATTGCTCAATTGATTGAACTGCTGTTCTTTTCATGGAAATTGCTCCGATAAATTCTATTGAAGCCGAAAAAAAACACACCCACAGTCCGGTCCGGCAGCCACTGCAAATGTGCGCCGGCAGGCGCCGGCCGCTGCCACCCTCCGGCGCCCCGGTATTAATGAGCTATAAATCACTCGAGCTTGGGAGAAAGCGAAGAAAAATACAATTTTAGTCCATAGTAAACAGGGTAGATAAGCCTAACCCTATGCTTAAGAATGGGTTTAAGGCTTAGGCCTAGGCTTCACAGGAGTGGCCCCACCCAACTCCTTTTCACCTAAATTTCGAAGATAAACTACGATAAGTGTAAGTGTAAGTAATAGTGGACACCATTTGTATGTTGCATCGCGTGCGCGCATGGCTCAGTGGGTTGAGCGAATGATCGACGTTGTGGTGGTCAGGGGATCGAATCCTGCCCTGTGCGCCGTTTTGCAAATACATATAGTATGCTGCCTATGACTGCTGCAGTTATCTAACAAACTCCAACATAAAAAGTAGCCCGGATGGCTCAGTGGTTTGAGTGGCAGATTGCAATCTGTCCCTATCGCTGGTTCCACTCCGTTGGAGATCCAGAGTTAAGTATCGCAGTGTTTGGGGTTCACTGCTTGGAACGTCCCCCGTGATCTCCTTCGGGCAGTCCAGGAAGGCATCCGGCAACGTTTTGCATAAATTTCGAAGATAAACTACGATAAGTGTAAGTGTAAGTAATAGTAATAGTGTAAGATATAGTGAAAAACCACTTTTTCAAAGTTGAGGGAAACCGGGAGAGAGTAACTCCGCCGTAAAGAACTGCTCCACGAAAGATAAATGACAGCGGTAGAACTACTTCGCAATGGATATGGAACAATTTATACGGATTTCAATTATTTCTGAGGATTGGATGAGCTTTATTATTCAGATGAGATAACTGAAGTAGTGTGTCCATCTATAGAAGAATAACGGCCATTTTTGTATTCGCGAAGCAGTGTACTATAGCAGAAAATGGAAGAGTTGGTTTTGCTTATTGTGTATTCAGAAATCTTCCCCCATGAAAATCAGAAAAATGAAAAAACGTGAAAGTTGTGAAAATGATCCCCTGCTTTATAGCCTTAACATATCCACTGCACTCTGTCTGCTATGGACTAAAAATGATTTATAGCTCATTAATACCGGGGCGCCGGAGGGTGGCGGCGGCCGGCGCCCGCCCGCGCCCATTTGGGTGAAAAGGGAGTGGGGGGGGGCACCCTACAAAAGGTCATAGGCTTCACCTTGTAAGCCTAAGTAAAAGCACTAGCTTAAGCCTAAGCCTAAGCCTAAGCTAAGCCTAAACCTAATCCTATGCTTAAGCATGGGTTTAAGCCTAAGCCTAAGGCTTAGCTTAGGCTTCACAGGAGTGACCCCCCCCCCCCCAACTCAGCCCATTTACAGTGGCTGCCGGACCCGACTGTAGGCAACAATCCTTGGTTCCAAGGAGAGTTCCAAAGGAAGCTAAAATTCTCTAGAAAACCAGTGTTCGCATACAGAATGCATGCAATATTTGCTAAAAATGCCTGCAGGAGTGATGGGGACCAGTTCTCGTTTGGACTTCGATGGAGCATAACGATGACGAAAGATCCAGACAATGTAGCGGTATTGATAAAATTAACTGTTCCTCGAGAATTGATAACATCAATTCTTGTCTTGACACATGAGACACACACAGATCACACGAAGACCTATACTTGAAATCCTTAGTCGTTGCGCTTTTGGAGTCACCACAAATATAGCATCGCCGAGGTTTCACAGTACAGAAATTTTGAGAGGTATTGCAGAAATCTCCTATAGAGGCCTCGGATTTTCCAAATTCCACTAATTTCTGGAAGAAATTGTAGAAACTGACTTGCTTCGGCATTCTCTGGCATGTAGAATTCTCTAATAAATTCTATAGAAAATTCTTGGTCTCTATGGGAATTTTTTTACGGGAGCGTGCTCGAAGGCTGTTCAGCAGTCGGAAGCATGACTTCGGAAATCTGATGGATTTTTGATTTGAACTTTTAAGCGAACCTCAGATGAATCCTTAGGTGTTCTGCATTTATATCGTTCTTTTCCTGAGTTTCTAAAGGGTTTCGATTTGTCATCCAAGGTTTTACTTATCTTGAACCACTCAGCAGGAGTCGTGTTCTTCTCAACAAACACATGCAATTATGTAAGAAATCCGAAAGTCGTCTGCATAGACAATGTTCAATTCCTACGAACTTCGTTAATTTCGATCTATAGTGGGATACGCAGCTAGAACGCAATAGAGAGAGGAAAAACATCTAATTTATTCTTTGCATGGAATTTATTCAAAATTATGATGAACATTTGTAACACGTAATGATTGCTGGCATTTATACATTGGAAACATTTTAAAAGTCCACATTGAAAACATTTTAAAAGTTAGCAGTGAAATATAGAGAGATAAACAATGAAGTAAAGGAGGAAAAAAGCTATGGATGAGGAAAGCGGATGCTTGCTACGGTCTCCAATTCTTTGTGGAACGGTTCTCTCAGGCTCACAAAACTGCTCCCCACAAAGTTCCGTACATGACGGGCAGATGATTTTCGTGCGCACCGTGCCGACGCCGGGCAATCTCTGAACACAGAAAAATAATTTCTAGTGGTTTTCACGGATTTAGGAGCAGATTTTCTTCATGACCTAAACAAGTGATATATTCTTCGAAAGTAGTAGCTGAAATGCTGTTTACGGTGGGTTGGTGACCGTGGTTACGTTTGTGATATCCTGAGTACGAACCCCGGATCTCCCTTATTTGCACAAGAAAAGCAACTGCCCACCTTTTCCACATGTACCAGTTGTCCTCGTTTGTAGCATGGATAAAATTTCGATTTCTGCGTTTTTACAAACAATAAACCTTCTTCGCATTTGGTCTGAAATTCTTGCTAATTCAGTTCAGATCGCATTTGTGAAGAGATACATAGGTTTCTAGCGTTGCCTCTTTTACACCCAGGAGGCAACGCGCGATCTTTTCATTGAGGATGTACATGAGGTCTTGGGTAGATGATAGATGGTTGTTGACGTTGGGGTAGCCGCGAGGGCACGTGGGTGAGGGGACGTCTGCCATATGTCCACCCACCCTCAGGTACAACAGGCTGGACCTCTTTTCTACCTACTGTCGACCCCCACGAATGTCTGGGGTAGCTGTGCACTATCAAGCATGTTTGATATTGACTGAAAATGGCAGCGTATCAGTCCGTGGTAGTTGTACCGCTACTTACTAGCTGTTGAAAGAACTGTAGCAAGCTATAGCTCTTTCAATTTTCTTCGCTGTGATCAATAATGCAATGCAAGAACTACCTCGTAACATCCTACATTATGCAACCAGATGTCTGTGTTCTGTTCACGTTGAACCGTAATACCACCATCTAATTCAAAACAGCGTGCTGAAGGCGAGAAGATCTGAAAATTTTCGTTACTCATAACATGGTGTGGAACGCCCTTCTAATCTTCACTGATGCTTCACCTCCAGAGAATAATTGTTGTAGTTCATATTGTCAGGTAACGTACATTTTGTGTCATAGCTTCCCTTCTCTAAGAGCGTAGACTGCACCTTAACAACGGCTCATAATAAATCTGGGTAGCATAGTGACGAGTGGTCGTAGTGAAATAAAAACGTATACATATATCCCATCCTGTTTGCGGGAAAACAGTTTTCTTATACAAACAGTTGTCCAAACGAGGATTTCAGGCACAAACACTGTCCTGCTGCCACATCAACGAAGCAGCTTTGCTTTGTTTTCTTGCAGAATCTCTTGCTCTATTCTGAGGTTTCTATTGTTAGTCCTGTTCTGGTTTGAGAGACATTTCTCTATTTTTTGTTTTGGATTTTTATCTAGGTTTCCAGTTCTAATAGTTGCAATTTTCTCCTTATGTCTGTAGCGCACCGCGAGTGCAAGGAAAACAAACACAGATAGTGATATGTTGTCACCCTCTCTTTTTCTAGTAGGTGTGCTGAAGAGTAGGGCTAAACAGATAGGGTGTGAATACAGATTTGTGTTTCTAGTACAAAGTTTCCTCCTCATTGTTATCATCGATAATAAGCTACTATGCATTCTGTTAGAGGGTTGTTCTCTTCGACTATGGAAAGCTACCACCCAATTGCTTTGTCATTTCAATGTGATTGTTTCGTGGTTAAAGGCATTAAAGGCAGTATGTCACCTCGTTTTCATGTTTGAGGTCTTAGCGGATTCTGAATCTTCTCGAGGCGCTAAACTAGCGATATACATGCCTTGTCACAGAACGGTCTCTGAACCAGTTTTTGGACGTTTTTTCGGGACGGGATTGGAACAGTTTGTCGCCCCGAGTGGGCGAAGCCGTTGATCTCACCGATCGAACACGTTAATACCTGTTGACCAACGCTGCAGCCGAGGAGGGCAGCCAGCACAGTCGCGGACCGCTCCGCTCACATTCGGACCATCTGAAAACGGGGTTTCCGTCAAAGTAATGCGTTATGACGTACATCATTGGAATCAGCGTGACGAGAAGGTCTGAAGTGTGCTAATATCCACAGCATATGAAACGAGGTGACACACTGCCTTTAAGAAGAGGAGGCGCGAGTCAACAGAGAGGTGACAATTATACTCCGCCCAATGTGTTGTTTCGAAATGCATTTCTTGAACCCATTCAACACGAATTCCCACATTTCGCGAGAGATGATCTCTCCGCGGAAAGATTATCCTAGGTGTTATTATTGCTCTATTTATGCTTAGCTGATTTCATACCCGGTAGTAGGGACAGTAATCCGCAAAGGAAAGAAGTCCACGCCCTTGGATGGGTCGTCCTTTCTTGTCCTTGTACATGTCAGGAGCGTTGTAGTCGAACTGGGTCGGCAATCCTTTCGAACCTCGTACCATGTTGCATCGTAGCTTATCCTTTCGATTCGCGCTGCATCTGAAAGCCGTGTGTAGGTATGAGTAGTATTGGTATGAGTCTGCGTGCTATCTTTTTTCCCCTTAATGAAGATATTATTAAATATTTCCATATTTAAATATATTTCCCTTTAGTTATAGGTCAAGTACATGAACTGCACAGCACTTTGATTTTGAAAGTTTTTCAAAAGAAGCTCGACTAAAAAGAACCACACTCTCATCATGGCTGCCGGAATCGCCACGAATTGAATATTTTTCCTTCGTGCCAAAGATTGTCTTTTTTTGGAGCAAGTATGATTCCAGATAAAGGAGGATACTTTCGAAGACGGGTACAGCAAAAGCACAGTGCTCTACTGAAGCATAGCAGCCCAATCCAGCCTTGTCGAATCAGTTTGATCAAAAATTCGTAATAGCTTCTTCATCCATACATACCTTGTGTCATAGAGGACATTACAAAATGGGTAAGGGTCGTCCTTATTTGTTCTCATCCAGGATAAACAACTTTGTTTTGCAAAATTGCACCCCAATCCACGTCCGAACAACATGTCGTCGGCATTACTGCAATTTGAAGTAAAAACTTTCTGAACAAGAATGATGTTGAGAGAAAAAAAAACATGGATGATAGTGTGCTCACTTGTAGTTCACTTGATACCACCCAGAGTCTTCGAAAAGGGCTAGTGTTATACGAGAAAAAGCATTGTGCGCTGTACTAATTGCGCTCATTGCTTCATGCTGAAGTTTGAACGTCTTAGCTACTAATAACAAGTCCACAATTTCTCGAAGAAGGTGAGAACTAACACAAATAAAATGGTTTAAAGAAGATTTCCCTAATTTACTTCTAAAAATGTGTTCGAGAACCCATTAAGCATTACATCCGTATTCGAGGCAATGGTTCAACACTGATGCCATTATTTATACAAGCAGTTGCCTAGTACATAATCTATGTAAGTCTTGAAGCAAATTGAAAAGTGTGCAATATCATTTTTCGCGGTTTAGAGCAAAATAACTTTTCTTTTCTCGGATTGCCCCTAACAGGCACTCTCACATCACAGCTTCGTTTGCACGACGAGAAATACTACCTCCATGTTGTAAGAGGTGGGCGCTCCTTCTTCTCTCCATCATTTTGAATATTCTTGGCCGGAGAGGAGTATGTCTCTCAATGGCTCTTAGCTTCGTTTCCTACAAATTCTATTTTGGGCTCCGGCGCACCCTTATTACAGAATCGCACTCGACTTCTGACGTACTCCGTCTTTCTGGAGGCGGCACCTCTCCACACTCGTCTAGTGCTGGTTCTCTAATTGGTGAAGTTAGCAAGCCTCTATCACATCATCATCCGCCGTTAGCCTCTGCTCCATCCGTGTCCACAACCGAAGGGATAGTCAAGGCATACATCAGTGCTCACTCGCTCAGGAGTTCTCTGAACCCTGAATTTACCCTAGAATTTAGGGTTCAGAGAATAAAATAAAAAAGAATAAAATTGTCTCGCTTATTCAGTTACATCGGAAGAAAATAGCTAAAAAGCGGTCTTCAGCACCACCTCGACACAATTTAAATGACTTCTTCCAAAATCAATCATTTCCAATTTTATTCGCACTGTTGTATTCAGGAGGTATCGCTTGTCAAAATAATGTCAAAAGCCTCCAAAATCTCCATCCCTTCTCGTATTTTGGCTGGAAATTCAAAAATTGAATGACGTGTTAACGTGCTCCACCGCCGGTGTACTTGCTAACACTTGTTAACTAGTATGGACATATCGATGTTCATTGAAAACACGAAACCCATGTTCTTCGCACGAACTTGTTCCAATTTGTTCACCATGGGGGCTTCGTAGATTCTCAGCTATTTCAAAGGGGATTTCGTAATTTTTTTCTGCTCGAGCTAAGCTTGTGCCGAACTCTGATCAAGATTATCAGCTTCGTTCTTCAAAGGCAAAGCTTAAAACATAGCAGGGTTACCTCAAAAATACGCTTTTCCCAGTGAGCAAATGCGCTTCCAGCGC
Source organism: Ancylostoma caninum (assembly GCA_037903475.1). NCBI lineage: Eukaryota > Metazoa > Nematoda > Chromadorea > Rhabditida > Ancylostomatidae > Ancylostoma > Ancylostoma caninum. The sequence goes on along the minus strand of JBAJFG010000615.1, from coordinate 1,614,401 downwards.
CGCCTTGACTTTCAAGTTCCGCGCCTTCGAGGTCTGGACAGTTGAAGAACCTCCGTGCTTCTTCCCTTACTTTAGGTGATACTATCATGTATACATCGTGCGACACCTAGGCAAAAGTGAACTATGCATTTGCAACACTCATGATCATACTAGATAAGGAGTTGAAGACTTGTGTCGAAGTATCGAACTCGTCTCCCGCTGCGGCTACAACCAAGGTTTCAGTAACATTGAAAGAATTTGTCCTAGTGAACACAGACTTACATAACCTTTAGCAGTTTCCCATTCTAAGCGTTTGACTCGTTCGAAAACTCCTGGTACGATCTTCGGTTTTCCATCTCTGTGATATAGGAATCGCATTCGATCATTAGGCTGTGTGCTAATGCATCTATGAATTTCGACACTCACTTAGGAGGAGGGCCTTTTGCTGCTTGGAAGAATTGATAGAGATATGTTGCGAATATGAGAGCGTGCATAAGTTCGTGTTTGAGTGTGGATTCCCACTGAGAGAAGTGATCTGGAGCATCCCATCTCAGTGCCCGTGGACATATGTTGACATAGCCGGCGATTGGCCTGGAAGTGAACCTCTGCAGATAATTCAACTAACACTGCTTGACATCTATATGAATGGTTTGCGATGAAATGCCACGTCTCGAAAATCATTTGTCGAAAATCGCTCTAACGAATTTCTAGCATCTACCGTCATTTTAAAAGGTAAACATGTTCTAGTTTCTCGTGCTCGAATATCTTTCTCATAGCAGCTGTTGTCATATGTGCAGGCCTGAAGCCCCTTATTTGTAAGAAATATAGACAGATAGCTCAAAAACCTGTAAGTGATCTGTTCTATTTCACAAGACAAAGCGGATGCCAAAGTGTTTCCAGAGGTGCAAGATCCGGTGTCTTGCGCTGAGACAAATAGAACATAATCTGCATTCCTCAGGACTCCTAAATGAAAAAGCCCAAATAAAACCTGAAAGGAAATGGATTTTTAGAATTTTACTGTGAACATGACATTCACGTCTGCTATCATACCTCCCCACTTTCTTTTCCTGGTGAAACATGGTCCTTTAGTGCAGATGCATTTCTGAACAAAACTACTTAAGCTCATAAGGAAATGTGAAAGAGCTATGGACATTGCTGCTACGTATAAAATGCATCAATGATGTTAGAGGCTGGCACAAGTAACATTTACTACGCATGATATCCCCCTACTATTCCCACGCTCAAATTTTGCAGTTAAATTTGAAACCAGTCAAGACTTCAAAAAACTGTGTTGCAAAGGTTCCTTCCTCTCTATGCTAGCTTCACAACTTCCTGTCGTATAGCGAAAAAAATCGCGTTTTCCATTTTGGAAGAGGACCTCCAGCTCTTTTCCCACCTCGAGATGTCAAAATAGGCATCAAGTGGGAACAAAGGTATTGTTATCCTCTTTCAGAATCTTATAATTTCGCTCACATACAGGGTTAGGTTACAGTTTAGGACTTCCCCTCCCTTATTGATGAATATTGGGGGAAGTCCTACGCCTTTAGCTCAGCTTCCTTATATGGGTGAGGTACGAAAAGGAATTTGGGCCATTTTTCTATTTGTTTTTTATTCTTCAACCAGCCTGATCGTCCGGCTAACGCCGGACTCTCAGGCTTCTTTTTGTGCTCGCTTCGCTCGCATATTTTCATTGTCCTCAGGTAAGATTAGTGCAGGTGGATGAACAGACACTATCCACAAAGAAGCATTCTTTACCGCGGTTCATGGAACCATTGACCCACTATGGACAGCTCCTTTCCAACAATTTGTGGTGCCGCATTTCGGTGGAAGTAAATAGTAAAAATTGACCAAGTAAGTGCAAATTGGGATTGGACCTGAACACCGGTGCACCCTTATCTCACCGCTGGAACCTGCCTCCAAAGGTTCCTCCCGTTTTGGACGCCGGCGCACCCTTATCACACCGTTGGACCCGACTCCACGCGTTTTCCCACTTTTAGACGCCGGCGCACCCTTATCACGCCGTTGGACCCGACTCCACGCGTTTCCCCACTTTCGGACGCCGGCGCACCCTTATCACACCGTTGGACCCGACTCCAGGCGTTTCCCCACTTTCCGACGCCGGCGCACCTTATCACATCGTTGGACCCGACTCCAGGCGTTTCCCCACTTTCGGACGCCGGCGCACCCTTATCACATCGTTGGACCCGACTCCAGGCGTTTCCCCACTTTCGGACGCCGGCGCACCCTTATCACACCGTTGGACCCGACTCCACGCGTTTCCCCACTTTCGGACGCCGGCGCACCCTTATCACATCGTTGGACCCGACTCCAGGCGTTTCCCCACTTTCGGACGCCGGCGCACCCTCATCACACCGTTGGACCCGACTCCACGCGTTTCCCCACTTTCGGACGCCGGCGCACCCTTATCACACCGTTGGACCCGACTCCACGCGTTTTCCCACTTTTAGACGCCGGCGCACCCTTATCACGCCGTTGGACCCGACTCCAGGCGTTTCCCCACTTTCGGACGCCGGCGCACCCTTATCACACCGTTGGACCCGACTCCAGGTGTTTCCCCACTTTCGGACGCCGGCGCACACTTATCACGCCTTTGGACCCGTCTCCATGCGTTTCCCCACTTTCGGACGCCGGCGCACACTTATCACGCCTTTGGACCCGTCTCCACGCGTTTCCCCACTTTCGGACGCCGGCGCACACTTATCACGCCTTTGGACCCGTCTTTCGGACGCCGGCGCGTTTCCCACTTTCGGACGCCGGCGCACCCTTATCACACCGTTGGACCCGACTCCACGCGTTTCCCCACTTTCGGACGCCGGCGCACCCTTATCACACCGTTGGACCCGACTCCAGGCGTTTCCCCACTTTCGGACGCCGGCGCACCCTTATCACACCGTTGGACCCGACTCCACGCGTTTCCCCACTTTCGGACGCCGGCGCACCCTTATCACACCGTTGGACCCGACTCCGGCACTTTTAGACGCCGGCGCACCCTTATCACACCGTTGGACCCGACTCCACGCGTTTCCCCACTTTTGGACGCCGGCGCACCCTTATCACGTTGGACCCACTCCAGGCGTTTCCCCACTTTCGGACGCCGGCGCACCCTTATCACACCGTTGGACCCACTCCAGGCGTTTCCCCACTTTCGGACGCCGGCGCACCCTTATCACGCCGTTGGACCCGACTCCACGCGTTTTCCCACTTTTAGACGCCGGCGCACCCTTATCACGCTGTTGGACCCGACTCCAGGCGTTTCCCCACTTTCGGACGCAGGCGCACCTTTATCACACCGTTGGACCCGACTCAACGCGTTTTCCCACTTTTAGACGCCGGCGCACCTTTATCACGCCGTTGGACCCGACTCCAGTCGTTTTCCCACTTTCGGACGCTAGTGCACCCTTATTACGCCTTTGGACCCGTCTCCAGGCGTTCCCCCTATTTTGGACGCCGATCAATCCGCTAGCCCACCTCTACCATACTCTATACTCCAATCCCCATCCTTGTCACTCCTCACCCGTCTGGTTCATCGTCCTCGTTATAAAGGCATACTACCCTTCTCCTTGCTTTTATACGGTCCTGTGATCATAAACTTATCTCATTCATTCCGACCGTGGTGAAAACAACTGCAGGCCATTAACATGTCTGAACATGACAAAAGTGGCCCGAAACACCCTTAAATCAAGGTAAAAGTCAAAATTTACCACGTTTTCGTACATAACTCGATGCGCTGAACACAATGGTGTAGGTATTTTCCGTTTTCGATGGCTGGTTCTCGTGCACACACACACACACACACATGAAGTGCCAATTAAGAAGAAGTAAGATAACTTATGATCAGCTTATTGATAACGTCTAAAGGTTCAGATAATTGTAGTGCAGAAAGGACTGCTCTGATTTCCGGCTATTCTAGTCTTTGAAGGCAGCGCTTGCTGAAATCTTCACTTTTGTGTAAGTTCTGTGCAGGCTAATGTGGTGCTAATGAAGCTTGACCCTGCCTCTGGTACAATTCCCCGACCCGGATCAAGCCAACCACCGTGTGCGTGCGCAGCGCCTCTCTTGCCAGTGCGTCACGCGCATCAAATCTTCAAGAAACGTACGCGTTTCCAGCTGAAATATCAGTACTAGAATTCAGCATCAGCTTTTCACATAATTTTTTCTAGTACTTCCTCTTCTCCTGAAAGAGCCTAATAGGTAATCTAATAACCCATTTCTGAGTTTGATTGGAATTGGTGGTCCCCAAACTCTGTGCGCTGCCACTTGTCCAATTTCCTTACCATTCTCATTTCTGCTTATGGCTACAGTCAGGTTCTTTGTAGGTCATCTTCAAAATGTTGGACGGGTTTTTTTCGGTGAAGTCTTCCTCCAGTGCTTTCAGAATTCCGTTGACAACCTCAGTACCTTAGGCTCACACTTCGATTTAGTGCTCGGCGGCACGTTTCCTGTCCTGAATTTCTTGAGCCAATTTCGGGTTGTGATTTTGTTTGACATCTTCTTCCCCGTCTCCTTTGCAATGTTATTGTTCCTTCAAGCTTTGCTGTTCCCAAGATTTATCCCATGACATACAATGAGACATTTTTTTTGCATTTGAGTGCAGTTAGAACCATTCCCCGAGAATCCAAGAAATATGGCATGATTTGAAAGTGAATGAATTACCAGAGAGAGAAAGAAACCAATACAAATATGTGGCCGACACATCCCTTCTAAAAACAACCAAGGTTTGCAGTTTGAGAACACATCGTCGATTTTGCAGCAGCCGGTGTTTTGCATTTACGTAGATGTAGTTGCGTATCTAGACCTATTCACACGACATTTCATCAAAAAAGGTAAGTAATCTAATACAGAAGTAACTTGAGATTTAACTTCTTTTCCAACAGAGCAGGTTCGGAGTATGCTAAGTTAAGTAAAGGCAAGGAATACCAGATAGCATTCTTTCATTCAGGAACATGATTAACCGCTACTTATCTACTTGAGATAATTCGCAGAATTCCATCACCACTTTTATATTTTTCCAACTTTTCCAATTGTATCACGAATATTCTAATACGGATGTTCCTCCGTCCACATGAGTATGCTCATGTAATAGTAAAAAAATAAGAAATGAAAAAGGTGGTGGATTACTATAATCAAGTAAAAAAATCACTCGGAAATATGTCTGTTCTGTCGCCAATGCTCGTCCGCATCGATTTTCGCAATCGTACTCACAGTAAACAGTACCATCTGGATGCATAAGCATCGCACCTTCACATGCTCTGAAAGGTGCGGTTTTAACTGTAGGCCTGCTGGAATGAAGAAAACAACCAAAAAGGAATTCAGTTGTGAATTTCGTCCATTTCTTCCTTTTCAACGATATTTTAATTCCACTCTTGATTATTCCAATTCATGTGATAGCGGGCTGCGCCAATAGACTTAAACAATTAGCGCGGCCCGCTCCTACCACTATTACCTGCTCGTAAACTCAGGGTAACGCGGCGCATTTTTTTCTGAGTTAGGGTAGCTCTAGGGTAACGTGGCGCACAGGTTCGAGACAGAGCGCCGCAAAGCGGCGCTCTGGCTCGGTCTCCTAAACAAAGCAGAATCTCAATTGATGATACATTTACAACTATTGTGGTGCCTTCGCCCATCTTTTGGGCAGCTTCTCCTTCCCATTCTGCCATAGCAGTGATCGCTGTTGCTCGAAAAACCCTGACACCTCAATTTCGAGTCCCTGTTGATTACTGGGCCTCTTTTTCTGTAGATGGCTATTCTTGGCCAGGAAAAGTTGACCTTCCGGCAGGGCCAGATCTGTCGAGTGCGGAAGGTGTGACAGAAATTCCCAACCAAAATTCTGAGTCTTCTCACTACTTACGTTTGCAGACGTTTTGGACGTTTTTCATGGATAGCACCTCTCAAACATCTGGTATTGGGTAGCGTAGAGATCGCTCATCACTTGGATGCCACTAATCAGGAACTCATGGTAAAGCTTTCCTTGTAACTCAACCAGCAGCAGAGAAAAACTTTCTTTTCTGCGGGACTGCTTTTGACTGCTTTGGAAGTGATTCCGGCCACGGTATCCATTGGCACTGTTGTGCGTTGTTTGCATGCAGAACCAAGCATGCGCCCTCACTTGTAATATCCTTTGGGAAGTCCCTCCTATTCGGACGAAGAAGCAGCGACCCTTCGCTGCTCACCCTTTATGACTTGCCAGATTCGCACAACCCATGGAGTATTATTCCGGACAACTTTGGTACAATCAAGACTTTGGGAATGCTTGATGACGGTCACATAGTCGCACTGGAGTGTGTTCTCCAACTCTCAGGTGTCGGAATCCGGCCTCGCCTTAGAGGCATCCTGCAAATCATCGCTACTTATGCTAGTCTAAAGCGTGGGTGAATTCCAACTTTTATTCCGCTGGACTCGAAGCCCTGGTACAAACGAGGGACTTATCTTCAAACGCAGCACATATATTGGCATCCGCTCTTCTTACAGGATGCCCCGGCAGGATCCCATAACAGACAAAGCAAGGAAGTGAGACTCAACTGGCCGAAGGCTTTGTTGCTCCAATACTAATAGAGTTTCCCTCGTATGACCTTCACGAGAAAGCTTTGAGAACATACTACCTCATACCACACAAGATCTCATCTTTGAAACTCCCTTTGCGTTTTAGAAAAGAAAATAGAAAATGTTCCAAAACTTTTGCACCAACCCAATATGTTAACCCCTCAAGACCAAACGAATTAAGACACTGGCTCTAAAGTCTAATGATCTCTCGAACTGAACTCGGAACTGCGAAAACAACTTGTCGGCTCAGCTTTGGCCAAAAACAACTTGCAAACAAGGTTTTAACCAGCAAATGGTTGTCAGCAAGTTCAACGTCATCATGCTCCCCCCCCCCCCCCAAAAAAAAAACAAGTTGTCCACAAGCTTTTCTACCAATAGCTTGTTGACAAGGAAGACAAAAAAAACAAGTTGTCGACCAGCTTTTCCAGAAACAACCTACAGCAAGTTGCCGAAAACGCTACAACCAGTTTGTCGACGAGAGAAAATCAATTTCCCGTGCCCGCGTAACATACGATGCAACCATTGAGGAGACCAGGGCAATGGCCACTATTGTACAACTCTAGAGAAGCTACTGCTAGCAAATCATGCGCAGTTACGGTATTCTCTACAGGTCTAAATTTGGACAGTTTTGTAAAGCTGACAGATTGTCAGTGAAAAAGGAGAAAGCAAGTTGTCGGTAAACTTCCGCGCAAGCGATTTTCAGATGCGATCAGAAAGTGTTCGCCAAATGCTCAAAAGCCAACAATCACCGAAATTTCCTTGTCTGAGATTTTATCGTTTTGGATACTTAGCAGTTATTGCAATAATTCTACGAAAGTTGCGCAGTCATAAACATCAGGAGTGGTAGTAAACCTGCTGAAGCTGTCAATTAACGATGAACGTTAATTGGCAGCTAACTCCCAGCTTACGGGGAACTGCGGGAGAGTAGTGAGCTTCATTGGAACGAACATGGTTCTCCAAGTATGATGCTTAAAAATTGTGACGAAACGATGACCATACTTGCAGGTAAACTCATAGTTCGAAATCGAACTGTGAGCTCACTGTCACGCTGAAGTTGCTGCCAGTATGAAACGACGAGGCCACGGGGAGCGAAAGAGTGTGCGGCGCGGGAGACGCAGACGGCGGCCTCGTCATTCCGCGAAAAAGTCCTCCAGAGGACTTTTTGCTCACGGTTCGAGTTCATCGTCGTAGCCAGTTGAGCGTGCACTGGCTCCTTTTCGGTGAAGACGCATTTCCGGGTACACCCGGCTGATCGATGTTCCCATTGTCTCGATCACTATGACCTTCCGCAGGAGATCATCGATGACTTCGATTTCCTGGTGGCTGATTTTGACAGCTGAGCCCTACACATTCCCAGATTAAATCCCACATATTTTATGAGCACGCTATTACATTTGTGAGCTTAACACGTCAAAGTTAGGTTACGCTCAAGAGATTCACTGGCCGCTTGGGTATAATGGTCATAAGGTCCCATTAGCAATCGAATCCATGGTTCAGAGGCATGTCGGCATACTCCGAAAAGAACGAGTATTCCATCTGTGAAGGTTCGAAACCCCTAAGGGTCTAAGGCAAACCAGAGCTGATAGTTCACTGGGACCTTCTACTCACCGTTTCGTCGCCGTTCCAGGTGGTTTACTACTTTACTACCACCCCAGCATTCTCAAAACATGAAGAGATAAAGTGTGTGCTGGAGATCAGTTAGGCCTTTGGCAACCAACACAGCGACGCTGTCGCTGCGACCGTTTACCACCGAAAGTTTTCGAACAATTGCTCCTATGCTAGCACGCTTTTCCACGTGAACTGAGTGATAAAATATGAGAACTTGTAACATCTTGTTCTCATCATTTCCATTCATTTTCTTGACTGTGACGATGTCGCTGTGAAGTATGCCATGGGCCTTATGATAGCACTTGCTTGCATCCCCACGTCCCTCCCTTGAAGAGCGGGTGAGTCGGCCATCATTCGCAAACGGGCTGAATTAATGGCAATGAAAGCCGCCTTTTTCGTAGAATTTTACAAGATTGAACACTGCTTTCGTTTCCACTACAGCGCTAAACCCAGGAACATAGCAAAATCTGTGAGAGCAAATTTTCTCGGATGCTGCCTTTAATAACAAGTTGATTTAGAGTTTTGAACCGTACAGAAAAGACGCGGCTCACCAACGAGCCGCGCGGTCATTGTGGGTTAAAGGGCTCTTACGCGATCTTGCGGAAACATGAGTAGCAGTATGAGTCAGCTTTACTTGAGCATTTATCACTTACGGAGATAATTGCATTGCACTCAGCCGCCTTACTTTCAGTGTGCTCTCGAAGTAGTCGACGGCATTCTTTATGAGATTTTTGACCAATTCCTGTTCTGGTTCGCGGAGCCTAAAATGAATGATCCTATAGAAAATAAAATTCTTGAAAAAACATGCTGAAATATTATACTATCAATGTCATGGATTGCCAGATTGCTAGACCGTTCCCACCGATGCTACACTTATATTTCGTATAGGTCAAGTACAGCTACTTTGGAGGCAACACCTACTGTAATTTTGCTCTCACTAATTTGGGTATAATAGCATAATAGTGAAAACCAACACAGTGATCAGTTTTCCTAGGAAAAAGCAGCTTTTCATTTCCACAATTTTCGCTCATTTGCAAAGGATGAATTATGTAGTTTCTCGGGCCGAAATGGAAGGAGGTGTAAATAATAGCTGATCTCATCATGAGGTTTTGTTTTCCTTAGATTTTCTTGATTTTCGAGCAGCAAAATCCATTCCTTCGCAAGATCAGGGAGAACCTTCAGATATAAAACGCGAATGCGAAAAGACACTTCTGTTAACAAAGTCTTTTAGAAGTAGAGGTGTAATAGCTTTTAAGTTTTGTTAGGAATGAGAAGGTTATCCATATAATTGCTTAAAGACCCAAAGAGAGATTCTCGAGCTTTCATTCCCGAATACGAAGGGTAGAAACAGAAAAGCCGTTTAATCACTATTATTTTATCAAAACTGCCAGTATCGCTTAAAAAATTAAATTACGAGTGTGGCTACTCACTTATAGAATGAAATATCATATTCTATTTTGATTCTTATCCAATCCCAGACGGGATCGTCACGTCGAGTTCCATTACTCTTCTCATATTTCACATATGCAACAGTCAAGTTTTCAGACGAAAGTGGCTGAAATTTTTAGTTTCTTAATGGCTTCACTGTTTACTGGATAGCTAGTGGGGCTATACTCCGTGCGGAACGTCTTACACAGGAACCACTTCTTGTTTGCTTTCAGTGTTAGTGTTTGAAAGCGAGAAATCAACTCAGTTATTCCAAAAATACACACCCTGCTTTGAAGAAGAGACATGGTACATTTGGTGATCTTCTCTTGCCTGGATAGCAGGCGATTTGCGATGTAATTAGGCAAACGAACTTTGCCGATCATATTGCCACACATAATTTCCCACCATATGTATTCCCGTCCGGAAGGGCTCTCAAGCGCGCAAATATTCCGATATCAACGGAGATCAAGCAATGATATTGTTTTCCTAGCCGTCCACTGCCTCACCAACTGCGCCACATGTTTCGGCACCGCCAATGCATGAACCTGTGTGCAAACACAGCCCACCTCTTGCGTTGAAAAACAACTCACATCTTTCTTACCGGCACCTTTTCCCCGATTTTTGTATGAAGAAGAGGAAGAAGAAGAAGAACAAGAACAAGAAGAGGAAGAAGAACAAGAACAAGAACAAGAGCAAGAAGAGGAAGAAGAAGAAGAAGAAGCTGGAGCTGTAATTGGGGACAGGTGAAGAAGCGTCAAGGGGAAGTTGTAGTCAAATACACTAACTGAAATGACGGACGATTCACAATACATACCTCGTGCCGTGTCGGCTTCAACAATTTAAAAATATTCTAAGGTCCACAAAAAATGAGAGGATGGGAAACTATTCTTCCGATGGCGCTGCAATTTATACTGGGTGCGTGCGACTGACGCGCGTGCGTCTATATGATGAAGAATAAGGCTCAGTCGCATGGCAGTCGCAGCTCAGACGCACGCGTTTACGGCCTCGCGACATCCGTGCGTTCTTTTCATTGAGGATGTGCATGCCGCGTTGACCGGTCTTCATGAAAAATCCCTTGCAAATGGATGCGTGCGACTGATGCGCGACTGACGCACGCAGCTAGTGTAAATTACCCTTAAGAGAAGCAAGTATTCAAGGTGGAATGGAATGAAGCGAATACCTCATGACCGCACGTGAAAACTGCTGAGGGTAGAAGTAGAGCAAGCAGAAAATGTTTGACCATGCAGCGTGGGCAAGTATGAAGAAACGGAACAAACCACAACAACACTTTACTTCCCAACTCCGATCCGAGATATCAGCAATGGATCTCTTGGTAGTTCAGTGGTTCATGTTAGGCCTCGGGTAGAATTGGTCGGTGGAGGAATGGTTGCGGAAAGTTAAGACTCTCAGAAATGGGGGGGGGGGGATCGGATGCGAAACCAGAGGAGGACTAAGGGTCTAGCTGATGCATGCGCTTGGAGATTTTCCTAGATTGTGGGAAAACACCTGTAATATTGGTGTTGGATCAAATGAAGGACATTTTTAGGTTGAAACGTAGGTGCGTTCAAGATGGAGAAACCGAGGTGATAATAAGCATTCGGTCTCTTCCATGTTCTTCGCTTCGAAAGGTGTTGGAGAATCCAAGAGATATGACATGATGAGGACACGTGCATTCATAACGTCTCTCGGAATGCGCAGGTATCAGCTGTCCCAACGTCTTCCAGGCCTGCTGCGGATGTTTTTTGAAACCTGGTGAAAAATCATGCGTAAAGGGGCAGCCCCAGCCAAGAATTGAGGACAGCTACGACAGAGATTCCAGTACTTCCTGGAGGAGCAAGTTGTTCACTTTTCTCACCATTGAGCTAAAGCACACTCACTATTGAGACTTTGCCATTGACAACAAAAATCTGCATTTTGAACAAGGATAAAATAAAAACCAATAGATCTACAGCAGCACCGATCGGAGGGCTAAGTGAGCATAAAGAGTAGTCCGGAAATTATTGTTGCATCTCACTCTTGTGCCCTACTTCTAATGTTATGACATGCTCGTTTGTGAAAACGTCGTTGAAAGTCGAACCGGATAGTCGAACCGGGACCCCCGGATTTCTCGAAGGCTCATAAGAAAATGCTATGCATGAAACTATAACGGGTACTTAAGAAATTTACTGAAAAATTCCAAATTTCTGTCGATTTTCAATTTGTCGCAAAGCTCGTCGCGCACCTTGTGGCGCGCGATCAGCGATCAGCGGCGAAATAGGGGCAAAATAAAAACTTTAGAAATCCATGGTTCATATTAGAGATTCGGAGATGATTTTGTTAGAGCCGATAACCCAGTCCACTACTGCACCTGACACCTGAGCCCGTAGTAAAGTGTCATGGCGGTGAGATCAGCTGCCTGCACAACTCGTCGCCACACTTGGGGCGATGATCGCACGCGCGACGACCTTCCAACATTGAGGGATGGGAGATCATCACCATCCGTGGCGGTGCTACGAGCACGTATGAGCAGGGCGCTGATCTCACCGCACTGGGGGGCGATGATCGTCATCCTTTGGCGACTGGATAGTGTGCGTAGCGAAGAGACGCCGAGTGAAGTACTCGGAGCATCTCACTCGGAGTACGGTGATGGTGTGAAGGTACGTATGATCAGGTGCGCGAATTGCACAGAATGCAATTCTGTGCAATTCTGAGGTGTTGGCACTCAGGCATGTTGGTTTTCGCCCAACAGCACAGAACAAGCTCGAATATGTACGACCCCTTTGTGCCCTTGATTAAACTACCGTTTTTACGATGAATGCTCGCATTAAATTCTAGGAGTGTTGGAAAAAATCCTGGGTACCAATTTTCGTCTCTAGGGAGAGTTGAAAAGGAAGTTAACAATATCGACAAAACCATTGCTCACATACGAAATGCATGCAATATTCACTGAAAATGCTTCAAGGAGTCATGGGTATCAGTTCTCGTTTGAACTACGATGGAACGCAACAATTACGAAAAATCCAGACAATGTAGTGGTATTGATAAAATTGACTCTTCCGCGAGAATTGATAACACTAATTCTTGTCTTGACACTTGAGATCAGGCGGGGACTAGAATTGAAGTCTTTAATCATTGCTCATTCGGTGTCACCACAAATACGGCATCGCCGAGGTTTCTACCTTAGTTTTTTCTCCCGAAGTTCCACAGCTTAATTTCAGGCGGTATTCCAGGTCACCTATACAGATCACAGGTTAGAGATCACAGGTTCCCCAGATTCTACCGCCTCCACTAATTTCTGGAAGAAACTGCAGAGACTGACTTCTTTAAAACTGGCCTGACTGCAGAAGCTGTAGATTATAGGGAAGTGACTGGCATTCACTGGATTATAGAGGTTTCTAATAACTTCCGCGGAGAATTCTCATTCTTTAAGAGAACAGCAGTCATAAACATGGCTTTGGAAATCAGTGACCAATTTTAGACTTGAACTTCTAGGCAAACCCTAGATTAATCCTCAGATGTTATGTATTTATATCGTTCTTTTCGGTAGTTTCTGAAGTGTTTATACTTCATCCATGTATCATTCCATGTTTAGCTCATCTCGAACCACTCAGCAGGAGTCGTGATCTTCTTAAGAAACACCATGCAATTATAATTGTATGTAAGAAACCTGAAAGTCGTCTGCACCGATAATGTTAGGTTGTCCTCCCTACAAACATCGTTGATTTCGTTCTGAAGTGGGACAGTCCTCTGAAAGAACAATGACGACAAGAAAAATTACTCATTTATTTTTTGCACGGAATTTATTCAAAGTCATGATGAACATTTGTAACACGTAATGATTGCTGGCATTTATAAATTGAAAGCATTTAGAAGTCTCTGGGGCAAAGTTAGCAGTGAAATATAAAGAGATAAACAACGAAGTAGAAGAGGGATGTAGCTATGAACGAGGAAAACAGTTGCTTGCTATTATCTCCAATTCTTTGTGGAACGGTTCTCTCAGGCTCACAAAACTGCTCCCCACAAAGTTCCGCACATGACGGACACACGATTTTGGTACGTACAGTGCCGACGCCGGGCAGTCTCTGAACACAGAAAACTTCATAATTTCTAGTGGTTTTCACGGATTTTGATAAAGATTTTCTTCATGACAACAAGTGACACATTCTAAGTAAATCAAGGCGTGCCGTCACAAGACCTAATAGTTGAAATGAGTGGGTAGGTGAACCTTAGTTGCCTTTGTGATATCCTAAACATGAATACCGGATTTCCTTTATTTTCCCAAAAAGGTAGCTGCTCACCTTTTCCACATGTACCAGTTGCCCTCGTTTGTAGCATGGATAAAATTTCGATTTCTGCGTTTTTACAAACAATAAACCTTCTTCGCATTTGGTCTGAAATTCTTGCTAATTCAGTTAGGATCGCATTTGTGAAAAGGTACATAGGCCTCTAGTGTTGCCTCTTTTACACCCAGGAGACAACGTCTTTTCATTGAGGATGTACAGTGTGCGTCAAAATTACATGCCCGTTCATTTTTTTCGGCCTGAAATCAGGACGGCTGAGCGAGTTTAAAGACAGGGGCCCACCTCATTCCTCCTGCTGGAGGTATCACCACATCCTAGACCTTCTGGCCATGTTGATCCCGGCAATGTACATCAACAGGCTCAAAAGCTACGAAAGCCCCATTTTTTAAGGGTTCAAACTGGCTATACTTTTGGAGCCCGGAGGTGGATCGCTCCAAAAATCCCATTGTTGTGCTGGCTGCCCGCCACAGCTGCAGCGTTCGCCAACGAGTCTCGGCGTGTTCCAATCGATAAGATCAACGGCTCCACATGTTAACTCGGGTTAGCAATCTGTTACGGACCCCGTCCCGGAAAACGGGTTTAAAGACAATTTGGGTATACCGCTGGAATCAGCATGTTGAGGAGATGTAGAATCTGCCATTAACTCAACCACAAAAATGAGGTGGACCCCTGCCTTTACGTACATTCAGAATTGCCCTCATTTTGCGTCTGCCCAGGCCTGGGGACACTTCCTAGAGACGTGGATAAAGGTCTCTCTTTATTCGCGGTGGATCTCTGTCCCGTTCCTCAAAACCTTCGTCTAATGGACTTCAGACGAATCTGAATTTTTATATATAGTAGTTTAGGGCTAAGTCTCTACTACTGAAACAATATGATGAATCGGACCATCAGTCGCTTGTCACGGCCTGAACAGGCATATTATTTGATTTGATGTACCTACTGATTTCCGTAGTTTTCGCAGTCTAAAGCGTGTCTCCACGAGTGGAAGTAGCACCTGTGAACTTTTTATATTCTCTGTTGCTCCACAAATCTGTGAGAAAAAATTGGTTTTTGGAAACCGATTGAGTGTCACTTTACAGCTCAGATAACTGGATAAGGCAAGCGCAGCAGAACCCAGAACCTGCCAAGCCACATCCCCCCCCAAAAAAATGAAAGGCAGATATTGTTGCAAGAAAAAGAACTGCTGCAAGCAGCACACCCCATGTTTCGGCTGCGTTTAGAGGGATAGCTCCTTGCCACGTGGCGCCGGCCCCTGCGTATAAGACGGTGGTTGAGCATCAAAGTTTAGTCGCGTCTCCGCTTTGGCGGAAGCAAGGCGATCCCTGCAGGACTCGTCAGGCCGGCTGAGGCCCTGGTAAAAACGAGGCCCAATGCAACTATCGGTCAGACGAGATGCGTGCGGTGCGGATCTGGACGTCCGCCGCGGGATCGCTGCGTCCAACCAAGCGCAGCCGCGAAAAGCGCGTACCTGTTGGATGAGCTTGGGTAAGCATCCACTTACCCAAGTCTTTAGTAGGAAGACAGCCCTGCGCCCAGATTGAGCTGCCATCCTAGATTTGAGACATGCAAACCAGTTCATCGCCCGCGAAACACAGCCTTTCCGGGGCGGCGACAAAATAAGCTTTCACCTCACGGTGTAACTGCTGTTCAAATGTGTTCGGCCTGTGTTCATCGTCCCGGAATCCCTAAGAAAGAGAAATCAATTCAAATGCGACCTGATGATGTATTTATCCAATTTTTCGCTCAAAGAGGTTGCCATCGTTACTCCTTCTGTTGGCAATATCACGTGCTCCTATTCGAGTATGTTAGAGGGTGAGTTGTGTAGTACCAAGTAAAGGGAACTAGACTTGTAGGTAATCGTCTTGAAAAAAAAATATAGAGAAAATCTTGTGAAATAAAACACGCGACGAAAGAGCCGCTCCGTCTGTAGAGTTCTTTAAGTTTGAACAGGCAAAGGAATAAGTCATCTGGAAAACAAACTGCTGTATGGAGTAGGAATAGCTCACAAGTTGTTAGTTAAACACACATGCGAAGTGGCTCGCGAATTGGTTCAGCCATTCCTGTTTGGGACCTAAAAATGTATGCGCAGGTAATTTTGGCGCACCTCGTACATGAGGTCTTGGGTAGATGATGTACGGTGGTTGACGTTGGGGATAGCCGTGAGGGCACGTGGGGGGGGGTGACGTTTGCCATATACACACAAAGTCACACACAACTACCCCAGACATTCGTGGGGGTCGAGCGTCAGGTTTGTGCACTATCAAGCATGTCTGATATTGACTGAAAATGGCCGCGTATCAGTCTGTGGTTGTTGTACTGCTTCTTCCTACCTGTTGAAAGAAGCTGTAAGCTATAGCTCTTTCAATTTTCTTCGCTGTGGTCAATAATGCAATGCAAGAACTACCTCGTAACATCCTACATTATGCAACCAGATGTCTGTGTTCTGTTCACGTTGAACCGCAATACCACCATCTAATTCAAAACAGCGTGCTGAATTTGAGAAGATCTGGAAATTTTCGTTACTCATAACATGGTGTGGAATGCCCTTCTAATCTTCACTGATGCATCACCTCCAGAGAATAATTGTTGTAGTTCATATTGTCAGGTAACGTACATTTTGTGTCGTAGCTTCCCTCCTTTACTTTTGTAGATGTCACCTTAACAAAGGCTCACAATAAATCTGGGTAGCGTAGTGACGAGTGGTCGTAGTGGAACAAAAACGTATGTATCTCGTCCTATTTGCGGAAAAACCAGTTTTGTCATACAAACAGTTATCCAAACGAGGATTTCAGGCACAAACACAGATGGTGACATATTGTCAGCCTCTTTTTTTCCAGTAGGTATGCTGAAGAGTAGGGCTAAACATATGGAGTGTGAATACAGTGAATACACACTCGTGCGGTTTTTTCTAGTACAAATTTTCCTCCTTATTCTTATCATTCGGTAATAGGCTAATATGCATTCTGTTAGAGGGCTGTTCTCTTCCCACTACGAAAAGCTACCACACAATTGCTTTGTCATTTCAATGTGATTGCTTTGTGGTTACAAGGAGGAGGGGCGAGTCAACAGAGAGGTAACAATTCCCCAGACAAACTTTCGGAACTTCCGCGGAGCCTGATTTACTATTGGAGCCCGATTTTTGGAACTTCCGCGGAAATATGACGTCACTCGTCAATTTTTCCGGAAGTTCCGCGCAAGTTCCACTGAAGTTCCGAATGGAGAGGCAGAGAAAAAAGTAGCTTCAGAACTTCCGCGGAGCTTCGAGACAGATAGAATGATCCAAGAAACTAACAGATCAAATGGCATGTTTTCGTCCAATTTTTATAGTGATATGTTCTTGCTTGACTTCAGCTAGCCATAGAAGAAGCCGTGGTAGAGTAAGAATTTTTTTTACGCTATTTTTCCCTCAAAATTCACTACTGGATGCCCCAGTAATGCCATCTGTAATGTCGAATTTCGGGTCAAGCTCGTGTCAGATAAATGTACGCCTGGGATTATTCTCATAAATACGAAAATTTGACAGATTTTTACCAAAGAGGATTTTTCCATGTTATTTTGAAACCTGACGCAGATACATACGTAGCACAGCCAGAGGGCAGACCTGCTTGAAGCTCTCCCTCAGAAAACGAAGCCATTACAGGAGCGATTGGTGCTACGTGGTGGAACGATCTGTGGTGGATTTATGATCCTACGATTTTTGGCATTGGGAAGCGTGGAGGTGTTCACCACTACATGTTGGCCCATTTTACCCTATTATTCGAATTGTGATTGACTCTATAATGCGCGAATTACGTCACTCTTGTTCGATTTGGGAACTTCCGCCGAGCCAGTTCGGAACTTCCTCGGAGCCAGTTCGGAACTTCCGTCCGGTCACCTGCGGAAGTTCCGAAAGTTTGTCTGGGTCCGATCAATGTGTTGTTTCGAAATGCATTTCTTGAACCCATTCAACACGAATTCTCACGTTTCGGGAGAGATGATCGTTTTGGAAAACGACTAACCTAGGTATTATTATTGCTCTATTTATGCTTAGCAGATTTCATACCGAGTAATAGGGACAGTAATCCGCAAAGGCAAGAAGTCCATGCCCTTGGATGGGTCGTCCTTTCTTGTCCTTGTACACGTCAAGAGCGTTGTAGTCAAAGTGGGCCGGCAGTCCTTTCGAACCTCGTACCATGTTGCATCGTAGCTTATCCATTCGATTCGCGCTGCACCTGAAAGCTCACATGCATATGTTGGTATGAGTTGATTTGGTATGAGTTTGCGTGCTGCCTTTTTTGCATTAATGAAGATATTATTAAATCCTTCCCTTCAGCTGCGTTTCAGATACATGAATTGCTTAGTATTTTGATTCTGAAAGGTTCTCAAAAGATGAACAACCAAGAGGAACTACACTCCCATCATGGTTGCGGAAATCGCCAGAGACGAGTATTTTTCTTGTATTGTTTCCAGGAATTATTTTTTTCTTGAAGCATATGTGATTCCAGAAAGATAGGGATACCTATCGAAAGTGCTCTACTGAAGCATGGCCGCCTAATCCAGCCTCGAACTTGGAACGAAAAGTGGAGTTGTGTTTATGTTGATATATGAGAGATATTTATGTCCGATGTAGATGGGACAGAGAATGGAGCCAGAACTTGAAAATATGTGCAATCACGCGTAAAATGGCGCAGGTGTCGATGGGTAAAAACAAAATGGAATGGCTGTACCAATGTCCACTGGCGGGATAGGTGCACTCACGGAAGATGGATACTCCGGATTTCGGTGTGGAGATGATCAGATGACGATGTTGATGTTAAAGACAGCGTCGTATCCGAGAATCGTTTTTGAGATTTTCGCGTGGAAAGAATCTCCACTAGCTGATGTTCACAATGATATATGTGATTCCGTGAAAAACTGCTGCCCACCTCTTCAACACAACCGTTCTCCCTGTTTTGACCTACGCCTCAGAGACCTGGGCGTTGCGCAAACAGGATGAGAATGCGGTCAGCGTCGTCGAACGCTCCATCGAGAGGATGATGCTAGGAATAACCCGCCTCACGCAAGTGAGGGATGGAATACGGAGTTACGTTGAGTAAGATTAGGTGGGTCGGACACGTTATGCGTTTTAACGACAACCGCTGGACAAGAGCCGTCAGCGACTGGATTCCACGGGACGTTAAGTGCACGACAGGAAGACCACCGACCCGATGGTCAGACTTCTTCACGAAGTCCTTCAAGGATAGATACGATGCTCTCCGTGTCCCTGAGCAGACAGAATTCACTGGACAACTCTGGCTCGCGAGAGGGACGAATGGAAGGATTGCTGGCGCCCGCTCGGTATACCCGAAGATCAACGGGAGTCAAGATGATCAAGATCTTGCTTCATTCAGGAAAGAAAGCCAAAAATGTCTTAAAATTTCGTCATGATTCGCGTGATACGCAATTTCGACTCATTGTTTAGAGACTGAAGCGCACATTGAAGTGGTGAAAAATTGCTGCTAATTGGATATATGTTACGGATTGAAGTGAACTCGTTTTCAAAACAGTCGTATGCAAGGTAGGACGTCATTCCTAATTTGTCAGCTCAGTTGAATCGGAAATTTCTAGTTGCTTTTGCTCCTGCACATACCTTGTGTCATAGAGAACATTGCAGAATGGGTAAGGGTCGTCCTTGTTTGTTTTAATCCAGGATAAACAACTTTGTTTTGCAAAATTGCACCCCAATCCACGTCCGAACGACATTTCATCTGCATTACTGCAATTTGAAGTAAAAATCCCCTCAACAAGAATGGTATCGAAAAAAAAAACAAGAATGATAGTGGGCTCACTTGTAGTTCACTTGGTACCACCCAGAATCTTCGAAAAGAGCTAGTGTTATACGAGAAAAAGCAAAATACGTTGTAATAATTGCACTCATTCCCTCTTCCTGAAATATGAACGCTAAAGCTACAAATAATTCACACAAATGTTTCATAGAAAGTATCATAAACACTCGAACACATTGTAGCAGTCTATAGATGAATTCTCTTACTTACTTGTGGAAATACATTCGAAAAGCCGCTAAAAATTTCAACTTCTGAATCCGTATTCGAGGCAATGACTGCAATTCTGCTTCTATCAGTAATAGGCGCAGATGCCTAATAAACCATCTGTACAAGTCCTTGTGTAGATTGGATGTGCACGCCATCCATTTCTGTGGACCGCGAGATTGCTCCCAGTTAAATGATTGCCAGACACTTCTATCACAGCCGTATTGGGAACATTCTTTTTTTCACTCATTCGTAGGGAAAAAAGAGGAATTTTGCTCGCACGTTGTTGAAAGTGACACACACACACACACACACACACACACACACACACACACACACACACACACACACACACACACACACACACACACACTTTAGCTACAATAGTTTCCATGTTCTCTCTTCATAGAGCATGTAGAGCATATGCATGTTGTCTTAATATCAATCTTTTATGAATCTTTGCCTCAGAGGTTCTTATATGAGCACATTTTAGTGGTCTGACATTTCAACTAAGTGTCGTTTTCAGAGGCCCAAGGGTGAAAGCGTTCCAGGGGTTCTCGATTTCTTTTGATGTATACCAGGAGCACAGAAATGAGCCAGAGCGTAATTGGATTGTACTGTTTCCACCATTGTGCGGCACGGCTCCACGCGAGAAGTGAATCGCAGCGAGCTGACTTCTCGCCTCGTAGTAAACATACAGTTTGCCGCGTTGCCACACGGCAAAGAATGCCACGAAGCATACCTACCGCAGCTCGCGGTGCGAGCTCGCAAAGTGACGCACCGCGGCGAAAAGTGTACAAGAACAACCTTCGTGTCATGTGCCGCAGCGAGCTCGCATTGCGTTGCCGCGCCCTAGGCTTAATCATGGAGCGCGGAGCGGAGCGTCAAAACAGTAAGAACCCCTTTAAGAAAATGCGAGGACGAGTTATCCCATCTAACGCCTCGTCTTCCATTGCGAAACTCATTTTAGTCAGAACACCGTGAGCTCCCTGGCCAAAAACGACACTCACCTCGTGCTCCAACGAATTTGGCAAAGATAAGCATTCGCTTCGGCGTTACTAACAAATTCACTATCGGTGAACGAACACGGACTATTAACTCTGCTAGCGTTACTTACTGAGCATCAATAGAAGTGACAATCTAATGGTTCAGACAATGAGAGGAAAAGCATGAGGTCGCTGGTCATACACCATTTCTTACGAAACTGATACAAACTGAGCTGAGATTATGATTTCTTAGCTTCGCTTCTGAGAGCAATGCGTAAGACACAACAGGCTTACCTCAAAAATACGTTTTTCCCAGTGAGCAAATGCGCTTCCTCGGCCACCAGATGTGCTTGCTCGGCCGTCTTGACTTTCAAGTTCCGCGCCTTCGAGGTCTGGACAGTTGAAGAACCTTCGTGCCTCTTCTTTTACTTTTGGTGACACTATCATGTAGACATCGTGCGACACCTAGGCAAAAGTGAGCTATGCATTTACAATAGTCATGACCAGAGTTATGTGTTGACGACTTCTGTCATGCACTTGAACTCATACACCTGTTGTATTTACAACTAAGTTTTTAATAGCGTCAAAAGAATTTGTCCCAATTAACACAGACTTACATAACCTTTAGCAGTTTCCCATTCTAAGCGTTTGAATCGCTCGAAAACTCCTGGTACGATCTTCGGTTTTCCTTCTCTGTGATATAGGAACCGCATTCGATCATTAGGCTGTGTGCTAATGCATCTATGAACTTCAACACTCACTTAGGAGGAGGGCCTTTTGCTGCTTGGAAGTATTCATAGAGATTTGGTGTGAATACAAGAGCGTGCATAAGTTCGTGTTTGATTGTGGATTCCCACACATAGAAATGATCTGGCTTCTCATCCCTCAGTTGCCGTGGACATATGTTGACAAAGCCGGCGATTGGCCTAAGTGTCGGATCTTGATGGATAATTCAACTTCCACTATTTCGCTGCTATGAGACATCTATATGAATTGTTTGCGATAAAATGCCACATCTCTAGAATCATTTGTGGAAAACTGCTCTAACAACTTCTAGCATGTTCCGTCATTTTACAGGGTTAACACGGTCTACTTTCTTGTCTTCTAACATCTTTCGTATAGCAGCTGTTGTAGCACGTGCAACGTCTTAGAAAAGTAGTATGGACAGATAATTCAAGAACCTTATAGTGAACAGGTCTACGTCGCAAAACGTAGCGTATGCAGCCGCGCCTCTACTGCAAGCGTCGCTGTCTTCAGCTGAGACAAATAGAACAAAGTCTGCATTCCGCAGAATTCCTGAATTAGAAGCTTCAGATATTCATTTGAGAGCAACAAGATTCTTAGAATTGTACTGTGAACTGAGAAATCACGACTGCTGTCATACCTCCCCACTTTCTTTGCCTTGTGCGGCATGGTCTTTCCGTGCAGATGCATTTCTGAACAAAACTGCATGAGCTCATAAGAAAACATCATTTGGACATTGCTGCTACTTATAAAATGCGCAGTTATCAGAGTAAGACATGACCTTTACGTAAAAGAGTCAATTTATTCAAACGAATTTGCCCAGAATCACTATATCCAAGAATTAGTAAGTGTGAGTTAGTTATCGACTAAGGGGAGCAAAACGATTTTCTGTAGTAAGAGGTACAATAAAATTATCACAAACTTCTTCAAAGTAATTGAGTACCACACATATGTTGTTTCACACACACACAAAGTAATTGAGTAATTGAGTGTTACGTAAGTTTTAAATGAAAGTGGACTTGTTTATAAATGTTGGAAGTGCACATATTCAATGAACACTTGCATATAGGTCGACCTCCTCTGTCCATCGAATCGCCACGCTCTAGAAGATCCTTCCCTATATAAGTATTCATTTATCTTCGTTAACGATTCTCGTTAACAGCCTGACAATATATCTGAAGAGGAGGAGGATATAATGGAGCTTCAGCCTCAACTGCTCTATGGTTCATGTCTTTACATATATATGTCCATGCATGTGTGCGTGGGTGTGCTTGCGTGTCTGCAGATTGTATCCTGCATATCTATCCAACCAAAAGCCCTGCATTCAAGTGACGGGGAGGTACAAGGGAGGCGGTTCGGAGTCGCCTCCAACAAATAACTTCCATCGTCCGCTCCCGGGAAGCCCGCTAACTTCCCGGTGAGATCACACTCCAGCCTCCCACGGGGGAATAAAGCCCAGCAAACTATTTCCTGTAGGTTTAAAATTTCTTCAAACTAGACACAGCAGTAATAGAGTGTTCCCCTGATCTCGATAGAGTCACTGGTACGGTAGCGACAGTAATCCTAGCCGCATCTCTTCCCAGCTGCTACCATCCTCCATTCAATTGCTGCCTAAGCTTTCGTCCGCTTAGCAGCAATTGCTGGAGAATGTCATGTTCTTTCCTCGTCTCCTTTGTGATATTGTTTTTCCTTTGAGCTTCGCTGTTCCCAAGATTTATCACATTACACATATTGAGGCATTTTTTTGTATCTGACTGCAGTTAGAACCATTTACCGAGGGGGCAAGAAACAGGAAGATTTAAAAGTGAATGAATACCCAGAAAGAGGAAGAAATAATTCTTAAAACCAATACGAAATATATGGCCGAAACAACCCCTCTGATGTTCTAAAAATAACCAAATTTTGCTGTTTGAAAACCCGTTTGCAATAACCTAATATGGTAACTTGCATTTAAGTAGATTTAGTTGTGGATTTAGGTCTATTCACAGGACTTTTCTGCAAAAAATGGTGGTGGATCACTATTATCAAGTAAAAAATCACCTTGAAATATGCCTGTTCTGTCGCCAGTACATGTCCGCATCGATTTTCGCAATCGTACCTACAGTAAACGTTCCCATTGTTTGGACGACCCAACGTTTTATCTTCGCATTTTCTGCAAAGGTGCGATTTTAATTGCTGGCCTGCTGGAATGAAGAAGACAACCCAAAAGATCTCATTTATGAATTTCGATGTTCTCGACGATAGCTTAGGCATACACTTGGTCATTTCGATTCACGTACATCTCAGACAATCGGCGCGACCGGCTCCTCCCACTATTACCTCCGAAAACTGTCAAGCCGAGTCCCTGTCTGCATTGATCGAGTGGGCCTGATGGGAATGTTGCGGCACTCAGCCGGTAAATTACCCGCTGGTCTCTCCTACTCTTGGTGTGTATCATCGTGAGGGAAAATGGGGCGTACCAGGACGCAATGATTGGCAAATTGATTGAATGTGTCAATAGCAGGGGCCTGGTAACGCCCCATTTCTCCTCACAATGATACACACCCTACTGCTCCAAATAGAGTGCGTAAGGCAGCGTTGTCGACTATTATCTGCTAAATTGCAATCGCTGGCAGCTCGGTGAGCGCTTGACTGTCAGTGCCAAGCTGAAACGACTACTTTGAATGGCTGTTTCGCTCATCCACGTCAGTCGTGCATGAGACGCACACATTAGCAGTAGTAATAGTGCATCGGAGTCCGATCCCGGTCGGATTATGAAAGATACGTATCGATCCTTCTTATCCTTCATCCGACGAGGATCAATACGTATCTTTTGTTATGCGACCGGATCGGGCTCCAATGCAGTATAAGGGCAATTCATACTACTCAGACAATTTCGGGGGCAAATCCCGTTCCAACCGCCGGCGAATCCACGAAGAAACGTTTGAACGAGGGCCAATAGCGGACAAACAGCGGGTGGAACCACACATGTTGCAGGCCAAACGCGCTGTCGGGCTAATCGCGGGCTGAACACAGAGACATTCGGGCTAAAGCACCACCATCGGGGTTCCGCCCGCTATGTGAATTCGCGGGCATCGGCCCGTTTTTCGCGGTCACTGACCGCCGGCAATAATCTCCAAAAAGCGGCCTGAACGACTACATATTTCGGCTCAATAAGGAACTGATCCGGTCGAAATGGTTGGTTGGTGATAGTAGGGACGTGATAAAGGATGAAGGCAATGGAAGAGACCAGCAGCATGGATGGCCTAGTGGATAAAACAGCGGACTCTCAGTCATTCATAAAGAATGGTCAGGTTGGTTCGAACCCTCTCAGTAATGGAAGAATGCTAGCACTACGAAACCATGGATGGACCTTGCAAAGAGCCATCTTTTCGTATTTCTGATGTGAATCTACGTATTTATGTTGTTTTTATGCTCCGGTGGATCAGTGTGGATCCGCAATGGCGTCGAACCCAGCACTCATCCGTCCCATACTGTGCGCGAGGTGTGACCGATCCCCGGGGGTTGTCACGGTGCCGGCCTCCAATCGACATGTAATTGTGGAGAGTGCTGCCTTGTGCGCTGGATTAGGATTAGGGCCTCGTGGTTTGCGGGCTTATGGCGGCCTGAACCAGAACAGTACTCGGGCGGATAGGAATGCAAGCCCCGTTTTCAGCTGCCCTACTGCGACCTGAACGCGGCTATATCTCGGGCCAAAACACCCAAGCGCTCGCTACGACCCTCGCTCCCCGCTCGTTTCGAACGGGATTTGCCCTCGACGATTGTGTAAAATGATCTGCAGTAAGGCACCCGAAAAACATTCATGCTTTCATTCAAATCTTATCATCTTTGCTTTCATGAACTAAAACCACGGCGGCAGGTGTAGCTGTGTAATTGTTGAGGATAAATATACGAATGAGAACTTTCATGAACCTGCAACTATTTAAGGAAGTAGACGAATACTTTGCGCATAAGCCATCATTCTCGATTGATCCCTCTGAATATTAGAGCAGCGATATTGACACCACGAAATTCCCTTTTATCAAAGTGTTGGCACATAAATACCTTTCGGCACCCCCAAATGAGTGCGAGAATCTTTTTTCAGCAGCAGGTTCGTATCGGATTTAAGAACCAGCTTGACAGTAGAAATTTGAAGAAAAAACTGCCCTTTTTTGCACCATAACATACTTACACTAGGATTCTGAGCTATGCCTGCGCGCCTCCTGCTTTGAGTCTCTCACCTTCTCTATGAAGCCTAAGATCTTAAGAGTTTTCATCCGTTCCTTTTGCTAAAGGTTTATTGTGAAAATTGTGAGGCAAAATAACGCAACTCCTGACCGAAGGCATCTCTATCACTTGTCTTTTTTCTTCAGTCGTCTGATCATTGCCTGTGTTTGTTTTCTGTATGCATTGAAGAGAAACATTCATTTTCAAATCTGAGAAACTATTATTTTTAAATCTTTCCATCTTGCTATACCATTTCTTTCAGAGCCAGAAATGAATAATGTTAACATTTGCAGCAATTCTTTTTGTTGAATCTACAGCTCATTTGCTCTGAATATCAGTGAGTCAGTCTCGACTGCTTGTTACAGCTGATGAAACTTATCAAAATATTCACAAATCCGTCTTCTAACGACTTAACGGATTAACGAATTGACGCATTAACGCGTAACGGCCACTTTTGGCCTCACATAACGAATCAACGGGTTAACGAAATCTGAAATTTTTCTAACGCACAGCCCTGATTGTTAGGGAAGACCGAGCAAACTGAATGGGCGTTAAACTGATGGAGAACGTTGAGTTTGAGCCAAGTTATAGCAATTTGAACAATAGTGTTCGTTTCGGCGATTAATTCCGCACCAACCTAATATATTCTATGGGAAAAAAGCGGAATAATGCATTGGTACTTGAAGGTGAAATAAATGAGCAAACGTTGTACCATAACTTATAACGCCTCTGTATATCATTGATGTCGAGATGCTTCAAAAGGTGAAACCTTACGTGGAGGGCGCAGGGGTACTTTTGACAAATCGCGAACGTTCTAGCTTGTTGGTCCCAGTGATTTTTAGCTACCTGCTATGTTTGTGGAAGTACGTGGAACGCATGCGCTAGTGCGATACCGAGTGCGCGCTGAATGGTCTATGTTTGAGCATTAATCACTTACGGAGATAGTTGTATCGCACTCAGCCGTCTTACTTTCAGTGTGTTCTCGAAGTAGTCGACGGCATTCTTGACTAGATTTTTGACCAATTCCTGTTCTGGTTCGTGTAGCCTAAACTGAATGATCTCATAGTAAATGAAACTTCTTGAAAAACAGGCTAAAATATGCTACTATCAATCATGGATTGCCAGATTGCTAGATTGCTCCCAGCTATGGTATATTTTCATTGTGATTTTGGTCATTGTGATTCAGTGCTGGTTTCTTTTCAGTCACATAATTATGGCTTCACCTATAGAGCACTTTATACCAGATGCGTGCGTTTGACACACGTGCGTCTATGTGTTGAACGATAAGGTCAGTCCCATCACTAACGCAGTTCTGACGCACGCATCCACAGCCTCGGGGTGTGGGTCATGATGAGGCAAAAGTGGGTGGGCGATGTGTCTGCGATTGGTTCAATTAAACCCTCGCTCCGCCCTTCAGGACCTACTCGCACTGATTCGCGCGCGATTTCATCATACTTGCCTATGCAAATCTGAGTGTGAGTGGGGACGAGTCGACGCCAAAGGGAGGGAAGGCGCCGCCCCATTTTGCCTCATCATGACCCACACCCACAGCCTCGCAGCGGCGTTTTCATTGAGGGCTTACATGCCGCGTTGACAGTCTTCATGGAAAATCTTTTGCAAATACGTAGATGCGTGCTCCTGCCAAGTATAAATATTATTGCCCTTACCATCAATGCTAGTTTGAGAGTGTAGTGCTGCTACCAGGTTGCAGCTTCATTCATCAAGTGAATAGACGTACATTTCCGTTTTTTATTTCGTGTAGTTCAAAAATAGTTACCTTGAAGCCACCACCTACGGTAATTTTGCTCTCACTAATTTATTAGGTTGTAACATGACATTCGGCTGTTTTCGCATAGGCATTTTCGAAGGCTTTTAGTAAATGAATACCGATAAGATTTCGTGCCTATCTAAATACTGTTTTGAAGCTCGTGATCTCGAGAACATTCTGGAATGTGAGATCAATTTTTGCGTCTTATTTTGAAGATGTAATAAACTTCGGAGTGAACCCTTCAAGAATGCAAATTCGGTAACTGCGCTTGCACAAATAATAATTTTTCCATATCATTGAACGAGACTAACCAAATTTGGATGGAGTAATCTCGAGGCCATTCTTATTCTCCCTGGTGCTTTCCCTGCCCATTTTATTGTCGAGCGGTCTCAGGCACCTACACCAAATCTGGTGACCCAAAATTTTGATTATGCCGTATTTCTCTCTGGAGTTGAAGCGAATTAAAGTGGGATTTCTCCCACTGTGGCTACAAGTATCAACCGTTTGCCGACACTAATTGGTGGATATTGGGATAAGTTCCAAGCGCTCTGTGGAAATCACTTCATTCTCCCCGGCGCCTTAATTTTCTAAAACGAACTCTCCAAAAGGGCGAAGAACTCGCAGAGAAACTTTTAATTGCTCATTATGTAGCATAAATCTAGCTCTAACCAAGCGCCGTTATCACTTCATAATAATGTCTACAGACCGAGAAAAGATTTGCCACTTGCCATTAGTCAGTGACTTCTAGCACTGCCCGACTCAGTTCTTTGCCTTATGTACAGTCGACGGATTTCTGACTCAGATATTGGGCCGGAAATTCCGCAGCAGAATACCGGAATTTCCGCAGGTAACCAGTCGGTTTTTCTGCCCTTCTGCTGCGCAGTTCCCTGTATCCTCCTGCGGAAATTCCGGTATTTTGCAGCGGAAATTCCGAGCAACAGTATTTTCCGAAACGATGGACACACACACACACACACACACACACACACACACACACACACACACACACACACACACACACACACACACACGCACACACACACACACACACACACACACACACACACATACACACACATACACACACAGGTTCACATAACACCAGCGGAAGAAAGAAAACCACTAAGTAACTCCAAATGGTATTGAAGTGCACTCATCGGAGCTGAAATCAGGTGAAGGGGGGGGGGGGGACCGAATTGGACGGTCACAGTCCAGGTAATGCGCGCACAAGCCTGTGAGTTCGAGATCCTACCAGTGGACTCAGTACATAAAAACTGTGGAATGTGGAAAATCTGAAATTGGGAGAAGATGTGACAGATGATGAGCAAAAACAATGATTTGGATAGGTAATGATGAAGGTTAGCAGCGAATTCGACCGGCCAATCAATCAATGTGCCACGTCATTAGATGACGTGTCTTGCTGTGGAATTTCCCGAGTTCGGGGCAGTGAGTTTTTCCTGCCGTTCACCTGCGTTTCTGCTGCGGAATTCCAAAGCGCTCTTTTCCTTTGCATCTCTGTGCCCGTGAATCCCTTCCTGCTGCTGTTCTTCCGGAAGACATTTCTTTCTGCTGCGGAATTTCCGGCAGTTTGTCTGAGGGAGCAGCGGAGACGAGCTTCTGCTGTAAAAACTGCAAAAGAACAGCGACTGTTGTAGTGCATATTCGACTGATATCTATTCTTATTTGATTTTTTATAAAACGTTTTTAACGAGAATTTCAAAACAGCGGAAACTTAAGTTACAACCTAATAGCTACAGCAGCATAATAGTGGAAACGAACAAAGTGATCATTTTTGGCAAATCCTAGGAAAAAGCGGGTTTTCATTTCCACAACTTCCGCTCATTTGCAAATGATGGCTTAGTTGCTCGGGCCGAAATGGAAAGAGGTGGAAATAAGAGCTGCTCTCATCATGAGGTTTTGCTTTTCTTAGATTTTCTTGATTTTCGAGCAGCAAAATCCATTGGTTTGCAAGATCAGGGAGAACCCTCAGATATGAAACGCGAATGCAGAAAGGCTATTTTATTAACGAAGTCTTGCAGAAGTAGACGTATATTAGCTTTTTATTAAGTTTCGTTTGGAATGAGAAAGATACTCAGAAAATTGTTCAAGGATTCAAAGAGAGATTTTCGAGTTCTTTTTTTCATATGTAAAGGGTAAAAAGAGTTGTTTAATGCCTCATATTTTATCAATACTGCCAGTATCGTTTAAAAATTTAAATTGCGAGTGTAGCTACTCACTCATAGAATGAAATATCATATTCTATTTTGATTCTTATCCAATCCCAGACGGGATCGTCACGTCGTGTTCCATTACTCTTCTCATATTCCACGTATGCAAGAGTCAAGTTTTCAGGCGGAAGATACTGAAATTTTTAGTTTCCTAATGGCTTCACTGTGTACTGCATAGCTAGTGGGGGTTATAAAGTATTTATACTTGATGCGTGCGACTGACGCGCGTACGTCTATATAATGAAGAATAGGGCCCCCCAATCGCATAGCATTCGCAGCTCAGACGCACGCGTTCACAGCCTAGCGGCGGCCGCGCATTCTTCTCATTGAGGATGTACATGCCGTGTTGACCGGTCTTCATGAAAATTCCTTGCAAATGGATGCGTGCGACTGATACTCGGCTGACGCACGCAGCTAGTATAAATTGACCTTATTCAAGGTGGAATGGAATGAAGCGAATACCTCATGACCGCACGTGAAAACTGCAGAGGGTAGAAGTAGAGCAAGTAGAAAATGTTTGACCATGCAGCGTGGGCAAGTATGAAGAAATGGAACAAACCACAACAACACTTCACTTCCCAACCCCGATCCGAGATATCAGCAATGGATCTGTTGGTAGTTCAGTGGTTCATGTTAGGTCTCGGGTAGAATTGGTCGGTGAAGGAATAGTTGCGGAAAGTTAAGACTCAGAAATGGGGGGGGGGGATTGGATGCGAAACTAGAGGAGGACTGAAGGTCTAGCTGATGCATGCGCTCGGAGATTTTCCTAGATTGTAGGAAAACACCTGTAATATTGGCGTTGGATCAAGTGAAGGACATTTTTAGGTTGAAACGTAAATGCATTCAAGATGGAGAAACAGGAGAGGTGATATTGAGCATTCCATCTCTTCCATGTTCTTTGCTTCGAACGGTGTTGGAGAATCCAAGAGATGTTTGATGTAAAGTTCTTTAGATTCGACCTCTTCTCATGGTTGTAAGGCGGTAAAACTGCCGAAACGTCGGGCATTAATAAACTGGCCCATTTCAAACAGGACACAGCACGATGTGGTCACTAGATGTGGTCGGGGACTACTAAGTCCAGTCAGACTCAGAAATGGATTACTAAGTTTCTACACTCCAGGGCTCTTTCAGGGATAAACGAACTACCGGGAGAATAATAATAATAGCTTCTACTGAAGCCTAAGAATGAAACTTTAGCTAGGAATGCGTACAGTTCGTGAACGACTCATCTCATGCAATTGGTTCAGTGCAGTTTATCTCAAATCCAAGCTGAAGTCTCGAAAAACTAATCACGACTTTGAATCATGAAACTCTTAAGAACCCGCTAGAACTAGCTCGAACTTATTAAAAATTGTGAATGGAGCACGTTTTTATCCCAACCCCGGAAATTTTTCAAGAAATTTCTCTGGTTCGGAAGAGCTTATTGATGTTCTGTCAACTCCAAGTTGCGCGTAGGGGATGCCAATTCTCTCCCGAAGTGGCATCCTTCATTTTCGAGAAACCGTCGTCGTTTTTGAAAAAAAAACCGTCGAAAGTGGTCAAAAATGGTCTAAAACCTCTTTTTGACCACTAATGACAGTTTTTTTCCCAAAAGCGAAGACGGCCTCCCAAAAACGAAAGATGCCTTTATGGAGGGATAACTGTTCGTACAGTGCGCATCCATAGCCAAAATTTCAACATGATCCATCACCTACAGGAAGAGCAACACCTGATTATCACTGGAGCGCGCCAGAGTACAAGAAAAAGATGAAGTGATTTACTGTCCATGTTCACAGTGATTCGCAGTAGATTTGCAGTGATTTACGGTATAGTTCACATTAGATGAGTATGTTCTGCAAGCCCCAATCTGTTTCATGAAGGATATCAGCAGATTCTTGACCTCCTTGCTACGCTGATTCTAATACCTACTTACTTAGTTACTTAGATGGCCCGTCGTCACGTGTCGTGCGGGCCCCAGCATCGCTTCCATTCGATTACTTCTCGCGCCACCGTCATCCAGGAACATCGCAGACGAGAATGGCGAGAGTTCTGATTCCTTTCCAGTTGAGCGTTCAGCTGATAAATCCGTATTTTGAACACATCGTCCCATCTCGTTGGTGGTCTCCCTCGAGGTCGTTTCGTTCCTCTTGGGATCCATTCCAAAGTTCTTTTTGTCCATCTACCGTCTTCTCTTCTCATTATATGACCAGCCCATTCTATGTTTAGCCTTCGATACGTATTCCGCTGGATCACGAAGGCGAGACATTTCGACACAGGAGCTGCGAAGCCCAGCCAGCTTTGTGTGTGGTACGTAGCGCCTTCGACGTGGCCGCATTGTCCGCCCACGTCTCCGCAGCATAAGAGAGCGCTGGAAGAACTGTAGAGTTCTAATAATGTTCAGCAAAAGTCGCAGAAATTTGAAGTAGGGCGGGGATATCGTTGAGAACTGTGCTTGCTCTCCGCGACTGCAGCAGCGTCGGGTGAACACGTATTGACCTGTCCGATCGATAAGATCAACGGTTATACACGTGTCTGCACGCAAGGTTGCTGCAAACTGGTACAGGCCCTGTCCCGTAAAACGTGTTTACGGGCCATTTTGGGACATTTCAAGTACATTGCCGGAATCAGCGCATCGAGAAGCTTCGGAATGTTTCAATAGCTCAAGAGCGAATGTGAGATGGGCCGTGCCTTTAAGTTACTGGCCCCAGGTGTGTACAGAGGAGATGTGGAGGAACAAAAACAACACGAATTTACTGTAGAATTCTCGACAAAATCAAGGAATATTTGTAAGGTACAAGCGAGAGTATTGTTTGCATTCATATAATTTCAGGTTAAATGAGATAGCACTTCTATAGAGCATGATACATGAGCACTGATATGGATATAGCTATGAAAATTGGTGAGTGAGATTTGTTTCTAGTCGGATCACCGATTCGTTCTGTGACAATCTTCTCCGGTGCGCAAAACAGCTTTCCACAAAGTTCTGTACAAGAGGGGCACACAATTCGAGTTCTTACCGTTCCAACTCCATAAACTCTCTAAACGTAAATAGTAAACACTCATATGGAATGTCAAATAATACAACTCAATATATAGAAAGACTCAAGCCATTATTGACTCTTACCATCATGTATTACATCAAATTCTCTCAGAGAATCAACTATACCTTCTCCACATGTATGAATTGGCCACCTTGATAGCATGGATAAAATTTTGAGTTCTGCGTTTTGATGAACAACATGTTTTGCTTGCAGATGGTCTAGAATTACAAATTACATACTGTTTTCTCTGACTATCGAGGGATATTAAATCACTAGCTGCCATACCCGGCATCGAGTTTTACTACCTTGGGTAAGTACATCACACTGCTGAGGCCAATTACTATCACCGATAAATTCATTAACATCTCCATAATTTTGGTGATCAGCATGTTGGCGAAGCCCCGCTGACTTTTTCCCATCAACTTGTAGGCGGAAAGTTAGCAAAGTTATTTCGGTGACATTGAATTGACGTGTTCGTAAAAGGGGGTGTCATATCCATACTCAGCGTATTGAGGAACCCCAGGAGACATGTCCTCACCGCTTCATTGGGCAGAAGAGACCGAAAATCAATAAAATCGATAAATCGATATTTCGTGCAAAATGGTTGTCTTATTCGCATTCAGCGTATCGAGGAACTCCAGAAGACACGTCTTTGTCGATCCCCGAGCGAAATTGCGGAAAAAATCGATAAAATCAATAAAGGTGCAAGCTAGCGTATAACCTCCGCCCACCCTGGAAGAACCCACATGCAAAATTTGGTCCCGATCTGTTCATCCTCCACGATTGCTATTCAGAACACACGAACAAACAAACAAACAACACACACAAACAAAATTTCACTTTTATATATACAGATGACAATTGTATTCATTTGTTTATTTATTCAATACACCGCAACGGTGCACCACTAGTATTTAGAACGAGATCAAACCTGTTCCGATTAATGAGTCTGCGCTGTAAACCTGTTCCGACTAATAGCTGTAGAACTGGAGACCTAATAAATGGAACTCCGGAAACTGAAGTCACATGCAGGGAACTTCAAAAGGCCGGGTGCAAGGGGCGCGACCGCGGCGCGGCGCGACACTCGTGCTATCTGCTGCTGGCAGAAGCAAAGAACCAGAGCCACATGCAGAACCCCTGTGTCACTGCCCAAGAGAGCTGCGCCGCGGTCCCGCCTCCTGCACGCGACCGTTTGGAGTTCCGTGTGGTAAATGGAACTAAGAGCAACATAAACTCAAACCAAAATACTCTTAAACTGAAAACATCGTTAGCTCTTTTGAAATGTCTTGTTTGGATACTACTACACTTGCTACATAAAGAACAATTTATAATAGACGTGTGCGTCAGTCGTACGTCAAGCTGGCGTTACAGTCCACATGGAATGTAGCACCCTGCGTCGCGGTCACCGGCGAATGTCGGGTGTGTCGTAGCTGGGCTTATTGATTGCGTCGCCGCACTTGTCGATGCTGGTGGTGGGCGCCGCAGTTGGCGACTGTGACATCGATGCCTATCGATCGTGCCAATCGCCGATGTTGGCGATTGTCGCCAGAGATGGCGACTCAGGGTACCATACTCCACTTGTTCTATAGCGCCAGCCTCAGACGAAAGCATTCATTTACGTAGGACTTTCATGAAAACTGGTCAACGCAACATCTACAATCCGAATGAAAATACCGCGCGGTAGCCTCAAAGCTACATACAAACCCGTATATTTCGTCTGTTTGTGCTGCGAAAATTGCCTTTATATGTAGAGTCGCGTCCGACTTACTAATTTATTTTTGGAGAAAGACTGGTCAACGTGGCATGAACACCATTATTTAGAATACCGCGTGGTGGCCGGCGAGGCCACTGACGCTTGCGTCTGATGTGCGTATGGGTTGGGTAAGGGATGTGTTCAACCGTAACCGTCGCACTCTCCACGACAGTCATCCGGTGCAATTTGCCCCTATGAGGATATTCTACGATCGTTAGTGGTCAAATACGAGGAAAAGGGATCTGTGACGACCATTTAGGCAAAGGTGGTTGTGAATGGGTGCAATTGTAGTGCAAAAAACCAATCAAAAACGATCCATGGAGCCTCCCCACCCATCCCTACCCACCCCGATTACTACATAATCCAAAAAACCCAGAATGTTCGAATTACGTAAACCCCCCATGTGTCGAACTCTCAAATATAGAATGTTAAGAACAAGAACTAAAGTTTCAAAAATATTTGTGGCCCACCTCGTAGCATCCGACGCTGTGCAACCAGGTGTACATTCCATGTTGGTGTGTGACTTGGATGCCACCGTCTAGTTGAAAACAACGAGCTGTGGGTGAGAAGATCTGTAAAAGTCCTTCGTCTGAAAATCCCATCATTCTTAACGAGAATGTTCTACTAGGTTAGTACAAAAGCGCTGTCTGAAAAATTTGAATATTTATTCCTTCGAAGAAGAATTGACGGTAGGACGAATGAAACTTCCGGAGTACACTTCAACGCAAAATAAGCCTTGATCTCTGCTTATAGGAACGACTCAGTCTAATGCATCTCCATTTTACAACGTAACGACATTGTCTTTGGAAAACGTACCTCTAACGAGTAGTTGTTGTAGTTCATATTGTCCGGGTATGTGCATCTTGTGTCTGCGCCATGGTCTTGTGTGGAAAATTCACCGTAAACCTAAGAAAGCGTCTATAGAGAGACGGGTTTGACTAAGCCTAGACAAGTTGGAAGTATTTTCGATTTCAGCCAAAACCATGATCTGTACTCTATATTAACTTCGTTCAACATGACACAGAACATGAGATTAGGAGCATAAAAAGGTTCGTAATAAATCGAAGCGACTCAATGCCTTAGCCGCAATGATAGGATCGCACAGCTATTTATTGTGAATCTTTGAAACCTGGGAGGTCTTCTACTATGCATGGGAGTTCTGCTCGTTTATAAACTCCTTTTCGTCTAGCTCACCCTATAATAAGGACAGTAATCCGCAGTTTCTATGTGACCATAGCCGTGTATAGGATGTTTTCTCTTGTCCATGAATAAATTTGGAATATTATAGTCGAATTCTTTAGACATATTCTTAGTAGCATCAAACAGGTTGCAGCGAACCTTCGCTTTTCGATTTGAGCTACACCTAGAATATATCGCTCTGATTCCACCAAGCATTTATTCAGGCTGTTGTTGCAAGAAAGAATACCTTGTATCTGTGAGAACAGTGCAGAATGGATAGGGATTGTTCTGATTTTTTCTCATCCACGTTAAGCAACTTTGTTTCGCGAAATTGCATCCCAGCTCATGACCCCAGATCATTTCCTCTGCCTTACTGTAATGCAATTTAGCACAGGCTTTTTGAAAGTTTTAATATCACCATAGCTGTTGTATGCACTCACTCGTAATTCACAATGTACCATCCCGAATCTTCAAAAAGTGCTAGTGTTAGGCGACTTAGTGCATAGACTTGCGTAGCGACTCCAGACATTGCTTCGTTCTAAAAAATGTGCATTAAACTTAGTTATTATGAAACGAAACATATTGTAATTGTAGTCTGACAATGAATAAAGCTCTCGGGCTGTTGTTCAAAACAGGAAAACAAAACTGACTGTGTGTACTGTGCACAGATCTTTTTCTTGAAAAAACAGTAATTATGTGGCATAGTGATCGGACTTGGATGCGATGTGGAGAAATAAGTGATTTCATGTTATCAGAAATGCATACAAGAATGGTGGTAGAACCCAAGATCATCACTACGATTGTCATTACTACACCCGTAGTTTCAATGCAGATACAGTGCTGGTCAATCACTCTTGTATCACAGAATTTCTGTTTGGTCTGCCGCGCCGCACCACTTACGCAACGCGCCAGTCCAGCTGGACACTGCCGCTGTAGATAGGTATCTCCCACGGGTTTCTTCGTGCTTTTATTTTCTTCCTGAAGTGTTTGGGTTAAAACACTTTTGTGTGGCAAATTTAACGATCAATTGTGCTATGAAACTCCAACTTTGGGTATCCATATAATTTCATACAGTCTGGATTTTCAAAAATCTCCTATCCTCTCATCCATGGGAGAAATCGCTCTCTAGCGCTGCCACGATCGTATTGACTTTAATTTTTCGTGAGGTGCATCGTCACTTTTCTTCGTTTGTCGACACATTTGGTGATCTAAAGACGGATACGACACCGTCAGCTATACAGCAGTGCAGTCCGCCTCCAGGTCCAAAGCTCCTCACACTACTGATGAGTTCGTTTTGTTTGGAATTTACCTGTGTAAAATACCAACGCACATCCCAGTAATCGTTTTTGAGTGTTTTACATGGGCAGAATCTGCCAGAGCTGCTGAGAACAATGATGTGCAGAGAAGGTGATAAAGATGCCGGAACTTTTTTGTGTGTTTTTCTCAGAGTCTGTCCAAGGAACTCGTACTCTTAACTGGGCAGGAGTTTGATTTAACGGTAATTTCCCAAAGCTGCACGTATAACTTGCAATCAGCGCCTTGAGTAGGTGCAGAATTTTTGTGGCTTAGACCCTGTATATGAGGACATTGCATATGACTTCACCTCAAAAACGCGCTTTTCCCAATGACAGCCTGCAGTCCCTTCTGCGCCTTGATTCTCGATCTCAGCGCCTTCCAGATCCGGACATTTGAAGTAATTTCGCGCTTCTTCTCTTACTTTTGGTGTAACCATCATGAAGACATTATGAGAGACCTGTAACATTATATGACTGGGTCCACTCAAATTGCTGGCTACAGTTACCACCGGTATACGCGGAAAAGACGTAGTGGACTTACTATGCCTCCAGCGGTTTCCCAATCCAGTCGTGTAAATTGTTCAATAACTCCTGGCACCAGAACAATAGATCCAATTCTGAAATTTACTGCTAGACATAGTTTTTCTCGACGCGGAAATTGAATGCACTCTCACTTTTTCGAAGGACCTTTTGCTAGTTGGTATTTAGGAAACAAAGATGTTGAGAATACGAAAGCATGTATAAGTTCATGCTTTATTGTGGCTTCCCACTGCGAAATATCGTTTGCCTTCATCTGGTTAAAGGCACTTGGACAGACGTTAACATAGCCGGCGATAGGCCTGAAGACAGTTTATTGATATGCTTAGTCTGTTTTTTTAGCCTGCCATTTGGAGAGGGTTGAACTCTGCAAAAATAGTGCGTGAGAATTGTTAGAAACATGAAGCAAATGCACTAGGAATTTGATCTCTGGAAGTGTATAATCGACCTTCTATCGCCCGGATCGTGAAAGTACTACGATCCTAGAGTCTGCTACAGGCTGGAATTTATCGAACGGAGTCATGTTGTGTCGTAATTTTGCTCACTACTGCTTCCAAGCACGTCGCTAGAGGTCGCCATTTTTTAATAGCCACCTAACGGATTGCTGTCTGGAGTTATAGTATAGGTCTTTCAGAAAGAAATTTATATTGATGCATCCACGTGCTGGAAGTAGAATATGGCCGCGTATCAGTCCATGACTATTACACCAATATTCGCTCCCAGTCGAATGAGCAGTATATCTTCTCCTTCATTACCGTTTAGATGTGAAAGCTGCCTTTGATAGTGGTCCCTTTGAACACACCAGTCTGACCGTCCTCACGCCGGACTCGGGGTTCTTTACAGTTTCTACGCTCGCCTCATATTCAAGTGACGTTTTCTCCAACGCTAACCGCCACGCAGCGATGTCGCAACTTTGGAGCTGTCCACGAGTATTTTCCCCATTATGTTGCGCTGCAGCGCCTACTGAATACATAGCCATGGGTCCGTATCTTATTATTTTTCCTTCCGTATGTACGTACTGGTTTCCCCCTCATCCGTGGAGTCCCCTTCAACTGTAGCGAAAACAAGTGTCGATTTTCAAGAGATTCTAACATTTATGAATATGGTTGGATGTGTAGCGAGACACTCGTGTATAGATACATAAATCAGAATTCTCAACCTTTACGGTAGAATCACCTGATAGCAGAGGTTTCAACCCATTCCTTAATGCAGAAGTACGAATAAACCACGGCATCAAACAAATCAGGTGGTACAAGAAACCTCAGTCAAGGAATATAATATTACACTCTCGAAGCGCGCATCCCCTTTACATGAAAGCAAATATGATAAGAAACCTCATCACGACGAAAAGGAGAATATGCAGTCAAGAGTTCCCGAAGATGGAGGAAAAAGTAGCACAGATATTGAAAGAAAACGGTTACACGAACTCGGAACCCGTATCATGGCGATTCGTTCCAGGGGGTATTCCGCTAGTACTTCCCTATGTAAACGAACAAAATGCCAAAGATGTGAATCGAATTGTGAAAACCGCAAACCTACCAATCAAATTGGTGTTCCGTCCACCTCCGAACCTCAAGAGTTTGCTAACCTCGACGAGGATCTATGAAGGAAAAATGTGACCGAAATAACTGTATTTACTGCGCAGGAAACAAGATATGTCAGCTGAGAGGAATGGTCTACTTGGTCACGTGTGAAGAATGCGGACGTAAATACGTTGGAGAAACGGCAAGACCGCTTCATAAACGTCTAGACGAACATATGCGAGCACTACGGAATCCTAGCTCCTATCCTAACAGCAGTTTCTCGCATCATCGCACCCTTCACCACACACACTAGGATCCTCCTAAAATAAAGGTCACAATACTACACCGCTCACTGGATGCACCGCTGGAAAGAAAAATGATGGAGGCTCTTGCCATCAAACGCCTCTCTCCAGAGATAAACAACAAGAATGAACTAGCGGATGCATTGCAACTCATAAGATAGGAAGATAGCGGTGGTGATTGTGACAGTGTCACATCTGTCGTTCAAGTGACTCTCATTCTTGTGGGCAGTGCGCAGTTGTCCTGTCGCTTAGTTGCTAGCGTCAGAATCTATTGTCGCCTAGCTTGATTGTTGGCCTGGTCAGTATATTCGCATAACATTTGTAGGAATAACAATAGACTGAATGCAATTGTAAACGTTATAGGCCTGACGAAGGTATTATTGTACCGAAAGCTAGCCAATAAAGTGAAAACGCAGGAGTACTCAAATCTAAGCCGAACAACAAACCTTTTCTTTGTTAGTTTTTGACGGCAGTGGCTGGTTCCCGTGCACAGACACACTCACACACGCACATGGCAAGCCGATTAATAGGAACTATGATACGGACAAATTGGGATGCTATCATCGAAGAATCAAAGATCCTTCCCCTCTCCATAACCATCACTCCTACTGTACCTCATATGGAGGATATGGAGGGAGGGGGGGGGCGGAACTGACCCGTCTAATGATCGAAATGCCATGCACTAGTCAGAATGATTTTGAAAGCCACACAAGGCACACTATTCTCGATTTACTCACTCCTTCATGCACAGTGTCTCTCTATATAATAAACACCATCCTGATCGTCCGGGTAACGATGGGCTCCTAGGCTTTTTAAGGCTTCCTTTGCTCTCCTTACATTTGTCAACTTACATGTTCCCCTCTACTGAGTGGCGGAACATCACCCACGAAGGTGTGGACCCGTCAAGCGACATCTTCGCCACTACTGAGCGCCGGTGCACCATTTTCGCAGTGTGGATCCGTTCGTGATAGTTTTCCCACTACTGAACGCCTGCGCAAATCTCTAGTTTTTACCCGTCCAGCGAAGTCTTTCCGACTACTACGCGTCGGCACATCACTCGTGTAGTTGTGAAGCTGGCCAGCGGCATCTTTCAAAATGCTGACCACCGGCGCATCATTTTCGTCTCCTTGTCAGTCCACCTTTCATTAGAGATCTTTTTTCCAATTCTGCTAATAGATTCTGCTTGACGAAAAGGTCATACACATCTTAGAACTTATGTCAAATACATCTGACAACCTTCAAAACAAGTAAACGTTAAAAAGAAATCTGGAGAAACGGTATGTTCAAAACCTTTTCGTTTCATCATCAAGCGCACAGTGGGCTGCATAGGCTAGTGTGTAGGTTCCACAATCATAGTTTCTAGCTGTCACAAACAGAATGAAGTCTGCATTGCGCAATCTTCCTGAAACAGTGTTCTGTGCGCAGAGTTGAGAGCAAAGCTTTTCTTCAGCCATTTCATTTTGAGAATATATGACGCTGCTAACTAATTTGTCCTAGTAAAAATGCAAAGTAGAGAATGAGTGGACACTAAAAGAAACCATTCGACTTATGCCACCATTTCATTTTCACTCTGCTATGCCCTGTACGGTTCCGATTGTGGCCACTCATTACTTTGCATTTTTACTAGGATGAATTAGCTGGCAGCGTCACATATAGTTCGTACCTCCCCAGTGACCTTGCTTCGTTTCGCACGTATCCCCCTTGCAAACGCATTTCTGAAAATTAACACAAACTGAGTGTCACAGATGAGCTGAATGGGAGTTTATTCAGTACAGAAAAGAGCAAACCGAGAAGTAATTCGCTCGTGCAGATGCTATCGCTTTCCCGCACCGTTTTTCGCAGTCGATATCACAACGGATGAGATTGTTGGTTACATCGATCACACCTTTACCTTCTTTGCAATGCCTTAAAATCTTGAGGCAGTCGAATTAAAGAAAATCAGTTATGTACCCCAAGGATCCCAAGAGAAACGAAACAATCTCCATGGAGGCCAACAGCGTACATTTCTGCCCTACAGAATATC
Source organism: Ancylostoma caninum (assembly GCA_037903475.1). Classification (NCBI taxonomy): domain Eukaryota; kingdom Metazoa; phylum Nematoda; class Chromadorea; order Rhabditida; family Ancylostomatidae; genus Ancylostoma; species Ancylostoma caninum. The sequence continues at coordinate 1,572,976 of JBAJFG010000615.1, read as the reverse complement.
GAATTTCCTCAAATTTAAACAATACTATAGGTGTATTACTCGAATCGGGCAACACCGCAAAATAACGCATTGTTTAAAGTCTGTATTTCATGTTTTATTGGCACTCACACCATATTTGAAGTTTCTGTTTTTTTTGTTACTAACACCACATAGATGTCTCAGTGTTTTTGGCGCACCTTGAGTGTGAACAATAAATAAATAAAATCAATGAACAACGAGATGGGCTAATGTCTTTGCTACACGGATGGGCCAGTTGAACACTCAGGTGAAAACGAATCAGGATTTTCGTTGCCATCGCGCACACTGCTCTCAGAGGACGGTGCGAGTAGAAGGAATCAAATGAACGCGATGCTGACCGCCACATCACGAGTGAAGATAGGCCATTCAAGTACCAGAATAGGTACTGTCTTATTCACGAATCTTGCCACTTGACAGGCTGCCAAGATGAAGTAAGTCTCGCCACTTCGTTGTAGGCGAGACATGTTTTGACGCGCTTCCAGCTATCGACTGTTGATTGATAGGGCCCGATCTCCATGATTTGGGATAAAATGTGCGCTGTGCAGTTAAAGACAATACATCGAATTGCTCTAATTTTTGGAACGGACAGTAGGTTATTTCTTCAATGTTTGGTCTGTTAATTCTGGGGTGCCGTGTCTCTACATGCTCACCCTCCGTTCATATTGTTATCATTACCTGTGCATCATAGCCAACCATCATTTCTAGCTATCAACAACATGCCCATCCGTAAAAAGCTCGTTAGAGATGGACAGAGTATGAGCATTGCAGAAGCAAGCCAGCCTAAAGCTGACAGAGCACACTTACGGATTTAGCTGAATGGAGGCAAGTCGTTGAACTTTTATTGTGCTTTCGAAGTAGTCACGAGCGGTTGTGATGAGGTCTTCAAGCACCTCTTGTTTGTCATCAGTGAATCTGCAAATGATTGATGTTGAGTACTAAGGGATTTTCCTGCCGTACCATCTCACTTTAGGTGGAATTACAAAAATAAGTCGTCTAGTTTCTGAACATCCATACGCTCAGGCTTCTCTCAGGCTCGCTTCGTTAGCGTCACATTGGAGTGGCATCTTCACCATCATAGCGCGCCGACGCATGGCTCTCACAGCTGTGGGACGGTCCAGTGATATTTTTACCTCTACTGAGTGTTGGCGCATCTCTCACACCGCTATAGACTCCTCTCTTAAAGCCTTGTAGATCCGTATTGGTGGCGCAACCCACATGCAAGCCATTCCCCATTTCGCCTCCGTCTGGCTTCTCCCCTTTGTTCTAATAGTTCTAAGAGTTTTACCCATCTCTTGCCTTTCATAAGATCTTCTGATCACATGCCTATTTTGTTCGATACTGAGAGTCAGTGGTGGACGCAGAAAGTGCGTGGGAAGGGACGAGGGCGTAGGAAAAAGTGTTCTACCCGCGACTTTGAGGGTCTTCCGCTTCGACTAAGAACGAAACACTACTCCGCAATGGACCATGCTGAAAAGGCAGAAGTGATTTACAGAGGTCTTATTGCTCACATAGTGATAGCAAAGTCATGGGTTCACTAGTGCTCATGACTTTGCTATCAGTGCCATTCCTGCTACCCCTTTCACAGATCCAAAACGCCTTGAGGGCTTTCCTGGCTTATGTTTCTTGGAACCAACCCTAATTTGATCTTCTATCCTACGTTCCTCCAGAGGTGTTATCACACTTTTCCGTTTTTTACTAGCAATATGTTCAGTTACTCCCACCCATAGCGGTCGATTAGTCTTTCTAATATACAGGAAACTCCAAACGTACGTAGACAATAGTCGAGACCGCGGCACGGCTCCCTTGGGCAGAGTCATGGGAGCTCAGCATAGTGTGCGCCTGCGTCTCTGCCCAAGATAGCCGCGCCGCGGTCTCGACTGTTGTCTACGTACGTTTGGGGTTTCCTATGTGTTGCCTGGTAAGTTAAGCGTTCAACTTCGTATACACCCCCAGTACAGTCCTGAGACTTTTTTCATCCAGTCCTCAGATTTCCCATGTGGATAAACAACCATTTCTCAAATAACTTGAAGTGCTGAACACTATAGTTTAGCGTAAACCTCTTCCTCTTTGTCGAATTTTACATATGCGTTTGCAGTGAAATTGTCCCCGAAGGGGATGTGGATCTCCTAAACAAGAGTGCGAGTAAAGGGCTCCACTGAACCAGTCGCACGACCATGGCATAAACCACTTTCCTTTCCTTTTCCTTCAACTTATGAACTCTTGACATCGGTCGTGATCACTTGAACTACGGACTTATGAGCCAAAGGTGACCCTGTTGTTGTTCGTAGAAGCAGACAACAGCACCTTGGGGTATTCGCACTGTACATAGGCGCAGATCCAGTATTACATAACGTATTTTCCGAGAAAAGCGGTTTCCTGTAGCCAATCTTCGATTAGCCTAGGGCGAACCTGACCGGAGCTCAATTACCTTAGAGAGACCGAACCGCATCGCTTTTGAAGGTTTGCCTTAGTCATCGTACATTTCTGTGGTCTGCCCGACAACACGAGCAAACTCACAGAGTTTATGTCCAACAAAAAAAAGATTCGTATTTCTGCACTTCTGAAACTCTAATTACATTCTCAACCATGAAATCTTTGCTTACAAATTGAACGACGGATCATATTCCGTCTCTATTCGTATCCAGTCCCATTTAGGAATGTCACGCTTCGGGCGATGACCTTCTGGGTATTCTGTGATGGCGGTGGTTAGGTTCTCATCCGCAGGTGGCTGAAAGGATATGCTTCGGCACCAGCATATGAAAAACAACTGTCGTCATAGTACCCTGTAGTCACATGCGAACACAGTTGAATGAAGTAAAGCGAGTAGGGAAGGAGTAATCACCATGAGTGGACGATGTAAGAATGAACGTCACCGTTTTCCGCCGGCTTCAAATCAAATCATTATTATTGTTTATGAACCGGCCCATTATCAGATGGTCGTAGCCACATAACTTTTCCACAATTGTGCTAAAGCGCAGTTTATACTAGCCGCGTGCGTCAGTCGTGCATCAGTCGCACGCATCCATTTGCTAGGGATTTTTCATGAAGACCGGTCAATGCAGCATGTACATCTTCAATGAAAAGAACGAGCGGCCGCCGCGAGGCCGTAAACGCTTGCGTCTGAGCTGCGACTGCCTATTCTTGGTCATATAGACGCACGCGCGTCAATCGCACGCATCCAGTATAAACTGCCCATAACCATGCAGTTCCAACAAGACCCTAATTCTACTGCACCTAGCGCTGCTGCTATCGTTTTATAAACCGTGCCAAAACGAAAGCATTTCTAAGGGCATTTCTAAGACTTTCGCCTTTTGTCATCGTTCAAGTCACCGGAAAAAATTTATTTTCTCAGATTCAGGAAAAAAGGAAAAAAGGAAATGCGAAACTTATAAATATGTACACGTGTCTCCTGTGCAGATCATGGTTATTGAATGCATTATTGAGCGAGTAGATCAAATAAGTTCCACTTGTGCCATGACGCATGCGATTTCTTCGTGCTTCGTGTTTCCCTTGTTCCAGTTAAACATTCGGATTTCAAACTCATAGGGTCTCTGGAAGAATCATTTACATCATCGAGGTTCCTTCTACAGTTCATTTCCTGTGTTCTACCCTACCATACTAAGAGAGTCAAACGATTTCATTTTTGGGCTTACTTAGAGGTACTGGAATGAAGCAAGAATGTAGAAATTGCTCACGTATGATGCTAAAATGTTGATGATTGCTGAGAATTGGGTGAGATCGAGGGGGAGATCAAGGGTGAGAGGTCCCTGGGTGAGCGGGCAGTTGTGCGCGTAGTCACATCCGTCAATATTGTTCCTGAAAAAAAAATGTAGTAACCTGCATAAAACAATCAAACATAGGACTTCCATTTTACAGATTCCCACGACCGGCCCTTATAGGCTGAGGCCAGCAGTAAATACGTACATATGACCTATGCGTTTATTTCCACCAAGCCACACAATCAACTTATCTAAAGCTAGCACTACTCCTGTTAAGGTTCTGCAGAAAAGCCATGGTAATGTTGCAATGTTCAATGCTTCTTATCTTATCGACATAACCAGGCGTCAGCATTCTAGTTAGCCGCTAAAGAACTATGCTTCACTGCCCAGTTATCTTTTTAGCATTTCCCAGTAGTAGCAGTGACAACGCTGATTATGTGGAACGCCAACCTAAATTTCTTTGAAGAGGTGGTGGAGACTTATCGGATGGTACATAAGTTTGGGTGGATAACGTGGAGAAGCCTATGTAATAGTAGGACCACAATTACATTGTGTTCTACATACTCACGTGCATACATTTAACTTTCCACTAACCAAAACCCCGTTGCTTTTGTGAGGGAAAATTCATACAAAGGGGTTTTACGCATACATTTCCAGGTCATCCTCTTCCTTCATTTTTTTCTGATTCCAGCTCTTATACTCTAGTTGTGAAATATGATAAAGAACTTACAGTAGCCCGAAGGTGGGAACTTGAGTCCAAGTACATGCACTGCTTGTCAGACCTGCCTCGTACTCGAATATGCGCACATTCACCTTGTTGTCATCGATCTAGAAATTCTCATGCTATGTCACTCAAAACTCATAAGGATAAGGTCATTTTCGAGTTTCTTGGTCTGATCGTCTAAGAGGTTGCCAAACGATAGTTACGACCGGTTTGCTGAGGGGAGGGGGGGGGGGTGATGGACGGGAGGAAGTTATGCTGTTGGAGCTCTAAGTGACCTATTTTTTCCTATTTTGACTTATGCAAATCATACCTGTTGCCCGTGATTGTAAGCATTCAGTCGAAGTACGAATGGCTTCCTAGGGTCAATTGGATAGATCATGTTCCCATTAACATCGGTTGTGTCAATGGAGTTTACTGAGAACTGTTCTCCTGAAAAAGTCGACGGCCATCTTTTCTTTGTCAAGGATGGAATAATATCTTACCTTTCGCACAAATGTATGAATGAAGAGCCTTGTCAGTCCCATTTGGGAATGGGCAGGTTGATGCATGGTCGATAGGCATGGCTAAGGCTGTGGCGAGGAAGGCGAGGAGTATGAACATGTCTAAAGAACAGAGGGTGTTGTGATTTTTAATTCTGCTATTCCGAGAGAACAGATTATAAAATAGGTAATAGTAACGGAATAGCTTAGCGAAACGAGCTGGCTATCATTTACGGCCGTTGGGTGTCCTTATAAGTGCTGCTGATAACGTAACTATGCGGAGATAACCCAGCCATGTCATCGGTTCTTCTATCGTTAAAGCCAAAGATGACCAGCGATAATCGCATATCATGCCATCGTGCTAGATTAATAACAAGGACACGATTTATTTATTTACTTACTTCAACACGCTGTTAAAGAAAGACATTGGAGAATATTAGTCATTATTAGTTATCAGTGGCTCTTAGCGGAACACTAAAAAATCCCAAATACAGAGCACAGAATTCAAGTACAGTCCAGCAATTTGTTCTTACGAGGTTGAATAATCATAGGTGATATCGTGGTGACATGCTATGCTGGAAGTTCAACAGCCGCTCTAAGTTAAAGTGAAACGGTTGCACAGTCTGTTCTTGCTGTTCTGCACAGATGGATGTAAATGGATCCTTCTGTAAAGCTTGTGAACCTATGCCTTGTTTCAGTTTGATGCTATGGAGTCTCTTGACGGTATGAAATCCTTAGCAAACTTTCTCTGCTCATTGACCTGTGGAAATCACGAATGAGCATACCTGTAACGCCCTTTACGATTTTGGGAACCATACAAACATCGAATACTTCTCGCCTTAAGTGGAGCGCTACTAAACGTAGCAATCTGTTTCTGCCCTTGGAAGGAGGGATCCTTAGAGTAATCACAGCCCTTACGAAGAATTTTCTTGTGGAATTGTTCCCCTTTTTTCCATTTTCAAAGTAACTTTCTTCCACAAACGAGTGAAGGTTGTGCAACAGTTGGATGACTTCGGCTATTTTCTCATACAATTTCCAAGCTGCGAATTTGTGGAACGCTTCCGTTTGAGAATGGTCCTTGCTAGAGCATGCGTTTCCGTAAGATCCTCAACATTCTTTTCTTTAAACCATTACTGAAGTTTTGGGATGTTAATCTTCAAAGTATCAGTTAAATGCTCAAAGCACAGCACATATTTATTCATTATAAGCAAGGCTGAGTGCACACGACACAACACCTTAACTGTACTTTTATTAAGCGTAAGTACAATCAGAAGATCAAAATTGTTTACTTGTTACGAAGATCTTCTGTAGTGAGAAATAGTTGTAGCGGTGAAAGTGAATATACAAACTGAGTAAGGTCCATTCGCTGAGAGTGCAGCCGGCGGTGAGATTAGCGGCGGATCAGAAACCTCTTGTTGCTTCCACATAATCTGCGGTGAACTGTTCAAGATATGGGTTCACACTGTCATCGAGATAACGCATTTTCTTCAAATACAGTAAGAGAATTTGGTGCACGTAGAGGTATTGATGCTGTGTCTGCAATAGTTTAGATTGCTACAAATCACATTCACCTGTTGGAGCTATCGCTCTCAACTCCTAAAGTGTTAGAGCCGAGCATATGGTCCCTCTGCGCAATCGGTAGAAAGCTTTGTAGCGCGCCGAGCTTGCGGCGCGTGTGCGGCGCGGCCCGATAGTAACAACGGTCCGGCGTCCTCGATCAGCTGTTCGAGGACGCTTTTCGTCAGGTATTGGCTCAGATGTGCGCTTTTCGTCGATTTTCCCTATTAGTTGGAGTCCAATGCTTAATTATCATGCTGAACTGGCAGCTGTTGGATGTTTAGCACACATGATCCTAGCAAATGGACAATCTGCGACATATTCTACGTAAGAATGAATCAGAGACGCTGATTTTCCTGCTGGCAGAAAATTGCATGCAATTTTTCTACCTAGGATTTACACAAGAACGCACCTGTATCGAATTATTCCTCTGTTTTCGCAGAGCCAAGAGGTATCCCGATATTTCTTCCAACTGTGATTGTGATTGTAGCAATTCAATGGAGTGTTGAATTAGCACAATCGAACCTGTGCGTCCAATTCCAGCGGAGCAATGAACAATAATTGGCGCACTAAAATAATTGATATTTACTGATTGCAGAAGATTAAGCGCCTCTTATTAATTGTTTAAAATCTTACGTTGTGTTCTGAACCTTTGCTAATAAGTACACAGGTGCTAGATCAGCTTCCGGTACTCCCCGATCTGGCCAATCTTGCCAATGGTAGTGGATGCAATAGTGAGGTGATTCTCCTGGTATTTTGACTTCCAGAAAACTGACTTGTATATGTATACGTGTCTCTATTGGAAATTGGAACTGAAACACAAGTACACACATGAAATTGGGCTTGTGGAAGGATTCAAGAGTCAACTCCAGTTTTTCCAGAACCCCAGAAAATGCCGAGATCTCCGTAATGAAGATTTCTATGAGTGGCGCCCTTAACAAGGTATAGAATCACATGATAATTAACATTTCGTAGGAGAAATAATAAGGATTAGTAGGACTTGTAGCAAATATGAAGACTTCAGCAGTAGGCTCACTGAGTTGCGCATATTATGTAGAAGCAATAAGTGGACTCCAGCTGTAGTTTGTTAGAACATTGTGTCATGCTCTTAGTAGAAGACCATTCATAATGAGAAGGTACTGCTTCTACAGCGCCGTTCATTTTCTACTTCAACACTGAATAAGACGCAAGATATATGCCAGATAGGCAGATATTTAAATCCATGAAGGCGGGAGCACATTCAAATGTAATTGATGGTGACCTCAGTCACAGAGTAGCATATAACCCAGCAGTAACTTATCCTTATTCATTGGACTACCTCATACCATCCTCTGTTCCCGTTATTAGTAGTCATTCACTCACTCTCTTGTTTTCCTAGGATTCGAAGTCTCCTTGGAAACTACTGACGAAAGGGTCCAAGACGCGGGGGTGCCAAGGAGACCACGCTTCCGGTCTAGTTCAAGCTCCGAAACCGGTGTGTGAAAACTAGTAGAGAATCTAACTCTCTCTCTAAGTCTTAAGACTGAGCTACCAACATGTCCTGTGCTTTATTTACTAATTAAGACACACAAGCTGTCTTCTGCCAATGACCTGGCCTCAACTAATCCATCCACTTTCAAGGTCAGGCCTATCATTAGCTGCATCGGAGGTCCTACTGATAGGATTGCCTGGTTTCTTAACTTCATTCTAGTTCAGTTGCTTGAATACGTTCCCGCCCATTTAGATAATACCCAAATATTTTTAGAGCATCTGCGAAAAACCCGCTTTAACAATACTTGCGTTATGGAGTCGTTTGACGTCACGGCGCTGTACACCAACGTCTCCAACAGTTCGGCATTGCAAGCCGTATCCGAACTTCTCACCCAAAACCAAAGCACCATTAATTTGTGTGGTCTATCTGTTGGCCAGATAATGGTACTCTTGAAGGAGTGCCTTAGCTGCAACATATTCAGGTGGTCCGGCAAGTATTTCGCTCAAATTAGGGGTCTCGCTATGGGGCAGCGGCTAGCACCAACACTTGCTATAGCATTCATGTCAAAAATTGAAGCCCCGGTTTTGGAAACTCGTCCCCTCCTCTACTGCAGATATGTCGACGACTGTTTCCTTGTCTGTTCCACACAACTGGAGATGGACAAGTGTTTCCAGTTACTAAACGAACAGTCGGAGCATATTAAGTTCACGCGGGAGAAACCTGAAAGCGGTTGGCTACCTTTTCTCAATGTCCAAGTGCATCTCGTTGGGGGGACGTATAGCACCAAATGGTACCGCAAGCCAAGCAATAAAAATATTATAGTAAATTGCCATTCGGCTCACCCTGTAAAGACAAAAAGAGCAGTGGTACGGAACATGTTTTGTACGGCCGCTGGTGTCTGCACAGGTAGAGAGGAAAGGCAGGAATCAGTGGAGCTCGCTGGAAAAATAGCTCTAGCAAACGGGTATAGGCCTACACCAGCATTAGGCAAGGGTAAAATAAGGGGTAACTCCGGAACCTGCGGGTTTGACAAGATACCCTTCTGCATACCCTTCATTTCCGATGAGGTAAGCGCCGCCATAAGGCGGTGCCTGAGGAAAGCTGGCTTAGAAAGTTCTGTAGCAGTTGTGGAGCTTCCACCTAGTAACCTCAAACAGAGGCTCATCCGCAATCGACTATATGACCGCACCTGCACCACTCCGGATTGCAAAATCTGTCCGGAAGGCAGAGGCGGCGATTGCATGACCTCAGGTGCGGTTTACCTGATTTCGTGCAATGAATGCGGGGAAGAGTACGTCGGGGAAACGGGTAGGCCACTCTGCGTCCGAATTAAGGAACATCTGGATGGGAAGGCTAAGTCGCGTCCCGCAACCCCTCTGGGTAAGAGATGAAAGATGAACCGCAAAGAAGAATACCGCCAAAGATGAACCGCAAAGAAGAATGCCTCTCGATTACGCGGGAACTCTATCCGTACTTAAGGCTGCTCTTCTGATCTGCGCTAGGCACTAACCCTACTACTCTAGCTCGCAGTGGCCGCTATTATCCACTCAGTGGATCAAGTCTGAGGTACGGTTTCCACCCTCGCTTCTTACCATGTTGTCCAAAAAGTAGGCTTAGAATTCTGTCTGTAGGGTAGATAGACGTTTGTCCGGATAGATCGCAACCGATTTCACCCTTTCAGGCTCTGAAGAAGGCGATCTCGCCGAAACGTAAGCCGAGAATAAAGTTGATACCAACCTCGTGTGGCTACATCAATAAAAAGCAAACTGATTCTCCACAATGCCGAGGTTCATGGAAAGTCGGACATGGCGAATACTAACTCTCTAACTTATTTCTAGCTCTCACCTCTCATCAGCTATCATCTTTTCAACTTGTGCTTATAAGTAGTGTCATGTTTTTCATTCATTGATAAGTGCCCTTCAGTGGCGGACGCAGAAAGTGGGCGGGAGGGGGGGCGTGGGAAGAAAAGTGGGGTCTCCGCCGTTTTGGGGACCCAGACGGAAAATAAAATTAATAATAATATTAATTATAATAATAAACAATAAATAAAAAATATATTAAAAATAATAATAAAAATAAACAATTAAAAATAAACTACCACAAGATTTTTATTTGTATTGTAAAGTAATTTCGAAAATTTGGCGACCCATTCTCGGGGGGGGGGCCCCCCCGCCCCCCCCCTGCGTCCGCCACTGGTGCCCTTTCCTTTAAAGAGGGCCTGTTTCAAACTGTCGAACTGATTGTGATCTAGGATCTGAGATTCCGTGAAGTGTGTCATAGGAATTAGAGAGAACAGTCCTATCATCAGGACCTCTAGCAGGTATTAAATTTTGGAAGGCTAATAGTTGAAAATGATATAGAATTTTTTGGAAAACCTGAACAGCAGGCAGGGTAACAGTGTGCACCAACCTGTTCTTGTTTTTTCAAAGTCACAGTTATGTCGTTAAAATTCATCGTTTTGTTCTCATATGATAGTGGCACGTATTCGGCGGATTTTTTCGAGTTCTGAAGGTCAAAGTTAACTCTTCTACACTTACGTACAAGGGTGCGAATGTACCTGTTCAATGAAATTGCACAACATAATTATAGCTGTTGACCTTTCCTGAACGACCATATACCAGAATTCGGCGCATGTGTTCGGTAGTGGAGCCTGGTGGTTTACATACATTGCTCAACTGAATGTTGCCCTGTTCAATAGCTTCTATGAAAGGAATAGAAAGGTGAAAGGTGGGGTGATGGGAAGTTTATCTTGATGGTCACGACCAATACATTGTACATTTCAATCACATTTGCACATTAATCTCTGAGCCATTAGAAGTCAAATTTTGCCGCGCTCTGATCTCAAGGGGATGTGATGTAGGTGTCCATGACGAAATTTAACTAACCACCCGTAGAGCAAAAAATTCGCCGCAAGCTTTTACCTGCGTGCAGATGAATCGTTTCGGACTCATTGGCGTTGAAACATAGTTTGCGTGAATGTAGGAGACTGGACCGAGATGAAGCACTACTCGTTGAAAATCGAGGCAGCCGACATCCTGAAAGCGCTCTTCTTCGTTTTCTCGTTTTATATTTCCCATCCTTTTTGTCAATAACCATTTCAAGCATCTACTCATTTAAGCTTTCTGAAAATCACATTTAGATTTTACTTACACCACACCTTGTATCTGTTTCTACCTTGAGGGATTTGAGCTACGAATTCTCTCATAACATTGAAGTCATTCGTTCGTTTCATCGATTTAAACTCAGCAATTAGACCAGAGACCCCGCTCTTCAAAGTGTGCTCAACGAACGGCCTGACCTGTAATGAATAACCATAACTTCTGTGGGTCATGCTATAATGTTTCTGACGTAATTTTCCCTCCTGCTTTCTGTTCTTATTGAAAGAGTTCAACCTTCGCATATTCGTATGTTACCTCAGAGCCGATGATCAAGTAGGAAAAACTCATTCCGAAACTAAGAGCCGTTCGGGACATTTGTTTAGTCCCAGCAAACCCGCTGTGAAATCACGGGGACAAAAAGCCAGACTTTTTCTACTAATACTAAATCCGCTCCACGTAAAAAGACATCATTTTGTTTTAGTTGAGGGATCATCATCCGAGAACGATGTGAATTTATGAATGACATGTGAGAACCTTGCACTAGTGAGTGGTATGGTATAGAAGGGCTTCTGCTGGTGGGTAGATCTCATCCTATTTCCACTTTGGAGGAGAGTGGAGTCGTGCAGGACTCGTCGTGCCTTCTGAGACTCAGCTGAAACTGTGGCCCAGTGCAAAAATCGACCAGTGGGTTTATCGGGTGCGCGGCCGCGATGCGGATGGAAAACCCGTCACAGATTCGCCAGTAGCGGCTCGCAAAGCTTTTCACAAATCCACGCATATTGTTGCTTTTTTTCATTATTTACTTTTGAAACGAAACGCGATCTCCCATGCGCCAGTGGTGACGTCATCCCCCGGACAAAACGCGGTCTCGTGCCTGAGTTTGTGGGAGGGAATTGGGATATTGACGAAAATTCACAGTTTTTGTTGACTTCCGTTTATAACCGACTACTGCCGAAGGATCCGTGTCTTGCCTAAGTCGTCGGCCTATGCTTAGGGTTCCTGTCACAAAGGTATACGGCTTGAGCCTACGGTTTCATAGCGTCGCAGCCGCAGAATCGCATCTACACCTACTCGACCCTTTCACTTTAGGCATGCTCTTTCCGCACTCATCGTTCAGGTCGCACCGCGTCTCTGCAGTCACTGAATCCCTCTATCATTTCGAGAACGGCTGTAAATGTTGATGATTTTCGCAGAGGCAAATGTCTGGAAGCTTCTCTAGAGTGTAGCGGCAGCCTAACTATGAGATACTTTGACGCAAAAGACAACTGATTACTATTCAGAGATATCTGGCGAATCTTAATGAATCTACCTGAGCACGTCGAGCTGCCCTTGACATTCTCGGCATGTCTTGCACCGATACAGCACACGACCTTTGAAGGAAAAAAGAAATTGAAAAAATTTGTTGGAAGAACTCATCTCCTAGCTTGGGGCCATAACTCACCTGTTGCCTCCAGCATCATCATCCCTGAAATGGAAAGGCTTGACTGGTTTTTCGTTAAACTATGCATGTTTGGTACGAATTAGTACTCGCTTTTTCAAAAATTGCACGACTCAGCCTAGGAGCAGTATTACTTAAAAATCATCAATTCCCCTCCATCGAATGTTTTGAGTATTTGATTTTGTTTTTACGATTGTCAGACATTATTCATGGATGCATTAGTTGGCATGTAACAGTGTTGCATTACTAGCACATGTTCAGTGAAGTCTCCCCGATTGTCAGGTTTCCGTTCTTGTTGAATTCATGTGGGCAATGTTTCGTGCTGAGGTAGAAACATCCTTTCATCTTGTCAGTATACCACTTTGTGGTGAGCAATCTCAGAATCTGAAGGACGTCGTTTTCAAGGGGTACCATACCTTTTGTGAATTGATATTCCACGTATGCATGTGTTGTTAGTGCGTCAAACCAACTGCCCAGGCACTTAAATCAGGTAGGCCGACAGCAACTCTGAGGCCCGACCTTCGTTTTTGTGCACAAACCCATGGTTTGGATGATACGGGCATGCTAGGTGGGCAGCTTACATAATTCTATGTACATTGTATCCGCCAATCCGGTAAGCTGTGCAAATGACATGCTAACAGTGACATGGGATTTTCCAATGATAAATGTATTCTTGCTCTTCACGTTCCACTGTTTGCTGGACAACGTAACTTTGATACTGCTTATGTAATGATGTCCTTTTCAGTTTATCTTGGTGAAATCTCTGCTCCCTTTGTTATGTCAGTCTTTCCTTTATCAGTATGTTACATGGAAGGAAGGTACGTAGTTTTTGAGGATAGTTTCGTCGCAAATCCAACTCCAATTTTTCATTGTGAAAGCTGTGCTGCACGAACGGTGCGCCTGAGCCGGGAACTGTCGACTAAGCTGGGTCACCTCATATCTGAGAGGCGTATTCGTGCTCAGTTGTGCGGAAGACTTTAACGTTTAGGTCCTTTGATGGAAGAGGCTTGCGCTCGCGTCCATAAGAGGTGCATGTATCATCGGACAGAATTGCATAGTTCCACTGAAGGATGAATGGTGATCCGGCACAAAAGAGTGATGAAGAGATCAGTCGGGGATAGAACGACAGGTAAAAGTCACAAGTAGACCAAAATTGGATCCAACAACATTTGAGGAGTCGACTGCTGCGCGGAATGTTCTGCTGGCGTTTACTTGGAAATACGTATGTGTTGTCATCCGCAAGCAGAGCTAGCTCTAGGCGAAGCCTTGATGTCCGCGCGATCAGGTTAGGTGATGGAAATAAGATAATGTAGAGCGAAGATGGGCCTTGGGTTTGACCACGCCACAGCAATCCACAAGAGTCAGTGGTCTCTTATATAGCAGTGGTCCCGCTATATAAGGAAGCAGTGGGATTTGTCTGAAGCAGTGGGATTTGTCTCGGCTTTGGCGGGTTTCTTCGTTTGTGGAGTGTGAAGTTCGATGTGGTCTGGGCGAAAAGGGAGTTGGGGGGGGGGGGGGGGGACTCTATAAAAGGTCATAGGCTTCACCTTGTAAACCTAAGTAAAAGCACTAGCCTGGTCTGTTCACGTGCATAGTTGTGGAGCAATTTGATATTCACACGCTTTACTACATCTCTAGAGATGTAGTAATGATTGAAAAACTGTATTCACCTGCTCTCATCAATGGTCCTGTTTCTACTCCTCAGGCGGTGCCGTCGTGTGGTTCGTCCCCTTCTTCGCATCCTTCCTCTTCCTTCATCTTCCCTGAAGGTGAATGTGGGCTGCGCCATGGTGCCACGCAAGTGGTGATCAACTGAACCTATCCCTCACCAGTAGCAAGACCGATACTCCTATCACTGGTTAGCATAAACAATAACAACTTGTTTTGGAAGGAGATCCTAATACAAGCTCATTTTCATTTCTAGGGAATCTCCCATCCCCACTACATAGTTATTGGACTGCTTCTAAGCCTAGATTGAATTGTGTATAAAATAGGAAAAGGAACTGTGTACACAAAAATGGTGACACATAAAAATGGTGTTGCAGACTGCTTCCCATAGTCAATTTTCTGAAATCATCATAAGCAGTGACTCTTCTTTTCTTCTTATCTAGTCATCGCATTTTGAGGTCTTGCTCATTTTAGTGTGTACTGCGTCATTGGAAGCTTTGAAATATGCCGAAAGCTGAAGTAAGACAGTACTCTCCCAAGTACTTACTCATTCTTTGAATTTTTGCATGTCATTCTTGGCAAATAGTGTCCGAGAAGAAAGCTGCAATGTCCATTGTGTTAATATATTTTGCAATCAGATATTAACGGATGCTAGTCGGTGCTATATTTTGGAGGAGTTACCCGATCATGAATATCTCACGAAAATACTACCGGTAAGACGTCCCATGTACAGCTTAGTTGTGCATTCCGTTATGAATGCGTTGAGAACCCAAAAATCACTACGGCTCCATCCAGCCAGAGTGAAAACAAGCAGTTGTACTCTCCCTGTCCTGTTCCCATTCATTCATAGTACAATATTTCGATAGAACACGACATCACTAGAGTTCTGGGATGACTTTTCTTTTCTTGTTGACCAGAATTGAATCCAGAAGGTATGATTACATGAATACAGAAATTTACTCCCCTGTTCAAGAAAGACTTTAAAAATGATGGATATCGTTATTGTCAACAGACGTCATTAGCAAGATCCCACTCAATGCTACCAGATTGGAATGGAACCGTACCATTACCTCTTTTGCAAGTGGTTTTATTAGTGATGGCAAGTCTCAAAGGCAGCAGCAGAATTTATATGGTTCGCAGGAGAGGGATATGCCGCACCTCCTCGATTTTCAAAACTTCTAGCTCCTATATATGCATATAAGTTATCTATAACGTCTTGAAACTATCTATTACTATCTTTGAATATTCCAGTTCTTTTTGAGAAGGGTAGGTGACTGCGGAAATTCCACGATACATTAAAAGAGTGTTTCTTCAAAAAAAAGTTCCCAGATGACCACATATTATTGCATCCGATTACACACTTTACTGCAACAGTTACGGCATCGTTGCGTTGTATTAAAGCAAGTGTAATTTCTCGAAGCTATAGGGATAATATTTTTTTACCTCTTAGAGGGAACATTTCCCCACGAAGCCTCACATGCCTAATAAGCTTTAATATTAGATCAGATGCGCACATCGCATTGCTCATACTGAATACGTAGACGCACTATTCCATAATAACATGTGAAAATATAAAATTCTCAATTTCAGGATAAGAAATTTTCAACAGATTTTTACTAGAATAAACTCTTATAATGGAAGACTTCCGGGGCTGGTTTTTTGGAATCCCTGTTCTTCCTAGTTTCAAGAATCCACTCTGCCGCACGTTCCTTGAAGTTTTCGGCTTCTTCTTGTATGCTTAAGTCTGCAATTCCCTCACAGATACTGAAAAATATGTCGGTTCAGTACATACTATATATGAAATCCTATTTCTTGACAAGGTGGAGATAAATGTGGCTTAACCTGGTCAGCACTGAAGTCGGTAATCTTCCCATTTGAGAAATTTGTGATGTACTAACCAAAAACGTCATGATGAAATCGTCGGGATTGACCTTAGTGTCCGTAGCAGAGTGGCAGAACCCACTGAGAATTTTCAGAGGAAGATCTAGAAGAGAGATGAATGAAGCTACATATACTACAAGAGGCTCCTGGTTCAGATTATGTCACTCATGAAAACCATCCAATCTTGGAAAGGTGGACAAATTTCGGGCGAATATATTTATTGACTTAGAGCAAAAAATTATTTTAGTTTTCGTATAAGGATAGTGCACAAAACGAAAACTGAAATATATATTCAAAACAACTTTTAAATAAAATATTCTCAAAGCACCTCAAAATTATTGACCCGCTTTTCCCTACCTTACGTACCTGCTCTGTCCATGCGGCTTAAATCTGATTCCCAGAGTTTTCTTAATCTTTGTTTCGCCCTCATGGGGTTGTTATTTTCCTGCCAGCGCTGTTTTCTTGTTGATCAGCGGTCTTTTTCTCACCCGTAGCGAGAGATCATGGTAGACCTTTGAAACTTTTAGAACCGAGCCGTTTTAGCGATTTTGGTTTCCGCTATGGTTCGGTCGTCCTATAGTTAGATGTCGTGTTACATGGCTTGGTGTGTTTTGAGCTGAGATCTCCCCCATAATTAATGCTCGTGACATTTCAAACTCTAGAACTTTTGCTGAGGCCGATATTCTGAGGTTCTTTCCTTGTTGTTGAGCTGTCAGTAACAGGAATTCTCGGAACTCTGTGAACAATAACTAGAAAAGTTCGCTTTAGGCACCTGGTTCTGCAGTTACTGGCCTCGCTAAACCAATGCCATCTGTAGCACCACTTTTGACCGCCTTAACCATTCCAGTCGCCGTTCGAAATCCGCCCGTCACATAAACCACAGTCTTCTTGAAAACAGGTTGGATCTGAAAGACTGTTTCCTGAAAGATAAGGGTGACAATAGAAAATATGAAATAATTCCGTACTTGAGGCTAAATACAATTCGTATGAGGCATATTTTTGGGGGTCCTCTCTACAGCTAACAACAGTATTCAGCCTTTGTTTACCCTGACGACATCAGCTCAAGGAAACTTAGTCTCCTCGAGAACCAACCTGATTTATACCTCATTAATACCGGGGCGCCGGCCGCCGCCACCCTCCGGCGCCCCGGTATTAATGAGCTATAAATCACTCGAGCTTGGGAGAAAGCGAAGAAAAATACAATTTTAGTCCATAGTAGACAGGGTAGATAAGCCTAACCCTATGCTTAAGAATGGGTTTAAGGCTTAGGCTTAGGCTTCACAGGAGTGGCCCCACCCAACTCCCTTTTCACCTAAATTTCTAAGATAAACTACGATAAGTGTAAGTGTAAGTTAGATTGGACACCATTTGTACGTTGCATCGCGTGCGCGCATAGCTCAGTGGGTTGAGCGAATGATCGACGTTGTGGTGGTCAGGGGATCGAATCCTGCCCTGTGCCCCGTTTTGCAAATACATATAGTATGCTGCCTACGACTGCTGCAGTTATCTAACAAACTCCAACATAAAAAGTAGCCCGGATGGCTCAGTGGTTTGAGCGGCAGATTGCAATCTGTCCCTATCGCTGGTTCCACTCCGCTGGAGATCCAGAGTTAAGTATCGCAGTGTTTGGGGTTCACTGCTTGGAACGTCCCCCGTGATCTCCTTCGGGTAGTCCAGGAAGGCATCCGGCAACGTTTTGCATAAATTTCGAAGATAAACTACGATAAGTGTAAGTGTAAGTAATAGTGAAAAACCACTTTTTCAAAGTTGAGCGAAACCGGGAGAGAGTAACTCCGCCGTAAGCGACTGCTCCACGAAAGATAAATGACAGCGGTGGAACTACTTCGCAATGGATATGGAAAAATTTATACGGATTTCAATTATTTCTGAAGATCCCGAATTGGGTGAGCTTTATTATTCAGATGGGATAACTGAAGTACTGTGTCCATCTATAAAAGAATAACGGCCATTTTTGTATTCGCGAAGCAGTGTACTATAGCAGAAAATGGAAGAGTTGGCTTCGCTTATTGTGTATTCAGAAATCTTTCCCCATGAAAATCACAAAATGAAAAAACGTGAAAGTTGTGAAAATGATCCCCTGCTTTATAGCCTTAACATATCCACTGCACTCTGTCTACTATGGACTAAAATTGTATTTTTCTTCGCTTTCTTCCAAGCTCGAGTGATTTATAGCTCAATAATACCGGGGCGCCGGAGGGTGGCGACGGCCGGCGTCCGCCGGCGCTCATTTGCAGTGGCTGCCGGACCCGACTGTAAGTAGAGGATTGTGACGACTTGCATGATTTCAGTACAGCTCAAAAAATACTTGCGTTCTGCTGGTATGCACCTTCTCTGCGAATTCCATGAAGAAAGCTTCACGATACATAGAAGAGACTCTCTCGTGCATCCATGCTGGCTTTTCCAAAGTGCCTCCCGATAGTTCCACAAAGTCAAAACCACATTTCTGAAACAGCAGGAGATTTAGACAAGTGTTAACCGAAACTGCAACCACACTTTTGAAGCAGACGGAAATTCACACTAGAATACTCTTCACGATTTTAATGAGCTTCGTTCTGATCTCATTATTAGCACAGGAAGAACCTTTAAAATGAATGATCATTGATTCTTTCATTGACTCATGACTTATAGGATGGCTCGTATTAGAAACCAGTAACGCATGCATAGAATTTGCATAGCGAGTGAAGCGTAACGATGTGAAATTTGATCAAGTAATCAAAAATTGGGTGGAAAACACCGTCCGGTGCAGTTTCATAACGCCCCGTCCTTGCTCTTACCTCCATAAGTGAACATGCTGCTTTAGCGTCATCAATGTTAAGACCATTCGGCTGGAATTCCACGGAGTTAGTCTTGATTCCCAAAATAAAACGTTCCGAAGTTTCATTTCTGAACTGGAAGATTTCTTTGATGAACAATTGCTCTTGTCCTGCATTGCTCAACACCAACAGGAAATCATGGACAATATCAATCTACCAGCGAAAAATAACATGAAGTATCAATTTCGAACTCTTCACTGCACCTGATCGCTTCCATGATTTCAATGATGATTCGTGCTCTGTTCTTCAACGTACCACCGTATCTGTCAGTTCGGTCATTAGTGGTAGGTGAGAGGAACTGTGACAACAAATAACCATGCGCAGCATGAAGTTCAACTCCATCGAACCCTGTGAATCATATTACAATAGGGCGACCATTAGACATAGCACTTACTAGGGAACACTTTATATCTGGGTTGAAAGAGAATTTCGCCGAATTTGTGATGGGGGCTATGGAAATGAGAGCGTATTTGTGAAGAAACCCGACTAGCAATACTTTTTTGATCTTGCGCTAACATCCAACGAAATTGCGCACCTGTCTACACCTTCAGAAGAATACATTCACTGGATATCCAGAAAAGTTCTGACATTAACATTGCCTACTACCATAGAAAAATTATCCTGGAATAGCATACCCCAATTACCCAATGCAGAAGTAATTATTCTGCTCTCTCTTGTCCGCTCAAGTCTTTTGGAATCTATTGCAGGTCCGCTACCTCTACCTTTACTCTTTTATGTTTACTGTTGTGTTATGATTAACTAGTCGTCACTGGTCAGTTTAATTTTGTTCCATCTCTCTCTTTTTTTGGCGCTTCTCTATTGCAAATCACTTTACATTCTGTTCGCCGTGATGGCACACCTTTGTGATGTATGCAAATAAATAAATAAATAAATAAATAAATAAATAAATTCCAAGACCCATGCTATCTTGCGCTAATTAGGAACTCAACGACATTCCTGCTAACAGAACACTGCGAGAGAGAGAGAGTAGGTACACAACAGTAGGAAGATGAATGACTGTTCCTCTTCTACTGACAAATACCACATGTCATACATCAAAAGCGAATTTTCTGAAGATGCTGAGTTCAAACGCACAATCTCACCTTAGAATCGTTTTCAAGGCTATTCAAGGCTATCATTACCAGGAGCTGATCACCGTGGTTCACGTGATTCTATGAAGAGGGTCGAAAAACCAGTCTTTTGGAGAGGCTTCAGGCGGGGCCACAGCGAAATACGAGATTCCCCTCATCATGTGCTTTCATTCTGAGAGCGTGTCTCCTAACCATCCAGTTGTTGCACTCGTATCAAGGAAGCGCATGGTGAGACAGTCTCGTAATAACTCTTTGGCTTCGCCTAACAAAGTTCCCAAAATGAGTGTTCTGGGGCGGATTTCCGCCAATACTGAGGCAGCTCCCGGCGATTTCAATCGTAGGAAAATTCCGGAGACGGTCCTGAACCAGTACTGCGCGTTTGAGGCAAACGTGGAAACGACTTAAAAAAACAGCTAAAGTAAACGAAAAAAGTAGAAAAACTTTCGCATATGCACTCATTTCAATATGATTCTGAATATTTTTTGAATATTTCTGGAATACTCCACAAATCGTTGTTCTCAAATCTTTGACAGTGAGTTTCCCTTTTCTTACATTGTTCATACGTACATACAAAGAAGAAATAATCATTTGATGACTGCCAAAAACCTTTAACGTCTATCCAAACAACAGACCTGTTTCATACGCGACTTTAGCAGCGTAAACGAATCTATCAATCACTTCAGTTTTTATTTGATCCAAAGCCAGAGGCACGGGTTGTGCAGCCTTTATGACGCCACCCACAAGACGCTTATCGGAACACGAGTAGGGATATTTGTTGACGTATACTGGTGTTTGTCGGCCAGCCTAAATTTGCATGAGCGAGTTATTTCACTACTTGGAAGAAACGAAACATTAAAATGACGTACGTGGGAGAGCTGGGCAATAACGAGTGCTCCATCCTGCTTTGCAGCTTCTGCCAATCTCGAAAATGCCTTCCTCAACAGAGGAGAATCATTTTCTTTGCAAATAATCGTGTTTCCTGCAGCTTCCAAATTACGCTGAAAGGAACAGTCAGGCCGGCAGTTTCTTTAAATGCACAAATAATCTAAGTTAATCTAAAATCGAGATGTGTGATGCCTGGGCAAATAATAAAGTTGACTAGAGGAATAGCCATTTAAACATGTACTATGTATGTCTCGAAAAGAGGGATCGTTTCATCTCAATAAGATTCTATTCAATTTTCCAAATAACGTATGCGGGATGCCGAAAAATGGGAGAGAAATGTGGTTGAGTGGGAGCATGCTGCTATGGAATCGCCCAACTTTCAGTATACAGTAGCTACGTACTTTCTACGGTATTTTGATTAACTTTCAGACAACTTTCTCACCGGATCCACTATTATATTCCCAGTGACGATAACTCCAAACCCGCCGTGTCCCCATTTATCGTAAACATTGATGAGCTCCTGTGTCGGTATACCTCTTTTGGAGAGGTCCTCGACATCCCATGTGGCACTTCTTTCTGACATTGCGGCCTAAATTCTACGTGATTTGGTCTCACTACTTCTCATGTTTCTAATTTTAAATGCACTGATTTAGAGATGCTGAGCAGAATTGCAATACTTCCATGCACAGCCCAAGACCAATTTATAGCTGTAGTATAACACATCCGTACAGAGTAATTCTCGGATTCTACGCCCAAGAATCGTGGCGAGACCTACGCGACAATGTCATGTGGAGCATTCATACCGCATCCTTCTTGAGCTCACCATCCGACGGTTATTTTGACACAGACTGTACCTTGAGAAATCGATTTTTTGCAACGCGTCCGTTTCGAAAGCATATTTCTTTCCCAAGAGCAGATACATCCGTTTTTTCAGCTGGTATGCGCTCGTGAACGTCGAGGAAATGAAGTGACGGCTCGATTGCTCTGAAACAATAATTCTCCTCTGTACATATGTTCTGAATGGTGTGGCTAATATAGCGACTCTTTCAAAGCTTCTTTTATTCGTAAAGTTGTTTTGAATTATGGGACATTTATGGATGCGAATTTTCAACCACGTTTTTCTCACAATTTCGAACACTGTGGTACATATGGCGAGCTATATGACAGCGAAAACATCAATATATTATAGTCCATTCGACTGGGGATCGGTACTTGTACTAGAAGGAACATGGAGTGAGACGCGGTCGTTTTCAATAAATATCAAGTATGCTTAATAGTTCACAACCGCAAAGCCTATCTTCAGTCCGTGAATGCACCAATACCGACTCTTTTCTGAACTGCCTGTAGTGACTGTTTCTCCGTTACGGCAAAATACTATAGGATCTGGAAGCAACAACCTAACTGTCACGTTGCTCCAGTTCCTATCTGGACCTAACCCAAATGAATCCTATCTCAGTTCGCAGGAATTTTACGAGGAGAGTTACCCCACTTAAAACATCATTTGGGTTCAGTGAATTTGAGAGAGGCGACTGTTTTAATGAAGATCAAGAAAAGTGAAATATTTGGTAGGTGGGTACCGCACCTATGGACACAACACAACATAGAAGGCTAATCTAACCAAGAGGGTCGATAGGTGCTTCAAATGTATTGGTCGAATCCTGTCGCGGCTCCGTGCTGCACGGTTCTTCACCGCGTTGGTGGCATGTCGTGATTCGGAAGGGGAAACCGAATCGGTTCAACCGATAGGAGACATATTCGAACTCAGTAAGATGACTTGGAAGGTGTGGATCTGGCTAACGGGAAAATCCGATAGAAGTCGTGGATGATGGTCTTCTCCAGATTCACTCTGCAGATGTGCAAGCATAGCCACGCACTCATGCATGAACATATCCGCACGCTGATTTGAAGTATGAATCCTCACTGACAGGGAATCCATCCCTTGAAAGGATAGGAAATCCATCCCCTGAATAAACCCTCGCCTCAGGGCAGACAAATGGCCGTGTTTGTTCCTCGAATAGCCTATCCCTGACCTGGGGACGCGCCACGTGGCTTTGTGACTCACCCGCTGGGATCTCTCCTATGAATGAAGTTCGCAGATGACTTTGATGGTAGAGGCGAAACGAATCACATTTTCCTATTTTCTCTTTTTTGTTTTGACTTTGTCGTGTTTATTTGCTCATACTCACCTATCAATTTAAATAAACAACCTATAAGAAATTACCAATAATCACCCATGTTTAAGCGCTACTTGGAGACGAAATAGGCCTAATTGATGACTCAGCGTTGAAAGTTGGTACCGTATCTCCATCATTTATGGGCTTGATTTATTTTAACAATTAACTGCATTACTGAGAGTCCTGCCATATGCAGGACTCATCAACGGCTGTCAATTTGGTATGCGTTATTTAAATATTTGAATTCAAATCGTCACCATTTAAAACCAACTTGCCTGCAATGAATAGGATAGATAAGGGGAATGGTTTTCGCTTGATGAGAAGCGGTAAACTCTGCAGGACTCATCTCACCTCACTGCAGAACACATCCAGATGAAAATCTAAAGTTTTCAAAGTCTACGCTACCTTAGATCACTGCAGATCACGTCTGGCTTCGATAATTTCCTCTCATCTTCCCCAGAAATATCAGGTGGATGAAAAGAGTCTCGTCTGGGCAACACAGATTTCTGCAAATGAATCCGATAAAATTTGCCTATTTCTGAGGCGCTACATAAATGAAAGACGCTACCACATTACTAATCTGCGAATAATCCCCTATTTGTCAAGATTAGTGGTCCTAAGGCTGCAGAAGTCCCTTATAGTGCCTGTATTTGTTGTAGAGTCTGAAATGACTCACTAGGGTTATACCACTGTTCTTTGAGAAGCTGTTGTTAGCACTTCGATTGCGGAAAGGCATTGCCTGATTTCAGCCACTCTTTCTCAAGACGGTTCTTGAGATTGAACAGTTGAATAACTCCTCCGCTCGCAACGGGTAGCAACGAAAGCCTGAAACCATTCAGAAATTTTAGATATTTCCGTAGTCAAGCAGAGATTCTCGATTATAGGAACTGATATGAAACTAGAGATATTTTGCAAGCATTTTGCAGAAGCTCCATAAATCGCTCTAATACTATGTGAACTTAACGTGAAACTGGCATTTTGATGATTTATATAAAATTTTATGTAGGGTGATGTGTTCAACCCAAAACTTGTTTCCACGTTTGGGGCGCTAAATGCATGCAAGAAACATCCACACAGTGTATGTAGCATATATCGCTTTCGTCCTCAGGCTGAATCTGAATACGACTACCATTTTCTAACTTAAAGGGAGGGGCCCACCTGATTCAGCTGTTAGAGATATAAACATGTCCTGGACTTTCTCGCCATGTTGATCTCAGTAATGTGCATTAACACTCTCAAAAGCGACGAAAGCCTCGTTTTCGAAATGATCGAAGTGGCTACATTTTTGGAGCCCGGAGGCGGATCGCTCCAAGCTGTGCTAGCTGCTTACCACGGCTGCCGCGTTGGTCAACGAGTCTTGACGTGTTTAATCGATAAGATCAACGGCTTCACACGTCAACTCGGGCTAGCAAACTGTTACGAACCCCGTCCCGGAAAACGGGTTCAAACACCGTTTTGAGACAAATTACCTACATCGCTGGATTCAGAGTGTCAAGGAGATGCAGAATCTACCATTACCTCAACTACGAATGTGAGGTGGGCTCCTGCCTTTAAAACCAAATTTTCGTGCTACCGTAGGCATGCTGTGTGATTTCGCATTTACTCTGAGTCACATTCTTTGGCGGAAAGGCAATTCGTCTTCGATTCTGTTATTACACATAATGTTTTCAAACAGTTTTCAAATGGTGAAAAATCAGAAAAAAATGTTCACTTTTCAAAAAATGCAAAAATCCGTAGTGTGTCTGCATGAATGTATGTATGTAGGGTGCATGTACGTAAGTAGTAGATGTTGGGCGAAAACTCACCAACACGTTTGGGGCACTGATTGCATGTGCACTCACCTTTAGTATTGTGTTAGCAGATCATTCTCGTCCAGGCCCTTGGAAGAATGCATGTGAGAGAGTAGAGTTTACCTTGCTGTAATGGAATGGGTGCCTTCTCATGTCCTGGAAATAGTGTGAGAGCCGGAGCGACGCAAGATGAAACATTCATGTCATTTCTTTCCGAGCCCTTCACCTCTCACACAATTTCTCGCTTCTCTTCAGTGCGAAAGGTGTACAGTCCGGTCCGGCAGCCACTGCAAATAAATCACTCGAGCTTGGGAGAAAGCGAAGAAAAATACAATTTTAGTCCATAGTAGACAGGGTAGGTAAGCCTAACCCTATGCTTAAGAATGGGTTTAAGGCTTAGGCTTAGGCTTCACAGGAGTGGCCCCACCCAACTCCCTTTTCACCTAAATTTCTAAGATAAACTACGATAAGTAAGTAGGATTGGACACTATTTGTATCTTGCATCGCATGCGCGCATAGCTCAGTGGGTTGAGCGGATGATCGACGTCGTGGTGGTCAGGGGATCGAATCCTACCCTGTGCACCTGTTTTGCAAATACATATAGTATGCTGCCTACGGCTACTGCAGTTATCTAACAAACTCCAACATAAAAAGTAGCCCGGATGGCTCAGTGGTTTGAGCGGCAGATTGCAATCTGTCCCTATCGCTGGTTCCACTCCGTTGGAGATCCAGAGTTAAGTATCGCAGTGTTTGGGGTTCACTGCTTGGAACGTCCCCCGTGATCTCCTTCGGGTAGTCCAGGAAGGCATCCGGCAACGTTTTGCATAAATTTCAAAGATAAACTGCGATAGGTGTGAGTGTAAGTAATAGTGGAAAACTCTTTCGAAGATAAACTACGATAAGTGTAAGTGTAAGTAATAGTAATAGTGTAAGTAATAGTGAAAAACCACTTTTTCAAAGTTGAGGGAAACCGGGAGAGAGTAACTCCGCCGTAAAGGACTACTAAAAGATAAATGACAGCGGTAGAACTACTTCGCAATGGATATGGAACAATTTATACGGATTTCAATTATTTCTGAGGATCCCAAATTGGATGAGCTTTATTATTCAGATGGGATAACTGAAGTACTGTGTCCATCTATAGAAGAATAACGGCCATTTTTGTATTCGCGAAGCAGTGTACTATAGCAGAAAATGGAAGAGTTGGCTTCGCTTATTGTGTATTCGGAAGTCTTTCTCCATGAAAGTCACAAAAATGAAAAAACGTGAAAGTTGTGAAAATGGTCCCCTGCTTTATAGCCTTAACATATCCACTGCACTCTGTCTACTATGGACTAAAATTGTATTTTTCTTCGCTTTCTCCCAAGCTCGAGTGATTTATAGCTCATTAATACCGGGGCACCGGAGGGTGGCGGCGGCCGGCGCCCGCCGGCGCCCATTTGCAGTGGCTGGCGGACCCGACTGTAGCTCGTCGCACATGGGTGCTCGTGACAGTGGCGTGGACGCTGAACTATCCGCTGTGTTATGGTGAAAAATGTATGGTAAGCGCAAATACAAACACTGCCTCAAACATGGAGGCGTTTCATGATTGAGTTCATCACCATAGAACCGTACTGCAGGTCCAAGGCTTACTTTCTAAACCGGATTATGTTTTTGATAATTCTGGCTCATTTCGAACTTGTGATTTGTTTCGTAGAGTGTATAAAGTAGTTGTAACAGGTCCTTGTCATGTTATAATAAGTCCTTGCGCTTTTTTTCGGATGCCGTTTCGCTTTTTTTTTTCGGATGCGTTGCCCAATTGTTACCTTTTGGGTACCTACATGTGAGTCATAACGATTCGAAAGCGCTGTTCATGCACCACGAGGATTTGGTAAAAAAATTCTTCTAACCGTCAGTTCGCTTGAGTTTTAAGCCTACGAAGTAGAGCAATGAGTCCAGGAAAAACAGCACAATCGACCGCTGCCGACTCACTTGAATTCCGATTATGCATTCACTTGAAAGCTCGAAAAGTCATTAAAACAGTACTAACGACCTGTGCTAAGCATGAAAAGGAGATTTTACTTGGAACGACCGATCATCAGCGATCTCCAAATCTCAAAGAAGACAAAGTTGGTCTCGGCGGCACCAACCACTTCGACCAAAAAGTTTTTTTTTACGAAGACATGGGAATTTTTCTATTGAAGTCGTGTGATCGGGATGGACATTATAATTCTCAAAGCTATCATATAAATGAGGTAGTTCTAGCGAAAGGACACAATCACAAGGGTCTAGGCATCTTACCCCATGAAAGCGTCAGACCCCCCCCCTTACTAGCTTTGGCAAGCTGGTCCTCCGCGTTTATATTCTACAGGGCTTACAAGTTCATACAGTATTAGATACTTTCTGGTCCCTGTTGAACACAAGGATGAGATGATGTTTTTTCTCCAATTGGCATTTTTCCTCCAAGCATTAAAATCAGGTCAGTCATTACGGAAAACGGCAATGGCTTAGGAGAAATTGAGATTGAAGAAAGCTGAGGACTTTGTTAATACCTAAACATAACAGATAGCTGCAAGAGGAGGCAGGTTATTTTATACATTGCTGAGATTCACTGGAGAAGATGATAACATCTACAACATATGCCCACAAACAATGACGAGAAAGATACAAGATGCACTCATATACAAACGAAGAGTGAAACGTTACCGAGCATATCCTAACGAAGCCAAGGAAAACTTCAGGAGTTCAAAAAAGTTCCAGAAATCTGGCTAATCGCAGGTAGAGCCGGGTGAGAAACAGTGCGAGGTAGGAAAATCAGCATTTTTTAACCTCTTTCATTTTTCCGCGTGTGTCCAACGTATAGAATAATGAAGCGCGCTCAGGAATCGCGTTGCATTTAGAAGGATGTTATTGAACGATCGAATGTTCTGTGGAACAGAACGTTTGGAACACAGTTTGATGTACGCTTTTTCATTGTTGAAGTCATATCACCTGCACCTGATCACTGATGTTGTCCGCTTTGTCCGCTTCAGTGACATGCGGTTCACCTAAAAAGTGCGCGACTAGTGAGCGAACTAATTCGTTCCTTCTTTCAAATCAATTTATCATCTCGTTTTCACAAGTGTAAAAAAAATAAAAGAAGTTTTGCTAATTATGAGTAGTCGGAGCGCCTTTTACACGAATACAGTGATGAGGACGGTACTGCGAGTGGACCCTAGTGCGCTGCAGGTACTGACCGTTAACATGTTCGTAATAGAGCCGATTTTGAGCCCCTTCATGAGTCCCGTGATCAATAGGTCGAGCACGTGGTCACACGTTGTAGTAATTTTCTTCTTTCTATTAGGTTAAGGAATTATAAATGTCTTCTGCATTCGTTTTGAAACGTCGTGAAAATGACCTAGAAGAGAACCAAAAAATAAGGATGGGATGCTCTACCCCACCCGCCTCCTAGTCCAGGATTGGCACTATCAGATTGGCATCTGTTCCTGCCGATGCAGCGCTCATTGAAAGAGAAGAACTTTAAAAACTGCGGTGGAGCTGAAATTTGGGTGGGTCGCTACGGCGTCTTAAATCGCTGCGATTTTGTCACGGAAGGCACTAGTTCATTTCATGGAAGAAGTAGAAGAGTCATGTAACAATTTGAGAAATACCCCCTGTATGGAGCTCTTGTAATACTGTCGTGGTAGTGTTTTTAATTTGAAGGTCAAACGGACATTTATAATTCCTCAACCTAATATATGGGGTGCTAGCTTCTTTTGTGAGAATTATCCTTTCAGTCGCAATTTCTCGAAGTCCTATTCATGCTTGTCAGTCTGCTGTCCATAGATTTGGTATTGTTATAGTTTTTTTTCATTGGAGTTTTATTTTCCATTTATTTTTACATGAGTTTACTCATGTGGACGAATTTAGAACCGGAATATTAGTATCAGAATGTTCGTGACAAAGTTTTAAAAATTGTAATAAAGAAAAGTGTTGATGGAACTTTGCGAATTATCTCAAGTAGACAAGCAGCGGTTAATCATGTACCTGAATGAACGAACGCTAACTGGTATCCCTTGCCTTTTACTTAACTTGGCATATTCCGAACCTGCTCTATTGGAGAAGAAATTAAATCTTAGATTACTTCTGGAGTACTTCTGGCTCTAGGAATGACTGGTTGTTATTGTTGTTATTTCCTCTGGTGATGGATTTCCATATGTATGACACAGAAAGAGTTTGGTTCCAGACCACACCTCCCGGAAACCACTTTTTAAACATGATGAGGTCGAATTTTTCCTCCTCATAGCAAGAGTTTCCAATGAAAATTTGGCATTCCCGTGCGTAGAATTTGGAATTTCGGAATATAGAAAACGAATTTCTCTGACCAAAAGTTTCCTGGAGTTTGTTGATCTTTTAGCTGTTCCAGTTCGGAATAGCTCGTAAAGAAACCTAAGAGAAGCTCTGCTCTCCCACTGCCTGTGTAGCACTTTTACATCTATTACTACGCTTCTACAAAAGAATTATCTAATTATGAACGTCTCACGAAGGTATGACAATAAATGGAATTCGCTCGACCTCTTTGCAGTGGGAAGTAACCGCGTCATCAAGGATTGCCACCATGTTATCATCTGTTTTTTTTTGTCGTAATGCGGTTTCTATTTCTCATTTCGCTTTCGTTTCATTAAAAATGAAAAAGAAAAAGATTGAAATTTGGGAGTGTATCTGAGCCACATTGTGACGATTTCCCAACGAAATGGAAGGAAATACATTTATTCCGTATCCGTTTCCGAAACAAGCGATCAACAACATGGCATCCGGAGCTGCATTACAAAATGAATTAACGAAAATAATAGGAAAACGGAAAAAATAAGACGAAATGCGAAGTTATCCATGGATAAGAATTATTTCTCAATGTAGACTTTTGTGTTGGAAAACACCAGGAACTGGTTCATTGGCTTCGACGAGCTTTTTCACTCCTTCAATATAGCTTGCGACATGCTTTTTGAAGTGCTCCGCCTCGTCTTTCATGCTGAGGTCGGCGATACCCTCACATACACTGAAACCAATGGAATAAGATTTGAATATCAGTTAAAATAGTAGGTAGAAAGTGATACTTTTTTAATTTGCTGGCAGGAAGCCTGCCCATTTGTCCCATTTGTGCACTGCTGACGAAGAACGTCATCATGAAGTCATCTGGGTTGATCTTCGTGTCAGGAGCAGAGAAGCAAGTCCCTATGAGAATCTTTCGCGGGAGATCTGCAAGGCTTGTGTCTTATGGGAAGTGTG
This sequence comes from Ancylostoma caninum, assembly GCA_037903475.1. NCBI lineage: Eukaryota > Metazoa > Nematoda > Chromadorea > Rhabditida > Ancylostomatidae > Ancylostoma > Ancylostoma caninum. Next base: position 1,542,905 of record JBAJFG010000615.1, on the reverse strand, counting down.
AACTCAACGAGATCTAGGTCACCCTAAGGGCAGGCAGCATGTAACAAACAGCTCTCTTCCTACAATTTGGTCCTCGGCCTGATAGAGAACGGTGAAAATCCACCATTTCTGTGAGGCTGCACCTCGCCTCATTTTGCATTACGTGGAATGTATCGCCAAGTACAGGAACCGAGTAACAACTATAAAGAAGGTACCTGGCTCTGCTGTAATAGGTCTTCCAAGACCAATTCCATCGGTAGCTCCGCTTCTGATCGCATCTACCATTCCCTTTGCAGTACGAAATCCCCCTGTGACGTATACTACAGTCTCTATGAAGACGGGGCGAATCTGTGGAACAAGATAACGCTTTTCTCAAAAAGAGCAGCGGAACAAGAGCAGTGAATAAACTCATTATAGTAAATACCTTCTCTGCGAATTCAATGAAGAATGCTTCACGTCTCCTCGTCGATTCTCGTTCATGATGGAATAATGTCTTCTCCATTGTTCCTCCTGAGAGTTCCACGAAGTCGAAACCGCATTCCTTGAAACAGAAACTCCATAGGGTTATTCAATGATCAGTGTTCAAATGTTGCGTAAAACATTATATGAGAAGAAATAATGAACAAATTGGAAGTATGATCCACCAAAGATACAACCAATAGAAATGAACTATTCGGATCACAAAAGCCTGCTTCGTGCTGGTGGCGTGAAGAAAAAAATCCACAGCAAAATTGCCCGTGGATGTTCAGCAGCTCACCAACACAATTCATCAAAGTTTGAAGGATCTGCTGGGGAAAAAATTATATAATTACAGCTACAAGGACCCAAAGCGAAGCAAGCAAGTGATATGTATATTCAGAGACTTCCCTCAGGGGCTGTCGAGGACGAATTATGACGTAGAGAACTGCAATTCCAATGGAAACGCCTTCTCTTGTGCTCGTCGACCTCAGGGTAAAGGTTCACAACAAGCTTCTGGTCATGGTGGCTGTGGGGAACGACATGCTGGCAATGCTCTCAAAATTGTTTCCTTTCTATATGATGGATCATCTTACTAAGGTCTGGCCTCCTAAGGAATAGAGCCTTGGATGAAAAAATCCTGACGTTTCGACTCCTCTCCATCAGCGAGAATAAGGTCTCTGAGATCCATGTCCATACATAGTGTACAATCTATTGGCAGTACCTCGTAAATCACCATTTATTATTTCCCTAGGGACATGCTAGAAGGAAGTCTTGCCGCGAATCTTGCCGTGGAAGAGGTTGCGACTGGGCGGGATCGTCCCGAGTCTCAAAATGTTTTAGTTCAGTCCGCAAGATGAATGAGGAGTACCAAGGCGCAGTAAGAGATCACTTCGTCACTAACCTCCACGATAGAACATGCTTCCTTAGCGTCGTCGACTGTTAGGCCCTCCGATTGAAATTCCACAGAGTTGATCTTAATTCCAACGATGAATCCTGTTGCGGCTGGTATCTCCTTCCTTGAATAGTGATGATGGATGCGCTATACTTCGGCATTTACCAGTAATCAGCACATCACCTGATTGCTTCGTAAATTTCCACAATGACGCGAGTTCTGTTCCTTAACGATCCACCGTACCTATCAGTACGCTTGTTAGTAGTTGGTGACAGGAACTGCGACAGTAAGTAACCATGAGCAGCATGGAGCTGAATTCCGTCGAATCCTTGAAATGTTGCAAAAAAAATGCATGCGAACTCTTTCAATAACAAATTACAGGGATATCATATCAAAGGTTCTCTTATAAATGCTTAGCATATTGTGAGGTATAAAAAAGTGCCGGACGCAGGAGCTGCTAGCCGAGTTGGTGGGTGGGGGGGGGGAGGGGTGGGAAAAGTGGTAGTAGAATGAATAAAGTGGCAGTGGCGGACGCAGGGCCCCCCCCCCTCCCCCGAGAATGGTCGCCAAATTTTTGAAATTACTTTACAATACAAATAAAAATCTTGTATTAGCTCATCTTTAATTGTTTATTTCTAGTATTATTTTTGATATAATTTTTATTTAGTATTTATTACTATAACTAATATTTTTATTAATTTTATTTTCCATCTGGGTCCCCGAAGCGGCTGAGACCCCACTTTTTTTCCCACGCCCCCCCCCGCCCACTTCCTGCTTCCGCCACTGCTAAGTGGTAATACAAAACTGAATCAGTTAGCCCAGACATACTTTCAGAACTTCCGAGGAGCTTGTTCAGAACTTGGTGACCCGACGGAAGTTCCGAATAAGCTCCGCGGAAGTTCCGATATGGCTCCGCGGAAGTTCCGAAAGTTTGTCTCGGAGCGTTCCAGTTGTGTTGCTCGACATGTTTATATGCTTTACTTTGAGCTGCTTTTCAAAGGTTTCTCAAGTGTAAATGTTGTCTGTGTTATTAACGAAGTACCAAATTTACTTGCGTAACGCACCTGTTTCGTATGCGAACTTAGCCGCGTATACAAACCGGTCAATCACTTCTGGCTTGATCTGATCCAGTGCCAGAGGTATAGGCTTTCCAGCTTTTATAATATCGCTAACTAGTTGCACGTCCGAACACGAGTACGGCCGCTCATTAACACCTATTGGCGTTTGTCGTCCGGCCTGAATCAGTTCAGAAATTCATCCATTAGTGATTAGTTTCCATATTTAATGACAAACATGCGAAAGTTGTGCGAGGACGAGTGCTCCATCTTGTTTCGAAACTCTAACCAATTCCGTGAATGCGTTTCGCAGTTCTGGTGAATCGTTTTCTCTGCAGATAATCATGTTCCCAGCACCTTCCAGATTGCGCTGAAAAAAAAAATCTCTGGTGAATGATCTGTGCTGTTGCGTGCTTTTTTTTCTCGATACGGACATTAGAAATGGAACCTGTTTATTCCTTTCTATTGGGAAATTGGAGATGAAAGAAGTGCAATCGTTAAAACAGCCTTCCTTGGCGTACTTCGAGGGCATTTACGTTTTTATTCGAAATAACGCATGGGAGTAAGAAATAGTGTGAGACGAAAGGAAGCTTGTTTGGCTTGTTTCACACGGTTATACATATGTAAAAAACACTTTCTGATGTATTCTACCTTCTCAAATTCTTCAAAACTATAAAAAATATAGCGGAAGCCACATATCCCATTCCAAGGCATCGAATGACATTTGCGAAATGACAAGCGGTGAGTTCCTTCCCTTACTTCAATCAGCAGAATTTGAATGACTCGTATGTCTCGTACATCTCTTACCGGCTCAACCATCACATTTCCTGTGAGAATAACCCCGAAGCCGCCGTGACCCCACTTGTCGTAGATGTTGATCAACTCCTGTGTTGGTATACCTCTCATCGAAAGGTCTTCTACGTCCCATGTGCTGATCCTTTCCGTGAGTGAGGCCTTAAAAAGAAATGCATTGCTTACTGGGAATATTCGGATTGAAGAGTGGACTTTTCCGACCTTGAGAAATCGATTTTTTGCTTTGCGGTAATTGCGAAAAGTTAAGGGAGTTCCGAGGACAGAAACATCGACTTTATCTGCTCGAATCCGCTCGTGAACCATAACTGAAAAAAGGACCATTGCAGGGTGGCTAAACATAACGCAACGGAAGAAATATTTAATACTTTGCATGGAGTAAAGCAGCTATCGACTCTACGAACACAACATTTAATTTTCACCCCCGAATCGCTCTCGAGTCCCTATTAAAAGTATGCTTAATAAGCAAGAGCATGGAAAGATAGAAATCAAGCGGTTCCCGGGAAGAACAGGATGAATTTGCTGTCATAGCTGACAGCTGCAGCTAGGAGAACTGTTCAAAAAAAAACATGTAGTCAAATTAAGCACTGTGGATCAAATATGAACGTTCGTCCCAAGGTCGGAAATATTTGCGTGATTTTCACGAAAATTCCGGGAATTTCTAGATGTTCGATAGGAACAACAGTCGAAACTATCCCGCGTTGAAGAGAGACGTGCACCTACGCGAGAGATAATTCATCATCATGTAAAAAACTCGCGAAATGAGAACGCTAATTCCACATTTGCCGCAGTACTATCAAGGACTACGAAATGTAATGTCATCTATTTTGATCATGTTCGGGGCTCTTACGAACAAAATGTTCTGTTTCCATGTCCTAGAATTGGTGTACTGCTTGCTTTTCCCGCTTTTTTCTTCTCCTGGAGCCCTATCCAATATATTTGACCGTGGGAGGGAAAACACAGCGGCTATATAACCGTTCCCATGGGTTTTTATCCGTTCTGCTGCCCAATATAACACATCCATCCACGAGTTCATTTGCTGATGCAAATATGGTATATCGGCGAGAGAGAACACTAACTGAAGATGGAGTAGATCATTTTTATTATCGAGTGAAATCAACCGGGAAAAGATATCCCGTGGTAAGGCAACTGGGTTCACATACCCGCGGATATGTTTTTATTGGGACAACAGATTCTCTTAACCACACTGACATACCCGTTAGAGCGCCTTCATCCGACTGGATAAAACATATCGGATACTTGCCCTGGGAACATAGCTGAAACTGTTGTTCAAGTTTAGTTGATAACCTAAGTATGGTTAACGTAAACGTAAACATAAGATAAACAAGACTGGTGGACTCATTTCTATAGTATCGTTGCTGCTGAGCAGTGCTCTTATGTAGAGATTTCATGAGTTCTTCTCATCGTCTTACTCGGCACTCTGAACTTTCTCAAAATAGTGAGTAAAATTGTGTTACGCACATGCAGTGACGAGAAGGGATGTTGCGAGTTTGCAGCTTAACCTCAAGTTAAGAAAGTTCTAGTCTCCTGTGATCTCAATTTGGATGTATAACTGAGAATTAAGCAAATTGAATGACGAAAAGAGATGTTGCGAGTTTGCAGACGTCGACTTCTGTTGGGTAACCCTCCTCCCCACCTTCTCTCCATTTTGGCCGCTTATTTCTTCTACAGTGTTGTGAGTGACTGACGCCCGTGCGTCCCCATGATGTTCTTTTCATTGAGGATGTACATACCGTTTTGTGAGTGGAGAGAATCCCAGCTCTAAATCTTTCGGTGTTAAGGGCGATTTATAATGGATGCGTGCGACAGACTCGCATGCGTCTATATGATGAAGAATAGGGCCCACTCGCAGCTCAGATGCACGCGTCTACGGCCTCACGGTGGCCGCGCGTTCTTTTCATTGAGGATGTTGCCGTGTTTACCGGTCTCCATTGAAAATCCCTTGCAAGTGGATGCGTGCGACTGATGCGCGACTCACGCACGCAGCTAGTATAAATTACCCTTTACACCGTTTAGAAATGTAGCGTATAGTGTGCCTTTAGGTCCTCGCCGCATGTTCAAAGCCCCCTTTACAGGGGCCACATTTCCAAGAGGGTGCGAGACTTGTACGGGAAGTGGAGCAAGCTGTAAGCCCATATCTTGGAGTCGGGTTGCTCGAAAGTGCAGTCTAAATTGGGTGATAAAGTTCATCTACGACTACTCTAAGTTTGCGTGGGCCTATTATCGCTCACGACCGGCATAGGCGAGCGACTTCTTTGTGGAGGGATGACAGGAACTGCATCAGAAAAGCTACGGAAAGCATGATTTTGGCCAACAAAGCGAACAATAAGGAGTCTCCCGATAGAGCCTCAATGATGTTTTTTTTATAGGAAACATGGGTGAGCCTGCAAAAGAGGGCTCTCTGGAGAAAGAAACAATGCCAGAGCCCAACGTATGTACCGGACTATACATTTACATGTTTCGTTCAATTTCATAGTTGTTGAATCTTATCAGAAATCACAAGAAGACAATAAAGAAGATGGATCCTCCGGGAGGAATGAATTACAGGATGAAGATGTTAGCAAACGAAGTAAAGAGGAAGAAAAAGAGAATAAAGAAATGGTACAAATATCATTTATTAGTAGGAGCGTGGTAGGAAGTTTCTCAACTGACAAATTATCGCACTGACCTTTTTTTTCAAAATTTTGGAAAATTTAGGATCTTTCCTTGGAGGTCTTCCTACGTTTCACGTTTTCTTGTTTAAATTCCTTGTCGGATTGCCCTTAGTTATGCCAATTTTCCTTACTTTTTTACTGATATTTTTTCAACATTCTGCACATAGACACACATAGATAAATTTTGCCTTCGCAAGGTTATGATAGTTGACCTTCACTGAAAGTGTGGCCTATGTTGTAGAAGCATTTTCCTTTTACATAAAGCGCTGTGGAGAGGATGCATGCAAAAGAAACTGAGATTCTTGTTCTTTCTGCAATTTTATCCCACATCTATGCATTTGACTTTGGGGAACTTTTGGCATTAACGCCGTATTGATAACAAGCTTAGCTGCACTTTGCTAGTGATAATATGTATGTATTAGTCATTTCGAAGGTTCTCCGTTTTTCCTAATGTCAAAATCTTTCCAGAACCCCAAAATCTTTCTGGAAGTAGTTATTTTAATCTGCGTTAATATGCTTAATTACATGGATAGGTTTACTATAGCGGGTGAGTTTCCGCAGTTGGATGTTTAAAACCAAAAATTCACGTTTTTTTGATAATTTTCTCACCGCTTACTTTTACAGGAGTGTTAACTAATATACAAACATTTTTTGATATTAATGATGCTGATGGAGGTCTACTACAAAGTGCATTCATCACCTTCTTCATGTTCTGTTCTCCAGTCTTTGGTTTTTTAGGTGACAGGTCTGTGGGGACAAATGGGTGTAAATTTTCCTTTCAGTCATTCTGAAAACTACAGATACAACCGGAAGTGGGTAATGCTAGTTGGAATGGCAATATGGGAGGCTGCTGTTTTTGGTTCCACATTTGTTCCTAGAGATGTAAGTTCTGAGGGTATGTGTATTGTGCTTTCATCAACCCCAGTGGTAATTTGAGGGAGGGGACGGGGCGTGAGAAGGGGCGATCTTCACCGCTTTGGGGACTAAAAAATAATAAGAATATTAATTATAACATTAACTGATAAATAAAAGTTATCTCAAAACAATAAAAATAAAGAATTGGAAATTCACTAAGGTTATGCAGTTGAAAAGACACTAATATGTATAGAGTTTTTACTTATTTTGCAAAGAATGTTCGAAAATTTGGCGACTCATTCGGGGGTGTGTGTGGGGGGGGGGGGAAGGATGAGCGCCATGGGAGTGGGTCGCCCCTCTCCCTCCTGCGTCAGTCAATGGTCCACACTGTACGCAACTAAACTCCTTGGATTAGGGCAATGCCTTTAAAGTGTCTATCGCCGAGGACTTACTGCTTACAAGCATGGAGTGACTTAGCTATGCTGAATTACTATGCTATTTCCTTAATGTTGCTTGATTAGGCTTACTTGGCTTTACTGCATTCTCGTTTATTACATTTTTTTAGTTTGTGTCACAGCCATTTTCAACATTTATTTCACTTTTATTTGCTAGCTAACTCCGTGCTAAACTCTCATCAAAAGCGGAAATAGTGGTCGGTTGCTCGAGGGAGGCGGTCAAGGCGTACGCCGTGACGCGACCGCGCCGCAGGCATATGTTTCTCAGGTTCAATATGGTCCTTCAAATTTAACGAATTGAATGACATAGGTGGCCACCTCATCACAGTTTGTTGACTGTGGTAGCACTCATCCATCCTACTCAAGCCAAGAACATTTGTCCTTTTTCGCGCAGAATTGCTGCAATCTTCGGTGGCTGCAGCCGCAACGCGTGCGTGAGTCGACCAATCACAGCTCAGCAGCGTACCTCTTGTCACGCAGCCGTTGCTCGATTAATGAAAGGAACTGTAAAAAAAAAACAAGCGGGATGACAAGATAGAAGACATAATCAACTTTTTTTGCAGAAATTCTGGTTGTTTGCTCTATTTCGAGGGATCATTGGACTGGGAGAAGCGTCGTACGCGACTATAGCCCCATCGGTCATTGCAGACATGTTCACTGGCCACAACAGAAGTCGAATGTTGATGATCTTCTATTTCGCTATCCCATTTGGAAGGTGGGAGTCGTCGAGGAGCGCGTGATAATTTTGTGAAGAAATATCCGCTGCTTTGTTCTGGGCAAGTTCTGCTAGGATTTCTCCCAAGCAGTGGGTTTTCAGTGGTCTTGGTTTTATCATTGGATCGAAGGTAGCTGCTCTGACCGGCCAGTGGGAATGGGGTATACGGATCACTGTCATTTTTGGTAAGTTAGGCCTGTGATGATTTAGTTTTCACACAATAGCAAGAGTTGTTGATAATGATTAGTTTTGACCAAAATTCTGCCCACAAGTACGCAACTCTTTTTGTTTTCGGATAAAACATTCAGTGAATTGCAAGATTCTCTCTTCCACGTTTTTATAGTGTATACATTTTAGGCGTAATTTTCCTTATATTAATCATTGTTTTTCTGGAAGAGCCGGAACGAGGCGCAGCTGAACGACAAAAAGGCGAAATTGCCACTGCTGTGGTGGCGACTAGCTATTGGGATGATATGAAAGCTCTGGTTACAAAGTAAAGTTTCTTTTTTCACACTTTTTCGCAAAATTTTGCATGGGAATATTTTCCAGCCTCACTTACGTCTTTGGCACCGCTGGTTGCACCGCCCTCGTATTCATGGTTGGGACGCTATCTTGGTGGGGGCCAACAACTATCGAACACAGTGATGCTCACAAATTGGGATTAAATAGCACGAGCATGCTTGATCCAGATTTGAAGGCAAAGTGAGTTCTGGAAGCTAATTGAAGCACAGCTGTTATATAATCTGGGACTTTTTTCACTCATTATTGTATTTCTTAGCGATCACTCTGCTGTAGCTTTCGTAATCTCACAAATGGTTTGGCCTTGCTTCGCTCATGTTGAGAACCACCACTCAAAGCTATCAAAACCAATCTTGAATTGTATTAGAGATCCTTCCAGCATTGCGTCTAATGACTTTCTAGTGAAAATCCATGTCTTGGACAGATATTCTATGATTTAAAACTGATTTGTAAGCTCGGATGATACCGTTTATTGGTTGTTGAGCCCGTGATAAGTCAAGAGACAGTATTTTAATCTGGAAGGCCAATCTCCATATGTAAAAAACTTCAAAACTTCCTCTAATGACTTATGCACGTGCTTCTCACTGTTGTGAAGCTCAATATTTTGCATGAATCTGGAAGCCAAGAATGCCATCGCCTCCACTTCAGGACCAATCTTATTTTCGGTGCTATTACATGTGTTGGAGGTATTGTCGGTGTAGCTCTTGGATCTACACTGTCTATGGTGAGGATTCCGAGTCATGCCACCTCTCCTCTGGGCTTTCACTATTATTCATTGCTTCAAGATGCTTCGTAGCGGTTACGGTCCCTTCAAATGTGTTCAAACTGTCCGATCAGATCCAATCATTTGTGGAGTTGGCGCACTCATTGGAGTGCCGACTTTATATTTCTCTCTCCACTTCATCTTAATAGATATGACGTCAGCATGGGTACGTCTATTTATATTTTCTTGTTCAGTGTTAATAGTGATGGGAGAATAAATTTCCATGAGGTGGGATCTTCATTGAGAACAATCCCGTTGTTTTACCCATTTTTTGAGAAGTTTCTGATTTTTCTCATCCTAGTTTACTGATAAAATGTGCCGGTGTATTTGCTTTTTTCTTTTGGGAATTCAGGTTCACGCCTGAATTCTCAAAAGAAAAAAGTCAAAAGAAACCATATAAAAAGATTGCGGTTATATTTTTGAATTTGAAGGCAGCACCCGCTCAAATCTTTGCTTTTGAGATTTTGCTAGATTTTGGGGTTTTGAGGGAGCTAACGCTCACACATCCAACAGTAAAATAGCGCAAAATACACAGAAATTTGAAATCGAGGTACGGTTTCCTGTGCCACTAAGCGCACTCCGTTTGACACTAGTGGATCCCGCCACGCGGACGTCACATAAGCTCGTACGAGTGATCGCGGTCTGTTTGCACTGGCACATGTACAGTGGACGTCATCGATGGCGGCCCATCCGCGGCCTCGAGAAGGACGCCGCGCAACCGCGCCGCGTGCAGCGGGATCGGTGTCCGCTGCTGTCAGAATGCTATTCTTAGGCGCTTTTCTTCCCGATTTGGTTAAAAATCCCCAAAACGGGAAGAAAAGCGCCTAGAAATAGCATAACAGCAGCAGAAGACATCGGTTATGGCGCGTGCAGCGCCGCAGCGCGGCGTCCTCGGGGCCGCGGAAGGGCCACCGCCATTGACGTCCACTGTAAGGTAGCTGTGTTCGCGCCAGCCAGGTGTTATTGACTTCAATCTGGACTTCTTCGCAGTTAAGCCACGATTCTTTGTTGTCGTTCATCATTTGTGAGGTGCTGCGAATGTGTGTCACCGTTAGTGGTTTAACTCAGAGTCGAGGATTTCGATTGCTTCTGCCTTTAAGTGCGTGTATTTTGTTTTTAAACCCTTCTGGCTCCAAAAAAGAGGTGACTGAGTAGGAACTCAGTTCTATTCAGAGAGCACCTCCTGCTTATGGTTCTGCAGCAAAAATCTAAAACCTCTCATCTTCAATGTGCAGAAAAAGCAATATCAGTAATTTGCACGATTGGTCCCCGTTTTTGAGCTTAAATTGTGCTACGGAAACGAAACAGTGTGGTGAATCCTGAGAAGTGCTGGAGTTATAGCCAATCTATCACCCGCGCAATTCTCTGGAACTACGCCGTAGACGATAGGGTAATTTATTTTTGTTCAGATTCTCATGTTCATCACTATAACTGCATCTTGTTTCAATTGGGCAATAAATGTAGACATGGTGATGGTAAGTCCACTAGTTTGACATACAATCGATGGAGCACCCGTCTCAATACTCTTAGTAGGTCGCTAGTACTCGCAAGCGATTAGTTAACTGGTACTTATGGTTTGCCTTCAGAGAGAGTGAAGTACTGTGCTTGCTTGTGCACATATAAAATATAAATTACTCGTCTCAAATAGTTACTGTTAATTTTGCTTTCTAATTGTGGCTTTCTCCCCTTCAGTTCCAGTAAACAATGACATCGGTTTCGTAAAACATATTTTTTTGCGTAACGGACGTGTCTAAAAAAAACTTTCATGCTCCTAAACTCTTAGTTAAACGTATACATGTAAGTATACATCCCAGCCAATCTACCCTTATTGGGCTAGAGGTCACACAAAACCTCTGTCATATTCTTCCATTTCCTCATATCCTCAAAACTCATACAGTAATCTACAGGGTGCACTAATCAGTGCTGCGATTTTGATGACCAAAGTTTGGACAGATTATAGCTTATGTCATGACCCGAAACGATCAGTCTGCTACCAGCTGAACATCCGAAGTCTAGATTTTGGACCAAGGAAAAGTGGCCAGACCGTGACCTTCCTCCTGTCATACCTATATGTGGGATTCGCCATCCATCTCCACAAATCGTCATTCGTTTCGTGTTGCGTCCCCGAGCATCACGAGCTTCAAAGGTTTTTTGACTAGCAATACAACAAGAATAGTCGTGCAGTTGACTAGTTGTGGAACACAAACTAAGCTACGATCTATAACACTGCTTCGCTCATTATGCTAGTGAGGCATAATCAGGCACACATCGTGGAAAAATTGCATAAAACTGAGGAAATGCCTACTCCACAGTATCGAGGCTCTGCAAAGCTCTAACATTCCTCTCTCACTGGTCTCCTCTCGGCGTTCATGGAAGGTTCTGATCCCAGCAATATTCGTCCCACACCATTTCACTCCCTCCTCTCCCCCCGCCCTGTTCGCTGTTGAATTCATTTCCATGCTTGGCAGTTCGTAAATATTCTTTCATAAAAAGGGTAGCCCGAATGTTCTTAAAATAGTGAAATGTGTACGGATGCATACAATTTTGCGTAACTCTGTACGACCACGATGCTTGACTGGTAAAAAAGCTATTAGACAACTCCAGGCTGTTGTTATACCAACTCGAAGAAATACGGCAAATTCATGGCAGATTTTGCTTTCGCATATGTTTGGTGACGCGTCAAGCCCCTATATTGTAGGGATGGTTGGTAATTCGTTTTTTTATAATTCGTGGTTCTTTTCTACTTCTTACCACTACTCGGCTAACTTCAAGTTATGATGGGACATCATTAATCAAATGCACATCGTTTCAAAGCTTCTGTTCAGATCTCCGATAAAATACGAGGAGATGACTCATCTCCATACGGGAACTTTCACTCGCTCATGACTTCGTTCTACCTTCCAAATGCTTTATTACTGGTCAGCGCAGTGTTGTACTTTTTTGCCGCGTATACATTCGTAAGAGATAGCAACAAATTCAAGGAGCACATGGGTAAGCCACACAATATCGCAGTACCAAGTTAACATTATAATATATGTTGAACCTACCAATTACCAGGTGTTCTCAAACGCTCTTCTGAGTCAACAGTTCCTCAAGGCGATGTACCATCACCTCCTAACGATGACGCTCAAGCACCACAGGAGGAACAACCACAAGAAGCAGAGTAGAAGTAACGAAAGAAGATGCCGTTTCTGTTTACCTATGTATACGGGAGCTAGTTACGCAAAAATAAAATAAATTGTCTCAAAATTGGAGGTTAATGCTTGTGCATACCTCAGTTGGCTTCAGCGAGTCTTCTTATATAGCGCAGAGTAGAAAGTGTCTTCCTAAATACCTCAAATTAGAAAATGTTCAGGTGGCATGAGTGTCTGAGTAGCTTTGAATCTCTGAACGTTGAATCCGAATTTCGACTAAAAATAGGTTTTTACAATTCCTCTCTCGAACCCACTGGTATTGCCAACATGTTCTTGATAGGACTATAGCAGTGCTCTGAACTCTCGTGCCATGGTGGCTCCACGAATAGCCCACCGTTTGCCCATGATTCACATATAGGATATCAGTCATGGGATAACGGTGGGTCACCGTGGTGCGAAAATTCAAAATGATACTATGCTTGAAACAAACAAAACTCAAAAATGGATGGAAGGATCATTTCGTAGTAACCTTGCTGCTGGGCAGTGATTATAAGTTCAACTGTCATGAGTTCTTACCAACTTACTAGTGACATTCAAACCTCGCAAATATGTGAGTGCTTCTTAACCTTTTACTGATTCTACTCATCTCTTGTAAATTTGCGACTACAGGAATCTCACCGTGAGCTCATTTACTACAAAGTTGTACAGGAAATGTTGTTCGTGTAGATTTAAAGGTAGTGCATCAGCTCAGGCATCGCGTTCGAGATTCCCACATGCGTAGAACACATACAAGAAGCTGAGCACAACGATGTAGTTTTTCTTTCAGAACGACGTCGAAAACCCATTAGTTCCGGGTTCATTTGGACGAGAATTTTGAAATTCTCTGCCAGTGGACGAGAGACTTCATTCCGTTGCCAAAGCTTGGCAAGGGTGCGCCATGTTTTTTCCAACGCGGCAATACCTGATCAGACAATTTCGGGGGCAAATCCCGTTCCAACCCCCGACAAATCCCCGATGAAACGTTTGAACGAGGACCCATAGCGGGCAAACAGCGTTCGAAACCACGCATGTTGCTGGCCAAACGCGCTGTCGGGCGAATCGCGGCTGAATGCAGAATCATTCGGCTGATATACGACCTCAGGGTTCGGCCCGGTACGTGAAGAGTATCGGGCATCGGCCCGCTTTTTGCGGTTACTGACCGCCGGAAAATATCTCCGAAAAGCTGCCAGAACGACTACATATTTCGGCTTAATGAGGGACTGACCCGGTCAGAATGGTTGGTTGGTGACCTGATAAAGGATGAAGGCTACATTTTTTTCATTCCGAATTTTCATTCTCGTGAATGCAGCATCACTGCTTCAAACAAGTGGTATTCAGAGGAGTCAAGTCGGGAAAATAAGCAGGGTGAGCTAGAGCCTCCCAAACTAGTTCGGCAATTCTCTGGTGAGTAAGATTTGCCATGTGGGATCGAGCGTTGTTATGAAGTTAAGCAACACGGTCAATTTTTCTGTGCTCGAGCGTCTCTGCGGTTGAGAAGAGAAGATTTTTTTTATTTCGTCAATGCAGTAAAGACAGACAGTGTAGAGAGGAAGGTAATGTGCGATTAATTGACAGGAAAAAACTATAGAAGGAGGAATCATAAAAAGGCATTTCTGCTGACAACGCTGTGCAGCGCGCCGTGATGGGGCCCCCCAAAAGAAAATGTGAAAAAATTTTGAGATTTGAGCTGTCAAGGTGTGCACGGTTGGCATTGCAGCAGTTCTCAGTACATCATTTCGTTGGGATTCCACGAACAACACATCAAAACCTTCCATCGTGCAGTCCTCCTTTCGGCTGTTTTAGAGGTGGTTCGCCACGCAGAAACCAACTTCTCTCCCATGTATGGTTAACATACAGCCTCCAACTCCCATCTCCTGCAATGTGTTGGCGGAGAAAGTTCTTCCTGTGTGGACGCAGCAGCAAAGGCTAACACACACTCACTCTTGGAAGCAGGGATGAGTGGAATTCCGGTTTCCGGAAGTCGCAAGTTCCTGAATTCTTGCCTCATGCGAACTTCTGCCTCCTAGATTTCTGGACAGTTGGCAGTCGTTGGGTCACGCCAACTCAGACGTGCTGTATTCATCGCTCCAAATTCCGCCAGATTTCGAACTTCCCCCAACTTCCGACTTCCGACTTCCGGTTTCATGCAGTACTTCCGCTCATCCCTGCTTGGAAGGCACTCCATTCGTGGTGGACCCTAGCCGACATCAATTTTCTGCAACCTAGCGCTTGGAGATATCTGGCGATTATTGTACGGCTGCACCCACGTGTGTTTTACAGTTCACATGTAGATTCATTCTGAAACAAAGCTTATGGTTTTTCGGCTCCTGAAGGAAAGGTTCTTGCAAAACTTTCGCACCAACCTAATACATATTTCACAAAGACAGTGTATTTTATGGCACTTTGTTCGCCGTTGCTCGTACGAGAGTCCGAGAGTTTGACGAGCTACTCCTGATTTTATCAAAAACAAATGTCAATCAAACACTATCAGTTCTTTTTGAGCGGCTAGAAGTATACCTGCAAATGAGGATAATCCGAAGAAGGAATCAATCCTAGAGTATGAGGTATAAGAAACATCATTATAGTCTTTTCTTTGCCTCTTGTAATTGCAAGCTTTTATCAGATACAAGATAAACACAACATTGGAGATCGACGAGGCGGTAAAGGGAACACACAAGAAGATGCTGTGCAACAGAGAAAGGAGGAAGAAAAACGCGATAAGGAAATGGTAAAAATGAGTGAACTTGTAGTTCGGCATGCCAAAACACTAATGATAAATTCTCAAACTGCCAATCTCTTCACTAGCACAGCACCCAGTGTGACTACTACGAATGCTACCTACCAAACTTCGTGTTTTTGTCACAAATCACAATGTCAGAAAATTCTAAAATTGGAAATATGTGAAAACATCTGGGTGGAACCTATTCCTTTTCCTACTTCAGACGCACAATTGTTACAGAGCCCTAAAATCTTATTAAATATGTCCATTTTAATTTTCATTAATCTGCTTAATTACATGGATCGGTTTACCATAGCAGGTAAGCATTCGTGTCCCAGGGCCTACCTCTCCCAAAGTTTTTTCTCATACCTTATCCTTGCAGGTGTGCTAACAAATATACAAGCATACTTTCGTATTACTGACGCTGAAGCTGGTTTACTACAGAGCGTATTTATAGTTTTCTATATGTTTTGTTCACCAATTTGTGGGTTTCTAGGCGATAGGTACGTCGCTGAAAAAAATGGTCGCACGTCTTCCACCCAAACACTCTAGAAATTTCAGATACGACCGAAAGTTGATAATGTTGGTTGGAATATTCGTATGGATAGCGGCTGTGTTTGCTTCAACATTTATATCCAGTGATGTATGTTTTTTGCGTGCTTTATGATTTCGCACTGAAATTTTGAGATTTGGTTGTTCATTTCATCCTGGATCTGAGACCGAGTGTGTGTGCGAGTGCGTACAGACTTTCTCAAAAATTTTTGCCTCACGCTGAACCGACCGTCAGCTTAGCCACTCACACCACGTATGAAAAT
Source organism: Ancylostoma caninum (assembly GCA_037903475.1). Classification (NCBI taxonomy): domain Eukaryota; kingdom Metazoa; phylum Nematoda; class Chromadorea; order Rhabditida; family Ancylostomatidae; genus Ancylostoma; species Ancylostoma caninum. Next base: position 1,527,021 of record JBAJFG010000615.1, on the reverse strand, counting down.
GCATGGGTGATGCGGCGCGGCTTAGCAGATGGGCGGTGAAGCGTGAGAACGTGAGGCAAGTATTGTTGAGAAGGACCGTATATGTATATTTGTTGGAAAGATAGACGGATAAGCGTGCAGTTTCATACCGTTGCGGCCGCAGAATCGCCACGGGACCTACTCGACCCTCTAACTTAAGGCATGCTTTCGTCGTATTCATCTTCCTGGCCTCACATCGTTTCTGCAGTCACGGAACCCCTCTGTATATCCCAGGAAGACCGTGTCTGTACGGGTGTGTATGTGGACTCGGGTGTGGGTCATGATGAGGCAGAAGTGGGTAGGCAATGTGGCTGCGATTGGTTCATTCGAACCCGTGCCCCGCCCTTCAGGACCTAATCGCACTAATTCGCGCGCAATTCCACCATAGTTGCCCATGCAAATTTGAATGTGAGTGAGGACGAGTCGACGTCGGAGGCCGGGAAGACGCCGCCCCATTTTGCCTCATCATGACCCACACCCATCTCTGTTTTATTTTGACTCTAACTGGTACTCAGTAATTGCTGGTTATCACCATGCTAGAAAGCAAATCTGACATGCAATTAGCTTGGGCGTTTTTTCACCCATCATTTATTTAGCACTCATGAAGGCGACTCCAAAGATCGCTAAGGTTGGCGCTATGGTCCACGTGGAGTATAGCACCCTGCGTCACCTTCGCCAGCGACGCCGGCCGCCAACATTGGCGACTGCGAATCGATAACATTGGCGACTGGCGCGATCGATATGCACCGATGTCACAGTCGCCAACATTGGCGACGATCGATCGCCAAAGTTGCAAATGCTGATAGTTAATATAGTCAATGAAATAGTAAATATAATGAGGAGGTTTCATGGTAAAAAGGCTACCAAAATCATGAAAGAATTTAGCCTATTTGCCCGTTTTGTTCCCTTACCATACACGGGAAATAGGTATCAACGATAGATCTTTCCGCGAACTCCTTATGGGTAGATCAAAGAGCTACACTTTTTTGATCGTTTCATAATCGAAAAAGTCAGTAAAGTTATCTCCATAACAATGTAATTTTACTGGAAATGAAGAATAAAGAATTCAATATTTTCATGCGAAATGGCTGTTGTATTCGTGTTCAGCCGTTCGGAGCACCTCTGTTGCCACTTCCTTACCGATCTCTTAGCAAAAGTGAAAAATCAATAAAAATCAATATAATCTCTAAGCTGATCGGTAGTTTTTGATAAGAAGTGGCCTGTAACCTCCGCCGGTCCGTATGCAAAGTTTGGTTCAAAACGGTTAAACTTCCACGATTTCTATTCCAAACACACAAAACCAAACTTTCGCTTTTATACTTACAGGTAATCAAGTAGTCCACGTTTTCCCTTCTGTTGCAGAAATTCTGGTTATTCCTTTTGCTTCGAGGAATAGTTGGAATAGGAGAAGCGTCGTATGTCACCGTTGCACCGACAATGATCGCTGATATGTTTACTGGTAGCAACAGAAGTCGAATGTTGATGATCTTCTACTTCGCTATCCCATTTGGAAGGTAAGAATGAGTAAAGTAATGAAAAACATACAGTTTACTATACATATTTGTTTTGTCATAGTTACCAAGGCTAGAAAACATAGACTGTTTCCAAACTGTATATTATATTTTATTACATAAGATATAACTTATGCAATCATACTGCATGAACCAAGCAACTCAATCAATGAAAAGAACAAAACTCACGAACAACAAAGGCCTTAAAAAACCAATCTTACTAAAACTTTGAAGCACATACGACATCACGGACTGGGACATTGATTAAGGAGTTTTTTGAAAGTGTTGCAGCCAATGGGGCTTTGATGATTTTTGCAAATTTTCTTTTCTTACTTCAAATTTTCTTATTTCTTATCATCATCATTGTCAAATCTGCTGACCTATCTCCAAAGCAATGAGTATTTTAGTGGCCTAGGCTTCATTGTTGGTTCGAGGGTTGCTGCTCTTACCGGGCGTTGGGAATGGGGTGTGCGAGTTTCTGTCATATTTGGTGAGTTAAATTTCTCACGTGGGTTTGAAATTGTCGCTTAAATCCTTGTATGAAATGCAACTGAGCCGCTTTGGACCAGAATGGAACTATCACCAGGGGGGGGGGGTAAAGTGGCAGTGCTCTAAAGTTACTCAAATATGAAAGAAAAATTGCTCATTGAGACAGAACCTATGAACCAATCTAATATACAGGAAGCTCCAAATCCGCAGTCAAGAGGGGCGTGGCCACGGCGCGGCTTTAGGCAGAGACACAGGCGCTCCGCGTGCTGCCACCGGTTGTCTGCAGAGTCAGAGAAGCCGGAGGCTGCATAGAGAGCGCCTGTGTCTGGTCAAGGAGCCGCGCCGTGGCCACGCCCCTCGCGACTGCGGACATTTGGAGCTTCCTGTATCTAGTTCAAATCCAGGAAATATAACATCCAATTGCGTTGAAAAGGCAGAAAACCCTGACGTCTTGAGATAGTTGTCTGTTCCAAATGGCATTATTATCCAATTCACAGGTATAATCTGTCTTGCTATGATCATCTTTTTCATCGACGATCCAGAACGTGGGGCAGCTGAACGCGAAAAGGGAGAAATGGCCAACACATTAGTGGCGAGCAGCTATACGGAGGATATTAAAGCTTTGGTGACCAAGTAGGCGTTTTGCCCGTGTTGTTTCTTTAAAGTAGTCCAACTCGTCCGAACTCAAAAAACTTTTTCAGTCTTACCTATGTTTTTGCTAGCTGCGGTTTTACTGCTATCGTCTTCACGGTGGGTACGCTATCATGGTGGATGCCTACAACAATTGAACACAGCATCGCCCACGGTTTAGGGCTTAATTCTACTGCTATGCTGGACTCGAACGTGAAAGCGCAGTGAGTCTCTAACAGTCTTTTGTGCCTACTGCCTTCACTTCGTAAATTGGAACCTCCTCAGCATAAATACTATTTACATTACTGCGCTTCAGGACCAATCTTGTTTTCGGTATCATTACATGCCTCGGAGGTATTGTTGGTGTTGCCCTTGGATCTATACTTTCCATGGTAGAGCGAACGAATCATATCTACTTTTTTTCCGAACTCTCCCTGCTATTTGTTGCATTAAGATGCTTCGAAGCGGTTATGGTCCTTTCAAATTAGTTCGAACTGTTCGATCGGATCCCATAATATGTGGTGTTGGCGCATTTATCGGAGTACCTGCCATGTATTTCTCCCTTCACTTGATCGAAGTAAACATGACCGCAGCTTGGGTATGTTCGCTTAGCATTGACTGTGAATTTTCAGATGTAAATACACGACAGTGTTGCTTTTTTTCCCTTTCTGAGACATCTGACTCCTCTCCACTGCCGTATGGTCAGTAGGGAAACCGTGATTGTTACCACACTCGCTCAAAGAAGGGGTAGGTGGCAGTTGCGCAGTAATCGCGTAACACATTCTACTGATCATTGCGTTCTGCTTGTACGTATAATATGTATGATTTGCAAAAAAAAGCACCCACAAAAACTTTTGCTTCCTACAATTAGATACGTCGCATCTCGGATGAACACTTCCCAGCGAATCACATCTGGGAAATAATACAAAGAATAATGGTCCATGTAATGCGATTCAGCTGCCTTATATAGTCCTTCTCAAAAAGTTAGACGGACTCTGTGACTACAGAAACGCAGTGGGACCTGGATGATGGATGGAGAGAGAGCATGCTCCAAGAGGGAGGGTCCAAGAGGTCCCAACACGATTCTGCGGCCGCGACGATATGAAACCGCACGCGCAATCCGTCTAGTTTTTCGACAAGGACTGTATAGTCTGGTAGGCCACAACGCGCACCAGGGTGGACTTTGTGTGCAATTGCGACCGCAGTGGTATCGGCCTGCCGACCAGCCGGTTCCATGGGAGACAGCATCGAAACATCAAAATGGAAGGAATCACATCACCTACATATCAAAAACATACCAAAACTTACAAAAGAAAGCCTAAAAATGGATCGAAAAGCCGATCGCCCGGTCAAAACCACTGCGGTCGCAATTGCACACAAAGTTCACTCTGGTGCGCGTTCTGGGCTACCAGACTGTACATTCGGTGGCGGCCACATATTTAGCACGCTGCCAATCTTGGGCGATTAACTGATGAAAATATAAAATTCGTATTTCAAGCATGGAAAGAACTAGCAGGACAGTACTCGAGAATAGGGGATCGTGTTCTTTTTTACTTCTACTTTACTCTTCAAGAAAATGTTTTTCAGTAGAACTGCGCTTATTCCACGCGTTTAGCGCTCAAAATGCAATGCTTTTTGGAAATGTTTTTGTCGAACTCTTACATCAGTTTATCAAATCGAGGGAAAATGTGTTTTTATTCTAGGCATTAGTGAGCATTTTGATGTAGTGGTTTTGATGCGCAATTGTTCACCTTAGGGAAGAACAAGGATAGTCAACAAGGCTAAAAAAAATTGCGAAAAAGAGGATTCGTGGTGATTACAAGAAGAAAGCATGCAGCTGTGAATTTTTTTCCGACTTGTGCTACTAACAGACATTTCGGTAGTCGTAGGAAAATTCCGCGTTATTCTCGAGATTCGCTAAGATGAAATTTTTGACAAATTTGACGGTTCGTTTCTATCTCTGGTTCCAGTTGGTAAGGAGAGGGTCGAATAGCCTACGCGAAATATTGAGAAGAAGAGTGCTCAATTCAAATCACTACTTCAATTCTCTGCACAGACTGATACGGAACTTTTATACCTAGTTTGCAAAAACTGACGAAATTGGAATTTTATATTTTTTAATCTAGTTCCAACCGACTCTGTGCCCGTTGATGAGCATTAGGGGAGAAGCTCCCATAGAACTTCAGCAGACACTCGAACTTAGTTTTGATTGCGCATCCTAATGCTGAGATATGTAGAAGATTCTGTGGTCGAAAATCGTTCAGAAACAATGCTTCTACTTCTTTAAAGGCAGAGTGTCACCTCGTTTTTATGCCTGAGCTTTTACCATATTCTGAATCTACTCGATACGCTGAATCTAACGGTATATCTAAAATGTCACAAAAAGGTCCTCAAACCCTATTTTTAAACGGTTTTGGGACGGGATTTGTAACTATTTGTCCAGCCGAGTGGACGCGTTAAGCCGTTGATCTCATCGATCGGATATGTCTAGACGTGTTGGCCAACGCTGCAGACATGGCCGGCAGCCAGCACACTCACGGACCGCTCCTCCCAGGTGCAATAACTGCACTTTCGGACCCCTCGAAAACGGGGTTTTCGTCATTTTTATGAGCTTTGACGTACATATTTGGAATTAGAGTGACGAGGAGGTCTAGAGTCTGTTGGTGTTTCCGGCCCACGAAACGAGGTGACACACTGCCTTTAATTTCTCTCGTTTTCGATGCAATTTCAATACGGAATACTAACACCGTGCCTCCACGTAGTTGGGCCAGAATTCTGCAAAACCTCGAAGCTCCCGTTGGGTGTTGGACTCTTGTGAGTGCGGTATGGACTACATATAAGTTGCGCTCCGAGCATTCATGGTTGACTCGAGCTCATACTCTACAAGTTATGCCCAGCGAATTTGACTATTGTAGTGGTTCTGCTGCAAGAAATCTGTACAGGAACAATCAAACAGCAACTATGAATCCTAAGAAGGAAAACCATTACTTCAAGCACCAGAAGCACTTTGAGGAACATGTTATGACAGCCCTGCAGAATAATAAATGAAGAAATTTCTTTTGGACTGCTGAACGAATGTTTCCCTAGGGATATTTTGCAGTGTTGAGTTTCCTCTTCACGGTCTCGTCCATCATTCATCATCTGCTCCACGTGAGCATCTAAACAGCATGTGCGTTGGAACGGGAGTTCCGTGGATGTCTCGCATCTGATGTTGTGCCGGTATAGAAGGCACCGTCTTTAGATGTAGACTGTAGTATTTATTCACTTCTGTATTGCCCAGATGAGGGCCATTGTTTATGTTTATGTGGCTGTCCCAGATACTTCATGTACTATGCCTTACCACGCCCTTTTTGAGTTAGCATTCTACGACTGTACCATTAGGTGCAGGTCGAGCGAATAAATGTCCGGGCCAACCGTGTAAAACACACGACAAATGAGCCGCCGATCCTCGCAAAACTATAGGCGGCACTCAACTGCTTCAATAGTTCACCACAGATGTTATCCAGACTCCCTCCTGGTGGCAGGCGAAGATTTCTAATAACAGTAGTAATAGCTGCTTCTAGTCCCCTTGGTTTTTGGTTGGTTTTTATCAATCAGCTGCTAATGTGAGGACAACGAAATTTCTCTCATCGAGATAATATCCCATAACGATGACACGAACACCGAGAAGAACCCCTTCTCGGACTCCCGAATTAGAATTGCTCAACGGTGCGGTCACGTAAATTACGGCGTGGAACATTGTGTCCACCTAAGATTGTTGGAATTTTCTGATTATTGAATTGAAGATTTATGTTGAATTGAAGATCTTTTTATGAGGATAGACGCTTCATCTCCTTAGAGTTGTCCCTACAATGCAGCAAGGAAGGCTAAGCTTACAGGAAAGGCCAGAGGCAGGATGACACGAAGACAATTGAAAAATAGCACAAATTGCTGCCATAAAAATCCATTTACAAACCTCCAAAGTGAAATTTAATTCTAATTAAAGACCGGATCTGTCCTACTAAATAGATCGCAGTTGACGTCATCGTCGCAGTCAGATAGGCTTCTGCTTTGTTTTCTACATTAAATCATCTCTTTGTTTTGTTGATTTTCTCACAAAACCTCTCAAAATTCGTTAATGCTTTTCAGATTCTCATGTTCATCTCTATAACTGTGACCTGCTTCAATTGGGCTACTAATGTAGACATGTTAATGGTGAGTGCATGACTCATTTCGTGCATATGTACACGAGTAAATGTTGGTATTGAGTGTTATCTATTCTGGACACCCATCTGACACTATGCTCTCATACTTCCAAATTCAATCTCCTCCCCGCTTTCAACCTCACTCCCCAGGAAGAGAAGAACCTGTCGGAAATAAGCAGCTGATCACAGAGGTACACATGATTTCGGGTAAAACAGAAGTAAACCTACAGGTGAAACCTATTCCCGAGCCACAGTACTATATAGGTGGGCAGAGGTCGAGGCGGTGACAACTCGGCCGGACAGGGTCCCCAAATGATACACTACCGAGAGCACACCTTCTGAGGAAATCTGTACTCTTCATGAGAGTTTTTCATCATCCATTCCTTATCAGGATACGGAGTGCGCTTCTAGTATGACCAGAAAGGGAGTGTATGATGCGAGAATTCCGCAGTCCCGTCATGGCTCCGCCCACAAGCTCCCCAAAAGGGGGTTGGTAAAGGATCTTTCGGTAGTTAATCACAGAATCGGTTACATCATTCTGACCAGACGCTCTTCTAGATTCTTCTCATATGGAAATTTCAATAAAAATTGAGGTTTGACAGTGGTATGATTCTTTATGAATCTGGTATGATACCCTTACCAACCTGTACTAGGATCCGTAAACGCATAAAAGGTCAAAACTAAGCTAGCAAATTGACTTTGGCGTTCGGCACATCTTAACATTGCGTAGTCTGTTAGATAGGAGACTACGCCAGTCATCTTTTGTTTACCTGGTTATTTTCCAGTGAGTCCCAGCTCCTGAAGGGGGTTTGCAAGTCATTTTTTACTAGCTTAAACTGAGCAATGCGACAACAACCAACCCACAACACAAGTCAGAGAACTCGCAACGATTTTTTCCAAAAGGCAATTCGAAAGAGCTATGCTCATGAGAGCATGAGCGTTTCGTCCACACAAATGGGTTAGTGATTCGGAAAACGTTCTACTCGCCTCCCTCTCTTTTTGCCCTTAAATTCGGATGTACCGACAATAATATTTGGAGTTAAAATACAGAGCTCTCTCCCTCTCTCAGCCCCTAATCATGCCTTTTTTCCTCAAAGAGCTCTCACATTGTTTTTGTGACGTGTGTTTATAATTATAGAGTAGGTACAATGCCTGCTAATCACTTTTCACCACAGAATACCGCCCGTCTGGTTTACCGCGCCGTACCATCCACTAAGCCACGGCGGACCAGCTGGACGCTGCCATTGTCGGGTGGTGTTCCCAGCTTTTCTTCGTCTCGCTGTCTTCATTCCGAAATGTTTACGCGAAAACATAAGCAGAACATCTATGTCGGCAACGCCAGACAACCCATAGCCACCAGCTGCTCCAAGGCATAGCGCATATGCTGCGGCGCGGCAGACCAGGCGAGCGATGTCCGATGATTCAAATGTGATTGAGCGGCACTGCAAGTTTCTACTGCTACTGACGAAGGAAAAAATATGTGCAAATTTGTTCACCTCCGTGAATAAATATATCTCACACGTTTTGAAAATGCTATCCGTACATTAGAAGTCCAACTGTGAGAGCGCAATGCATAATCCAGCGCAGCAATGCGTTACCTGTTGTTTAACTACCACGACTGAACGATGTGTCAGGATGTGGTTATACCGACTCGAAGAAGTACAGCAAACTCTTGGCAAATCTTGCTATCACACATGTTCGGAGACGCGACAAGCCCGTTCATTGTAGGGAAGGTCAGTCATCTTTCTAATCAGTCCGTTGTTATTTCCAATCATGGTACAGTCGGGTCCGGCAGCCACTGCAAATGAGCGCAGCGGGCGCCGGCCGCCGCCACCCTCCGGCGCCCCGGTGTTAATGAGCTATAAATCACTCGAGCTTGGGAGAAAGCGAAGAAAAATACAACTTTAGTCCATAGTAGACAGAGTGCAGTGGATATGTTGAGGCTATAAAGCAGGGGACCATTTTCACAACTTTCACGTTTTTTCATTCTTGTGATTTTCATGAGAAAAGATTTCTGAATACACAATAAGCGAAGCCAAATCTTCCATTTTCTGCTATAGTACACTGCTTCGCGAATACAAAAAAGGCCGTTATTCTTCTATAGATGGACACAGTACTTCAGTTATCCCATCTGAATAATAAAGCTCATCCAATGCGGGATCCTCAGAAATAATTGAAATCCGTATAAATTGTTCCATATCCATTGCGAAGTAGTTCTACCGCTGTCATTTATCTTTCGTGGAGCAGTCCTTTACGGCGGAGTTACACTGTCCCGGTTTCCCTCAACTTTGAAAAAGTGGTTTTTCCACTATTACTTACACTATTACTATTACTTACACTTACACTTATCGTAGTTTATCTTCGAAATCCATGCAAAACGTTGCCGGATGCCTTCCTGGACTACCCGAAGGAGATCACGGGGGACGTTCCAAGCAGTGAACCCCAAACACTGCGATACTTAACTCTGGATCTCCAACGGAGTGGAACCAGCGATAGGGACAGATTGCAATCTGCCACTCAAACCACTGAGCCATCCGGGCTACTTTTTATGTTGGAGTTTGTTAGATAACTGCAGCAGTCGTAGGCAGCATACTATATGTATTTGCAAAACAGGGGGCACAGGGCAGGATTCGATCCCCTGACCACCACAACGTCGACCATTCGCTCAACCCACTGAGCTATGCGCGCTTTCTCCCAAGCTCGAGTGATTTATAGCACATTAATACCGGGGTGTCGGAGGGTGGCGGCGGCCGGAACTGTATATTCATGGTATTCACGGAGTTATACGTAATCCAAATACATCAGTGAATCCGTGAAATTTTCCAGCTATCAGATGAAATCCGAGGAGATGATACGTCTCCATATGGTCATTTCCGCTCACTCGTCGCATCATATAACCTTCCAATTGCCTTATTACTCATTAGCGCGGTGTTGTACTTCCTTGCAGCTTATACGTTTGTTAGAGACAACAACAAATTCAAGGAATATATGGGTATGTTGCAAGATGTTGCCATATTAATGTTACACATTTGTTTGTTCATTTGATTCAATTATTTCTCCAATATTTATTTTACCAGGTGTTCTTGAACCCGCTAAAACTACTCCCAAGTTATCTGCCGAAGGGGAAGTGGTACCACAAGGCGTCGCGGGTACTAAGACACCGAAGGAATTAGAAAAACCTAAGTTATCTGCCGAAAATGAAGTGGTGCCACAAGCCGTCGCGGGCACTGAGACACCGAAAGAATTGGAAAAACCTAAGTTATCTGCCGAAGGGGAAACCGTACCACAAGCGGTCGCAGATACTGAAACACCGAAGGAAGTAGAAACACCCAAATTATCTGCCGAAGGTGAAGTGGCGCCACAAGCCGTCGCTGATAATCAAGCACCGAAGGAAGTGGAAAAACCGGAAAAGCCAGAAGAATCCTAGGAGCAGTAACGAGAACCTCTATCTTTGATTTATTTATTTTCTATCTTGGATTTATTTATGGAAAATGTCGTCGTGAATGAACGTAATAGTTTTACACAATCTCTAGTAGTGAAGTCTAAATTGCTTCGCTCTTCATGCGGAACGTACATATCATATTGGATAGAAATCATATGGTTCCCACTCTGGTATTTTCACACTGGCGGATTTGCTCTGATTTCCTGGAAAACTTCATGGGAATCGTGCATTTCTCGAAATTTTCATTTTCCGGGTAAATTCCGGTTGAGCCTTGTTTGAATCGTGCTCTCTCAAAACAATCGGCGGATCTTGCTTTAAATGCCATGTGAATTTGGGTTGAATTTCCCCTTTTAAATTATATATTTGTTTATTAAATTCTGCTTTTTTCCTCTAGACTTTCCCACACTTCCTTTAGAAAATTAGCCTGAGTAAAATCAACAGAGCAGAATGGGTACATCGAGTTCTTCTACTGTACATTATATGTAGTGCCCGTATCCAATACATTTTAACCGGTCGGATAACATAAACGCTCTCTAGCGGATATGCAAGCGTGGTTTGGAGGCTGCTATCCAACAAAAACATATCCGCGGATATGTGAATATACTCATTCAGGATATCTTTATCCGGATCGATGTTCACTTGATAATGATCCACGATCTCCTCCATCTCCATTTCGAGTTGTATCTCACCAAGGCACCACATTTGCGCCAAAGAATGGACAGGAGGGTATAAAATTTATATATGAGCGCAGAGTGGATAAAGACCAGTGGCGACGGATACATATCCGCTGTATTTCCCTCTCATGGTCAAATGTATTGGACATGGGCCCAGAACTTGCTTTACTTTTCTTGTTGTCGTGGTAGAAATTTGTCCTATTATATTATTTGCTAGAGTTGGTCATATTACCATGGGAAAAATCTTATGCATTTTCTTTAAAAAGTGGAAGGGAGGTCAGAAAACAGCTGGAAAACATTTTCCGCATAAGCTTTGTGGTGCAGCACACCTCAGCCAGTCCTCTTAGATAAGGAGGTCTTAGAAACCGCCAACATATCACGCATTATAGGGGATATGCTCAGATTTATTGTCCTTTCTTTATCCACTGGATTTTATAATAGCACCCAAACGACGGAATCCAGTTCCCTTTCGAAGTTATGGATTTCCCGATCAATGAGGTTTTTCGTAGACCATTGTCAGGAATGAATACCTTCCTCCTCCACCACTCTTTTTTTCCAACGTTCGATATCCCAGTGTTCCGCGCAGGAGTTGTAGTGATGCGACACCTCGTGACCGATGAATGCGTCGAGCATTCTTTCCTTTTTTCGCTTCTTGAAGGAATTAGGAGCGTCATGTCTGATGCCTGGGTGATTTGTGTGACATTGGGTGGAGAAGTTCCGTGTCAGTGCGCCACATTGTTTGACCCGCCTCTGAACACTGTGACTTCCAACGTTTCTACTCCAGCAAGACATCCACGTCTTGGAACTGATGGATGAATCTCTATTTTTTTCACGAGGATGTCTGCAGCTCTCTAGACTTTCTCTTTGATTGCCCTTCTGCCTTTTGCTCCTACTCTTGTTCTTTTTTTTCCTCCATCACATAATTTGATTGATTTTTTTGGAAATTCAGAACTGTCTATTCCTCCGGATTGATAATGGAATTTTTTTATATCATGGCAACATTGGTAGCTGCATTCTTTTTTTTTACCATAATTATGTTCAGAAACCCATCAAAAGTCTCATTTTACCGCCAAATCAATATTTTGCTTCGCTCAGCCTTCTTCACGTCATCGGGTGGTCACAAAACTTTTTTTTTTTTTGAGGAATTGGCGTGCTGTCTTGGGAAGGAAAACGAACATCCCTAATTAAAACATCGCGTGGCCGCCACGAATGGTCGTTACGCCCGAACGCGTGCGTCCGACATGCTTCTGAGCTGCGTCAGGGCTGCGACTGGGCCTATTCTTCATAATATATGTAGATGCTGCGCGTCAAACTTGCGCACCTGGGATGAAATGTTCTTTTCAGAACCCTGCCAGAATACCCATGATTTTTTTGCTACCGACCTCCTGCATAGTTTGTTAACAGGCCAGAAGCTTGGCTCGCGTTAGAAAAAATCCTTTTTGGTGGCAGTGATCAATTTGAGATGGATACCTGCAATGTTTTCCCTTGTTACCGTTCACGTTTCTCTTATTACTAGAACACATCCCCCTCTTCCAAAATCACTCCCTTGATCGCTGGCTTCCTCTCGGCTTAAGAGAATTTTTCTCGAATACGAGCTTCTTTTTTGAAGGAATGATGCTGCTGATCAAATAGTGATGGAGAAACAGACTTAGGAGCCTTTCTATCATCCACTGCACTCATTATATTTTTTGCGAGCTTATTCCGCGTCTAAGACCAATTAATCCTGAAATGTGATAGCCAGAAAGTTTTTACTCGAAGTGAGCCATCTCCTACTAAATGAGTCGATATGGGGCTGTCTTCACAACAGTTGCAATGGTTTTCCTTCGACGTAAAACTGGCAACTGTTCAGTTTTGGGTACAATATTCCAGTCAAAGTCGTGTGAAAAAAAATGCTCCATGATCTTTTGATGAGTAGTTTGATGTCGTGACTTTTGAGTTTTTTTTTTGTTTGTGGTACAGAGTTGTCCCCGCTTAATACAGTCACGGTCTGAAATTAGTCCTAAATACATAGACCGCCATCCACGAAGAAGGCTTAGCTGTGCGAGGCGGTAGAGCTTGAGCCTCAGATGGACTTTGTGAAATCGATGACCAGAGCAAAGGGCATCATCACTCAAGGCAGGTTTTGTAAACCTCTCCAGAGATTAGGTGAGGCGTTGCTGGTGTTTTATTGCTTAACAGATTCCTTCCAAACAAAATACATAGACGATTTTCTAGGAATCGCATAGCGTGTTGCTTATTCGCTGTACTATGTAGACTCTTTCTTGTTGAACGAAATCCTTTGGATGAGATACTAACGTCGAATAACACGGACCTGCTGATTTACTGGTGATCGTTAACGTGAGCTACTGCAATGCCACTTTCAATTAACCATTTCTTTCCCATCTCCATTCGTCACTGTTATGTAGTATGTAACGTTTTCCAATTTCTGTCCTCCAAATCAAATTCCTCAATCTTAGAAACTCTTTTTTTAAACTGAATCCAATATGCTATTTATGTTGACCATTTCTAACATTAATGGTATATTTGGCTCCTTCAAGCTTATTTCGAATTTTTTTTCGACTCTTACTTGCCAGCGATACTTTGCTTCCCGTGGTGTGCGCGACTTTTGATTTGTTGTGAATTCACGGATCTGTTGAGGCGTCGCGGTTGTGCACTATCAATGTTGTTGAATATTGATTAAAATTGACCACACCTCTCATGCTAAAGCTTTCTTCCCGCCTCATGTTTATGCATGCTCTCCAACACAAACTCCTCTATTGTAATTGGACTCCTCAACCTTGGGATTCTTTTACTTCCATTCTTTTTGAACTTTTTTTTCTAGTTGACTCACCGGAATTAGTAATTGATACTAATCGTGATACGCACCCACACATACATACATACATGTACATAGCTATAGCTGTAGGGGTAGCGGTCATGAAGAACGGTAGATCGTGACTGCTGCCAACTGCACAGCGCAACCCATGCAAAGGTTGCCCCACCCGCTTTGCATTATGACCATGCTCAACTACCCTGTTTGAAGGATTGGAGATGTTGTTCAGTTTGGGGCTTTGCAAAATGTGGATTGTCTAAAACTGAAAACAAAGAAGAAGCACCCTGCAGTACTTCCGTGTCACATTTCTATGAAAATTAAGCATTAACTCCTTTCGTATCGTTGATCCTTATTTTTGATGGCATAACCATCCTAGTGACTGTAAAGCTTTTAACATCTGAAACAGAAGCTCCTCGCAAATCACCGTGACCTAACTAGGGGCGGGGCTACAATTACATGGGAAATTGACAGACAGCTTCATGATGGGCAACTATTGCCAGCTATCGTTCTTCCTGGCATACACACTAGCTGTAGATATTCCACGCAGAAGGCTATAACAAATTCCGTGTGGGCTACAGTCTGGCTACTAGAATAATCGAAAAGCAATAAATGAGGGGTCACACATCAGCAGCGAGAGCATTGTTTGCCTCTGCTTCCCAAGTACGTCATTGACTTGAGACCAAGAATCCTCACAAATTCGAAGAGGTGTTTTTCGATATTGTCCCATAAAAGTGCTGCACAATAACCATACCATCTGTAATTAAGTACCCAGAGGTCATTTCTCTATTGCAGTCGAATGGGAACTTAACCAGATTGAGTCAATCAGGGTGAAGCGCGTTAATATTTAAAAAAAAAACAGGGTTTTCTCTGTACTCAGTCATTAAATGCACTGTATTAGAGAAACAGGGCTACTGTCAGTTTGAATTAAAGAGCGTCTAGACGAGCTCAATAAAAAGTTCTCCACTCCACTGAAGGCCCACCGTACGTCAAAGTAATGCTTCTTTTTAAATGAAGGCTACGATCTTCTTGCACGATCCCGTCTAGGCTCGCAAAACGTTGGGAGCACTTAACACTATGTCAATACCACATCATTACTTGTCCAGTAAAATTAAATATTTATTATCTTTACTGCTTTTACTTTTGATATTCCGGCCGTCTGTATCCCCAAAATAGTACACTCCAGATTTCTTCGTATGTACTCCTGCACTGATGAATGCATGACTTACGTAAAAGTACCGTAGCTCACAACCGGTTGCCTTTCTCCTGCCTATTTATAACTACTGTAACCTTACGGCTATTGCTGCATTAGCATTGTAATTGTTTCACGAGCTTTTGAAGAGACAGAGGCGACTGCAAGTGTTCACATAACAACATGCAATTTGAGGTAAAATTTCTTTCTTTTCTTTTTCTTTTTTTTTTTGGTAGTCAAACGGTCAATGGTCCAATTGAGGGGGTGGGGAAGGTTTTACGAAGTGTTCGTTAGGCTGTATCTGAGCGTCCTTTGTTGTTCAGTATGCACTCGCGCAGCCTTTGCCGGTTGGAGCGCGTTTTCCTACAGCTACCGTAGTCCTCGCACGTTTTGTCCCACATCTAACCATAGAACTTATACCGAGGTTTCAAACTTGTGATATATGCTACACATATGGTTTGGACTCCAAAGAGGAAAAAACCTGGGTGGGCAAGATTCTGACCGGACCTTGTCTTTAAGGCAAACTCTCAGCTCGCGATTTTTCATGCATCAGGAACTCTAAGACTTTGAATCGCTGGTTTTCTAATCGGAAGTACATATGATTTTTTCAAGAACCCCCTTTGACCGGTTTTTGTGTCGTAATTAATCGCAGTTTACGCCAGTTCGCCCAAAACAAACTAACCCAGCGAGACCAGCGACGATGGCGATGTGACACTACCAAATCGTATCAGTCGAACAAAGTGAGACGTATTGACTAACTTCTTAAGAGTTGCTGATCACCAACAAAAGGCGTCTGGTCTTTCTCCAATGCGCCGCATTTACGTCAAGGAATCAGTACATATACGAACGGATTACTAGCGGATGAAGAACGTTGGATGTGGACACATAAACGCTTTGTATCCTCTCAAAGCTAAGTATATTCTTGCCGCATTCAGCTAAAGCTCTACCTGGCGATGGGGGATTTGGTATACCCATGTCTCGAAGCTCCATCGAGAGGTTCTGGTCCACCATAAGATGAGGGCGCTGAGCCATCTAGTACGGGATTTTGACTGAAATGGCTAGCTATTGCCTGCGATTATCAGTAAGCCTAAAATGCAGAAATATTTTAAAAAATCAAAAAAAAGGAAGAAAGAAAAAACAGCTCAACGTCTGCTTGGTAGTTCTCTCTTAAACGGGAGCTGAGCAAAAATAGTACGTAGGACTTCCCCCAGTCCTCATCAGTAAGGAAGGGCAGTCCCAAGCCAAACATAACGAACATGAAAAGAAGACTAATCTAAAAAAGAGAGAACTAGGAAAGAATAAAAGGTATATAAGGATAAGAAAAACTCAGCAATCAATTCATGGGCAACATTGCGGCCAAAAAAAAAAAAACGAAAAATACCATTAAAATAACCAAATATGAATAGATGACAAAGTGTTGCGGTTTTCTAGTATTCCAATGATTCTCATAGAAGATTCCACCTGAAGATCTTTTTTGCAGTGATTGCTGTAGCGTTTTCTTCCCAACAAATCCGGACTACGTTGTCGTTTTCTTCCCTTAGTGTATGGGTTCTAGATCATTTCGCCCTTCCTACTCTTCTTTATCACCCTTTATCAACTCTTCATACTCATCAATTCTTTATTGTTATCGTTTTTCGTTAAATATCGAAACGTTGAGCGCAGTTAAAATTATAAATATTTGACATCGGCAGAGAAATTTGTTGATATTGGTCCCTGCCCCTGTCTTGGTAAATGTCCCCGTCATCCCTACTCATCCTACATATCTACTGCTCTACTGACTAGTGCATGATAAGATTAATTTTTTGCTTGTTCTAGTTTCATGTCTTTATTTCGCTTGAGCACCTTCGATGTATCAATGAGTAAGTAAAAATAATAAGAAAATAGTATCAGCTCCTGGCTTTTAAGGTTCACAAAACATGTTTCACTGTGTAGGCCCTTTTTATTATATGTATAAATAAGGAAAAGTCTTGCGTGGTCAAAGGAGAAACAACGAAACCTATTCTTTTTCTTCCAATTTTATCAATCAGAGCTCTCCACACAACTTCCTTGCTGTTTTTTTTCATTATTTCTCTTTTCCAGTCTTTGAATTCTTGGACTTTGTTAGAGATTCCTCCTGTTCATGTGAAATCATTGTTCTTTTGTGGCGAATAACCAAAATCTTCGAATAATCTTCTACTTCCAGACGTTATGTCTCCAGGCAGAACTCAAATGTAGCTCACTGATTTAATGTATTTCAGTTTGAAACACATACACATGTTCAGGTTATGGTGCCCTTGTACGCTCAAATAGCTGTAACAGTCGTAGTTGTATGCATGTGTTTTGTCGGATTAGCTGGTAACATTACTCTGCTGGCAGCCACCATTATCTGCAAGGAATTGCACCGTAAATTATGTACGTTTATTAGAGATGTAATGGTGTGTAATATCAAAACACATAGCTCTTCAGGTTATATCGTTGCTGTTCTTACGGCTCTACACGTTGTTTGTTTACTTTGCGAGCTCTACATGGAAGCTTTGCAACTGCGGTTTGTTGACAAATTCTAGCTATTAAGGTCTCATCTCACCCGCTTGACAAGTTTCTTTTTTTTTGTTTCAGATTCGTTCCAATGACACGTGACGTGTGTTTCCGCCATACTTTCACTTATTCTTTTGCAATGTTCGCTCAATCGATGATGTTCTTCATGTTGGGCATGGATTTTTTGTTTGCCATCGTCATCCCCCTCAGGTAGATTGCACAGCTACCATACAATAGCTCTTTAGAAGCAGCACCCATGGAGGTTTTCTCGCATACTTAGCAGTTGTGACAATAATTCTACCGAAGTTGTACCGTCGTAGATAGGTTGTAACATAGATTTCCGCTATGTAGCTCTGAATGTAGAATTTTGTAGGGTTATGATTATTATGACCAGTTAGAATTGGCGCTATGGCTTTTCATTTCAATTTCATAGTGCATGTTTTCACGAGCAATCTAGTATCTTCATATTCAAACGAGCAGTGTTCCGTTTGATGGGGTGGGGAAGGTTTCACGAGGTTTTCGTTAGGCTGTATGTATCTGAGCGTCCTTGTTTGCTCAGTATGCACGCGCGCAGCTTTTGTCGGTTGGAGCGTGTTTTCCCACGGCCACCGTAATTCTAAGACCTTTTTGTCCCATATCTAGCGGTGGCGCTTGGGTCTCAAACTTGAGTTGCATGCTACACATATGGTCTGGACTCCAGAGAGCAAGAAACCTGGGTGGGCAAGATTTTGACCGGACCTTCCCTTTAAGGTAGATGCTTAAATTGGAAATTGACACTCTTTGACTTCCTATAAAACCTTAACTTTGGAAACTTCTACCATAGCGGAAACTTATGTTGCAACCTGATAAACTGTAAGAAAAGCTGACTTCTCATATTGACATTCCAAATGAAAATCATTACTGTGATGAAGTACCTGGGTGCCGTTTTTGTTCTTGGACCAAACCGGTATGTTGTGAAAATATCGTGAAGCCGCAACTTCATATACAGTTCTTGTCGAAAAGGTAGACGGACTGCGGAAACGCGGTGGGACCCGAACGATGGATGCGGAGAGAGCATGCTCCAAGTGAGAGGGTCCAGTAGGTCCCAACGCGATTCTGCGGCCGCGACGATATGAAACCGCACGCGCAATCCGTCTATCTTTTCGACAGTGGCGGTGGGCCATCCGCGGCCGCGAGAAAGACGCAGCGCGACCGCGCCGCACGCGCCGGGATCGCTGTTGCCTGTCGCCGGGATGCTATTTCTAGTCTTTCTCCTCGATTTGGTCGAAAATCCTTAAAATCTTGTAGATAAGCTGCTGAATATAGCATTACAGCAGCAGAAAACATCGTTTGTGACGCGTGCAGCGCGGTTGCGAGCGTATTTCTCGAGGCCGCGGATGGGCCACCGCCATTGACGTTCACTGTACATAAGACCTAATCCTTTTCAGGCATTTTGCTTTCACACCGTCTACGTACGTTTTCGTCATGTGCCTACCACCATTCCTCATATCTGGTGGCATAGTCTTCCTATTCTTCGTCGCTTTGAACGATGATCACATCGAGTTCTGCACACCTATCCAAAGTATTATACCATAATTTGTAGTACCACAGCAGAGATATGCCTAAATTTCGGCTTCTACTTATCTTTTAGTGATTCCCCCCAGAATGATATGGATACTATATGTAATCAATGGATCGAATGTGGCTGTAGTGGCACTCAACGTTGCTATGTTTATTGTACTGAAAAATACGCATACAGGTATTGCTTTGCTATTTGTTCCAGTAGTTTGACGTCACCTAAGTATTAAAAGGGGAATCACTCACTCACTCGAAGTTATAATTCCTGTCACCCGTTTATTTACAGAATCGGGATTATCGGCGAGAAGTACCAATTGGTCGCCGCTGTGCCATAAGAAGGTAAAATTGCTTCATTTTATTCGTAGAGTAATGTTATTTGATAAAATCCAAACAGTGATCCAATAAAACTGCCGCTTTGAACAAGTGCGACCACCTCTAGAGCCTGCTCCACTGTATCAGACCCTGTTATCAGACCGATATCGGAGAGAGATATATTTGATGGATGAGCTGCTGTAATTAGGGCAATTTATACTGGATGCGGGCGACTGACGCGCGTGCATCTATCTGATGAAGAATAGGGCCCAGTCGCATAGCAGTCGCATCGCAGTCGCAGCTCAGACGCACGCGTTTACGATCTCACGACAGCCGCGCGTTCTTTTCATTGAGGATCTACATGCCGTGTTGACCAGTCTTCATGGAAAATCGCACCTAAATGGATGCGTGCGACTGATGCGCGACTGACGCACGCAGCTAGTATAAGTTACCCTATTAACGACATCCCTTGGTTCAGTATTGCTCTCGGTTATGCGCTGCATAGTGAGGATATGAAAGGTTTTACTTCAGCTCATACTCTCCTTCATGGTCTTAACCGTGGTCTTTGTATGCTCTTGGTGTTTCTCGGTCATGGCATGCCTCCTAGCCAAACGTTACCTCTCTAAAGATGCTTCGTTGGCTATTCAGACGTACGTAGTGAGTGACTGAACGACAGGTTATTGTTGAGTGTCTGTTCTTCCAACTTTATTCCTTCATCTTCGGCTGTTTTACTTTCTCGTCACTTTCCTACGTGATCAAGACGAAGGTGCTTCAAAACATTTTTTAGGTGGTTCTAGCCCTTCCTACGTACTGCCAAAACTACTTCGTTGGCTACATTCGCTCGGATCGCTATCGAAATGCCTACAGAAAAGCGTTGAATTGTATGCTTCCCTGCATTTTCAGGCTCAGACAAATTGAGCCGGTGACAGATAGAGCTGCACATCCAGGCAATCCTGACAAAAACACAAGGTGAACAATTTTTCTTTTTGTTATAACGAAGCTTCATATCGAAAACTGCGTACTTGTCCTGTTTTCTAGTTGCATATGTACTTACCGTAGAAAACTTAGCATCAAAAGTTATCAGTGGAGAGGTTCGTGAACGTTCCCATGAATGGTCTGAGCTTCCGGTTTTCCTATAGGGGATGAGTTTTTCGAGCAAGATGAGAAACATCCTGCTGTTTTGATTGTCATTGTTGACTGAGAAGACTTGGTGTAGTAGGGTACCCCCAGAAGTGCGGGAAGGTAACAACACTCCTGGAAAGAGATGAGTCCCGCTATCCTTCATGCATGATGAGTGCGCTACGGTGTGTTTTCTATTTTGGTAGATTTACAGCTATTTACTAAATACAGTGGTTGTTTAGCGACACGATGGAAGTGGCCGACACATGTAAGGTTGTTGTGAATTGCTTGTCGATTTTAACATCCTTAGATATCTTGGAGAATTCGCTTGTATCTAGGAGAAGAAATGTTCCTATCACAACTGGAGAGAAAAAATCTGAATCAGATCTACATTACTCCATGCAACCGCAAAAAAAAAACCACTGCCCAATACTCGTCAATTATGTAATCTACGAGAAATTGGGAAGCATACATAGGTTTATGAGGTCAAATACTCTGAGGGGTCTGAACAAGGTTTGGCAGCAGTTCATTAAGGCCTTCTCAAAACCGTTCTATAGTAGTGAAAGTAAGGATTCAAGAAAATATAAAATATATGTGTAGGTATGCTTAATAGCAGCATCGGTTCCGTGCACCATCCTTATAAGGTTTCTAAACTGGGTAACATGCCTTTCCCAGCGTTCACTACTAAGGGAAAAACCCATTGGAATACGTGGATAAACTCGAAATGGGTGTAACAGCCCGATTGGAAGAATACGGGCGTCTTGTCTTGAATGTACAAAAAATTGTTTTGCAGATCTGCGTCACGACTTGCTGGAAGGGAGAGCGACTTCGTGACTTCGTTAGAAATCTCTGCGAAGTGAACCTGTTCCTGTTCCGCTGTCTTCTCATCTCTACGTGTAGATTGTCTGTACTGAGTGGTCATATGTGCATATGTCCAAACCACCATTTTTGATGCGTCAAGGTCGATACGGTGAAATAGTTTTGAAAAAAAGTGATGGGAAAATAGCACAAGCGTTCGTAATGCTTTGAACGCGCAGTTTTGTGGGGAAATTTTCCGGATGCAACTGCAAAAAGTTCGAACTACGGCTGAATCCACTGCGCAACCCCGCAAGTGAAAGGACCACGAGCAAGAATTCGAAGAAGGAAATCACCGAAATTTAACGGACCTTAAATCATCCTAAGAATGTCGTCTCCTCTGGAACTGTCCTTTCATCATACTTTTGAAAATGATTATGAATATTTAATCATCTTTCCAATGTCTGCAAAACCCCGCTTTTTCTATCGAGAAAGCAACGATCTGTTCGCCTGCTATAGGAAAGTACTTTTACTGAGCATTTCTGTCACCATTGCGCGTGGTGGATTTTCTCCATCTACTGGTAATGAATTACTATCAATAATTTCTTGAACGATACCAATCATTGGGGCTTGGGGCGGTTATGTGCTATGATTTTCTCGGAAGCGTTATCAGGCGGCCATTGAAGGCAGCGCTCACGGAAAAATTCGACCTATTCCGACATAATCTAAGGTATTTCAGTCCCCTGAACACTGTCAAACTCTGAAATTTGACAAAACTAAGAAAACTTTGTCTTTTGAAGGTTTCCTGTCTCCTATTCACTTCTTCGACACGATCTGGTTAGGGTTGCGCGAGCCATAGGGTGTTCACCGATAGGAAAAAATTTATGATGCCGTTTTTTGCCACTTTTTTTTTGTCGTTCAGTCACTTATTTAGATGCTATTGCATCTCTATGAAATATTTTTAATACAGCTGCCTGATAATAAAAACAGTCCCTCTCATAGCAACTTTGATGAAGGCGTGCTACATTTACCAACTTCTTTCTAGGATTTTCTTGAACGAATAGGGATTTGGATTCGATTTCTTTAAGATTCTAAACAAATTGCAGTGTGGTCAGAAGCGAACGGAGAAGTTTGTGATATCCATAAAAAAGCCCTTCTTTCCCACAAATATTAAATCTGATGTATCTCTCAGGGTGAACTAGTTTATCTGTTTTTGATCAACATTGTATACATTTTTTTTGTTCATTTGTTTACTTCGTAACAGTGATTCTTGAACAGGTTTTGCTTTCTGCCGGGTAACGTTGTATCGATGCTGTGATTCAATTCGCTTCTTCATGACAATAAACGAATTATGTTATAGGAATAAATTATAATTTATGAACTGGGTGTTGAAGTTGGACGCAATAAGAACTATCACGCTGGCATGAAAACTGTGATCACATGTTCAGATTGTGAGAAAATTTGCTCCTCTAAGAAACGATACGTAGTTTCTGCATCGGAAGCACTTCAATATTTACATGGAACAACTATTGGTAATCTCATAAACATCCGCATCTCACACAAGGCGAACTATTCTTCCAGTCGAAATGGGCCTAATACAGAGAAGTAGCTGAGGCTTAGGCTTAAGAATAAAGCTGAAACATAGGCTACACTCAAATGAGAAAATCTTAAAAGCATCAGGCGGAATGACACAAAGGTTTTTACTCTTTATATCGCTTGGAGCAAACGGCCATTTACCACAGAATCTACCTACTCTTTGGGCAAATTCCTAGTGTATGCAGGGAAAGCTGCACTTGTTCGCAAGAATTTTTGTGGTCCGTAATAACGATGATGAATGTGACGGAAAAAAGTTGCAAGAACCTCTAAGGAGATAATGTGTCTAATTAGCATTCTTTAATATGAGAGTGGGCTAACCCCAGCAAATACCAACATTTTCCTTCATTGTGGATTCCATAGGGGATATGAACAATGAGTACATTCATTCCTTTCACACACTGACGTTACCCCTATGCCAACGTAGAAGTATTTAGCGTTGGTTTTACCGGAGCATATTTTGAAAACATTTGAGCAAAAGCAGTTTGAAAAAAAGGGAACAGAAACCCAATTTATTACCAATGGATTACAGTCGTAGACCCTGTAAGCAGGAACTGCGTACAGAGTCCAGGTAAGCAAGACAAAATAGAATCATTTTCTAGCAGAAAAATGTCCACTATCCACACCAGTTAACTTGGCAGGATGCCCTGTCGCGGTCAATGGATTGACCGGAATGGATCACTCTGGTACTTCGGCACAGAGGCGTACCAACTGAGCCCATTCGAAACCGGACGCTGCATAATTAATCAAAGGAAGCGAACAAAAAATGATCCGTGGTGTTTGGGCTAAGATATATAGGGTTTGATGAAAAAACTGATTGGAACATCGCTGAGATTACCAGGACAAATGTAGTAACACCCCCAAATTTAATTCACCCTTTACTGGCGTCAACACTTTTACCGTGAGTAAATCAGATTGCTTTGAAAAAAAAAAACTCAAGCTAGATGTTTGCAAGATAGAATTAGTTCTGGCTACGTCGCTCATCCTTTCAATTCACAACAAGAATTCTGGATAAACCTTGAGATACCTGTAGTAAGAATATAGGCAAGCGATTCTAGCCTTTTGTCGATGTTTGCCACTCTATTATTGATCGGTAAATAACGCATCAATGCGATTTGAGATTACTAGTGGACTGGTTGATCCCAGTGTTTTGGTCGGATCAAAACGAAATAATGAATTTCGGTGTGTTCGCGTGTTCGCCCAACTGTGAACACATGCCTATTTTTCTCAATCTGCTCTCTAAATTTGTAGAACTTGACCTTCTTCACCATTTATGTACGTTGATGTTTCCCTGTACAGAACTATTATAGTCTGCTAGCAGAATAAGAGCTACATTTGTGCACATCTTAAAGTATTTTCAGCGGAGAGATGACCGTTAGAAAATTGATCCGTTAGAAAATTGCTATCCATTGAATTTTTCTTTGTATATAGTCGTTGCAATCGGCATCGTTATCTGGAATGTCCGTTAAAATGAAATGGATCAACGTATTAATGCGCAAAGGCAATTTCTCCAGTAATGTATCGAATTAATACTTTGCCATAGTTTGAGATTTCTGTTCACTGTCCTTGTAAGCGTTGTTTCACGTAGTTTGTACTATTATACTTCCAAGACAATCTTTTTGAAAATGTCCTTTTAGGTCATTGGATACATGTAAACTTGTAAATGCATCTATTAGGTTGATGCAAAAGAGATGTCGCCTTTTTTGCGTTGACTCTATTATGTTTCGCAACTTTAATGAACGATAACGAAAAGCAAACCGAGAAGGTAATTTAACTAGTAGTGACCATTGCTTATCGTATGAAAAGGTCTCTGACGACGTACGTCTACATCTCGTGGAACACCGAAGCCAAGATCAACAAGAACCTCGTCTTTATATAGTCATGTTTGGTGAATTTTTTCTTCCAGAGTAAGAGATTCTGGAGCTGGGAAAAGCGGTAAAAATACTACAATTTTCTTGAAGAATATGATGACAACACAAAAGTTTCCCATTTTAATTAGCAAAGTTTAAGCCTGCCCTCGGAAGCATAACATTGGCCGAAATTTGGGTTGCAGAAAATGAGCTTTTGAGCGTCTCGAGCGTTTTTCCAGCAGGCAGTTCGCGACTCTTTGGGGGCTAATATAGCAATAGGTATTGTTGAAGGTGTACCTTTGGGAAAGTGGGTTGGAGAGAACAATCCACCAAGAATCTTAGAAATAACAAGGAAAATGCTTCAAAAAGTGCTTATCCATATTTCACCTAACACAAAGAAGATGTATTAGACCGCATTGCTCGTAGTGTGATAAAAAAATCAAGGAAATTTGAAAAAAAATTGAGAACGAGTTTTCCGGACATTTTCAATTATTTCACGTCTGCTAACTGCAGAGAAAATCTCTTATACTCATAGAACAAGAGAGCATCTTTTGCTCTACAAGACTATTACTATACCTAGATGTAATACTTTGTCTGAGCGGAATTGTATGTTCTCGAAATAAACTGGAGCCATTCTTTTTGCATCAACCTAAAATTTCAGCATGAGCACGATAATCCGGATCCTTGTGGTACTGGCGATGATCACACATTCAACGGTGATGGAATCTACAACAACTCCGAGCAACAACTTTGAGATTAGCGAGGAAGGCATAACAATCTACTACGCCCATACTATGAACGAAACAATTTACTACATACTACGCACCTCGAATGTGCGACCAGAGACCGATGTCGTTGAAGTGGTAGGTAGTGATGGGTTCAGCGAAACCTTTTATAGATGACAGCACTTCAGATTCTCAACACCATGTCAAAGAATCCGGATGCTAAAACTGTCTCAAAAATTCTGAAAGCACTCGACGGTGAGGTGAGCAAGCTTCGCTAATTCTCCTCTCTTAGCTTAAACTAATACATAGAAATATTAATAGTAGAACGTGTACTTTCTTCCACTCAACCGTTCTCTCAGTCGTTGCCAATGTACAGCTCAAAGACATCTTTTTCATCATATTGCTGCGAGACAAGTAGTAAATAAATGAGTACATTTGGTGCAACGCGTGAGCTCCCCATTGCAGCTATACCAAGTGTTCAGGGTTCTCACTAATAATCGACTGATAACAACATCATGCTTGATTTCCTGCTCAACCAGATGGGAATGAAATTCTTTTGAGACCTTTGTTTAGAGATAGTTAAAGAAGAGTCAGGTCAATATTCCCTTATTGTATAAAAACCGTGGTACCAACCTCATGTGGCCAAGATTTCTCCACAACCAATCATTTAGCCGGGATTGATATGGGTGTGCTAACAGCCTTCGATTGAATAGAGACTGACTCTCCTCAGAATAATGGACTAGAAAACAATTTCTTGCCGCTAATCATACGTACACACCTAACTGGTCACTAATGTAAAAATCTCAAAAGCGGAAATTATGGGATACGCTTCACCTTTGAGGAGAAGCCGGTTGCAAAAATTTCGTTGGTTTTTGTGTCCATGGAAGTTTCAAAATCTATTTAGTCCACATTCACGTCCTTAGAAAAAATTATTGACATGCTTACATCCCTCTACGCCATTAGTTCTAAATTTTATGTATTTGTTTGTGGGTATTTGAGGGTCTAGACTAGAACTTGTCTCGGGCTTACAGTCGGGTCCGGCAGCCACTGCAAATGGGCGCCGGCGGGCGCCGGCCGCCGCTACCCCCCGGCGGCCCGGTATTAATGAGCTATAAATCACTCGAGCTTGGGAGAAAGCGTAGAAAATACAATTTTAGTCCATATTAGACAGAGTGCAGTGGACATGTTAAGGCTATAGAGCAGGGGACCATTTTCACAACTTTCACGTTTTTTTCATTTTTGTGATTTTCATGGGGAAAAAATTTCTGAATACACAATAAGCGAAGCCAACTCTTCCATTTTCTGCTATAGTACACTGCTTCGCGAATACAAAAATGGCCGTTATTCTTCTATAGATGGACACAGTACTTCAGTTATCCCATCTGAATAATAAAGCTCATCCAATTCGGGATCCTCAGAAATAATTGAAATCCGTATAAATTGTTCCATATCCATTGCGAAGTAGTTCTACCGCTGTCATTTATCTTTCGTGGAGCAGTCCTTTACGGCGGAGTTACTCTCTCCCGGTTTCCCTCAACTTTGAAAAAGTGGTTTTTCACTATTACTTACACTATTACTATTACTTACACTTACACTTATCGTAGTTTATCTTCGAAATTTATGCAAAACGTTGCCGGATGCCTTCCTGGACTACCCGAAGGAGATCACGGGGGACGTTCCAAGCAGTGAACCCCAAACACTGCGATACTTAACTCTGGATCTCCAACGGAGTGGAACCAGCGATAGGGACAGATTGCAATCTGCCACTCAAACCACTGAGCCATCCGGGCTACTTTTTATGTTGGAGTTTGTTAGATAACTGCAGCAGCAGTAGCCGGCATACTATATGTATTTGCAAAACGGGGGAACAGGTCAGGATTCGATCCGCTGACCACCACAACGTCGATCATTCGCTCAACCCACTGAGCTATTCGCGCACGCGATGCAACATACAAATGGTGTCCACTATTACTTACACTTACACTTATCGTAGTTTATCTTAGAAATTTAGGTGAAAAGGGAGTTGGGTGGGGCCACTCCTGTAAAGCCTAAGCCTAAGCCTTAAACCCATTCTTAAGCATAGGGTTAGGCTTATACGCAAGCTTGCATAAAAACCTCCACTAATAATCATTTGCGAAATAAAGCAGCAGGATGGATTGCGGTCAAGATATTTATCGCCTTTCCGTCGAGGTTGTTCTTGACAAGTTTGTCTGAATTCTCGAGAATGTGTGCATTTTTCCTTTCTGTGAATCCAAGGATCTAAGTCGAGTTGTTCCGCAGCTTCTTTTCAGTAGCTGTTTGCGACAATGACCTTAGTTGTTTCAAATTGCAAAGGCCAGCACCCCCAAATGCTAACCGATAATGAAAAGTGCTCACTATTCTCGGTCGGAATATTCTCAGCAGTCCTTGAGTCAAGCGAGCCTGCGCCTGTTTCCAATGAGCACGAAAGCCGTTCTAATGCCGCTGCAAGTACCTTTTTACAGTGCTCATCTCCGGCTCTCAGTGGATTTCAGCGTTCGTAGAACCTTCTTCGGTGTTTCCGTTCGTCCCAGCTCTGATGACATGACAGATGGACCGAATTTAGACAGCAGCGCCATCGAAAAAGTGCAATTTTATTTATGCTCAAGTCATTCAATTGATACTTTACGAAGCGTCTGGAAGTGCAAGCCAGCAGATTGATGCTCCAATAAAATTTAATGACGTTCTTTGGTTTTATGCTGAAATCATATTCCAAAGATTCGAAAATTCTTCTGATCTCAGTTTTTGATGTAGGCGCATGACATCTTTCTTAGATTGTCGTGAAGAATCTACCTAGTCAAATAAGCGCTTAATTGCAAACAAATTGTATTTGGGCCGAGTTATAACAATAGCACTTTGAAGTGGACTGTCCGTTTCGGCAGTTACTTTCACGCCAACCTGATATAGTGGCAATCTCATTAACCCGAATCGCTCGCCTTGGAACTCCAAAAAAGTCTTATGTGTGCGATTTTCAAGACTACATAAATTGAATCTACTATACTCCACTTGTTTTATCAAGGAACTTTGGCAGAGGCTGTATCAGTCGTTTTCAATTAATCAAGCTTCAGTCATAATACTACCTTGAACTGTATGCAGAGAAAAGATAGGGAAGGCTGAAAAGATGCGATTCAACCATCGCCTTTGAACCGAACTGCACAAACCTTAAGAAACGACTATCGTAACTACATCATACCAGGGAATGAAGGATGGACTGCGTTCCACTGTTATGAGGAATAGGAGCGCAAAGGATGGAGACCGCAACAAAAGGAAAGGTGTAACTAATTCCAGCACTTTCCATGTGATAATCACTCGTAGATATCTCAAAAATTCATGTGCCTTCTTTATTTCTGGATTTGATATTATTGGTACTTTCAATTCACTTCCAGCTGAACCCTACCCAACGCTCAAATTATGTCAACGTTGCCATTCCGAGGATAATAGGACTCCACAAGAAAATGAACGCCTTCATCTACAAACTCGCTCAAATCTACGGCTTCACTGGTGACGGAGTAAAAATCGTGAGCGGTTCTCCATAGCTTCTGACGTCCTTCTTCTATAATATTTCTTCTATGAAAGACTGAGTAGAGATCCTTTTCAGTATGCAAAGCTAATACGACCCATGCAGTTGTCGTCCATCATCTCTGCAGCCTTGGATGGAGCTCGAAACGATAATGTGAGTCAATTCTGGCGCATATTTATAGGTTCGAGGTCATTTCTCTCACACAAAGTGTACGATTAAAGCCTTCATTTCTGTTCTAGAACACTGAGCAGTACAACCGAGTCCTAGCGCTGGCGAAGGAAATCTCTAACATGGACGATTATCAGAATAAAACGATAGCAAGGATGTCACAGCACACAATAAAACAACGATGATTCTCAAGTTATTCGTCAAATAATATATACTTGAATAAAAAGCTTTGTTTTTGCAACTCGTTTGGGACGTGGATTTTCATCTGCTGGGCTACGCATTGTGCACTACCAGCAATTCACAGTCGGTCTGCACAGACGCAGGTTGTTGAGATTTCCTTGCTCTTGATCATTAGTTCTGAATCACTGCAGTGGACCTATTTTTCTTGCTTTAATTCAGAGCGCACGCTGCTATTTCAGCAAGTGTAACTTGCCAGCAAAAACTTAATCTAGAAGTTGTTGTTGTGTTGAGCCCCTGAAGGGCAACGACTGGGTCAACCCAGTAGCACCAGAAGCAGATTCCTGAGCACATGCCTGGGCCTAAGCATAACCCAAAAACCAAACAGGTGAAAAAGCTTTTCTCAAGTCTATAGCAGTACCAGAAGAGACGCCATTCGTTGTCCGGATTCGCAGAAAAAAAATCCACTTCTTCTGGACGGGACTTGTCGATTATTGAGTAAACAGCTGAAACCCAGCCATTCCAGAGGTTGAAACTCAAGCCCTTCGGGTTTACGTGGTCCAGCGAGCGATTACCAGACCAATGGTCATGGGTTTGAGTTCCCTGTCTAGCGTATATTTTTATTTCTACCGGCTTCTTCGCGAAAGTTTGAGGAGACATGACATCTACTGCTAATTCTACCTTGGATATGTATGGGTTCAAAGCACTCCGGATGGCTCGATGGTTAGACTTTGATTCGGCCCTGTCGCTGGTTAGAGGTAGTTGGAAATCCAGAGTTAAGTATCGCGGGAGGTTGAGGTGCCTTGCTTCAAATACAATTTCAAATCTCTGGATAATTTTGACTATTAAATTAAAACGCAATACAAAAATGGACAAACATATGGAAAAGATATTAAAAATCTCCATGCAGTTCAGTTAAAACATTGAGAAAAGATACGAAAAACAAACCTCAATATAACTTAGTTAGAGGAAGAAAAAAATAAGTAATTAAATAAACTAACCAATAAGTCTCTAGAAGTTTATTGAAAGGCTCCCACAATCTCCCTCGACTACTCCAGGAGGGCGGACATCCGGCAGTATTTTGTGTGAATTTCAGACAAAAGAATGTGAATTTCAGACAGAAGAAAAGGATGTTAAGACAAAAAATAAGTCATCCTTTGGAATCTACATTAGCTCTTATGTGAGCAACCCCTTCTTAAATTTACCGTTTACGGGTACAATTGCGGGAACTTCGTTAGGGCTATTATTCACACCATCGATTCTGAGAGAATGCGTGGCTTTCCGGAGAAAACTCAGTGCTTCCGTGTTTGGCGTTCCTGAGCGCTTGGCAAAACCACGTTCACTGGAGTGGAAAGCGATGTTCCCGCGACGTTTCCAACATTTTTCAGAATTTTATTCTCATTTATACTCGCTAAAAATTTTCGAAATCGCCACTTTAGTACAACTTACATATGTACTATAAATATTAGCTCTTTCTGATGAAAGTTCCTTGCACAGGATTTCTGTTTCCTTCTCGCGTGTTTGAAGCAAAACGTTAGTCCAGCTCTATGCAGGAAGCGCAAGCCCAGTCAAGGCCGTGCGCAAATCTGCATATGTTTCCTGCTTAGGTCTTTCTCGTTTAGTACACAACTGGACTAGTTTTGAAGTATTTGGAGCATCTTAGAGCAAGAAGACCTACGTAACGAACCTGCTGCTCAATCATACTGTTTTTTTACTATTTGCACCCTTACTTTTTCTGAAAAGCGGAAGACTTGAAAGACCAAGTTGTAAAGCCTGTCCGCCAATGAACGTGTCGCGCAAATCCTACAAATCTATCTAAAGAAGCTATTACCAGTAATAAAACCACGCAATAACGAGCGCTGCTGCTGAACAGCAGAAAAAAACGCACTTTCACCGCTAGAATCAATATCCCTTCTCACTGTGGTCGGCACTATGCCAACACAGCGAACTCGCGAACTACCATTCTTGCCACTGCACTAGATTTTTTCCTGGGAGTGCCTCAGTGAGATATTTGTGGACTGGGGACTCATTTACGGATCCCCAGTCCAAAACGTAGGTTTTTATTAGCTTTATATGGGGTAGTAGTTCAGAAATTTTCTGGATGAGACCGCTGTAGAAGCAACGGCATCCCAGGTTGCCTCGGATACACTCTGCTTGCGCTGCACGGACGAAAAAAAAAGTCCATTGAGTGCGCTGTACGGGAGGCTATTTGCTTTGAGCTTTGAATTCCACGAATGGAAAGTGGGCGGAGCATCCTCGCGATCCTCGGGCTTTTAGGCAAATTCAAAAACGTCGAGTCTTGCTGAAAAAAAGAAGTGTATAATGCTATTTTCATGGAACAACTGCTACTTACTCACTACTTACTCAGCTCCTTCAATTTGTCAATTCAGTTTCCTTCTCGTTCTCGATTAATCTCGTCTAGACCCACGTAACCATGGATTCCACACGATTTTTCAGTTTCTTTACAGCTGGACGTTTTCCCGCGCTTTAATTTCATAAGTGCACTCCATAATCTCGCGGAAACCATACGAACTGCCCTTATCTTTATTGATATTTGGCGAAGCGAAAGTACACCTGTTGACTCATTGCCAGCTATAATGCAAACCGGTTTTCCATTGTAGCTTTTATGGCATGACAGATGCGCTGGAAATAGTTTTCGATCAAAAACTTCCATAAATTCTTAAAGTCACCGGTTTTTTCTTTTTTGAATTGAAGTTTTGAGTTTTTCTTTTTTGAATTGAAGGTCCCTCATTCGCCCATTCATTATCATTCAGATGAATCATCCATTTTCCACTGAAGAATTGTTCAAATTTCATTTCTCGGATTCCTCTTCATTACTTTTCTCTACCCTTATGCTTTCCCGATTTCTCTCAGCAGCAGAGGTTTCAGCAGTTTTTCTGCGCTGAAATGACAAGTCCATTCTCTGCAAAGTGCACCACAGGGAGTTGACCTCGCAAACAGATGTGAAGCGATTCTTAGTCCTGTTTTCGTTTCTTTTGCTCCATCTTCTTCCTTTCAGAGTTATAATCTCGCTCCGTTACGTGAACGAAAAGTCTCTCATATCCCTCAAGACTCACCATCAATTCATTTTCTCTACCACTGTTCCTTCCCTGCACTTTTATGATGCGGTTATTCTGCGAAACCGGAATTCTCTTCATTACTCTAATGAGTTCGAAAAGAAAAAGAGGACATCTTGAGCAAATAACTTATTTATTTCGAATTCTAGCTGGCAGAAATGTTCTGGTAAGCTAAAGCTAGGCTACGTCATACAGTGTGAAAAGTTTGCAACAAATAAGTTTTTAGTCTGGAGCACCTGCTCGGAAATCAGAGAATGCCACCAAATTTTTCGCTGTTTTGATACCTCTTGCCGTCACCTCTTCTTTCTCTCTCTCTTTTTAGCTGCATAATTACTTTATTAGTTGTTTATGCTGCTACCATATTTCTTATAACAGTTTATCCTCCCAAAAACGAAAGCTTGCCACATTTTCTTCTGGAAAAAATGCGCTATAGCAAGCTAACCTTCCATGTTCTGCAGTTGTTTTGGAAGCAACTTGCGGCGAGAACTGGTCCCCACATGTTTAAACTCCCTAAGCTCCAGATTCATAATTTTTTTCTCATTTTTTTCGATCCGAACCTGTCATACATATGTACATACTGCTTCTGAAATCTTCAAAAGATCCTATTATGCTTCATTGTTCGTATTACATCGACACATCCGTGAGGACTGTTCCATGATACAGGGATCAGTTCTCGCAAACTTTCGCAACCTACAGGGAACTCCAAACGGCCGTGTGCAAGGGGAGGGACCGCGGCGCGGCATGGGTGTTTGAGTTGTTTACTGCTGGCAGTTTGGAGTTCCATGTAGTATTGGTGAAGTTTCAAGGTATCGTGTAATTTATATAATTTTCCGATATTTCATAAACAGAATCCATAATGCAAAGCATGGGAAAGTGCATTCTAGGAATACATCCATAGAAATCCACTCCACGAACACATAAAAAGACGTAAACAGCATGTGTGGGGACCACCTCTCGCTATTTTTGTTCTGTGACACAATCCTTCAGCCAGACGCTTGGAGTATACCTAAGAGATCTCGTCGTTATGCAGCTTGAACTTACTTGTTTATGTAGATCTCATTGAACAACCGCTATTCGTCATACCTGTCTTAGCGCGCTGCAGCTTCGTCAGCATCGATTGTCGTTTGATGAATCACCTATGACCTTCCACGTTATTCTGCCTATTTTCAGCTCAGCCTCTCCTGCCGCTCGACAAATCGTCCGAAATGTCCGACGCGGAGCAACGGTTAGGACTTTTTAAAGTGATTTAAACTAATGCTTCAATCCTAAATCTATTGCTGTGAGTGTAATAGTGGCAAGAACACTTGTTAGAACGGTTCATGTTGAATTTCACGTGCTGGTTAATGCAACGGGCTTGGCAACTGACACTAGCAGTTCCTAGGAAAATTATACTCTTAAGTTTTCAAATTTATAGTACCAGCAATAGGGCTCTTATACATATCACCGAATTTTGCGACTTAATCTTTCTGCTGTTTGAAATGCTTTTTAACAAGTAATGTCATTTTGAGCAAGCATTTCAGTTGTATCAACTCGAATATGGTCAAATTATGTGTACTACTGCTTCCTCAAACGTTGTAGGCCCTCAAAATGACGTTTTTACTTTTAGTCTGTACAAAATTATCGAATACTGCCAGTAGCATGAAATAATAATGACGCCATCCAGAAATTCATCTAAGCTCTACATGTAGCTACATACATACCGTCCACTTCGCTCATTCTTTGTTTCTTTACTTACTTTACTTCAACCTATTTCACTTTATTACTTATTTATTGGCTTGAACAGGTGCGGCTATGAAAGGAGCAGCTAAATAGAAAACCAAATAAAGAAGTAAAATAAGCCAAACAAACAAAAACAGCGAGAAGTAAGAAGAGCTGGAGGAGCAATGTTCGCCGAACTCCACACAAGCTGATCTAGGATTGTCATGCAGCCTCTTCTGCACAGAGATCGCTCAGATTATTGTGACATATATCCGTTCGTATCGATCGACTTTGCTCTTTTTCTGTATCCTTCTCAAAGGAATTCATCGTATGTGCCTAGATTTCATTTTGCAATATTCTTTCACTTACATATTTATGAAAGTTCGTGGGAGCACAATTTTCATTACTTCTGTGGGAATTTCGAAGGTACATAAGTGGCTGTTTTTTTGTTCTTCTATTGAAAATGTTACTTGTTCATTCATTCAGAAGGCTTTCCTACCATTCCTCTTTTTCTTCTGCGGTTCTTGGACCTCTCCTTGCGTCTTTCCTGGATAATCACATTGTTTGTTCAGCTGTTGCATTGATCACAACAGTGCCACACGATGATTCATACCAAACGCTTATGTTTGCACAAGTTTTTCTTTTATTAGTGGAACTTTGCCAGAGAGAAGTGTTTGGTTTCCAAAAACAAAAGAATAGGGGGATAATAAGAATTGTGGCTTTACCTACTCTCCCGTCTCTACCTTACATGCTTGCTTTGACACTAAACGCCACTATCGCAAAAAATAATGAGCTGTGTTAGAAAATTGTACTTTCTAGGCTTTCATTTCAACTTCACAGCGAAAAACAACGCAAGTCTTGTAGTGTTAGTCCTGAATACTACATATCTCACTGAAGACCTTGAAATCTGGATTCGCCGCATGTATTTGCAGCTTATGAACTATCATCCTTTCTCACTTATGAGATGATTTTGAAATTCTGAGGATATTCTAGATATCCAGCATTTCCAACTGAGCCGCAATTACCTTTTCAACTTTATGACCTCTACTATGGGAAATACTTCATTCTAGAAAAATGTTTTGTCCGAACGCGATCTATGTATTCCCGTCTGAATCACATTTCACAGTTCTAGTCAATTTCAAATGTATTGGTATTCTGAACCAGATTCCTCAAAAATGTCCTGGCATAGGTGAAATGTGGCCATTCTGGACAAGCAGGGGTCCAGTCCCATAATGATTAATTAGTGTGCAAAGAAGATTTGCAAGCACCTTTTTTTATAGATGAATAAATAAATAAATATGCACAGATTGCAGAAGAAAATCAAAGCCCTTAGAAGATCCTGTCATTTTAGTGGCAAACGCGAAATTCGTGACTAAAAATGTAACATGAATAATAATAATTCCACTAATGGAACGAATTGGGCATTGACATACATGTTACCGCTCAGAACCCTGGCGTGAAATGATTGGTAGCATGAGCATTGAAAACTAGAAGCTAAGGAAAGAGAAAAGTCTTTGTGAGCCCCATAATGACGATACTCCTCCTTGCATTGCTTTTCATGAACCCTCTGCTAGCTTAGGTGCCCGTGGATAATACTTTTTTGGTGATACGTAGTACATTTCGCAGTTTGCTCCGTCAGCATGAACAATCTGATTAAAATTTCTATGTTTTCGGATCAAGCACTAATAGGTTGGTGAATGAAAAATTCTCCAGAGCGTTTCTTTCGTTTTTTTCTTTTCTTAGCACATATACGTGGACCTCAACCATGGCATGGAATAGCCCGCGTGTCGCATAACGTTTGCACAACTGCAGAGAAACTTTTTTTTCAAATAACACCTCATTTCATCAGCCATATTCCATCCGAAAATGTACATTCCATGACACCATCACCATGCAATTTCAAAGTGACGTATTCGTTGCATTTGTTTCTTGTGAATCGTTGCACTTTTCTCGACTTTCGCAATAAATGCTAGCTAGAATTCATTAGAGGAGGCTGGCGTTGAGCCGTGTACGCATGAGTTGAAGATAACATAGCCTGCAATCTCACAGCTTTATATCTATATATAAAACATAGAACCGCTTACGACACTTTTTTTCAAAAATCTGGACAGCGCGCGTGGCGCCAAATTCAAACGACAAGAATGCATCTGTGAGCAAGATGGTGGAGCAGGGGCCTTGGAAACATGGGAGACCATACGAATAGGGCGGAGGGCCTAGGACACTACTCATTGGATAGTATCGATACGGATATCGATTTATCGATCGATTTCATCGATTTTTCTTAGTTCAGCTCCAATCCAAATCGAAACGAGCATACTGGGGTAATCCACCACGCTGATCACGAATCTGAGGGCCTCTTTGCACCGCGGGATTATTGATTTATTGATTTTATTGATTTTTCGCAATTTGTGCTGTAAGTTTAGCGAAACCGTACCTACAGTGGTTTTTCACCACGCTGATCACAAATCTCAAGCCACTTTGCACCGCGGGTCATTGATTTATTGATTTTATTGATTTTTCACAATTTGTGCTGCAAGTTTAGCGAAACCGTACCTACAGGGGTTTTTCACCACGCTGATCACGAATCTGAGGGCCACTTTGCAC
This sequence comes from Ancylostoma caninum, assembly GCA_037903475.1. Lineage (NCBI taxonomy): Eukaryota > Metazoa > Nematoda > Chromadorea > Rhabditida > Ancylostomatidae > Ancylostoma > Ancylostoma caninum. The sequence continues at coordinate 1,490,345 of JBAJFG010000615.1, read as the reverse complement.
CGCGGGTTATTGATTTATTGATTTTATTGATTTTTCACAATTTGTGCTGCAAATTTAGCGGAACCGTACCCACAGGGGTTTTTCACCAGGCTGATCACAAATCTCAAGGCCATTTTGCACCGCGAGTTATTGATTTATTGATTCTATTGATTTTTCACAATTTGGGCTGCAAGTTTAGCGAAACCATACCTACAGGGGTTTTTTACCACGCTGATCACGAATCTGAGGGCCACTTTGCACCGCGGGGCTATTGATTTATTGATCTTGTTGATTTTTCGCAATTTGTGCTGCAAGTTTAGCGGAACCGTACCCACAGGGGTTTTTCACCAGGCTGATCACAAATCTCAAGGCCACTTTGCACCGCGATTTATTGATTTATTGATTTTATTGATTTTTCACAATTTGTGCTGCAAGTTTAGCGAAACCGTATCTACAGGGGTTTTTCACCACGCTGATCACGAATCTGAGGACCACTTTGCACCGCGTGGCTATTGATTTATTGATCTTGTTGATTTTTCGCAATTTGTGCTGCAAGTTTAGCGGAACCGTACCCACAGGGGTTTTTCACCAGGCTGATCACAAATCTCAAGGCCACTTTGCACCGCGGGTTATTGATTTATTGACTTTATTGATTTTTCACAATTTGTGCTGCAAGTTTAGCGGAACCGTACCCACAGGGGTTTTTCACCAGGCTGATCACAAATCTCAAGGCCACTTTGCACCGCGGGTTATTGATTTATTGATTTTATTGATTTTTAGTAATTTGTTCTGCAAGTTTAGCGGAACCGTACTCACAGGGGTTTTTCACCACGCTGGTCACGAATCTAACAGCCACCATACGCCGAGTTGTTATTGATTTATTGATTTTCCGCAAGTGGTGCCGCAGGCGTGGCAACTCGCCATATTTGGGATTGGCTGTATATGTGATGTGTTCCAATGCCCCAGCGTACATATTCTCATTTGTCCATGTGCAGAGGCGAGCAAACAATCGATAAAGTCAATAGGTCGAGATATTCTTTCAAAATAGTTATCACATTTCTGCTGAGTTTATCGGAAAACCTCAGTAGAAATGTCTTAAAGATCACTGGCCAAAGTAACGAAAAACATATAGAATCGATGGATAAATAAACAGGTGCACGGGTGGAAATAATTGTTATATTCGAGTTCAGCGTACGGGAGAATCTCAGCATCCTGTAGACATGTGGTCACCGACCCCTGAGCAAAATTTGTGAAAAATTCGATAAAATGAATAAATCAATATTTGGATACAGAGTGGCCGTTATATTCGTGCTCAGCGTTTAGGAAAACTCCAGTAAACATATCCTTATCGACCTTTGAGCAAAAACAGCGAGAAAAGAATAAAAACGAAGCACTGCTCCACATCCGGGGCGCCAAAATTTTTGAGAAATTGTTTTCTCTGAGCAAGGTGCTGAACAGGAATTTAGCTGTATGTGCTTTTATTTAGCTGTTATGCTTGAGTAGCTCGACGAAGCTCGACGTTTCGGAGTGAAAGATTGAGTCAGAAAAACAGCAGAAGCAAGTTACACAATTAAACAGCAGAGATTTCGGAAGGTGTGAGTACCATGCTGATAAACTACCGATGGAACAAAGGAGTAAAGTTCGTTGTTAGAAGCTTATGAACTTGTTTCCGCACTCAATAGTTCTGCAACCCTCCGGGTGCAGCTATGCAAGGATTGTTCCACGTCAAGGACAAGGGCAGTAAAACAATCAGGACTCACATTCACCACTACAATTGATGCTGTAGGCTTACAAAGTCGTTTCAAAACTCGAAAAACCGATTTGAGATTAGATCGAAAATTGTGTGAGACATTGTAAATCTTGTTATGGATGAGCGATGATGGAGGATTATTCTTTTCTTGTGATTTGTAAATGGAACAATAATTCCATGGGTTGGCGGACGGCCTTGAATGGTTCTAAGATAATGAAAGGAGTGAAAGTGTATGTACCGTGAGAAAAGAAAAGCTTGGCTCAACGCAGCGGGTGTCTCCGGATACGAGGTAGAAATGCTGTTAGGCATCGTGTGTTTATTTGGACAGAAAAGATTCTCTCGGATGGGCCAGACCGCAGTTTACAGCTTGAGCAGTAGCCACATGTCAAACTGGTCAATGTTGCTGTCATTCACGGTACGTATTTTGACGTCGGTTGTAATGGGCCCTTCGTACTAACTTCGAATTATCGAAGATCAGGAGGGGCGGTGATACTAGGGTTTGAAGACTTAGACCAAATGATTAGGACACGTCAGGTAGAATTTGGAGCTGGAGTACACACACAAGCTGAGGCGAGCTGAAGAAAATATTTTCTTGCGAGAGGAAAATTTAGGAATTATCGATTGCCTTCTAAAATGCGACTATACTTAAGTTAGCGTTTATATTGATCGAACGCTGAACTTGCGAAATCTTGTGATAGAATACTGGCTTCAGACGAGAACGAGATCATCAGATCCCCTCACGAGACGCAACATTTCTGTCTTTCCGTGATTTCCACAACAAGTGGACGGCTTCGATGGTTAAGGGATTTCTCACAATCTATGTTGAATTAAAACAAATAGTTTACTGAGGCAGATTTTGGTGTTTCAGTGCTGTAGCGACAGGACGGAGTGTACGATTGGAATGTAGGTTTCGGATTTGGATAGTGGTGTGGGTGAATGAAAGAAGTAGAATTGCCATCATTAGTGCAAAGCAGGATGAGCCTGAGATGGGATGTGAACATGTAGAAGTGGGCCATGGCAGTATGGTCTGGACAGGAAATGAGCAACGCATTCACTATTTTAAAGAAATGAGCTGTGTACAAAAGTTGTTGTGTACGTCAGGGAGAATGCCAAGGATAACGTACTCGAAACTGGCCGGTACTTGTTCCCGTTCTATGGAAGAAAGACAAATTCTTTTTTGATTTGTTGGTGTAGCACGGACGACTTTCTCGCAGAGATGCGTGGTACTTCAGCTATCCCTTTTGAACTGGGTTCCGAGATGTGCGGGATTCTCCGTCTCCCTATTGTTTTTGATTTGCAGTTTAATTTTGATGCTCCAGTGGCTGACCAGGAAAGTGGAAAGCTTTGAGAAGCACGTATATGTTAGAAGCCGATGCTATTACTACTTTGGGTGTTTGGGCGCATCCGCTTCCAATTATAACATGTACAATTGAATACAGCACCGAACTACTGCTCACATTGAAGTTGTTTCGTCAGCATGCTGATAGAAAATAGCGGAGGTGCGCTCCATATAAGTGCTGTCCATTGTCTAATAACGCTCCTATCTGTGAAATGCTTGTTACTCCCAAGCAGTGAAAGGGAGTCCTCCTGGCAGAAGCTTGGGAGCAATGGTAATCAATGACGTAGTTGCTCAATCCGAAAGACCACTAACGAATAGTTCTTTCTGGCATGGCATTTATATGCACAAGGCGCAGATCTCTCGAAAGCCTTGGCCACTTTAATTTGTAAAAATCTATTAAGAAGAAGGTGTCTGAATCAGGGTTTCTGTGAAACTGTGAAGTGGATGCTTTTTTCTGATTTCTAATGCTCAATTAACTTGATTTTCCCATGTAAAGTGGGCGGAAGAAAAGTGTTTCAGAACTGTGTGAAATACTCAGCATAAGGTTCACGGATAAAAAGTGGAAAAGGCAGCTTAGGAAAAGCTAACTAATAGCGAACTTATTTTGGCACCCAGTAGTTTTGACATGATCCTCAAGTGGCTGCCACATCCACACTTTCTAGCGTCCCGTAGGGGCGCTAGTAATATCAAAAGCAAGAGACAGGAAAATCTCCCGCAGAGTTCTGGCCTGAAACTGTCCATTTAGCATGTTCCTGGCAGCAGAGACGGACTTTGGGCTCAAAATGCTTCATCAAGCCCCTGCCAGTGAACCAGTGGTTGTCTCGCCGTTGTCAGTGATCTTCGCTATGAGCATGATTCAGGCCGGTGCCAAAGGAACAACCAAAAGCCAGATCAATGACGTGATCTCAAAAGGTATATCTGTTTTGGGATCGTAGAAAAAAAACAAAAAAAAAAACGAAGTATTTAGGAGCATCCGACGAAGACACCGCCGATCACTATTCCAAGTTGTCGCAGCAAATATTAACAGCCACGGAGGGCGCGCAGACAAGGATAGCCAACGCTTTCTTCTTAAAGTGAGTCAGGTTTTTCATTCCCGAAAGCGAAAAATATGAGCGAGAACCACTCTTGTATAGAAGAGTACCGCCCGTCTGGTGTGCCGCGCCGCACCACGTACGCGTCGCGACAGACCAACTGGGTGCTTAGGTTGTTGGGTGTTGCCTGTCTTGAGGTTTCACTTGTCTTTTCACCTAAGCATTTCGAGATGGAGACGAAGACGTGAAGAAAATGGTGGAGAATACCGTCCGACACCAACATTGTCCATTTGGCATTCCGCACCGCGTAGGTGCTGCAGGGCGGCAGACTAGAAGCGCGTCATTCTCTGAAGCAAGGATGCAAGATTGAACGGTCCTGTACTTAACTCCTAGCTTACTCTTTTTCCTACGGTAGATCTCAAAATTCAGTGGAATCCCCTGAAATTCACCCGCCACAAAATCATTATTGAGATGAATCTCCACAGATGTGCAATTTCTTTGTTGTTACTAACTTTTTTATTTTATTTTTATGAGTGCTAAGATATTTTTCTTTATTTCAGCAAAGGATATGACATCGAGAAGGACTACGAAGGAATCATCACAAAGAAGTTCTCAGCAAAAGTAGAATCTCACGATTTTAGCAATGCAGACGAGACTGCCAAGGTAATACATATTAGAATTACTACGTGAATTACTATGTTTCCTCTGAGACTGCCGCTACTCTCCTCGTGGAGTGTAACACCCTTTGCAGTCGTCGCCATCGGCATCGATTTCGATATCGATCGATTTTGGGCTGGGCATCTGCCTTCGCCGAGCCCCCGATAATCGATACGTATCGAAAGCGATGTCGTCTGAGCAGTGGCGACATAAGGTGTTCTCTTTCCCGTGGAGCGTAACTGCAGCCAAATTATGTATTTCCGAAGGGTTTTGTAACGCTTAGTTTTTATTGAACTAGGACAGCACTGCCGCATTGTGCGTTAGCGCCGCCCACATAAGCTCGCCACACCCTGCTCTTGGGTTAAGCAACCCTACTTAATATGGGCACAGAAACGACGTTAGTGGATCAGTATCCGAACGCATTATTGGTATTACCCATGGCAAACGTGTCAACACCCTCAAATTTATCGCTTACCTAGCAACCATCAAATGCTTACCTATATAAGACGGCGTCTGTTAAGGATAAAGGATAAAGTGGTCGGCGTTAATCAATCCCGTCACGAGGGATGCGCCACGCATTCGACTTCATCTGAGCATCGTAGAGGCGTTGAATGCGTATGTGCCCTGTACAATGACTTGCGGGGGGCACCCGATGTACCAAGTCAGTGCTTCATCCTCCCAGACTCCTCTGGTACCAATTTACCGACCCCGGAGGGATGGAAGGCTTGGTTGGCCTCGGGCGGGATCGAACCATCGATCGTGTGCGTGCGCAGCGAGCCTCTTACCACTGCGCCACACGCGCCCGGCGTCTGTTATCCATGGGTAAATTGTATCCACGAGCATGGAGACTACTAATCCTTCCAATTATGCATCCGGAATTAGTAGTCGAGCCCCGCAGACACGCGCTTTTTTAACACTCATTTGGACAACTCAAAACATGTGGCGGCAGGATCGGAAGAGAATTGAATTGGTGACAACAATGAAAGGTGTGGATGCGCAGACAGTCAGAGTGCCACGTTGTATGTGGTGTAGCCCATGTGGTGTGCCCGTGCAAAACCATTTCTTTACATGCATGAAGTTTGAACTTACTAATATTCTAATACATCTTACTCATTTCCTTATTGGTTATTTATTTCAGATCATCGACGATTTCGTGAGCAATGTAACCGAGGGTAAAATAAAAGACATCGTCAACGCGGACAGCGTCAGAGGTGAGTTAAACCAATGTGGAAAGTAGTAGACTGAGAAGGCATTTAGTCTTTCATCAGATGCCGCTTCTCTCATCGTCAACGCCATCTACTTCAATGCCGAATGGGAGTACAAGTTCTACAACGAGGGCAATACAAAGCAGATGTTCTACAGCGCGGAGGGTAATGGAAGGGAGGTTAGAGAGCAGGACTTTGGCTTCTTCTGTTTTTCCTTCAACTTTTATGGTTTTTGAGTATTTTTAGCTGGACTTCATGAATGATATGGAGGAGCACAGACTCTATGCCGAGGACGATGACACCCAGGTGTTGTCGCTTCAATACAAAGACACTTCATATGCTTTCAACATTTTCTTGCCGAAGAAGAGGTAAGCGCTCGTGCAAAAATCACAGCCAGTGTCACTTTCGCTCCCGTGCGATGAGAAGTCAAGCTGCAATTCGGGGGCATGGGATAAGTTACAATTTTGTGCCTCCGACCAATTGGCGCTAAGTTACCCGAAATTCCCTGGGAACTTTCATCGCCGTTGAAAAAGCTCTTCAGTACTCTCACTAGTTTTTAGTACTCTCGCTCCACTACAGTCCACACAACGTCACAACGTCTTCTACGTCTTAAATTATGTCTTACATCCTCGAGTTTAGGGTACAAGGAGGGGAGGTGGAGGGGGGGGGGGAGGGCGGGCGCTGCTTAGGCGAGGGCGGTGTGGCCAAGCTCTGGGACTGGTCAGTGAGATGACTTGACCGGTCGTAGAGTGACCTTACTTTCCTGTACAATTTTTAATATTTTTAGCAGGAGTTCATGATGTCGCCACCCATCTGCTTTGGTTACCAGTTAAAACTAAAGTTATTTCTCTGCAATACAGTGTAAACAGACCATCCATTAATTGTGCAGTGTAGAGATTTGAAGCATTGGTTTGGTGAAGGAATACAGTCCGGTCCGGCAGCCACTGCAAATGGGCGCCGGCGGGCGCCGGCCGCCGCCACCTCCGGCGCCCCGGTATTAATGAGCTATAAATCACTCGAGCTTGGGAGAAAGCGAAGAAAATACAATTTTAGTCCATAGTAGACAGGGTAGATAAGCCTAACCCTATGCTTAAAAAGGGGTTTAAGGCTTAGGCTTAGGCTTCACAGGAGTGGCCCCACCCAACTCCCTTTTCACCTAAACTTCTAAGATAAACTACGATAAGTGTAAGTGTAAGTAATAGTGGACACCATTTGTATGTTGCAACGCGTGCGCGCATAGCTCAGTGGGTTGAGCGAATGATCGACGTTGTGGTGGTCAGGGGATCGAATCCTGCCCTGTGCCCCCCCCCCCTTTTGCAAATACATATAGTATGCTGCCTACGGCTACTGCAGTTATCTAACAAACTCCAACATATAAAGTAGCCCGGATGGCTCAGTGGTTTGAGTGGCAGATTGCAATCTGTCCCTATCGCTGGTTCCACTCCGTTGGAGATCCAGAGTTAAGTATCGCAGTGTTTGAGGTTCACTGCTTGGAACGTCCCCCATGATCTCTTTCGGGTAGTCCAGGAAGGCATCCGGCAACGTTTTGCATAAATTTCGAAGATAAACTACGATAAGTGTAAGTGTAAGTAATAGTAGTAGTGTAAGTAAGAGTGAAAACCACTTTTTCAAAGTTGAGGGAAACTGGGAGAGAGTATCCGCCGTAAAGGACTGCTCCACGAAAGATAAATGACAGCGGTAGAACTACTTCGTAATGGATATGGAACAATTTATACGGATTTCAATTATTTCTGAGGATCCCGAATTGGATGAGCTTTATTATTCAGATGGGATAACTGAACTACTGTGTCCATTTATAGAAGAATAACGGCCATTTTTGTATTCGCGAAGCAGTGTACTATAGCAGAAAATGGAAGAGTTGGCTTCGCTTATTGTGTATTCAGAAATACTTCCTCATGAAAATCACAAAAATGAAAAAAACGTGAAAGTTGTTAAAATGGTTCCCTGCTTTATAGCCTTAACATCTCCACTGCACTCTGTCTACTATGGACTAAAATTGTATTTTTCTTCGCCTTCTCCCAAGCTCGAGTGATTTATAGCTCATTAATACCGGGGCGCCGGAGGGTGGCGGCGGCCGGCGCCCGCTGGCACCCATTTGCAGTGGCTGCCGGACCCGATGTAGCTGGGGCATTTGCTCTCCAGCCAATCAACGAATAGAATTGGGACAACGGTTATTTTCGCTGCTTAACAAACAGGACACAGGCTTCATAATATTCAAATTTTGAGAATTTTTGGAGAAAAAGAATTTCGCATTCTATCGGCACTGCTCTGACCACAAAGCGAAGCAGAAATTACATGCAAAACCAACACTAAATCTTTGAATACGGAGGAATTTCACTTTCAATTTTTTAGGGAAATAATGGAAAAAGGTAATATCAATCTGTTTTTGTGTGAATAGTAGTCAGTTTGAGCGATTAGGGAAATTGCAGAGAAATCAGAGAGAAAGAGAATGCGCAAAAACATGCGGTACTCCAGAGAAACAAAACATAAACCGAATGTTTGTTACTTGGTGTCAAAACCAGTTTTACACACAAGGAGTGAAATGTCTAGCCTTCTGAGAGGAACTGCTCACTCACGGTGGTTCCTTTCAGGTTTGGTCTTGGAGAACTCGTCGAGAAATTGGATGGTGAGAAGATCCAGCGCCTGCTTTCCAAGCTGGAAATAGTCTACATATCGGTATATCCTTATGTCATATGGTTTCTAACTTTAAATTAGTTTAACATCTGTACAATGAATGCGAAAAGGGGTATCAGTGACACTTCTTACATGACTGCAAGAGAAAAGTTACTCTTTTATTTGATTCACTACATGTTCAAAGCACGCAACAATATTTAACCAAATCCAATTCATGAATCCTTGAAAAAATTGGAAAATCTATCATGTATCCCTGACGGTGCTGTTCCTTCTGCTAAAACAGTTAGAGAGTCAGTTCTAATTTCAGCTGACCATCCCGAAAATGAAGATTGAAACGGACTTCAAGCTGAAGGAGGCACTAATGGAGATGGGTGTCACCGACATGTTTAGCGACAGTGCTGACCTGAGCGGCATCACCACCTCGTCGGCTTTGAAGATCTCTAAGGCTGCCCATAAGGCGATAATTGAGGTAATTTATAATTATATATATATTCTTCTCACTATAGGTTCATTGATTTTTCTTGGGGGGGGGGGTGCCTCGATGACTCGAATTCACACTACTATTTAATAGCTTGCAAAAAATGTAATTTCCTTTTAATGTGTTGATACACCTCCTAATACACCGGCAGAATAAATAAACAAATGCTGCGTTTTGGTAAACAAAAAAATCTCAAACACAATCACATTATTTCGTTTGTTTCAATTTTGAACTTCAAAACATTTCAGGTTGACGAGGAAGGCACCGTCGCCGCTGCTGCCACAATGTTCAAAGCTGTACCAATGATGTTAGTAATGGAGCAGCCGAAGAAATTCGTCGCTGACCACCCCTTCCTGTTCATTCTGACCAAAGATAGGAATCCGTTGTTTATGGGACGATTTGTATGAAGAATTTTGTATGTAACACATCCATGTATGAACATTGATCTGGCAGTAGTCTGTTCTTATGAAATAAACTATTACTTACTTATTGCGTACAGTAAAGGAAGCTTCATAACAAGAACAAGTGAGCCACAGGATTATGTCCCTCACTTGCTCTCTCGGTCCCTGGACCCATCTCATTTAACCAACTTAGGCCTCTCTGATGTAATGCCAAAATATCCACACGTAACACTAACTAATTTCAATACTTCACCACTGTTCATCGTTGAGACAGTTCTCTCATACAAAGAAACAGCGTCTAAAGATAGGCAGATAACGTGTCTGCTACATAACAATCCGAAAATGAGATGGTTTTTTCCCAGTGATTACTATTCCTGTGCTATTTTGCTATCTTATCAGTGTGGTTTTCAGCAAAAATTTCACAATCTAGCCACAGTACGTTGACACCATCACCAGAAAGTACGCAGCGAAAGTGGAAGTGCTCGATTTTGGGCAGGCAAGGGACACTGCAGAGGTATTCTCCACAGAAAATGTATGTTGCTCGAAAGATAGAAAAGAAAAAAAGAGAAGTAGGGAAATTCGCGGCACTTGAAGAAACAGACGACGAAGACTGTCAGTACACAAAATGCTGAAACACCGTCGTTTTTAAAACACAGATTTAAGGCAGATTTCGCAAAATCACAAGCAGCCATTATTTCCAGATCATTGACGCGTTCATAAGCAAATCCACGGAGAGGAAAATACAAGATGTATAACGCTGTAAACTAATTTGTCCTAGTAAAAATGCAAAGTAGAGAATAGGTGGCCACAATCAGAACGGTTCGAGTTATGCCACCATTTCATTTTCACTCTGCCATACCCCGAACGGTTTGGATTGCGGCCACTCATTCTCTACTTTGCATTTTTACTAGGACAAATTAGTTGGCAGCGCCATATATCATCGTTCATAAGCAAATCCCGGGAAGGATATCATCGGTGAGAATGATATTAGCTGTCTATTGTTTACGGCTCATTATCTCAGCTGCATTCTCAGGATCAGGGATGAGCGGAAGTCAGATTTGAAATTCCGGAACTCGGAAGTCGGAAGTCGGAAGCCCCAAAAAACACCGGAATGTCGGAAGTGCCGGAAGTCGGAAGTACAGAGTAGCCAATACATGTATCTACGGAGACTTGAGTGGGGAAGGAGGTTAACCAGTGTATTGTTAGATCAACGAGTGTTCATTTGAAAAGCTTCACCCAATTGTGCCCACGAATGACGTTACTCAGGAATTCAAAAACAGAAGAATAATGAGTCACCGATGAATAAAGAAAAAAAATAAGTACTAGTAAACTATGGTGGTCAGACAAGGAAAACTCAACAGTTGAGACGAAAGCTTTTTGGATGGTGTAGCCATCACATTGCTCCCAAATAAGTATGTAGCGCCTTATTAGCACCATTCTCACACCACTCCTCCACTCTACGGTAGATTCTCTTGTCAGTTATCCAGTAGAGTTTTCACATCTTCTGCACAGTATCTTGTGCGACACTATGGTTTGAAAGAACTAATCGTTGTTTCTGGATCAATTCTATACTATTTATTCAGTTGACAGTACGTGTACACTGAGCGAGTGTGAATGGTTTCGAGGTTTTGATTGCCCTTTTCACCATGTACCCAATGTTCAACAGCATTCTCTTATACAAATAACTACATAACTACTAATAATACAATAACTACTAATACACTTTCCAACACTGTGATTTCCTTCACATGCTGATATATAGCACTGAACTCAGTGAACATATTCGGTACAACATAAACAGTAAAACCGCAGCCAGCGCAACACAACTTCCAGAATTTCATTCTTTGAGAGAAAAAAAGGTGAAAGTTCCGGCTAGAGGTTGTTGTCTTCCTATGTTCGTGTGGTACGATGGAGTACGACAATGCATGCAAGAAAGTAGAAGACAGACAGAAAGAGCCACTTTTGGTATATGTATAACTGCTGGGTAGGGTAGACGGTGTCGGATACCTGCTAAGAAACCCCACGAAACTCATATGACAAAATCCAGCTTGGTCACCCTCCACAACTTCCGAAAACTTCCGGCTTTTTTCGCGATTTTTCGGAAGTCGGAACTCGGAAGTCGGAAGCCCAAAAAACGCCGGAATATCGGAAGTTTCGGAAGTCGGAAGTCGGAATTCCGCTCATCCCTGGTATGGATCATGATGAGGCAAAATGGAACGGTGTCTTCTCACCCTTCGGCATCAACTCGTCCCCACTCACATTCAAATTTGCATGAGCAAGTAGGGTATGGCGCATTATACCTGGAAAGGGGGGGGGGGGGCGCGGCCAATTTCTACTACTGGTTAGTCCGGCTAATAGGCCAATTGCAGGGCCCGTCGGCACCGCCCACTGCAGGTATAACGCTCCACACCCAGCAAGTATGGTGAAATTGCGCGCGAATTATTGTGAGTAGGTTCTGAACGGCGGGGCGAGGGTGTGATCGAACCAATTCACGCATACATTGCCCGGTTACTGTAGAGTTACCGTGACTCACATAGATGAGAAAACTAAACTTACAAGACAGACCATAATGGTATCATTGCAGATGTTATCCATTATTGTGATGGCATTTCTGTGATGGAACGTGAGCTAAACGAGAAACTCCGAAGACAACTTTTTTTACAAGTTGACGAGGTGGGACCAGTGCAGCAGCTGCTACAGTTTTCGCTATGTTCGCCGTAAGAAATACAAATTCAACCTAAAAGATTCATTGAGGATCATCCAATCATTTTTGTTCTCACCCAAAGAATCGCCTATGTAATGACGCGATATGTATGTCTAGGTAAAGACGTATTACTCAGATTCGAAAAAAAAAAAAACCCCGAACAATGGGGGCACAAAAACTTAACGTCTCACTTGAACTGCTTTTAGAAGAGGCTTGCCAGTAGGTAAAGCACTGTTAGTGATATCGTTGAGCTTAATTTGAAAAAGAGTCATGTGTTCTGTAACTTTATCATACTGTAATGTATCTAGTGTGATCTATGGTATCGTGGGTCCACTACTGTCACGGAATTTGCTAGAAATGCGGGAAGTGCGGATATAGAAGGGATTGCGGTGAATTCGATTTAGTCTGTTCTCTTCTACTGCGAAGGATTGCCGCCTGTAGTTTTTTCGCCGTTTCTCAGCCTCGTTAGAAGTGGTTCTTTTTCTGCGATTTTTTGAGCACCTGAGAACTTGAAGCTCTGTTGCCTTTTGATGAAATTTGCAAGTGTTGGGATTGTGTATTTGTTTCGGGCCCGAAGAACCCATCGTAGCGGCTTCTCGTGTTCTCACGTACAAACGGTCAAACCAGTTTCATTTAAATCACTCTGCCAAACTCTACAAAACAGAACGGCTCTTATTCCGTCCAGAACATCTGTCACTCTTTCCTCGTGACTTTTTTCGCTAACATGGACGCGGCCAATAGAGGAAAGTAAATAAACAACATGAACACTTTGCTATGCTTCGCTAAGCAGATGCTGTATATCATGCTATAATTACGACGTATAAGATATGATACTAATCGTGGAGTGGTCTCGGAAGACTCGCATTGTTTCAGACAGCAAAATGTCGCGAAAAGAACCAAATCTGATGACATTCAATAACCGTTTAGTATTTTTACGACACCGGACTGCGACTGTAAATCACACGCCTCCATTTTTCTTAGCGTCGTCCAAAGCTGTTTCGCAACTTCTCAAACTGGTTTTTATTCTTTTACTTTTCTATTCACTAATACGTGTGTCCAGGTAGATATCGTTCTCACGTTTGTTACTTCTATATGGCAGAACAATCTTCGGCACTACTCCTAGGAGAGAAGAGTGATCGATTTCCAATTTAACTGCATTCCTGGTTCCTGTAGGTGGCTTTTAGCCTTATTTATTTGATGATATTTTGAAAACATAATACACAGTGTATCAAATGGATTTCAGTCCATGGTGACGCGTTCTCGCAGCATTCGAAAAGAGCTTTCTCACTTTTTCGAATGATTTATATCTCGATTAGATTCATGCATTGCTCGACTCGCCCGAAACTTTCCATTATCACGACGTCAAAAATCGGAAGAGTGCGAATCGCCTCCGCAAGCAAGTCACGCACACAATATATTCCGGAGTTTTGCAGGGTGTGAACGTTTTTTCCTTTGGCTAAAGGTGTTCGAGGAAAACTCACTATCATAAGCGTCGTTTACTGCTATCAAGCCCAGATTTTGGTACTGTACAGCCGCGATGGCTGGCACCATAAATGTCAATGAGTAAGGTTCTTCTATATTTTTCCAACATTCAAAACAACATTGCTACTATTTCCCCTCAAAATGATCCCCTCATCGTTCATCAACTGTCTTCTGATTCTTTTGCACAGCAAATATCCGAGGGGTAATAACTGAGGTAGCTCCAGTTTTCGAATACATGCAGTATTGTGTTTCACGCCATAGCAACGAGATCTCCGTAAGGCGTGTTTCCGGAGAAATCTGCAAGCCTATGGGCTCTCGTATTTCCATGAATTCCCCTGCAAAGTCCCCCACGTTATGTCAGTTTTCATTGAATTCTTCTTGTCAACTTTCATTGAATTTTTGGCATTGAATTCGCCCAGCACAACTGTGTAAGTGGATTCCTGTCTCAGATGATCTATTATAAATAGAAGTTCTCGAATTCATCGTCACTGACAGGTGGGGCATATTCGCCGACGTGGGCGCATATACTGCAGCACACTCATAGGGACAATTTCCACTGAGATTGTTGGATTCGCCAGGAACGGTAACACGATGAAGCCGACGCAACCAAAACCATTTTGAATCAAGCACTACTTCGCGCTTTTCAGCACTTTATTCATCGTGCTCTGTATATTTCTTCTTCACATCAACTAATTCTTGATATCCTCATTAAGAAAAACCTTTCAGCAAAAAAAAATGTCGATTTGTCCATTTCATTGATTTTTGGCCATTTTCGCGCACGGGTCGGTGAAGGCATGTCTACTGGGTTTTACCAAAACGGTGAACACGATTATTACATCTATTTTGCATGAATATATCAATTTAGTAATTTCCTCTAATTTTTTCCGCTTTTGGAAAGGGACCGGTAATAATGTGCACACTGGATCAAACACGCCTAGCAAATGTGCTCGCGACCAAAATTATAGGAATTTGTAATGAATTTACCGACAACAGCAATTGTTCTCATCAGTGTGAGAAAGCGGGGTAGTAAAACACCCAAGCAAAGCCGGGTATGCCGTATAGTTCAAAATTTTAAAAAAAACACATTTTAGATAAAATGACGTGGGCAGAACTGATAATTTTGACCGCTGTTAAGCGCCTTTCTGAAAGCGGAAATGGATCTTGGCTTGAACATGTTGCGACATTCACCCAAGAATGAGACGCAGGTCGTATCACCTCTATCGGTCATCTTTGCTTTGGCTTTGGTTAAAGCTGGAGCGAAGGGAGGGACAAAGAGCCAGATCAACGAAGTCATCTCAAAAGGTAAAGTCGACATTTCTGAAGTTTTGCCATGTGTGAGAACTGCGCATGTCCCATTAACCGTAGTATTGGTAACTCTCTGCACCGTTTCGCGAGCTCGGACGTAAGCTGATAGTTGCCTGCAGCTTCCGCGGCTCCACACCGGCGTATCACCTCGAGAGTTTCGTAGGACAGGCGCCTCTTGGCGGCTCTTGAAGCCTCGGCTTTCCTTGTGCTGTCGCGGAGATGCTGAACAAGCAAAACAAGGTTTTGGGACGGCGCGTAGGAGAGCAGAAAGCAATTCACTTCGAGCGAAATGAAATGAATGCATATGGAAAATTTTATGATTGATTCCATGCTGATGAAATAGCAGTGGAACATACGAAGTAGTATTTTTCAGGTGCAACAGATGATGAATTCGTTGACTTCTACTCGAATCTTGCCAATAACACACTAGCGCCTAGCAGTGGAGTGCAGACACGCATTGCCAATGCATTTTTCTTAAAGTGAGTGCTTGCCAGAATTTCGAATCCCACAAGTGCACAACTGCATATGTGCGTACTTTAGTGAGTGCATATGTGTATGGATAGTTTGCCTCGAAATAATTTATGCGTGCTGCGGAGCTACTCGACCCTCTCGTTTGAAGCACGTTCTCACCGCGTAACTGATCTGGTTCAGATCTCGCCGCGATGACATGGAATCGCGTGCAGAATTAGCTTACTTTTTCAGGGAGGGCAGTACCAACAGGCCTCTCCTCATCAGGCAATAACACCGTGTAGCCCAAAAGGAATTTACTGGGTGGCCCCGCGCTATCCTCGGAAATTTTTTCTCGGGCCATTCGGCGGAGGCCCTCTAGTGGTGCAGCCTGTACCTGTGACTGCCTTAGTGCAAGTGCTCATAGGAATGCGTGTTATCTCTCCAAACCTCCAAGATTCTTCTTATTTAGATTTTCAACATAAATTACGAAAAGGGCAAAAACAACGCTTCATTCAACTTTTCTTTGCCAGCAAATCAATATGTCTTCGTTGGAAAAATCTGTGTCGGCTTACAGGCTTTCAGTCCGAGCTCGCCAAAAATGAAAGTGGTGGTCTGCCATTTCCCAGATTTTATTATGTATTCCACCAGTTACATTCTTTTCCGATTCTGAGGAACCATACCCTTCAGAGAGTGCCCCTCCGCAACGCTTCGTACCCGTTTGAACCGAAAATTTACTCGGGTCACCCGTTAGAAAGCCATGTCCAAAATTGTGGTCGCTCGGATGATCCGGTAGAACCAAAAATCGCCCTCGGATCACCCTTTCTTATTGTCCGTGCTAACCAAATACGCCTTCCGATAGTAGCAGCCGCCAAGAACGTTCGCATGAATCCTACGTAGTAATAATCGAACCAGCACCCATTTGTTCATACGAGTCAAATGCGCCTAACATTACTACTACATGTAGAGCGGGTTTAAGTTATTGTATATTGTTTGCTGGTTTTATTGTCATTGCGACATGTTTCTAGTCGTGCTAGGCCTCATTCAACAGAGTTAAATTTGCTCTATTTCCTGATCACAAACACGCCTTGGAGATCTGCGATATAACGGAAGAAAATTTATTGGAGACTTCCACTGCAGATTCTCAGTACCGAATGCGCTGATTCAGCTCACAATTTCGATCAAAACGGCTACAAAGTTTCTGACAATGGTTTCAGGTGAGATAGAACATTGCCTGATTTTTTTGATGACGATTACGAGAGGGTCGTGCAACAACCGCATAAAGGCAGTGTCCAGGAAAAATTTTCGAGTATTGGATTTCTGTGTTTTCTGGGCCAGCTTGGCTCACTCATACCAGATACGAACTTGAAAGATTACAAAACGCTCGGAAAAACAATTTTCCGAGCCCCTTTCTGACTGATGGGGACGAGATGTCCGACAACACTCTCGTCATAGAGGGCGCAGAGAAAATTTTTATCTATTGATGGTGCCAGTTCTCTGCCTCAATTTCAGCTTCAGCCAGTCAGTTCCTTTTCCTTCAGGGGTCCGTATCTCTGCTAAAATACTACTTTTTCATCAGTTTGAGCGAAAAGAGGTAAGTTCGGTATGAATAGACAACCCCCGACATAATGTGATCGTCGAACACTCCTTCAATTATAGACCTGTAAACTGTATATCCAAGATCGCCTAAAATGAAGAACTATAGTGCTGAACAACAGTACCTGAATGTGTGGAACACATACGCAAACTTGAGACGCATATGCGTAGACGAATCAGTCACAGTAAAGAGACGCTGCCACAATCAGTTTGATATTTTCCAACAAAGCTCCACGTTACACCAATTCTAAGCCCGAAATGACAGACACTGGGTGGTGCGGGCTGGACACTGGATATGAGTTTGGGTAGTGGGTCTAAGGCGGGTATCTCGCTTATTTCTGCGACTTTTTCACTGAAACTTTGGCAATTGCCTACGGAGCCGACCTGCTATCATAATCATTCAGCCCCAAGGGTTTTGCCTGGACACCGCCTTTAAGATCGGTGTTTATAAAAGTAGAGAACGAGGCTGTTCCAATTTTAGATCAGATCCATTCATTTCTTGTTTTCCTGTAGAAAAAATCTCTTGAAATCAAAATTGTGGAAACTGGCTATCAATGGGAGTAGGGAGTGAGCGTTGCTTTTCCCTTTCCTAGTTTCTTATATTCATTTCTCATGAAATATGTACCTCGAATTCCTTTGAAACGAGCACTACTTGCGTTTAGGACTCATTTGAGAAGTAGGACCCTTCTTGAAGATTTGGTAGAATTGCAGTGAAAATTTTCACAGCAGCCGCATTTTTTAATAATGTGCTCTGAAACTAACTGCTCAAAAGCAAAAGCTCCTTGCAAAATCAGGTATTCCTTCGAAGATACAATAACAATAAGAAGTAAATAATGGAGAAATAAGTGAGCAAACGTTGTGCAATAACTTATGCTACCCACCTCTCCCACCCCAATGCGCCTACGTGAGTTCTACTTGTGTGGATGAACAGGCTACTAGTTACCAACTGTCATAATTTCATTTTTCAGTGGGAAGTATTCAATCGATGAGCAGTACAATGATACAATCACTGACAAATATTCTACTAAAGTGGAAGCGCTCGACTTTGGACAGATCAAGCATTCAACTGAGGTATTTCAGCTCACTGTATCCAAGATCACTTTTTCATATTTCACTCTGTCTACAGACCATGAATGAATTTATAACTATGACTACTGAAGGAAAGATAAAAGATTTCATGCCAGAAGACATTGTGAGCGGTCAGTCAATATAATTTCGTTTTTCAGCTACTCTCTGCTCGGTAACAATATGATGTTCCAGGAGCTCACTCGCTAGTAATTAATACTATCTACTTCGAAGCTAAGTGGGAGCAAGATTCCTCGGAGGAGTCGACTATTAGCAGGACGTTTCGCAGCACAGGAAATGTCCAGAAAGAGGTAACAGAGAACTTCCTAGAAGACTAATAAAGATAGGCAAGAACGTTGGCTAAATAGAGAGTAGAATGAGCAGATTATTGACATAATGATGGCAGTAAGACGGTAGTAAGAGTTGTACTGCTCAATAAAAGGGAATGCAATTGTCATTCGCTGGGATCGGTTTTCATAAAGTGAATCCCTCAAACAAAGGCGGTGCGGTCGCACATCCGCGGCCTTTTCATGCTCGTGGGAGTCAGGATAACCCTCGTTACATTCCAGACAGAGTTTTCGAACGAACGCGATGAGAGCCGCCATTATACCGAAGACGAAGAAATGGAAGTTTTGTCACTTCGCTACAAAGACACCTCCAGTGCATTCAACATCATTCTTCCCAAGAAAATGTAATGAATGGACTAAAAAACCATCACTTTTCACTTAGTTCACTATTTGAAGGTTTGCGCTCAATGAACTCAGGACGAATCTGACTAGAGATACTGAGAAACCCGAGCCAACCGTTTTAACGGCAAGTAAAATACATTAAATGCTCGATTTGCATTACTGTGAAAAGTCTAAATTGCCTTCAGATCTCCCTACCGAAAATGACTGTCGAGACTGATTTCGACTTGAAGGAAGCATTGATTGCTATGGGTATTGAGGAGATGTTCTCTGCGAGTGCTGACCTAACAGGAATCGCAGAATCTCCACCATTGGCTTTTTCAGATGCAACGCATAAAGCTATCGTTGAGGTACGTTGCATACCTTCCCACTCTCACTGATCCTTCTGTGCAAATTTCGACTTACAGTGATCGAGGATTCATATGACTCATTTTCATTCTCCTTTTCACAGCATTCTGAACTTCTTTTCTGAACCAGTTTTGTGACTCTTGAATCGAGAAAATTGGTGTAATACAGACGGCTCTTTACAAAAGTGCTTTTGGGTAGCGATCGCTGACCCCTAAAGACAGATGTCCCGATGACACACATGAGATGGTATCCAAAAAATGGGTTTCAGCACTTTTGCGAGAAGTCAATTATAACAATGCGGACAAGAGGATCCCGGTTCGTTTCAAGCCAAACCTTTATCGAGCAGTGGTTCGATTCGTCGCATGATGGAGACGAAGATGGATTGCTGGCATCATGCACAGGCTTCATGTTTAAAGGATCGAGAGCGGTTCTGCATCGTCCCAATTGCTGAAAAGCTCCACGAAACCCACCTTAAACGAAGTGTGTCACCTCAGGGACTTCGTTCGATATCTTCACCTCACCCGAACATATGCAAGCCGTTGAGGGCAAAGATCCACTTTAGGTCTCGCGGGAAAGTTGAAACCTCCACGAGCTACGGGATTTTTTAGTCGAGAATTTTGAGATACTCGACCAGCGGATGTGAGGATTCATCCCCCAACAGAAACTTTTTGAGGTTCGGCAGTTTCTTCCAGTACGGCAATACTTGTTCAGTCGATAACAGCTACTGCTAAGAAGTTCCTTCTTATGTGCAACCTTAACTTCTCATCCGCTCTTCCTAGTTTTCTAGCAAGGTATTATAACTCGTCGACTCTGGTATCAAATTTAACTACAAAATAGGGTTTTTGACCTTTTTTCGGACTCGAAGCACATCATTGGAACCATCTTGTCGAGTAGGACCGGATTCTGTTAATATATACCGATACCCCTTTGAGATTCTGCTAGTATCTCAACACCAATTTTTTCAGTTACACATTGTCTTTGAATTGCAGACGGTGACAGTCGCCTATGATAGAGCATAGGAAAGCGACGTTGCCCAGCGGCGCGCGGCAAGGGATGCCTGTGGACATATTTTGTCGCCAGGCCAACAATATCTGCCGCGCATCCACTTTTGCCTCAGTGACGCCGCCACGGTGTTGGCAGAAGTCTCAAGCCCCTTTATATGACACGGCCAGTACTACACGCCAACGAAGACACCGTCTGCAAAGTAGGCGTGGATCTCGAAGAAACGGGAAGACGGCAAAGGGGTGGCCGAAGCAACGGTGGCTAGCCACACGCATACCGATCTGAAGCTCGTACACCCAGACCAGGGCACGAAAGAGCGAAATGGTGTCAAATGGTCAGGAAAACGGATCTTGCCAATGAACGGGAGAGAAAGGTGATGAATACTATGTATTCTGGTTAAAGTCGTCTCGCGTAAAAACCTTAGATGGTTTCCATGATGAGATGTTGGAACAAGGTCACAAGATTACTAACGAGGGGTTGTGGCTGGGGAGGGAGGGGCAGAGGAGGGGATGCTACTTACAGCTTCTACGCTGCAGTGGTGCCTCTCTTTCACTGCTTTACACTCATCTAGAAGACCGAGATGAATTCAACTTTCACATGAGAGATACTGGATTTCTTTTTTTGCAATACAGATCTAATTTTCATAGCGAAGGCGGGGACTGATTCAAAAAAGTAGTTAGTTGCTCCCAATACTAAGGAAATGTTGTTATTAATGTAGCTTCGCCATCACCTCCCCGTATTGAAAAGTCATTTCCACTGCTTCTTACAGGTCGACGAAGGTATGATCGTTGCTGCTGCCGTGACAGTGTTGAGGTGATGATTACATCAGTGATACAGCACATGTGCAAAAGATTTATAGCATACCATCCGATTACTCTTGTACTTATGAAAGACAATAAGCCTTTGTTCATAGGCGAGTCCGCGTATATAAATATTTACGTATTCCACGTCTTGTAAATGATTCCTATCTGTATAATTATAAACTGATTAGGACATGATTAAAGGATATTGTTTGACCTTCGCTCATACAAACCTAAGAAGTTGAGGCTGCGCTACTTTTATATGTTGATCTTTTTTCGTGAAGCCAGCCCACCAACACAGTTTATAGAATCACCTCACAGAGAGAACATCAAAGCAATCACGAATGTTATGCAAATTTCCATTGTATTAAATGGGCTCCGTTTGCTATTGTTCCAGTATGCCATTTTTGTTTTATAATTGACGTGGGAATGGCTGTGGAGAACACCTCCTTTCAAACTAGAAAATGATGGACACTTACCTTTAACCTAAATGTTGATTCCCATAGATGTGAGATGGCATGCAATCAGTGCCTCAAACGTGGAAGCGAATTTTGTAGTTGAGTTCATCACCATAGAAATTCCATTTCCTGGGCGATTACAGGGTGACCCGACTCGTCATCCTCGGGTCGCCCTGAAATCGCCGTTGGGTTGCACTGTAAATGCTGTCGGCTCACCCGCACTTCAAAGTTAGTAATTGACAGTTAGAGCCAAAATAAACCCTGCGCGTACCTTCTCGTGGCAGCTTGCAGACGAGATGATTTCAGCATTAGAATGTCTGGAAAGAAAAATGCAAACTTTTAGACGTCCACCACCCTATGCTTTATCGCAGCCGTTTCACCCTTCAGAATTCGAACATGTTATGCAAACCGAATTCTGCCTTGGAAATCCACTTTCTCATCCACACGGCCATTTCTATTGATACACCATGCAGTTTTGATTTCAGTGTTGTTCTTGTCATCACTCTCCTGGGAAACATTGAGGATGTGGAGGTCCACCTTGCGAGATATACGGGTCCGTTTAAGGAATAATGGGACTACGGATCGACCGCTATCCATCGTAAACGAGGGGTCCTCCATAGTAAGAAATTCCAGAGCAATTGATCGATCTCGTAGGCATTCTGATTTTTTTGCCCATTGCTTCTCCTCCTTAGACAAATGTATGTGTATGAGATACCAGTGGTCCGGATTTGCTCACCATCCCACATCATAAGATCTATCAAAAATGAAAAAGGTTATGTCAGTGAAACCTACGGATGCGCAGGCAATCAGAGGAACAAGAAGAGCAAGTTGCTGCACAGAGAGCGGTTCCGGACCAGTGAATCCCCCTACGACTTCACCAGTGATCAATTCCATTCTTTGTTGACTTTTTGGGATTTCACATGTTTTTATCATGATATGCATGAGCCTCGTTCAAACTCCACGGGCAACCTGTGAATTTGTTTGTCGGAGACTCATCCAAAAAATTTGACCAGTCTTCCAGAAACCACTTTTTGGAAACATACAGAAGAATATCTGACAAGTGTTTCCATTACGAGTCCTCCAAATTCTTGCGAATCTGTCACAGGAAAAGTGTCCATAATTACGAAATATTAGTATGAAAATCAAAAGGATACCTTCTCACAGCTTTGTATCACATTGTCGTGAAAATCTCTTTCCTAATACATTTCGAGATGCTTTTTTACATGCCTTGGATTCTGCAAGCTTTGCCTTCGGGTCGCCCAGTAACTCTTAGTATTCCCTCGCTTCACTCGATGGGTTCCTATCATGCCCTCGGCTCGCTCGCTATTTCATCTAATTCCATCCGGTCGCCCGGTGACCGGTCGCGCCCACAAATTAGGTAGCTCGGGTGTCCCGCTCAGGCCGACTTGGTCGTCGGGTTGTTGCCTGAGTACATAATCTAGTCATTTAGACGGCGCATTCCACGTGCCGGTCAGCCACGCAGCTGAGTTGCCATTGGAACGAGTTGATAGGCTTCTCAGCCATTGGATCAATGAAAACGAATGTGATAGCCACATCTCCTCGCTCTATTGAGAATGCAGCAGTGGGGCTGACAAGTCTGTGGAGTGCACCGTCTGAATGAACAAACTATACAATCAAAAGAGTGCGAGTCGCCACTGGGAGTGCGTCATCGCGTACAATTTTTTAGATGTTCTCAGGTTCTGAACGTTCTCTCGTTTGATAAATGGCGTTCGTGGAACATCTACTGTTTTAAGCGTCGTTTATTATCAATCACATATTTCAGGCCTGATCAGTCACTATGGCAGGTCGCATAGGCGTCAACGAGTAAGATCTTTTTGGATTTTTCTAAATTTTAACACAATACTAACACCTAGGTTCTGCTAAGATTCACTCTGGAAATAATCAGTTAGTTCTTTGCCAGCTGTTGTTTCATCCTCATAGACAATTAAAGGCACAAGATGGAATAACACAGGTAACTTAGTTCACATTTTATTGCACTTGCAGTAAGGTTCTCCTCACAGCGGTGACGTTTCCCGGAAGCAAGTAAACGTTTTCTTATAACTATCAAATGAAAGGGGCAATATGGCTTTAATATTTTGTTGTCATGTAAATAGTGAACTAATGATTTTCGTGCATTTTTAAACTATTTATTTCGATGCTCGAAACACTTCAGTTTGAACGTAAGCAAAACAACAACAGTTCTTGTCCACTGTAACTAATTACAGAGAGAGTGCACCACTTTGAATGAAATAAAAGGATCAAGGATGATAATTTTGACTGCTGTTTAGCACATTCCTGAACGCAGAAATGGATTTTGGCTTGGACATGCTGCGACAGTCACTCGTAACCGAGACTATGGTCGTATCACCACTCTCCGTCATCTTTGCACTAGCTTTGGTTCAAGTTGGAGCGAAAGGAGGAACAAAGGAACAGATCAACGAAGCAATCTCAGACGGTGGGTGACATCAACATACATGCTTGTGAGTTTTGACATAAATGAGAACTGCGTTCCCTCAATTACGCTGTAAGTTGAATCCGCGAAGAGTATGGCATCTACTATCGCTGTCGCAGAGCCGATCTGATTCCTAACACATTTCTGGTATTGCGGATGGTCAGTCACCGATAAAAGACCGCTCACGGGCCAGTCGAGCATGCACTGTGGCCTCTTGGTTTATAATGGTCAGCCCTATAATCAATGATTCAGAAGTATGTCTGCGTACTCTGAGGATACCGAGTATTCCATATGTGAAGGTTCGGAACCTCTGAAGGTTCGAAGGTTTTGCAAAAGCCTCGTCATTCATACACCACGATTGTCAGTTAGATCGTAGCTTATTCATGGTTGCAAACCAGAGCTGACAGTTCACCGCGAGCTTCTGCTCATCGTTTCGTCCTCGTTCCAAGAGGTTTACTAACAACCTAGATTGCCATACAAGGTTCGCCAAAAAAAGTCACCATGTCAAAAGTCTTCTGAGTGGGCGAGAATAAAATTAGAAACTCGACTTAAGCAACATTACGACTGTATGTGGCCTCTGATTTCTACCACGCTAATGAATAAGCATGAGGACATGAGAAGTGGTTTTTTCAGGAGCGACAGATGACGAAATCGTTGATTTCTACTCAAATCTTGCCAATAGCACACTAACGCCTAGCAATGGAGTAGAGACACGAATCGCCAATGCATTTTTCATGGAGTAAGTACCTGCCAAAATTCCGGTATCCCGCATAAACGCAAACTGTTAAACTATGTGCTGCAATAGGTGATGCATCTAAATACTGATAAGCATTCTCATTCCAGTAACACTTTCCCGAAAGTTCTGTATGCAAAAAAATGTAGCCACTGATCTGAAGGTTGGCTGATGAATTCCACCTACTAAATAGTCATTAAAGCAACGTTTTTTTCTACCCCTGAGTATGCAGCGTCTAAACTATTACCATATTTACAAGCAAGTTTGATTTTAACTCCTTCGGATAAATCGTTTCTCAGTCACGAACTCTAACAGTTTGAATTTACAGCAAAAGATTTTCAATCGAGAAGCAATACGCTGATATGATCATCGAGAAGTACTCAGCGAAAGTGGAAGCTCTCGATTTCGACCAGATAAAGCAGGCAGCCGAGGTACTACAGCTTACTCTACTCAGAATCATGTTCAGTTTTTGTCTACAGACCATCGATGCGTTTGTGAGAGAGACTACGGAAGGGAAAATAAAGAATTTCATAAAAGAAGATACTGTGAGCGGTTAGTCCTCATAAAGCACTCTATTTCTGGTTAATCACCGAATGGATTTTCAGGAGCTCTTTCGCTAATAATTAATGCTATTTACTTCAAAGCTAAGTGGGAGCACGAATTCTCGAAGGAACTGATTGCTAACCGCACGTTTCACAGCGCAGCAAACAAGAAGAAAAAGGTAACACGGAGTTTTCTTGATGATTAATCAAAAAAGGGAAAGGAAAGACCAAGTTTTTAACAAAGTAGAATGGGAGAATTCACATACGTTTTCAAACTGCGTGAATGTCTCGAACGAGAGCGCAGCGAATGTTTAGCACATTACGGCCACGGTAGTCAGGAGATTCTCTGAATCATTCCAGATAGAGTTTCTGAACGAAGACGATAGGCTTTGCAATTATACTGAGTACGAGGACATGGAAGTTTTGTCGCTTCCCTACAAGGACACCTCATATGCGTTAAACATCATTCTTCCCAAGAGAAGGTTATGACAAAACGAATACGCAGTATTATTGCTCATTCTTCTATTTAAAGGTATGCTCTCGATATACTCAGGCGGAAACTGACTGGAGCAACCATCCAGAAGTTGCTCTCGAAGCTTCAGCCAACCCTTTTAACGGTTTGACGGTCCTCCAACACCTATCTATGTACATTTCTCTGAAGAATGTCACGTTTCCCTTTAGATCTCTTTTCCGAAGATGAAAATCGAGACTGATTTCGAATTGAAGGAGGCATTGATTGCAATGGGTGTTACGGAAATGTTCTCGAACAGTGCTAACCTGACTGGAATCGCAACGTATCCACCATTGAAGGTTTCAGATGCAGCGCACAAAGCTATCATCGAGGTTGGTCTCATACTTTTCTACTTTCACTGATCCCTTTGTCAAAATTTCGAATCAGGGGAAGTTATTGAGAACAACCAACTAGCGTTGTTATGACAATTCTTTAGGTTCTTTTTTGACATATTAAGGGTAGCATTTCCATTTCAAGATATGTTTTGAGATTTTCACAGTAACACTTTGACGAGCGCACCATTTTCGCGCATTTATACATTCTCTCATTTTTTCGCTCTTCCCTCTGCTTTAAAATTTCTGCAAAACTCCAATATAGACTTTTATAATCGTACTGACTTAGAAGCATTGGGACGTTGTTATGTAAAAATAGTCGTTGCGGTCGCTAAAGCTGAATGATCTCCCAAACTAAATCCTGGGAAAAAAGCGCACGTCGTCTATAGGCTAAAAAAGCACTAGGAAGGCGTAGTTGATCACGATGCTATGCATGATACATAGTATACAAATCTAAAAAGTGGCCAGAAACTTGCTCTTAAATTTCTTCTTTTGCGAAGAATATGAGGTGCCACCTGGACATCTGCCACAATTAAGCATTAAGTGTCAACGGCATATATCATCAGCTCTTAGTGGTTGTGCAGTTGTTGGTATGAACCGTTTTCAGCCAGCTGTGATGTCTTCGCCAACGTCCAGAGGTTTCCACAAAAAAGGCTCAAGAACGGAAATGTTGGCACTTTTTTAAGGAATCATGTATACCATTGTGATCATCGTCGCCTCGGGACTCTTATGGTACAAAAATCTTTAAGATGATACCGTGGGAACAGAACCACAAGGTTGTTAAAGAAGAGGGGGGGGGGTGCTGAACTAAACCTACACCGTGAACGCGGCAGTGGCGCCTCTTCTCACTGCACTGCACACGCTGAGGAAGACCAAGATAAATTGAACTTTCGCTCAATAAGTGATAATGCTAATTCATTTTTTGTAATGCAGATTTGATTTTTGAAAAAAAGATGACTCAAAAGTGATGGTTGGTTGCTATGAATGCTAAGCAAATGTCAATGTACCTCCGATAGTTCCTCACTCAAATTCATTTCAGTAGTTTTGACTGCTTCTTGCAGGTCGACGAGAGCGGAACCGTTGCCGCTGCTGCAACAGTTTTCAAGATGGCTATGGTTACATCAGTAGGACGGCCTGTGACCAGAAGATTTGTAGCTGATCATCCATTCATTTTTGTGCTCACAAAAGATAAAAACCCCTTGTTCATGGGCCAGTTTGCATGATGAGTTAGAGAATCGGCTTACGCATATATACTTTGGAAGAATTCGAGACTTTCTGAGATGTTAAGCTCTGCTCCTCACACTCAATATCTTCTACACCCAGAGCGTCATATCCTTATAAATAATACTTCTGAGTACTGTGTAGATTCTTAGTCTTCCATAGTGTGAAGTACTACTTTTCTCCATGTCGGCAGAATTCTGAATTTATGGATATTCTATCAACTGTATAGTACATGTCTAGCATGCTAGTCACAGAAATCAAACCCGCGTAATATTTTGTTTAGCGACACAGAATTGTACTATTGTGTAATTGCATATAAGCCCTGGTGTGAATCGTAATAAACGCCTTGGGAATAAATCGAAACAACAGTAATAATAATAGAACTTTTAGGCTAAATTTCCGCTGTTTGAATGTGGTGGGACCGCATCTGCTGCCACTAGGCAGTCTTGGAAAATAAGTAATTTACAGTGGACGTCAACGTCAAAAAAAGTTTAAAAGCGTTGAGACACGGGGATATTTCAGCACATCCTCTTATCACACCGTTGGACACTTCGGCCGGCTACTGTACACATGCGCTGGGGCAGCTCTCTGACCGTCGTCACATCTGCTCGCTGAACAAGAAATTCGAATTTTTCGCTTCATTCTCCTTCTACAGCATGACCATCGGAAAAACAAAATGATGTGATTCTTTGATCGATGTGCGATTCCATGACGTACTAGCGCCATTGTGACTCATACAACTTCGCATGTATCTCGCTAGATCCTTCCTCTCATATTGCTAACAAATCCGCATTGTTCTTTTGTATCTACTTCCTGATATTATAGTGTGCTCTTCCATTTTCTGCTCAACAAAAGAACCAACTTTTTTATATCAAACGAAATTACTGCTTGCATTCTGTTATTTCTCCAGTGACAGCTTCCAAACATTCACAAACACTTGGTAGAATTAATATTGATATTGAGTCAAAGGTAATTTTATTCAGAATTCATAAGCAAAGTGTAATGGCTTCGAATTTTGTGTTGGCTTTAGTGGGTTGTGTTTTCCGTATGTATTTCCCTTTCTGACTCAGTTCGAAGCTGTATCACGATATTTGATACAGCTCAGTGGTGCAACACCCATGTGAAACAATCAATAAGTAAATAATTAGGATATAAGAAATGTTATATGTTAAACATGCACAAGTCACTTGGTTCCGCCGACGCTCTATGACCCTCACTAGCTATAAAATAAATAGAAAATAGAGCAGAATTTTCTTTGGTCTTTCTTATGAAATCGAGCCTAGAAATATTTGTCCTGCCTAGTGCCAACAACCGTCTACGGACGTTCGTCACCCGCCGCAGCGCCGCGCGCGAACTCGCGCGCGGCACCACCTTTTTTCTCTAACGCAGGCGCCGGGAGGGTTCGTCGCGCACTCCGCCCTTTTCGCCGCGTTCGCTAAAGGACGGGTGACGAATGTCACGCAATCCACCTCCTCCACCTTTTCCCCCAGCACTTCTCTAAAACACAATTTTGACAACTGCTTTACTGGCCTTACTTGAGTTGAGTTCTCCATTCCCTTCTATAAGATAGCATCGTTCTTTTGCTCTTTAGTTACTTCTCCCACAAGGATATTCAGACTTACACATTTGCAAAATTTCTTGAAGATGAAGGCAATTGATTATTTTCATACGAGAAGCTGAATCGAACTTGGTATAATACGGACATACTCGGACGATTATCTTGTTTCTGCAAAATCTCCTTTTTCGGAACATATTCGAGCGATATTGAACCATGTTCGTTTACGCCCATGGCATACTTCACAGCGACACCGTCGCGGTGAAGAAAATGAAAGGAAATGAAGAGAACCAAATGTTACGAGTTCTCATATCTTATCAGATAGTTTGCATGGAATACCTTGCTGGCATAACAGTCACTGTGAGTGAAATTCTGGTGGTGAATGGTCGCAGCGACAACGTCGCTGTGAAGTATGCCCTAGGTCTAGGATACCTTTACAAACCTACGAAAAAAGAACTCATCGGCCTATATTCAGCGAAGTTATGCGCGAATAAAGAATTGTATAGCCTGCTAGCTCAGAGAGGGTCGGTGGTGTGACTTTGTCTGTCTGACCCCACCACGGTGTCGGCCAACCGATCTAATTTTTACATCTTTTTGATATGTACATGATGTGATCCCATTATGGTATTTCGCTACTGCCAAGAATCACAATTGGTACAAGCAATTAGAAAATTAGCGCAATCTCCCTCCAAACGCATCCTGCAGCGTTCTCTCATCGATGAAATCAGTGCAGTCGTAATTACAGACAAGGTTACTTAACCGGCCTCTCTGAGTTAATAGTCCATACCTGTTTTTTTTCTATGGTCTTCTGGTGGCTGTAAGTTGAACAAGAAAAATTTTGCTTCCACTTTCGGGGCCCTGGCTGAATGCCAGCTCACCTTCACGCAGTACCGAGCATGTCATTCTCGTCTACGCCACTACTGGGAGCGTGTGAAGTGAAGCGCAGAGTTAATTCCGCTCATGTAAGCTGAGCGTCATTTTATTGCGTAGAAATAGTGTGAGAGGCAAAGAGTCTCAGAATTAGGTACCACGAGTGTTTCACACTGCATCCACTTGCCTCTCACCCTATTCTAGGAGCATAAAGGGTAATTTATACTAGCTGCGTGCGTCAGTCGCGCATCAGTCGCACGCATCCATTTGGAAGAGATTTTCTATGAAGACCGGTCAACACTGCATGTACATCCTCAATGAAAATAACGGAGGCCGTAAACGCGTGCTTCTGAGCTGCGACTGCGATGCGACTGCTATGCGACTGGGCCCAATTCTTCATCATATAGACGCACGCGCGTCAGTCGCACGCATCCAGAAAGAGTAATGAGCTCATATCAGAGCGATGAGCTCAGCTCGCCGCACATGTGTGTCCGCAGCGGTGACGTGGACGGAGATGATCTGATGTGGTGTATTCCACGAATGTGAGCTGGCATTCCATCAGCTGCTCAACAGTGGTGGTAAATTTCGGTGTCCAATTCACCGCCATCGGACCCTACTAGGTAATTACTCATCATTTTCGTTATCGATCTATGTTGAAGTGTAGCGTGGCGCTATGACTAAGGCATGCTATAAACTGCAGGTATTCTATATCTGCTCAACTTTGGCATTGGAAATTCTTGAAGATGCATTCGCGAAAACGAAGAAGAAAGGCGTCGTTGACGACCAGCAGGTAGCAATCGCCAATTCCGTTATATATTTTTATTAGCTTGTACTGATCAGAGTGTGGTGAAATACACCACATGCTCTAAGTTCAAACGTCATCAATTCAACCCATCTCTCAAAGCTCCAAGTAAACAGTGCTTCTCCAGTGTATTCAGAATGAAAAACGCGGAAGTCAGCTTGGTTCAAATACTTTGGAGGGTAGTTGAGAATGCAGGAACAGTACTCCTTAGTAACGTTTTGAATGGAATAGTAGAAGAAGAACAACTGCCCAAGAATTGTACGACCAGCACTACAGTGCGTGTTTGGGAGGGAAAATGACACGACGGTGGTTAAAAGACAAACCCACCACTCAACCTGTAGTGCTAGGTGATGAAGGTCTTTAAACGTGCACTGGACAGATGATTCCGCAGAATCGTTGAAGTATCACGGAGCCAGTTCTTGAGAACTGTAGCATGACTGGTGCAATCTACACGAGCAGGCCTACTGTCTAAGAAGCACAAGAGAGACAGCAAGGTTTAATGATTGGTCACCTTCAGTCAAATCCGGGTGTCTTTAGTTTAACTGAGAAATTTCTTTGAAACTCCATGTTGATAAGGTGGAGTATACAATTTATTGAGACCGCCTTTCTCATAGTCTAATAGTGGTGCCAGCTTTTTTTTCTTTTTTTTTTCTTATCGGTGTGCTGCACTGTTAAATCTTACTATGCCTCGACACTCCTCCAGTTCTACTCTACCTTACTATTTCTCTTTATTTTCAAACCCTTAGGGCCATTGTGATCGTATCGCAAGTTTTCCCACTATTTTATGTGTCCGCACGGCTCGTGGTTGTTGCACCAAATGACGCTCCTTACTGAAGATTCTATACGACCTAAAGTCAACAGCCCACAACGGTAAAAGGGACTGAGAGCGCATCTTAATCCTGAGGCCTCCATAGCAGTGCCCCGTTTCCCAGTCAGCGCGTTCCAGACGAATGAGAAAATTCCACGGATTTTCATGGTCATTTGTTTGTTTGAGCGTTCTCTCAAAAAACAAATAGTGGTCAAAGATACTATGCTTTGTATGCTGCTACTACCTTCAAATTTTTTTGTTTTATTAGGGCTTGACGTTTCAACTTAAACGTCTTCTTCGGAGGCCTGAAAGTAGTGTAAAGCTCAATTATGCGTTCTTGGAGACCAAATGTTGCGTCCCTCAATGGCTAATTCAACATCATTCCGGGTTGACTAGACAACCGCCCATAGACAGTAGGCAACTAACCACCTTTTTTGAGTCCACCGTTCTCGCGGATGTCCGCACCGATCAGAAACTCACACCACGGACAAGTGAGTGCGACCCTGCACGCTAGATGGAAGGCGGGTTTGGGTATCGTAGTAATCTACAGCTCGCACAGTGATATGAAGGGAAGGCAGTCGCGGTAACGGACACACATTGTTCCGGTTATTCATGCTCGGATTCCTTGTGGAAATCCAGAACCCCTCTAATGCTTTTCGCGCACTGATGTCTGTCTCATGGATGAGAATCGTGCACATTACGTCAAAGTCATTGCCGTTGTGTCCTTCGTGTCTATGCTTTCCAAGTGCTGATACAAGGCTCCCTCTTCGTTTATTTTACTTGCCAGATGTACCTTGATACGAATGTTAAGCACACGGCTGGTTCCCCCAATATATAGAGCTCCGCAATTCAAACAAGTTATTTGAAAAACAACTCCTGCCTTCGAACAGTCTCCATTCTTTCCGGGCGGGCAAACAATGCAATCTTTCGATATGCACTCCTTGTCGTAAAGTCTGTTTCTAACCGACTGCCTTTTGATGTTATCATTGGGTATGTTAACTAAGGTAACATCATTTGGCAGTTGCGCCCGTTTAAGACATCGACGTATGTCAGCAGACATTCCATCGGAGACGAAAGGCAGGCAGAGCGTTAGCTCGTTTTCGTGGATTCTGTGTGGGGTTTCACTATGCCGAAACCGAAATCAAAGATGAGTGACGAAATCAAAATCAAATCAAAGATCAAGTGGTCAAAGACATCTCACGCACATGAAACGCCCATAACGGATCAGCTTGGCCGCAATGGCTGCTTCCATAAAGGTCGATCGGTAGGATTGTCCAAACCCATTTGGTTTATAACGGAATAACCACTCTGATTAGAGGTTTCGTACTTGGATACTTATTTTCAGCGCATTCCTCAATGCAGAGACGGATTTTGGTTTGAATATGTTACGGCAATCGCCCGTCAATGAACAGCTCGTCGTCTCACCCATTTCGGTTATTTTTGCACTAACTATGGTTCAAGCGGGAGCGAAAGGAAAGACAAAGAGGCAGATCAACCGGGTCATTTCAAAGGGTGAGGATTTTCGACCAAAGGTATTGACCAAAGGTCCCATCAAGGGTATCGGTGCCTTTCCAAGCTGTGTGAAACGCCATTCTCATAGATTCACTCCGCTGATCCTAGCTTAAGTAGAAATGGCAAGGTTATGCTTCCTTCCAGACTATTCTCTTTTCCATCTGCCCTATGTTTACCCTCTCATTAATGCTCGAAAACCAAAATCGATTTTCCACTATGTACCTATAATAGTGGTTGTAAGGTTCTGAATTCGCGGTCATTTCCTTCCATCCTAGGTCTCCCATCCAAGGTTCTTTTCTGGAAAGCTGCGGTAAAATTTTATTTCAAGTCGGTTCCTATGTGTGAACCAAACCGAAAAAAATTAGCATAAAGAATCCGAAAGAAGAGTTTTTGTTTTTTTTTTCTTCAAAAATAACTTGGGAAACTCTTAAACCACCTCATTTCCTCATTTTTGTTTCAAAAAATTGCTTCAACAGCTGTGCCTAAAATGTATCCAACATTGAGCAGAAGTTTCAAGTATTCAGGGTAGATTATTGTTGTAGGAGGAAATAATTTCTTCTCAGGAGCAACGGACGACGCAATCGTTGAATTCTACTCAAATCTTGCCAAAGAGACGCTGAAAGCCAGCAATGGTGTGCAAACGAGGATCGCCAACGCATTCTTTATGGAGTGGAGTAACTTGTGCATCTACATTCGCACAACATTAGCTGCATTTTATGACCAGCTTCACTGGAAAATATGGTTCGAGAGACGCAATAGAGAATAATGGCCCTGGAAAATGCACAGAATTTGAAGAGAGTGAAGAGAAAACCAAGCAAAATGCACGAATTCCCAATTACCCTCGCGTTCATGACATAAACTCTTTATTTATTTTTACGATACAAACTCAGCTAGCTATACGCAGCTTCAACATCGCGAAGAATCATAAGTACATACACAGCTCAAGAACTGCTTGGATTTGCTAGCTAACAAGCAGAACCCGCCGCAGTTTTGCTGACCGAACCTGGTCCCTATTTTTGTACGGATCCTACTGATCGAACTCCAGTTATCCACCGTTATTTTAGCAAAAAATACGCAATTGAGGAAGAGTACGCTGATACAATAACTCAGAAGTATTCAGCCAAAGTGGAAGCCCTCGATTTTGGAAAAGCAAAGCAGACAGCTCAGGTAATTCCTTGAAAAATTATAGTTTGCTGTTTTGTAACCCATGTGTACAGACAATTGACGCGTTTGTGAGTGAGAACACCGCCGGGAAAATAAAAAACCTCATAAAGGAAGATACAGTGAAGGGTTTGTTGTTGAGATTTGCTACCTAGCAGCCTTTTTGTTTATGACGAGGTTTTCAGATGCTTTTTCACTAATAATCAACGCTATCTACTTCAGTGCAGAGTGGGAGTACGAATTCAGCAAATGCTCATCTTCCAAAAAAATATTTTACAGCACAGAAAATGCGAAGAAAGAGGTAGGAATGACTTTTTTCATAAAACAAGAATCACATGGTTGGAATTTTTTTCATTTCTGATGCTACTTGAAGTGAAGTTAATGGATGGATAAATCAATGCATACACAGAATTGCTGATATTTTTCAGTGAGAGAATCAAGGGATGAGTGACAGTATCGTGAAAGAGTGCGTTTCAAAAGTTGGAAAAAAGCCCTGAATTCTCCAATCTAGGTTTTTTCTTGTAGAAATTAGAGTTAAATTTTTCTCGCAGAAGCATTGTGACCAGCACCCAAATTACCCCTGGTACCCTTTTGTCGATGTCGTAACAATAACTCTACTTTCAAGACTTTATTTTTCTCCGTCTAGTGACATGCTCCCCGCTACGCAGCCACACGCAACGGTCATCCAGGTATGGACTCGATTGTCATAATTTTCCCCTAAACCAGTGCTGGTGCACCCCTCTTCCATGGCATACCCCGTTCATCTGGTTCCTGTTCGTCTTCCCAATGAATTCGCATCCGTCTTTTGCCTTTTATGTGTTTAATAATAGCAGACAAATCTCATTAATTCCAACTGAGGTGAAAATAACTTTCGGTCATTGATACAACTGTAGATGGCTAAAAGTCGACACAAACACCTGTGAATCGGGGTAAAGATCTAAATTTGTAACCTTTCCCTACAGAACTCGTTGTTATGTTGTTATACACATAATTCTTTATGCCCTTATACAAATGGTGGCCACAAAAAGAGGGCGGGGAGGGGGCGTACGAAAAAAACGTGAGGTCTCCGTCGTTTTGGGGACCCAGACAGAGAATTAAATTAATAAAATGTTAATTATAACAATAAATATTTAATAAAAATTATATTAGAAATAATACTAATAATAAATAATTGAAAATAACCCAATACAAAATTTTTATTTGTATTGTAAACTAATTTCGAAAATTTATTGACCCATTCTCGGGGGGGGGGAGCCTGCGTCCGCCACTGCCTTATACATATATATAATAAATAATCGAGGTTATCCTGTAATATATGTATGATATATGATAATTTAAATATTCCAGATAGAGTTTCTGAATGAGTACAGAGTGTTCCGCTACTATGCCGAAGACCAAGATATGCAAGTTTTGTCGCTTCGCTACAGAGATACCACTTATGCGTTCAACATCATACTTCCTCAGAAAAGGTAGTGACGAAATGGTCATGTATCATTATCACTCATTTCCTTTTTTTTTTTTTTTTGAAGGTTTGGCCTCGATGCACTCAGGAAGGAATTAAATGGAGAAGGCATTCAAAGGGTGCTTTCTGAGCTCGAGCTGACCTACATGACAGTGAGTAAATCTAGACAAATCCTCAACTTCATATTTTTATTCATTCTATTTTTTTGATAGAAAACGCTCATTTCCAGATCTCTATCCCGAAAATGAAGGTCGAAACTGACTTCAAGCTGAAGGAAGCGCTGATTGCGATGGGTGTTACAGAAATGTTCAGCGACCACGCTGATCTGACAGGGATCTCAAAGGCTCCATCATTGAAGGTTTCAGATGCAGCCCATAAAGCTATCTTTGAGGTTAGTCCTGCTACTTCTACATTACTGAAGTCTCTGAGAAAATTCGTATGCCTAGCGAAAGTTTCTCATCAACCACTCCCTAACAGGATAGCAGGTTCTCTCCATATGTGAACGAAATAAACCAATAAGGAACTGCGTGGTGTGTAAACCTTGCTATCCCGCCTAGGTTCCGCCCATTATCTCCCCAAAAGTTTGGGCTAGTAAACAGAGACCTCAGAGGTTTTACTTGGAAGCAAGTACACCACAACGATCAGAAGCTTGTGATGAATCTTTTCGTGGAAATTTCTCAAAAATAGTTGTGGGATGGCGAATGTGGGGTGAAATTTACAGTATTTTCAATCAGGAAGGTAACAGATAGAGGAAAAAATTAGCACTAATAGGAAAATGTCCAGAACATTCGCCCACTCAACTTTAGAGCTGTCAAAAACTAATTAAAACACCAGAGCGATTGAGATTTGGCCCACCTGCACAACCTGTTTGGACAGGTCCGAACAGGAAGAAGAAGAGCCGGACGAGAATGAGAGCAGTGATATCGGTGATGTGTGTGGATGCGCAGACGATCAGAGTGTCGCGTTCGATTTGTTGTGGACCTGGACAAGTGGAGTCTGCGAGAAAGGAAAAAGCGTGCTAGTCGATTTCTAATAAATACTGCAGATTTAGGTTCCCAATCACTCTCTCTGTCCCCTCTTTTTTTTTCTACTTGGAGATCACTTCTAAACTTTACCATCAGTGCTGAGTTCTATTATTTTAAATAGATATAGTTTATCTGACGAATTTACACAATTTTCGCATTACACTTACTATGCATTACGCTTTCCTCAGCAGTTTTCTCGTCCTCTAAAACATATAATTCTATCAAATGATCCCCTAAATGTATGATTTTCTTGATGGGACATAGATGGAAATCTTAGAAATGTCAGGAGATGGAAATCTTAGAAATGTCAGGTGTTCCTTACAGGTTGACGAAGAGGAAACTACTGTGGCTGCTGCCACATTCATCAAGATGGTCCCTCTTTCGGCAAGAGTGAACCAGCTCATAAAATTTGTGGCTGATCATCCTTTCATCTCTGTTCTTTCCAAGAGCAACAATCCTCTATTTATGGGGCAATTTGTGTAATAAACCGTTTGAAGTGGCAACTGATGAGTTTTATGATACCTCTCTTACTTGAAATCCCTGCTCAATCGCTGTGGGCTAATCTAAGGGGTTACTCATCCTTTTTAGGCCAATAAACGATATGAGATCGCAGATAAAAACTTAGTTTTTACAGATTGATGAAGAGGGGACTACTGCGGCTGCAGCCACATCATTAAGGAAGATTCCCGCGTCTTTCATCTCACAATCAGGAGAGCCTCAAGAATTTATTGCAGATCAACCATTCATCTTCATTCTCACCAAAAGCGGCAATCCTCTGTTTATGGGACAATTTGTGTAATAAATTGTTACAAATGACAACCATACCATGTAAACAATCGGATTCTGTTGGAGCATTTTATTCCCATCAAAAAGTAATATAAAGTTTCAGCGACGCGAACATCCACATTATTGCGGTAAAACCGAACCATCTGCAACACATATACAACCATTCGAAGAAAAAATCTAGTAACCAGAGGTTGAATGAGTTAGCAACAAAGCAACGTTTCAACCATGTGATACCACAATAATGTGGTCTGCATCCAGGCCACCCCACTCGGTTGATCGAGAAAGAGAACAGTGATGTCATTGGAATGTGAGGATGCGCAGATAGTCGGAGTGTCTAGAGACAGGTGAGGCGATCAGGTTAGGATCGACGTCATGGCGTGCTACGTTAAGTGACTGCTATACATAGTTTCAAAAAAGAGTTCGAAAAATCAAAGTTTTTGACTATTCTCTAAATTCTCAATGTTGTAACAGGTGGTGGGACCTTCGGAAGAATTTTAGACAATCATGGAGCCATAGTTGAAACGAAAGCACTGAAAAAAGTGTAGGATTAACCTGGAACGCGGAGTGACAAAGGTCTGAAACAAGGTCAACATAACTCTCAGGTTATGATATGCTCATAGTTCTTATCCACATTCCCATATCATCCTCGTTTTTCTACTCTGTGATTCCAAATGGTTGCGCAACTCTAAATTATCAGGTACTGAAGCGATAGGAATAACTGTAAGTTCATCGAGTGTACTATACGTACCTTGGTAAACTTTTCTGAGAAAGAGGTTGATTTTCCCACAATGAAAAAGTTTCAAATCAATGTCCAAAACTGTGTTTAAATAGGAGTGTGAACTTCTCAACGTCCTTCTTTGAATCTCGGCGGCACATCTGTTCAAAGCGGCGGTAGCCTTACATCGGTATTCATGAACGCGCGGGAACGGGAAGGGGCGTAACGGGTACTCGCTGCCGCTAGTTCCTGGCGGGAACCTTCCTAGTCACCCGTGCGGGTAAAATTTGTATTCATGAACGACCAGGCAGCGGGAAGACCGGGAAGCATCGATTAGGTTCGTAAACACGGCCGAGTTCTCGAGATGTAGGGTGCAAAATGGAAGTTTTCGAACATACTCTGTGAAGAATTCATCGACAGAACGTATTTTTCCCTCTTTTCCTTCCTAGGCGCGAGTCTCTATGTGGGCCTCCAACTAATATAATATGAGGAATCTCTATTAGGAGCTCTTCTTCTGTTTCTCACTCTCAACAACGTAAATATGGTGCTTTTTTCTTGTGCTCTAATGTTTTTTTCTCGTTCGCTAACTCCACTCTTCATATTCTAGTTTTCTTTTTGAATTGCCTTGCTAGCTTGCAGAACGAGACCATGATAACGTTGCAGAATTTCCCGTAATGTGATCGCAAATATCGAAGGCTGCCTAGACCAAACCTAGAAATTTGGACACGAAGGCACCCGGAGGAACAATATAGTATATAGGGTAGTGAGCAATCAAATACACATATATGCAAAAAAAAGAATTATCGTTAGGACAGTAGGAACAACTAACTCTAGAATGGAGAAACGTACATGGCAATCAATTTGCTAAGGGGAAGAAAAAGAAAACTCTTCTGAATCCTAACAAGGTATTACTATGTAATGATTCGCCAATGAAGTGCGATATTATCAAAAAATGTCATGGAAATCCATCGACGGGTAGAACTTCCTGAGGCCTAGATGGTCCGGTAAGCGGGAACCTTCCCGTCCACCCGCCGGGTAGGCCGGGAAGATACCTTTCGGTTTCATGAATACGAATTTTTTACCCGCGAAGTTTGTCCACCCGGCGGGTAGGCTAAAACCTTCCCGCCGACGTTCATGAATACCGCTACTGGCTAAACGGCTATCTAGGTAATCATTGAGGGTTTTACTCCTCTGATCGCCTTTTTCGTATTTGCTCCCATGTTGAATTATAAGTTGTGGACTGACTGGGCGTTTGGGAAGATATACTACATCTGGGTTTGGATTTTTGGGCTCTGACGAAGGCGACCACGTCGAAACATTAGCCGGAATAAAATACTGTGAAAACCTTGGTTTACTGTTCAAGTTATTCGAGAGCACTGTAATTAAATATTTCACTATGTGATTAAAATGCCAACAAATTTGAGGAACTCGAAGGGTTTGCGCTCCCTATCTAGATATTACTTTTACATCCTATAATTCACAGGAGCCTCAGGCTCACTATGGGTGGGAGAGCCTCTCTCCGCCACTATCCTTCATCGTCACTGCCTATAGTTCAGAGCACCGAGTAGAGCTAAGCCTTTGAACTCGTAAAGTGGCAGTACTGCGAACAAGTTCTGACCCAAATTTCAAGCGGGTTTTCCAGATGTATTTTTAATCGACAGCCTTTGAAACTATGCACGTGATTCGCTAACCCCCCATGTTTGCTGTTCGCTATTGTATATTTAATTATTGCTGTGCTAATGCAAGTTATTAGCAGAATCTCTTGTTCATACGTCTACACATGTTCTGCATTCTGTTACATAAACCAATCCTACCAATTGATGCAAAAACAGCCTTTGTCGCTATACAAACAACGAAAGGATGAACATTATTCTGTGTTGTGTCCGAGCACGTTCCTTTTATGCACTTATACATATCTTCTTCACTCAGATATTCACCACTAACAGCAGGCTGATGCTGCTATTCGAGTATTCGATGCTTGGCGTATATTTTGTAAGATTCAGCAGCTATAGTCCGTTTCAAAAACGATGATAGTCGAGTATTTGTGCCTATGATCCGCATTTTTCGCCTGCCTCTCCGAATAAGGCGCTATTTCTAGCATTCTCTCTTTCTTTAATATCTTCACAGCTATCCTTCTCGGTGAAACACACTATACGTACGTTCAAACCTCATTTTGATGACCACCGCTCACCGTTCGTCATTCTGATACGCTCCTCATTTTTGTCTCAAAATCCACCGAAAGCCGTAAGAATTTTCAGATGTGACAAAATTGAGCTTTGAGGCGACCAATCGCGAGCATCCA
Source organism: Ancylostoma caninum (assembly GCA_037903475.1). NCBI lineage: Eukaryota > Metazoa > Nematoda > Chromadorea > Rhabditida > Ancylostomatidae > Ancylostoma > Ancylostoma caninum. The sequence goes on along the minus strand of JBAJFG010000615.1, from coordinate 1,450,168 downwards.
AGCTCTTATTTACAGGCATCTATATAAAAATTATGTGCTAATTAAGACTTTTCTCAAACAGATATTTCCAATGGCTTACTCTGAGAAAAATTGAGCTTTGCATTGAAATTTTTTGTTACAACACAAGAAGATCGAAAAGAGAGACAACTCTTGGTTTAGATCTTCCAAGTGATCTGCTCAAATTTTAATTTGGCCAACTTCCAATGACTTTGACGGTTTGCTGCGGATTTTTGGTCGCATCATTCAGCAGATGTTCATGGCTATCTTCCACCTGTTTCAGGAAGGATATTCCATGTTAGATGCATAGATTACCACTGCCAAGATAAGGCAATTCTGGTTGTTGAACGAACACCAAGACACAATCGTTGATTTCTACTCAAACCTTGCCAAAGACATACTCAAAGCCGTTGGTGGGGTGCGCCACGCATTCGACTTCATCTGAGCATGCGTATAACATTTTCACACCTAACACATGTCCATGTCGGGCTCCCGAAATAATGACTCAAAAATTACGGATAGAGCTTCTCAACGAATACTGTGAAGACCGCTACTATGCCGAAGACCCAGATACCCAAGTGCTGTCGCTTCGCTACAGAGACGCCTCCTTTGCAATGAATATCAAAGGTAACCAGCAAAATACAAGTTATTATTCAAGAAGAAAAAAGGGAAAAAAACACAGCCCAACTTCTGTTTCGTTTTTCTCTACCCTTATATGTAAGCGAGAGAATGCATAGGTTTTCCCCAAGTACTCATAAGTATGTCATGGAAAGCTCTAAAGTAAAAAAAAACGGAGTAAAACAGAGGAATGAACTTACCACTCTATCGTGTTGATGTGTAAGATCCGGGATAGTCAGCAGAGAATAACAGATTAGGAAAAAAGTCAATATCTCATCCTTGGGCAATTAAACCTCGCTGCGATGCGAAGACATCATTTTTCACTCATTTTCCAACCGAAGGTTTGGCCCCTTTTACACTCTAGCGGAAACTGGATAGAGCAGGGATTCAAAAGGTGCTTTCTAAGCTAAGGAAGACCTATGTGATGGTGACCAAATTTAGAGAGTCCTTCAAAAGCATATGATATTTAACTGTGGAGAAAAACACTCTTATTTTCAGATCTATATTTTCAGATGAACATTGGAACTGACATCGAGCTAAGGGAAGCGCTCATTGCAGTGGGTGTCACAGAGATGTCTAGCGACAAGGCTGATCTGACGGGGATCTCAAAAGCTCCACCATTGAAGGTTTCAGATGCAGCCCACAAAGCTATCATAGAGGTCAGTCAGATTCGCTCTTCACAATAATGTTTCCTTTCTTTTCTCATATGTTAATTGGGAGAAGACATTGGTGGACTTCCACTTGGGAATTATTAGAAGAAGCACACGTATAGGACAAATAGAAAAAGGAAATAGTTGTACTAGAAGAATTTCTCTAGAAAATTCATATACTCGCTTTCAGCGCTATCGGAAAACTGGAAGTGACCATAACTCTGGTATTATGAGATCTGGCATCTTAACCAAACACATTTTGATTGCGTTTGCAGTGGGAACTGTGATGATGAGGATAAGTTGGGTCTGAAGCAAAGAGGACAGAGCGCAGAATAATAAAAGCAAAAATAATAGAGTAGAGACTTGTTTCCTTTTCATTGCTATCACTGTTCGGAAACTAACCTATGAGTATGGCCTTCCCGGGAACTCATCAGCAGTACGTGAACGCCATATACACTTGAAAATGTGAATGAAGAACTAACCTTTAATTCCTATCCTGTCTTCTCTCCTCCTTCGGTTCCTCACTGTCGGTGGCTGGCACCTGAAAAGTAACAGCTAGAAGTAGTAGATAAGCAGTGGGAATACAGCTGGAGAATACTAGAATGTAGTAGGATACATATAGGTCAGGAAGTTGCATTGTTCTCTATACGATGCAGGTTTATATGAAACGTGCAGGATACCACAAAATACGTATGAATTTGCCTGGAAACTTGGCTTGAACCTATACTACCGTCTTCGCCTCGAACCAATTGACATTGCCCAATTATGAGGAGGACTACCAGTGCCAAAACAAAGTGAAAACACGGATGTCTCTCTCATATGAAAAAAGACAGTCTTTTGAAGGGCGCGTTGAAACTAGAAATTAGGAAGGTACGGGACCATTGATGGTTACGAAATTACCAGTAGGGATAGAGGATCTCACACAAAAGTGACGTGAGCTAAGCTAGTACGAAAAGACGCCTGAGATGGCTAGTGTACATAATTCGCCAACTATTTGAGTTTGAAAATGAAATACTTACCTATTGTTCTGTTCGGTGCCAATTTTATTTATTTATTTATGTTATGCATAATGACAAGTCACAATGCAACCCTTCGCAAGGAAGTGTAATTGAGAAGAGAAAAAGTATAAAAGGCTCGAAAGGCTCGAAAAAGTGGTAAAATTTCGGATTTAAACTGCGGCACACGTGAGACTATCCACCGTATGTATCGATCCATACAACAAATACCCAGTTATAGCATAATAATATAGTATAATACCCAGTTTTACGAGAATCTTTTGTTTATGCGTCTTTTATGCTTCTTTTTGCGCTTCGCATTCCGTTGCTTAAACAACGATTTCCACCACTAAAATACAAAAATAGCCATGACTGCAATATAAGCAACGAAAAGAAAGGACATCAGCCTCCGTTAGTTCCATGCGCATTTCATTCATGCATTGGTGAACGTGTTTCATGTACGTACTTATAGTCAGATATCCTTATCCGAGCATTTGATGTAACATAGGATAAGAGTTTCCCGGACCACCAAATAAAGCGACATTCCTTATAAATTCAATTCACTTCGATGTTTCGAAAAGCGACCCCTGTTTGGCGCTTTGTTTGTGCAATCCAGCAACCACGGCCATATCTCAGTCTGCTTGATGATCACCTTTCCACGCTCGCCATACAATTTGTCTTCTGATTCTTGTTTTTTCAATTACATTCTTCTCTCAGAACACGCGAAGAACTCAGAATCCTTATTACTTGGACAAAATTAAATCTTGAAACTACTCTCGATCTTCTGACTTATGTAGAACCTGTGCATTAGTTAGAACTTCTTCAAACAGGCGAAGCCGATGTCATATCCTGACCATTTTCTGAGAAAATATTTACTAGAATACAAGAAGTATGAGCAGATGAACAACTCTTACATATTTATTCGGAACCAAGAGCTCTGGATCTTTCGAGTAGTTTTTCAAAACTGGATTTGGCTCAGGGTTATCAACCGAAAAAAATTGATGTCATCAGGAATCCTGTCATGATACCAATCTTCGAAGTCCGCTACTTTACCAGCTAAGCCATACGGATCGGCACCGTCGATGCCGACAGCCTCCGACAAAGAATGAAATGAAAATGTTATTCCACTCGCTATCTTATCTCGCTAACCCGTGAAATGTACCGCCAACGGATTCTCCCGTTTTTTGCATTACCATACAGAATCTTGACACCTTCCGCAAAATATGCTGCAATGCAAGGATTTATGCCGCAAAATGTATTGCCAAACACATTCTCTCGCCAAATGTATCGCCACAAACTTCAGAGTAGAGTGGCGAGCGTGCACTCTTTCTTGTGGTACCCGTCAGTTTCACTCATAGCCGTGTTTTCCAGCGGTCGTTTGCTAATCTCTCCACACTCGTGGACAGACAAACAGTGTTCCAAGATCTTTTTGGAATCTGAGCGACATTACGGATCTGTGCACTTGCCATGACAGCCCTTACAAGCGCTAACAGGTAAGGCTTGCTCAATACTAATCATGTGAAAGAAAACGGCGACATTCTCAGTTGCACAATCCTCATAGTGCTGCCCTAGGACGGTTTATAGCCCGGACCAAATCAGCAACAAAACTAAGGTGAAAACACCTTTGTGGATGTGCGTCTTCACTCTCCCAATGATTCTAGGATTTTGGTCACAGATTCGAAATGCATTCACTGAAGTTTTGTGTCCCTTATCGCCGTCTGTTTTTTCAATTTCTGTGATCACCATCACCCCTTTTGAAAAACGAGCTACAGTTTTTTGATCACGCTCTCCATGTTGTAATAAAAACTTGAACTTAGTAGATCTGCTATAGAACTTAATCTGAACTCTCTGAATCTGAACATAATACATCTGCTTGGCAATATACAACATAGTATTTCTCGCAAACGTAGCCTTTTTTATGTTCTTTCCTCTACTATGGGCACAACAAAAGCCTCCAGGGTAGAATTTCATGAAAAAGTCGATGACGTTTTTTTATCGTGAGTGCTGTCTTTAACTAACTCGAGAAAATGTGTGGCTGCACCTCCAGCAACCTAAAATTTTAATCACTCTCAGTAAAGATATGCAGTGGAATTAATGATGACCAATTTTCAGCGCATTTCTCAATGCGGAGACGGACTTCGGCTTGAATATGCTGCGGCAATCGCCCATCAGTGGGCCACTCATCGTTTCACCTATCTCGGTCATCTTCGCCCTGGCCATGGTTCAAGCAGGAGCGAAAGGAAAGACAAAGACACAAATCAACAAAGTTATCTCGAATGGTGAGGAATATGTACTGAAGATGACCGGCTTTAAAGGCAGTGTGTCACCTCGTTTTCGTGTTTGGGCTTGCAGCAGATTCTGAATCTTCTCGACACGCCGAGACAGACAGACAGACATACGTATACATAAGATGTTACAATACGGTCTATAAATTCGTTTTTTTAAATTCTTTGCGATGAGGTTTGGAATAGTTTGTCGAGCCAAGTTGACGCGTGAAGCCGTTGATCTTATCGATCTGCCACGTGAAGACGTGTTGACCAATGTTTCAGCAGTGGCGGGCAGCCAGCATTTTCGCGGACCGCTCCGCCAAGGGACCGCTCCGCCAAAGTGGAACTTCCGGACCCTATGAAAACGAGTTTTTCGTCACAATCATGTGCTCAGACGTACATCATTGGAATCAGCATGACGGGAAGGTCTAGACCATGTTGATATCTACAACCCACGAAGCAAGGTGACACACTGCGTTTAAGTAAGTTTAGATACCCCTGCACTTTCTATGAACCATCTTCACTTCAGTTTCACTCCACTGGATCACATTTACACAGAGAAGTCAAGTTCACATTTTCTTTCCCACATGTTCTCGACTTTTCCTCTCATTTCGTTCGTTCTAGTCATCAATAACTCCGATAACTGTGCAGCACGAACGCAGCACGAACGGAGCAATGCGTCGAGTGGAAACCCAATTCTTCGCAGTTGCTACCATCTTCCTCTCAACTGCTGCCATCTCACAGCATTTGCTGCCAAAGGGATGAAAACTTGAGCAGCAATCGAGCCGAGGATGATAGTAACTGGGGACAGTTGCTGCTAGAGTTTCTACTCGACGGAATACGCCGTTCGGGCCGCGTTCGTGCTGCACAGTTATTAGAGAATGCAAGAAACCCAGAAGGCAACTCTGCTCTCCGGCTTGTTATTGTATGGTCTGGATCTCAGAATCATTTCTTTCGCTTTCAGATTATGAAGGTTAATTTCTAGAATTCTACGGAAAAATTGGTGCCCAGCTCACAAGGGAATGAAGTAACCGGAGGCATTGTGTATACTGATGCAGCAAGATGTTTTGTACTATGTGACAGAGCCTCGCTTTTATAACCTCTCTGGTTGGGACACTATAACGCTCTCATTATGGTACCACGTCATGTGACGTAATGTTAGGTGTGATCAAAAAGACATTTTTGTCACCAACGATGGAGCCCCTCATGGTCGCGAAAAGTTTGCATATAGTTGAGAAAAGTTACTCGAAGCCTGTGGAGCAAGAGCTGGCTAGCCCTAACCGTTCCCTAGTTACAGGTGCTAGTTTACCAAAGTATAGAAAATTTCAAGGTTTGCTAAATGAAGCAAAAGTGATGGAAATTGCACTAAGCACACCATCACTATGGCATTTTCTACTACGGTAAGCACATCATCACTATAACATTTTATTGATATATGCGGCAAAAGCATGTGTTTTGCTTGTAGATCTCGGCACGTTGACTTCAAAAACTTATAAATGTTAGTGGATATCACTGCTCTGTTCTGCGTTATATCAAAAAGACGCAAAAGACGCACTTTTACGTTCAAAGTATTGTACATTTGACACGCTATCTCGGTCTCGTCTCTGATTACCAACATAGGAATGTGCACTTCCCTTGTGAGATCTGAATACGGGCAAACAAGAAATTTGCTCGGAAACTTCTCTACATGCTCCGAAAACTGCTTTGACAGCTTCTCCTAAGTTTTAATTGTTGTGGTCCAAAGGAATTGCCCAGTTTCTAAAGAGGTTTAGAACAAAAACACCTATGTTGAAGAGATGGAATAACAATGTGCCGATGAGGCAGTACTCGTCGTATGAAAAAGACAACATTCGCTTCCAGGAGCAACGGACGACGCAATCGTTGAGTTCTACTCAAACCTTGCCAAAGACATACTCAAAGCCACAAATGGTGTGCAGACGAGAATTGCCAACGCGTTCTTCCTGAAGTGAGTGCTTCCATGACCTTGGCTTATCGAAGCTATTCTGGACCCATCCAAAAGTTATACGGATCAAACTCCCGTTATCCATCGTTAAGTTCAGCAAAGGGTACACAATCGAGAAGCCGTATAAGGATACGATTACCCAGAAGTATTCAGCCAAGGTGGAAGCACTCGATTTTCGACAGCCACAACAGACAGCCAAGGTAATTCATAAAAAATATTGATCACTGTTTTGTAACCTATGTTTATAGAAAATTGACGCATTTGTGAGTGAGAAGACAGCCGGAAAAATAAAAAACTTCATAACAGAGAAAATGGTGAAGGGTTCGTTGTAAAATTTTACTACGGAGCTAACTATGTAGTTTATGATGATGTTAGTTTACAGGTGCTTTTTCGCTAATAGTAAACGCTGTCTACTTTACTGCTAAATGGGAATACGGATTCTCCAAGGAATCCACTTCCAATAAGACGTTTTATAGCGCAGAAAATGCAACGAAAGAGGTAGGAACCATTCTTTTCCTTGGATAAAAACCTTGTAATGTTAATGCACATAATGCATGTTCTAAATTGTCAAGCTCGCAAAGTAATAATTGAAAAAAACTACAGATAGAGTTCCTCAACGAATTCTATGCGGACCGCTACTATGCTGAAGACGCAGACATGCAAGTACTGTCGCTTCGCTACAACGACACTTCCTATGCTATGAATATCATTCTTCCCAAGGAAAGGTAATGACGAGACGGAAAAACATTACTTTTTGCTTAATCTTCTTTTTTTCTAAAGGTTTGGTCTGGATGAGCTTAGAAAGAAAATGAATGGAGCAGGCATTCAGAAAGTGCTTTCTCAGCTTCGTCGGACCTCTGTGACGGTGAGCAAATCTGGATAGTCCTTCAAAGCGCATGATATACTGGGGAGAAAAACACTCTCATTTCCAGATCTCTATCCCGAAGATGAAGATCGAAACTGAGTTCAAACTTAAAGAAGCGCTGATTGCGATGGGTATTACGGAAATGTTCAACGACTGGGCTGACCTGACGGGAATCGCGAAGAAGCCACCACTAAAGGTTTCACATGCAGCCCACAAGGCTATCATCGAGGTTAGTGTGTGTAGTTTCTCACAATGGAATTGTGAGGAAAGATTATAATTCATCTTCACTGCATGTTTTTCTTTCCTTACGCAAATGTTAGATGGTTGGGGGATACGACATTGATGAAAAGGATTTTTAGTTGATAATAACTAGAAGAAGCTCACGTAAACAACAAGTGAAACAAGAATTAGTGATTCTAGAAAACTGCAAAACATTTGCCCACCTATTCTCATCTCTGTCTGAAAACTTGGTGTAGCTATAGCTCCGATGACGTGGGGCGTATTTCAATCCACCTTCAGTTCCGACTGAGTCTGGAGGAAAGATTGAGGCGGGGAGGAACATTTACCTATGACCATGAGGAGAAATTGGGTTTGGAACGGAAAGAAAAGGTTACAGAAAGTCAAAAAGAGTCTTAGGAAAGTGTAAGGTAGCCGCTATACTCCTTGAGGAGTATAGCACCTTGCGTCGCCATCGCCGACGACGGTGGCCGCCAATGTTAGCGACCGCTCACAATCGATTTGCACCGAAGCTGCAGTCGCCAACATTGGCTTCAGCCGATCGCCAATGTTGGCGACCAATCGTTAGGCACCGACGTCGCAGTCGCGAGCGACGGCGACGCAGGGTGCTACAGTCCTTGAGGACTATAGCGGCAGTGTAAGCTCAAGCATTGTTGGCTCTTCAGGAAAGTACTCATGAATTTGCTTGAAAATTATCCTCTAACGGTTAGAGTCTAACCTGTGCTATTGCTATTTTGCACCGAAATATCAATTTATTGATTTTACATATTTTTCACGTTTCTACCATATAGGGCGATGAAGACATGTCTACTGGGCAGGGGTGTGCGGAATTTTACGTTTTCCGTTTTACGCTTTCCGTTTTCCGCCCATTTTTGGCCTTCCGTTTTACGTTTTACGTTTTACGGGTTTTCAGCCCGGAAAACGGAAAATCCCGGAAAATTATGGGTGGAGACGTGGTATTTGTTCCTGGGGTATTTCCCTATCCTGAAGAGGGTTCACGTGTTTCGATGCGCAATGTATATGAGTTAATAACAATGGCGCCAAAATTGACGTCCAACCGCCATTTACCGTCGCAATTTCGCTGATCCTCATCATTGTTCCAATTATGCCATACAAACATCATAGTTCCAAACATGCCCTGTTCTCCTCAAAATTCTCAAAAAAGGCAAGGTTCCACAGGAATGTGGGGTGAACTTATATAAAATTTCTATGAAACTGTGACGTGCCGTCGTAAGAGCATCAAGCACTCCTACGAAGCAACGCATGATGTAGGCTTTCTTTCTACTTGACAAATGCATAAGGCTACATCACAATTGTCACTGTTTTAGTCAGACGATGATCCCCAGCTCCACACTGGCGCCGCTGGCGCTTGATATTCTGCGCAATATTTGGGCTACTTGTGTTTCGCGTTCCCCACACGATGTTCTTCTCCTCCTTCCTCACTCGCTAACTCCTCCAATGGGATCCTGTGTGAATAACGTGATCCTCCCCAGATTGCAGATGTATTAACTACCGTAGTTACCTTTTGGTCTGAATTTTTGCAGAATAGGTCTGCTCTAAAGTAAAGCAAAGAAGTCGCACTTTTCACACTTTACAGTTTATCTTCTTAGTAAGTAAGTTCAGTGAGAAATATGCTCATTGATTATATAATTCTGATAATCTGATTATATAATTCTGATATCTCTCGTAATTAAGTGACGGATAGATACTCCTCGATCTCCCAAAATTCTAGGCGTTTGAAGTAAGTACCATCAGTAGACTTGAAGTTACCTAATTACTTAAAAGAGTAACCACTTGTGCGCATCAAAAAGATACCTAGGAAATCCAATGTTGAGGAAGACATTTGATCACAAACCTATGATTGGGCAAAATTTTCCGTTTTCCGTTTTACGCTTTCCGTTTTCCGCCCATTTTTGGCCTTCCGTTTTCCGTTTTACGTTTTACGGGATTTGAAATTTTACTTCCGCACATCACTGCTACTGGGGTTCTTCAATACAATGTGACAGCAATTCTGCGCGGAACATCGATTTATTGATTCTATCGATTCTTCCCATTTTCGCTTAGTGACGAGCAAGGGCATGTCCACTGTGGTCCTCCAGTGCGTTCGCATGGATTATCGATTTTTCGATTTTATTAATTCTTTGCTTTCTCTTTGCCCAGAAATAGGTTGGGACATGGCTGCTGGGGCTCCTCAATACGTCGGACACGACAATTATATCCTTTTTGAACGAAATATCGGTTTCATTGATTTTCGCGATTTTCTGCCACGGGCCGGTGAGCACATGTCGATTGGGATTTTCCCATACGCTGAACACGAATACGACAATTATTTTCACGGATATGTCGACGCAGTAATTTCTTCTGATCTGTTCCCTTTCTGGGTAGGGACGAGATAAGAGTGGTGTGCTTCCTGGATCAATCGAAAACGCTAAACATCTATGTGGGTAGGTGGCTATAGTTTTCCATGAACTTGCTATCGAAATAACTTCACTGACTTTTCGCTTACGCGTTGGTGAAAAAAAAAGGTTATTTGAGCCTCGCCAACATGTTCATCACTGAAGTTATGGGCATTGGCGATGAATTTATCGGCAGTAGTAATCGTCCCATCGGTTTGAGATAGCCGGGGTAGTAAAACGCCTATGCGGAGAAAGGTATGCCGCCTATTACTCAATAATGGCGAAAGCAGGTACATGTCGGAACTATGTGACATGCATGGGGAAGAATAGTCCTCTAAAAAGGTAAGCCGCACTTTTGCTCGACAGATGCACAGTAAACTCTGAATTAGTCTTGGTTCGCGCACCTGCTTCACCACCTGTCTGAACAGTCTAGAACAGCAAACGCATAAAATATAGGTACATCGAGAAGTTTCTATCCTTCACCTAATTACGAGAGATTATTAAAATTATATAATCAATAAGCATATTTTTACTGGATGTCTAAGTAGACGAGAAGCTGCAAAGGGTGAAAAGTGGGAATTCTTTGCTTTATTTTGGAGCACATCTATTCTGCAAAATTCATACAAAAAGGTAACTACAGTAGCAGACGCGTTTGGAATCTGACGAGGACCACGTTATTCACAAAGGATATCGTTGGAGGGAGTTAGCAATGGAGAAAGGAGGAGAAGAAGACTGTGTGGCAAATGTGAAACACAAGCAGTCCAAACATTGCGCAAAACATCAGACGCCAGCGGCGGCACTGTGGGGATGGGGGAACATCGACTGATTAAAACAGCGACAAGTACGATGTGGCCTTATGCCTTCGTTATGTTCCAAGAAGGCCTACATCATGCGTTGCTTCGCAAGAATGCTTGATGCTCTTACTACGGCTTGTCGGCTTGTCACAGTTCCATGGAAATTTTATGTCAATTCATACCACATTTCTATGCAAACTTTTTCTTGAGAATTTTGAGGAGAGCAGGACACTTGTATGGCATGTTTGGAACAATGATGAATGTCAAAAAAGTCAAACAAAACGGTTCGAATTTCGTAAATGGCGTTTGAACGCCAAATTTGGTGCCATTGTTGTGAATTCATGTATGTACATACATTGCGCATCGAAACACGTGGACCCTCTTCAGGATAGAGAAATACGCCGGAAACAGCCGTGAAACGGAAAACGGAAAATGCCGCAGACTCCTGAATGTGACCCTCCAAGTCGACAAAAATGAACATCTCTGCTAACGACTACTGCTCGCCTTCAATCGTGGAACAAATGTAGCCCAATAGGTTAAGGATATCAATGACGTTTGGAGAGTAACCTTTATTGCTGAAAGGACAGCATAGGGATGGTAAACCCTTTTCAAACTGGGCAAATTTGGCTTTGAAGTTGCTTCTCGTTCTCACAGTTTGTAGGACATAAAGGCGATTATCTGCTAAAGTTGCTTCAGATGTAAGAAATAATCACTATTGATGCTAAGTCTCAAAAATGTGTAGGTTTAGCTAACGCATTCCGTGCAAAACGCCAACAATGCTAGACATGAGGTGATCGTCCACATTGGATATGATCGGTTTGTCCACTCAAATTTCACCAAAATGACTAGCAAGAAAACAGGACTGTATGGGATTTTCACTATTACCGAATTTACGGGTCTAGCGCAGTCATATGCAGCTTATTTTGCTCAGTTCCTTAATCATTTCATAAACTTTATTCAAGAGTTATGGTTGCGGGCTACAAATTGAGTCGCCTCAAACAAAGCAATTTTTCGTAGACATGGAGCTGAAAAGCTGCCCTATCTCTGGCAGCGTTAGCAGAAGAGGTTAGGGCGCTGTGCAACCCACCTAGTGTGGTTCCCAATATTCTTGGAAAATAGTGGTTTCTATGCTCATGAAAAACCGCACGAACTTGTTCCCCAACCTAACACATACATCGGGAAAGGTCCCAAATCAATTTTACAATTTTGGTTAAGTATTCTAACGCTCTTTACAATAAGCTCTTTACAGTTCGAGAGCCAACAATTTTAGCAATCCTAAGAATTTGCGTATTCTGACATACATTATAAGAACTGACGCCAAAGCTCACCGTTAAAAAAAAGGAAATATTTGAAATTATTCCTTAGTACTGATTCTCGGAGGAAAAGCGATAGATTCAAAATTCCACTGGCTCTCCTAAAGGGGCAAAAAATCCATGCAGAGTTATTCCGTCTGTTCAAAAATGCGACGATGACAGCTTGAAGCAAGTGATTTTTACAGGTTGATGAGGAGTCAACTACCGCGGCGGCTGCCGCAGTCATGGTCATGGGCTTCCCTGTAATTTATTCACCACCACCACCACCACCCAAGAATTTTGTCGCAGACCATCCATTCATGTTCGTCCTGGCGAAGAACAGCAATCCTCTCTTCATGGGACACTTTGCGTGATAAACTACTCATTTTTCAACTGGCTCAGTGATCATAGGTGAACATCTAATATCCTCAATACTCGTTTTAAGTTGTTTTCCACTGCATGGAATGTGACCAGACATGTGCGGAAGTAAAAGTTTTAATCCCGTAAAATGGAAAGCGAAAGGCCAAAAATGGGCGGAAAACAGAAAGCGTAAAACCGAAAAAGCGAAAACGGAAAACTCTGCTCAAGCATAGGTTAGCGATCAAGAGTCATCTTCAACCTTGGATTTATTAGGTATCCTCTCACTGAGCAAAAATGATGACTCTTTCAAGTAATTAAGTGATTTGAAGTTTACTGATGGTCTACTGATGTGAATCGCATGCAGTCCAAACATTGCGCAAAACATCAGGCGCCAGCGGCGGCACTGTGAAGCTGGGGGATCATCGTCCGATTAAAACAGCAACAAGTACGATGTGGCCCTATGCCTTCGTTATGTTCCAAGAAGGCCTACATCATGCTTGCTTCGCAAGAATGCTTGATGCTCTTACTACGGCTTGTCGGCTTGTCACAGTTCCATGGACATTTTATGTCAATTCATCCCACATTTCTATGGAAACTTCTTAATGAGCAAAAGTGATGACTCTTTCAAGTAACTAGGTGACTTCAAGTCTATTGATGGTGCTTCTGCTTCAAACGCATAAAATATAGATACATCAAGAAGTGTTTATCCTTCACCTATGCAGTTACGAGAGATTATATACGAGAGATACAATTATATAATCAATAAGCATACTTTCTACTGAATGTTTAAGTAGACGAGAAGCTTCAAAGGGTGAAAAGTGGAAATTCTTTGCTTTGCTTTGGAGTACATCTATCCTACATTCAAATTATTCTTTAGTACTGATTCTCGGAGGATAAGCAATATATTCAAAATTCCACAGGGTTCGGCTTCCCTAAGAGGGCGAAAAATCCATATAGAGTTATTCTATCTGTTCAAAAATGTGACGATGAGAGCTTGAAGCAAGTGATTTTTACAGGTTGATGAGGAGTCAACTACTGCGGCGGCTGTCATACACATGCTCGCCATGCCTGTATATGTACCACCACCACCACCACCACCACCCAAAAGATTTGTCGCAGACCATCCATTCATTTTCGTCCTGGCGAAGAACAGCAATCCTCTCTTCATGGGACACTTTGCGTGATAAACTAATTATTTTTCAACTGGCTCAGTGATCATAGGTGATTATCTAATATTTTTATCCGCAAGAATTATTATAAAAGCAAGGGGTGCTCTTCAGATTCGGTAATTCATTGAGATCAATACAACCGTCTACGTAGCAAATGTTTATGTTGTCGACCGGTTCATAAATTCCGTAAGAACTGTCAGCAACATTTTTAGCAACATATTCCGCTGAAGATTACCAGTTGTGGAAAATTGCAAGGAAAAGCTAGGTAGATGTGTAAACATAAATGAGCACATTTTGAGAAGAAAGGAGGATTAGGAAACCGAACTAGCGCACGCACATTTCATTTGAAAACTAAATATAGGAAGCTTCGAGCCCGATGGCGGCTCGAGATGAGAAGGAAAGGGAGTGAATGAGATGAAAAAGGAACCTACCCAACCTTTAGAAGCTTTCATGCAGAATACAGGTGCTGTAAAGAATCTCCCTTTGTTACATGCTTTCAAAACAGAAGATTAAGTAAGCATACCACATATTCTTGAAAACATGTCGACGCTGGACCCACTGATTCTGCAAAATGCTCAAATCCACTTATTTGCCACAGGCTCAAAGGCACCGACCCACCTCAGAATCGTTTTTGAAATTTTCGCATGAAATGGATCTCTGGTGATCACAGTGCTATATGTGATCCGTAAAAAAAGTAGCGAAAAAACCCGTTTCCATGACCTACGTAATTATTGAGAACCTGTGGGCGGAGTCAATGTGGAATTACAGGGTTTCCACCCTATGTATTACTTTTCTAGTCACGCATGGAGCGCAGTTCCTATTATGATAGGGACTGGATGAGGAACTCTAACGAGAACTACGAATTTCCATAATAGGTACGCTCCAGGAAGTGAGTTATTCGGACAGCATCTTGGTCCCGCCCCTCGGCTCCACCCGCAGGCTCCTCAAGAATTAAGGCTAGAAAACGGGTTTTTCCGGCAGCCTTGCACGGAATCACATATACCATTGCGATCAACAGCTTCTGGAAATTCTTTTCACGCTAAAATCTCAACAATGTTCCTGAGGTAGGATGGTGCCTTTAAGGGACGCTCTCCATGAATTAAAATTACTGGACGCAACCTGACGTGTGGAATAAAAATGAGCCAGATTGCCTGGCACTGACATTTGATGTAGCATAAGAGTTTTTTTAGATCAACAAGTAAACTGACATTCCTTTTAGATTCAATTCAATTCGATGGTCTTCAAAAGCGGCCCTGTGCCTGGTACTTATTTCGTATAGTTCACCAACTACGCCCAAACCTCATTCTACTTGATGATCATCTTTTAACGTTCGCCATACAATTTCTCTCCTGAGTCTTGCCTCAGAGAACGTCGGAAAAGTCAAATTTTTCAAGAGTTGGAAAGAATTAAGACTTGAGACAACTTATCAGAAGATAACCCAATACAAGTTTTTTATTTGTATTGTAAACTAATTTCAAAAATTTGTTGACCCATTCTCGGGGGGGGGGGGGGAGCCTGCGTCCGCCACTGCCTTATACATATATATATGTATATATAATAAATAATCGAGGTTATTCTGTAATATATAATAATTTAAATATTCCAGATAGAATTTCTGAATGAATACAGTGAGTTCTGCTACTATGCCGAAGACCAAGATATGCAAGTTTTGTCGCTTCGCTACAAGGATACCTCTTATGCGTTCAACATCATACTTCCAAAGAAAAGGTAGTGACGAAATGATCATGTGTAATTATCACTCATTTCCTTTTTTTTTTTTGAAGGTTTGGCCTCGATGCACTCAGGAAGAAACTAAATGGAGAAGGCATTCAAAAGGTGCTTTCTGAGCTCGAGCTGACCTATATGACAGTGAGTAAATCCGGACAAATCCTCAGCTTCATATTTTTATTCATTCTATTTTTTTTTGATAGAAAACGCTCATTTCCAGATCTATCCTGAAAATGATGGTCGAAACTGACTTCAAGCTGAAGGAAGCGCTGATTGCGATGGGTGTTACAGAAATGTTCAGCGACTACGCTGATCTGACAGGGATCTCAAAGGCTCCATCACTGAAGGTTTCAGATGCAGTCCACGAAGCTATCATAGAGGTCAGTCAGATTCGCTCTTCACAATAATGTTTCCTTTCTTTTCTCATATGTTAAGTGGGAGAAGACATTGGTGGACTTTCACTTGGGAATTATTAGAAGAAGCACACGTATAGAACAAATAGAAAAAAGAAATAGTTGTACTAAAAGAATTTTTCTAGAAAATTCATCCACTTGCTTTCAGCGCTATCGGAAAACTGGAAGTGACCATAACTCTGGTAGGGTGAGATCTGGCATCTCAACCAAACACATTTTGATTGCGTTTGCAGTGGGAACTGTGATGATGCGGATAAGTTGGGTCTGAAGCGAAGAGGACAGAGCGCCGAATAATAAAAGCAAAAAAATAGGGTAGACTTGTTTCCCTTTCGTTGCTATCACTGTTCGGAAACTAACCTACGAGTATGGCCTTCCCGGGAACTCATCAGCAGTACTTGAACGCCATATACACCTGAAAATGTGAATGAAGAACTAACCTTTAATTCCTATCCTGTCTTCTCTCCTCCTTTGATTGGTCACTGTCGGTGGCTGGCACCTGAATAGTAATAGCTAGAAGTAGTAGATAAGCAGTGGGAATACAGCCGGAGAACACTAGAATGTAGTAGGATACAGATGAGTCACGAAGTAGCATTGTTCTCTATACGATGCAGGTTTATATGAAACGTGCAGGATACCACAAAATACATATGAATTTGCCTGGAAACTTGGCTTGAACCTATACTACCGTCTTCGCCTCGAACCAATTGACATTGCCCAATCATGAGGAGGACTACCAATGCCAAAACAAAGTGAAAACACGGATGTCTCGCTCATATGAAGAAAGACAGTCTTTTGAAGGGCGCGTTGAAACTAGAAATTAGGAAGGTACGGGACCACTGATGGTTAAGAAATTACCAGTAGGGATAGAGGATCTCACACAAAAGTGACGTGAGCTAAGAAAGTAAGAAAAGACGCCTAAGATGGCTAGTGTACATAATTCGCCAACTATTCGATTTTGAAAATAAAATACTTACCTATTGTTCTGTTCGGTGCCAATTTTATTTATTATATTTATTTATGTTATGAATAATGACAAGTCACAATGCAGCCCTTCGCAAGGAAGGGTATTTGAGAAGAAAAAAAGTATAAAAAGGCCATAGAAGGCTCGAAAAAGTGGTAAAATTACGGATTTAAACTGCGGCACACGTGAGACTATCCACCGTATGTATTGATCCATACTATATAATACCCAGTTATAGCATAATAATATAGTATAACACCCAGTTTTACGAAAATCTTTTGTTTATGCGTCTTTTATGCTTCTTTTTGCGCTTCGCATTCCGTTGCTTAAACAACGATTTCCACCACTAAAATACAAAAATAGCCATGACTCCAATATAAGCAACGAAAGGATAGGACATCAGCCTCCGTTAGTTCCATGCGCATTTCATTCATGCATTGGTGGACGTGTTTCATGTACGTACTTATGGTCAGATATCCTTATCCGATCATTTGATGTAACATAGGATAAGAGTTTCCTGGACCACCGAATAAAGAGACATTCCTTATAAATTCAATTCACTTCGATGTTTTGAAAAGCGACCCTCAGTTTGGCGCTTTGTTTGTGCAATTCAGCAACCACGGCTAAGTCTCAGTCTGCTTGATGATCACCTTTCCACGCTCGCCATACAATTTGTCTTCTGATTCTTGTTTTTTCAATTACATTCTTCTCTCAGAACACGCGAAGAACTCAGGATCCTTATTACTTGGACAAAATTAAATCTTGAAACTACTCTCGATCTTCTGAATTATGTAGAACCTGTGCATTAGTTAGAACTTCTTCAAACAGGCGAAGCCGATGTCATATCCTGAGCATTTTCTGAGAAAATATTTACTAGAATACAAGATGTATGAGCAGATGCACAACTCTTACATATTTATTTGGAATCAAGAGCTCTGGATCGTTCGAGTAGTTTTTCAAAATTGGATTTGGCCCATTTCGAATGATCTGACGTTTTCCAACGAATTTTGGCACAATGGTAGAGGTGGAAGGTTGTGCACTCTCTGGTGAGGAGATTTCAATTCAGCAAAACCTGAAAAGCCACACCCCCAAGGAATGGAAGACAGACATTGCTGCACGAGGAAGAACTGCTGCATTCCGACTGCTGTGAAAACAAACCCCATGTTTCGGCCACGTTCAGAGGGCTAACTGTTGCTCATTAACTGTGGTGTCGTTCAACCTGCGTTCTACCCCTCATACTCTACATTCTCCCGCTACCTGCCACGTGGCGCCGCCCCGCCCCCTGGGCTGGTAGTGAACCCCCGATTTCGTGAACTCTTAGCTGCCAACATGTGGTGACAGTGTCGCTCGCATTTGTCGCAAGATGTTCATGAAATTCCCATGATTAAGAAGGAGCTCTCGCTGATGTCGCAACATAGTTGGCAACTAAATTCAATGACTACATCGCGACAGTGCTTGGTAGCCATGTTCGTGGCCCCTTGGTCATGAGGCGCAGACAGCAAAAGTTGGGGAAATAGTGTGGAAGTGAACGAGGTGCGATGTCACGAACTCGAGCGGAGTTCGTGAACGTCCGGATCGTTGACAAGAGAACGGTCAGACATCGGCACAGGTCATTCTCAGATCAAGATCAAAACAAAGCTCCTGTGAACAGCACAGATGTATGAAGCTCTCAAACCTTCGTCCGTATCGCTTGCTTTATCCAACCGTAAGCTCGATACTCAGTTTGATAAGAAGACACAAGGTGGGGAAATTTTCAGATATTTTACATTCGTTTTAGAGATTTTAGAGAATCATCGAGTACCTCGTACATAGCGCTCATAGCAAGCTTTTCTCATTGTAGAAGGAAATGTGAAATAGTTGTTAATGGATCCGGACAAGGAATCCGCAAAGAAGGTAATCTTTATGGATTTTCTGAAAGGGGACTCTTTTTCAGGTTTCGGCGCATAGGATAACTAAATAGGGAGCGGTTACGTTGCGAAAAGGTGTGGAATATCACAAAAACAGCATGGACCATGCAGATTTAAAACTTCACATTCAACTGACGTATGGGGCCTGTTCATTCCTGCTTGAATCGCTTTCTGGCACGGACTTCGAACTAGAATTTTAAAGTACTGTGGAGAGATTAAAACAGCTTCTGCGAAGTGTAGAGTTCTTAGGAGTTACTCAAAATTTGAAGTGGAGGAAGAAATGTATGTGAATGTTTAATTTGATTAGGGGGTATGTAGTCACTTATTCCGCAAAACAAGTTCTCAAAGACTGGATGCACGTCTTGCTATGGTTTTGCAGAAGGCTGGAAATTTTAGGAAGCGAACCACAAAAGTGTCGCGCTTTTGAGGCAAACGCACTAATCGCTGGGCCATGTGCGAACGTTCTCTGCAGAGAGAGTTCAGTAGAGATACATTGGTTGGTGAAACACACATTGATGTCGCGAAATTCTCGCGACGTGTTCACAGATGTCGCGAACCTGGTGCCAACGTGTTTGCATCTTTGTTGTCGCGACATGGGGGTTTACTAACGGCCCTGGAAGGTGTATGTAAGGCGGTGGTTGAGTGTCAGAGCTCATCGTGTTTCCGCCTCGGCGGAGACAAAACGAGCCCTGCGGGACTCGTCAGGCCGGCTGAGGCTCGGGCAAAACCATGGCTTAGTGCAACAATCGGTCAGAGGAGATGCGTACGGTGCGGACTCGTGCGGCTGTGGCGCGGATGTGGAATTCCGCCGCGAGACCGCTGCGTCCACCAAACGTACTCAGATAACAAGGCAAACGCAGCAAAGAACGCACCACACCCCCAAGAAATGGGAGGCAGACATTGGTGCAAGATGAAGAACTGCTGCATTCTGACTGCTAAGAGCAGCAACCCCGTGTTTCGGCTCATAAGTCGCTGGTTGAGCATCAACGTTTAGTCGTCCTTCGGCGTAGGCAAGGAGAGCCCAGCGAGACTCGTCAGGCCGGCTGAGGCCGGGTAATACCGTGGCCCAGTGCGACACTTGGTCAGGAGAGGTGCTTGCGGTGCGGACACGCGCGGGTGCGGAGCTGATCTGGGAGACCGCCGCGGAAAGCGCATAGGGGGTCGGAAACACTTTGGATGAGCTTGGGTAAGCATCCACTTACCCAAGTTTACATTAGGAACACAGCCCTGCGCTCAAATTGATCTGCGATCCTAGGTTTGAAACATCCAAAACCAGTTCATCGCCCTCGAAACAGCCTTTTCGTGGCGAACGCTGCTCGTGGGGCGACAAAATAAGCTTTCACCTCGCGATGCAACTGCTGTTCAAACGTTTTCGGCCTGCGTTCGTCGTCCCGGAATCTCTGAGTAGCGGGATATTTTTGTACGCCTTCGGGAATATTTTTGAAAAAGCTTCGGTAAAGAGTTATCAACCGAAAAAATGGATGTCATCAGGAATTGTGTCATGGTACCAATCTTCGTAATCCGCTACTTTACCAGCTAAGCCATTCGGATCGGCACCGTCGATGCCTGCGACGAAGAATGAAATGAAAGTGTTATCCCACACTATCGCTATCTTCTCTTGCTTGCCTGTCAAATGTATCGCCAACAGATTCTCCCACCTTTTGCATTATCAAACAGAATCTTGACACATTCTTCCGGAAAATGTGTTGCAATGCAAAAATTCATACCGCAAATTGTATTGCCAAACACATTCTCTCGCCAAATGTATCGGCACCAAACTTCAGAGTAGAGGCGCGAACATGCACTCTTTCTTGTGGTACCCGTCTGTTTCACTCATAGCCACGCTTTCCAGCGGTCGCTTGCTGATCTCTCCACACTCGTGGTCTGACAAACAGTGTTCCAAGATCTTCTTGGAATCTGAGCGACCTTACGGATCTGTGCACTTGCCATGACAGCCCTTACAAGCGCTAACAGGTAAGGCTTGCTCAATACTATTCATGTGAAAGAAAACGGCGACATTCTCCGTTCTCACTGTGGTTGAAAAATGAAATTCCACCGCTAGTCCACTGCAATCCAAGTTTTCCCATGGTGTGACTTCTATTCAGTCATTACAAAATTGTTAGTTGCACAATCCTCATAGTGCTGCCCTAGGACGGTTTATAGCCCGGACCAAATCAGCAACAAAACTAAGGTGAAAACACCTTCGTGGATGTGCGTCTTCACTCTCCCAATGATTCTAGGATTTTGGTCACAGATTCGAAATGCATTCACTGAAGTCTTATCGCCGGCTGTTTTTTCAATTTCTGTGGTCACCATCACCCCTTTTGAAAAACGAGCTACAGTTTTTTGATTACGCTCTCCATGTCGTACAAAAAACTTGAACTTAGTACATCTGCTATAGAACTTAATCTGAACTAGCTGAATCTGAACATAATACATCTGCTTGGCAATATACAACATAGTATTTCTCGCAAACGTAGTTTTTTTTAAATGTTCTTTCCTCTACTATGGGCATAACAAAAGCCTCCAGAGTAGAATTTCATGAAAAAGTCGACGACGTTTTTTTATCGTGAGTGCTGTCTTTAACTAACTCGAGAAAATGTGTGGCTGCACCTCCACCAACCTAAAAATTTAATCATACTTAGTAAAGATGTGCAGTGGAATTAATGATGACCAATTTTCAGCGCATTTCTCAATGCGGAGACGGACTTCGGCTTGAATATGCTGCGGCAATCGCCCATCAGTGGGCCACTCATCGTTTCACCTATCTCGGTCATCTTCGCCCTGGCCATGGTTCAAGCAGGAGCGAAAGGAAAGACAAAGACACAAATCAACAAAGTTATCTCGAATGGTGAGGAATATGTACTGAAGATGACCGGCTTTAAAGGCAGTGTGTCACCTCGTTTTCGTGTTTGGGCTTGCAGCAGATTCTGAATCTTCTCGACACGCCGAGACAGACAGACAGACATACGTATACATAAGATGTTACAATACGGTCTATAAATTCGTTTTTTTTAAATTCTTTGCGATGAGGTTTGGAACAGTTTGTCGAGCCAAGTTGACGCGCGAAGCCGTTGATCTTATCGATCTGCCACGTGAAGACGTGTTGACCAATGTTTGAGCAGTGGCGGGCAGCCAGCATTTTCGCGGACCGCTCCGCCAAGGAACCGCTCCGCCAAAGTGGTCCGTGAACATCCGAACCCTACGAAAACGAGTTTTTCGTCACAATCATGTGCTCAGACGTACATCATTGGAATCAGCATGACGAGAAGGTCTAGACCATATTGATATCTACAACCCACGAAGCAAGGTGACACACTGCGTTTAAGTAAGTTTAGATACCCCTGCACTTTCTATGAACCATCTTCACTTCAGTTTCACTCCACTGGACCACCTTTAGACGGAGAAGTCAAGTTCACATTTTCTTTCCCACATTTTCTCGACGTTTCCTCTCATTTTGTTCGTTCTAGTCATCAATAACTCCGGTAACTGTGCAGCACGAACGCAGCACGAACGGCGCAATGCGTCGATTGGAAACCCAATTCTTCGCAGCTGCTACCACCTTCCCCTCAATTGCTGCCATCTCTAAGCATTTGCTGCCAAAGGGATGAAAACTTGATCAGCAATCGAGCCGAGAATGATAGTAACTGGGGACAGTCGCTGCTAGGGTTTCTATTCGACGGATTACGCCGTTCGGGACGCGTTCGTGCCGCACAGTTATCAGAGAATGCAAGAAACCCAGAAGCCAACTCTGCTCTCCGGCTTGTTATTGTATGGTCTGGATCTCAGAATCATTTCTTTTGCTTTCAGATTATGAGGGTTTATTTCAAGGATTCTACGGAAAAATTGGTGCACGGATCACAAGGGAAGTACACGAACTAACCGGAGGCATTGTGTATAGTGATGCAGCAAGACGTTTTGTACTATGTGACAAAGCCTCGTTTTTATAACCTCTCTGGTTGGGACACTATAATGCTCTCATTATGGTACCACGTCATGTGACGTAATGTAAGGTGTGATCAAAAAGACATTTTTGCCACCAACGATGGAGCCCGTCATGGTCGCGAAAAGTTTGCATATAGTTGAGCAAAGTTACTCGAAGCCTGTGGAGCAAGAGCTGGCTAGCCCTAACCGTTCTCTAGTTACAGGCGCTAGTTCAGCAAAGTATCGAAAATTTCAAAGTTTGCTAAATGAAGCAAAAGTGATGGAAATTGCGGTAAGCACACCATCACTATAGCATTTTATTGATATATGCGGCAAAAGCTTGTGTTTTGCTTGTAGATCTCGGCACGTTGACTTCAAAAACTTATACATGTTAGTGGAAATCACTACTCTGTTCTGCGTTATATCGAAAAGACGCAAAAGACGCACCTTTGCTTTCAAAGTATTGTACATTCGACACGCTATCTCGGCCTCGTCTCTGATTACCAACATTGGAATATGCACTTCCCTTGTGAGATCTGAATACGGGCAAACAAGAAATTAGCTTGGAAACTTCTCTACATGCTCCGAAAACTGCTTTGACAGCTTCTCCTAAGTTTTAATTGTTGTGGTCCAAAGGAAATGCCCAGTTTCTAAAGAGGTTTAGAACAAAAAAAAAATCTGTGTTGAAGAGATGGAATAACAATGTGCTGATGAGGCAGTACTCGTCGTATGAAGAAGACCACATTCGCTTCCAGGAGCAACGGACGACGCAATCGTTGAGTTCTACTCAAACCTTGCCAAAGACATACTCAAAGCCACAAATGGTGTGCAGACGAGAATTGCCAACGCGTTCTTCCTGGAGTGAGTGCTTCCATGACCTTGGCTTATCGAAGCTATTCTGGACCCATCCAAAAGTTATACGGATCAAACTCCCGTTATCCATCGTTAAGTTCAGCAAAGAGTACACAATCGAGAAGCCGTATGAGGATACGATTATCCAAAAGTATTCAGCCAAGGTGGAAGCACTCGATTTTCGACAGCCACAACAGACAGCCAAGGTAATTCATAAAAAATA
Organism: Ancylostoma caninum; assembly: GCA_037903475.1. Taxonomy (NCBI): domain Eukaryota; kingdom Metazoa; phylum Nematoda; class Chromadorea; order Rhabditida; family Ancylostomatidae; genus Ancylostoma; species Ancylostoma caninum. The sequence continues at coordinate 1,426,557 of JBAJFG010000615.1, read as the reverse complement.
TTGATCACTGTTTTGTAACCTATGTTTATAGAAAATTGACGCATTTGTGAGTGAGAAGACAGCCGGAAAAATAAATAACTTCATAACAGAGAAAATGGTGAAGGGTTCGTTGTTAAATTTTACTACGGAGCTAACTATGTAGTTTATGATGATGTTAGTTTACAGGTGCTTTTTCGCTAATAGTAAACGCTGTCTACTTTACTGCTAAATGGGAATACGGATTCTCCAAGGAATCCACTTCCAATAAGACGTTTTATAGCGCAGAAAATGCAACGAAAGAGGTAGGAACCATTCTTTTCCTTGGATAAAAACCTTGTAATGTTAATGCACATAATGCATGTTCTAAATTGTCAAGCTCGCAAAGTAATGATTGAAAAAAAAACTACAGATAGGGTTCCTCTACCAATCCTATGCGGACCGCTACTATGCCGAAGACGCAGACATGTAAGTACTGTCGCTTCGCTACAAGGACACTTCCTATGCTATGAATATCATTCTTCCCAAGAAAAGGTAATGACGAGACGGAAAAACATTACTTTTTGCTCAATCTTCTTTTTTTTCTAAAGGTTTGGTCTGGATGAGCTTAGAAAGAAAATGAATGGAGCAGGCATTCAGAAAGTGCTTTCTCAGCTTCGGCGGACATTTGTGACGGTGAGCAAATCTGGATAGTCCTTCAAAGCGCATGATATTCTACTAGGGAGAAAAACATTTCCAGATCTCTATCCCGAAGATGAAGATCGAAACTGACTTCAAACTCAAGGAAGCGCTGATTGCGATGGGTATTACGGAAATGTTCAACGACTGGGCTGACCTGACGGGAATCGCGAAGGAGCCACCACTAAAAGTTTCAGATGCAGCCCACAAGGCTATCATCGAGGTTAGTGTGTGTACTTTCTCACTATGGAATTGTGAGGAAAGATTATAATTCATCTTCAGTGCATGCTTTTCTTTCCTTTCGCAAATGTTAGATGGTTGGGGGATAGGACATTGATGAAATGGATTTTTAGTTGATAATAACTAGAAGAAGCTCACGTAAACAACAAGTGAAACAAGAATTAGTGATTCTAGAATACTGCAAAACATTTGTCCACCTATTCTCATCTCTATCTGAGAACTGGGTGTAGCTATAGCTCCGATGACGTGGGGCGTATTTCAATCCACCTTCAGTTCCGACTGAGTCTAGAGGAAAGGTTGAGGAGAGGAGGAACATTTACCTATGACCATGAGGAGAAAATGGGTTTGGAACGGAAAGAAAAGTTTACAGAAAGTCAAAAAGAGTTTTAGGAAAGTGTAAGGTGGCCGCTATACTCCTCGAGGAGTATAGCACCTTGCGTCGACATCGCCGACGACGGTGGCCGCCAATGTTAGCGACCGCTCACAATCGATTTGCACCGAAGCTGCAGTCGCTGACTTTTCGCTTACGCGTTGGTGAAAAAAAGGTTATTTGAGCCTCACCAACATGTTCATCACTAAAGTCATGGGCATTCGCGATGAATTTATCGGCAGTAGCAATCGTCTCATCGATTTGAGATAGCCGGGCTAGTAAAACGCCTAAGCGGAGAAAGGTATGCCATCTATTACTTAATAATAGCGAAAGCAGGTACATGTCGAAACCATGTGATCTGCATGGGGAAGTATAGTCCTCTAAAAAGGTAAGCCGCCCTTTTGCTCGACAGATGCACAGTAAACTCTGAATTAGTCTTGGTTCGCGCACCTGCTTCACCACCTGTCTGAACAGTCTAGAACAGCAAGTAATAGTAGGTCTTAGCGAGAATGAGAGCCCTGGGACCAATGGAATGTGTGGATACGCAGACAATGAGAGGGACAAGTTGGACGTGGACCTTGGCCACTAAATCGCTCGCATCTGCGTAAGCGAATGTGACTTGACTCGAATGGTCAATCCGGAATATTTCAAAATCCCCATTCCTGAAGAATATGCACACACACTAGCGAGACATTCATTCAAGCGCTTTCCTATCAGGTCTTCCTTTCAAATAGGTACTGCTCTTTACAGGTTGACGAAGAGGGTACTACTACGGCGTACATATTTTTCAAGATAATGCTCACGTCAGCAAGATTCGACTAGCCGACAAGATTTGTGGCAGACCTTCCTTTCATCTTCGTTCTCACTGAAAACAACATCTCTCTATTTATGGGGCAATTTGCGTAATTTCCAGTGGCTCTGTTGTGGATCGGCGGTGTCCTGCACTTAATCGGGTCAGAGTCCTCATCGCACCATAATATATCGCTTACCGATTAGGCGTACTGCGGTCACATTTTTCAAGATAATGCTTCTCACCTTGCCGGCTTACACCCACGGTATGCTACAAGCCAACTGCCACTAGAACGCTGGTCTGTACTACAACGACTTACGGCCGCGACGCCGTAGTACAGGAAGAGATTAGTAAAGCTAATTAGACTATATATGTTTATTATACAATTCAGTTACAATATCATACTACTACTGAGATAAGAAGGGTCCTACGAGGGCTCAGCGAGGGAACCTTACGGAGAGTACCATAATCTTACTCTGTATAAAGCGCAGTAATACCCTAAGGAAGAAAGAATCTCAAAGAATCATGAAAAAGAATCATAAGGAAGAAAGAATCTGAGAGGGCCAAGCCCTCTAATTCCCTGTCGCCGCCACCAAGGCAACGGCTACGGCGCAACTCTCCTCAGTCCTGCAACAGTCCTATTTCATACCTGTTTCCAATCGATATTCGTCCAAACATTCGAACCATCGATGCATCACCTGACATTCGATACTGTGCAGGACCTTAGGGTCCGCCAATTCCCACTCCATCATCGATCGGTCCTGTTGAACTCTCATTCCATCATCCACGGCCCAAAGCGATAGCGACTGAGTGCGCTCGCCGTAATGAGGGCGCGCTTATACACATAGGCACAGCTGAGGAGTGAGCCCAAGAGAAGGCGGTGATAGCAGCGCACATGGCTAACCCTTGGTAGCAGGAGGCGACAACAGTGCTCCCGGCCATTGCAGGTCCGAGGAGCGGAGCCTCGCGTCCAAGTCCAAAGTCCAAGCAGTCTCAAACATCACAACATGCAGCGGAACAGCGGGGAACTCACTTCAGACGCACCTTTTTCTGAATGCTTTTTTCATGGAAACAATCCACTTTTCTTATTTCTCATGAACTCATGCTTTTCTCAAACAAAGTAAGAAAATTACCTATTGGGTTGGGGAATAAGCTCGTGCGGTTTTTTAACTTGTTTTTTTAACAGTGATTTGGACCTTGCTTGCCGTCATAGCCATTTTTTTGCTCTTGACTCGCCCCTTACAAGCATTACAACCCCGCTCCTCAATACTCGCTTTACCTTGTTTTACACCGCATGTAATGTGACCAGACATCTGCGGAAGTAAAATTTTAAATCCCATAATACGGAAAACGGAAGGCCAAAAGTGGGCGGAAAACGGAAAGCGTGAAACGGAAAACGGAAAATGCCGCACACTCTTGAATGTGACCCTCCAAGTTGACAAAAATGAACATCTCTGTTAACGACTACTGCTCGCCTTCAATCGTGGAACAAATGTAGCCCAATAGGCTAAGGATATCAATGACGTTTGGAGAGTAACCGTTACTGCTGAAAGGACATCCTAGGGATGGTAAACCCTTTTCAAACTGGGCAATTTTGGCTTTGAAGTTGCTTCTCGTTCTCACAGTTTATAGGACATAAAGGCGATTATCTGCTAAAGTTGCTTCAGATGTAAGAAATAATCACTATTGATGCTAAGTCTCAAAAATGTGTAGGTTTAGCTAACGCATTCCGTGCAAAACGCCACAATGCTAGACATGAGGTGATCGTCCACATTGGATATGATCGGTTTGTCCACGCAAATTTCACCAAAATGACTAGCAAGAAAACACGACACTGTATGGGATTTTCACTACTACCGAATTTACGGGTCTAGCGCAGTCATATGCAGCTTATTCTGCTCAGTTCCTTATTCATTTCATAAACTTTATTCAAGAGTTATGGTTGCGGGCTACAAATTGAGTCGCCCCAAACAAAGCAATTTTTCGTAGACATGGAGCTGACAAGCTGCCCTATCTCTGGCAGCGTTAGCAGAAGAGATAAGGGCGCAGTGCAACCCACCTAGTGTGGTTGCCAATATTCTTGGAAAATAGTGGTTTCTATGCTCATGAAAAACCGCACGAACTTGTTCCCCAACCTAACACATACATCGGGAAAGGTCCCAAATCAATTTTACAATTTTGATTAAGTATTCTAACGCTCTTTACAATAAGCTCTTTACAGTTCGAGAGCCAACTATTTTAGCAATCCTAAGAATTTGCGCATTCTGATTACATTATAAGAAGTGACGCCAAAGCTCACTGTTAAAAAAAGGAAATATTTCAAATTATTCCTTAGTACTGATTTTCGGAGGATAAGCGATAGATTCAAAATTCCACTGGCTCTCCTAAAGGGGCAAAAAATCCATACAGAGTTATTCTGTCTGTGCGAAAAAGTGACGATGTGGGCTTGAAGCAAGTGATTTTTACAGGTTGATGAGGAGTCAACTACTGCGGCGGCTGTCACACACATGCTTATCTCCATCCCTATAGTTGCACTACCACCACCACCACCACCACCCAAAAGATTTGTGGCAGATCATCCGTTCATGTTTGTCTTGACCAAAAACAGCAATCCTCTCTTCATGGGACACTTTGCGTGATAAACTACATATTTTTTAACTGGCTCAGTGATCATAGGTGAACATCTAATATCTTCAATACTCGCTTTACGTTGTTTTCCACCGCATGGAATGTGACCAGGCATGTGCGGAAGTAAAAGTTTAAATCAGGTAAAACGGAAAGCGGAAGGCCAGAAATGGGCGGAAAACGGAAAACGGAAAACTCAAGCATAGGTTAGCGACGAAGAGTTATCTTTAACCTTGGATTTCTTAGGTATCTTCTTGATGAGCAAAAGTGATGAGTCTTTCAAGTAATTAGGTGACTTTAAGTCTACTGATGGTGCTTACTTCAAACGCATAAAATATAGGTACATCGAGAAGTGTTTATCCTTCACCTAGTTACGAGAGATTATTAAAATTATATAATCAATAAGCATATTTTATTAAAATTATATAATCAATAAGCATATTTCTACTGAATGTTTAAGTAGATGAGAAGCTGCAAAGGGCGAAAAGTGGGAATTCTTTGCTTTGCTTTGGAGCACATCTATCCTACATTCAAATTATTCCTTAGTACTGATTCTCGGAGGATAAGCGATATATTCAAAATTCCACTGGCTTTCCTAAAGGGGCAAGAAATCCATACAGAGTTACTCTGTCTGTTCAGAAATGTGACGATGAGAGCTTGAAGGAAGTGATTTTTACAGGTTGATGAGGAGTCAACTACTGCGGCGGCTGTCACACACATGCTCATCCCCATCCCTGTAGTTGCACCACCACCACCCAAAAGATTTGTCGCAGACCATCCATTCATGTTCGTCCTGGCGAAGAACAGCAATCCTCTCTTCATGGGACACTGCGTGATAAACTACTTATTTTTCAACTGGCTCAGTGATCATAGGTGATTATCTAATATTTTTATCCGCAAGAATTATTATAAAAGCAAGGGGTGCACTTCACATTCGGTTCGGTAATTCATTGAGATCAATACAACCGTCTACGTAGCAAATGTTCATGTTGTCGACCGGTTCATAAATTCCGTAAGAACTGTCAGCAACATTTTTAGCAACATATTCCGCTGAAGATTACCAGTTGTGGAAAATTGCAAGGAAAAGCTAGGTAGATGTGTAAACATAAATGAGCACATTTTGAGAAGAAAGGAGGATTAGGAAACCGAACTAGCGCACGTACATTTCATTTGAAAACTAAATATAGGAAGCTTCGAGCCCGATGGCGGCTCGAGATGAGAAGGAAAGAGAGTGAATGAGATGAAAAAGGAACCTACCCAACCTTTAGAAGCTTTCACGGAGAACCCAGGTGCTGTAAAGAATCTCCCTTTGTTGCATGCCTTCAAAATAGAAGATTAAGTGAGCATACCACATATTCTTGGAAACATGTCGACGCTGGACCCACTGATTCTGCAAAATGCTCAAATCCACTTATTTGCCACAGGCTCAAAGGCACCGATCTACCTCAGAATCGTTTTTGAAATTTTCGCATGAAAAGGATCTCTGGTGATCACAATGCTATATGTGATCCGTAAAAAAAGTGGCGAAAAAACCCGTTTTCATGACCTACGTAATTATTGAGGACCGTGGGCGGAGTCAATGTACAAGGTTTTCACCCTATGTATTAGTTTTCTCGTCACGCATGGAGCGCAGTTTCTATTCTGATAGGGACCGGATGAGGAACTCTAACGAGAAATACGAATTTCCATAATAGGTACGCTCCAGGAAGTGAGTTATTCGGACAGTATCTTGGCCCCGCCCCTCGGCTCCGTCCGCAGGCTCCTCAACAATTAAGGCTAGAAAACGGGTTTTTCCGGCAGCCTTGCACGGAATCACATATACCATTGCGATCAACAGCTCCTGGAAATTCTTTTCACGTTAAAATCTCAACAATGTTCCCGAGGCAGGATGGTGCCTTTAAGGGACGCTCTCCATGAATTAAAATTACTGGACGCAATCTGACGTGTGGAATAAAAATGAGCCAGATTGCCTGGCACTGACTTACCTTCAACGATAATATTTGACAAGAATAATACTTTTCAAGTGGATGAAGAAGGTACTACGGCATCTGCTGCCACTGTAATAAAGATTGTTACCGAATCTGCCGTTGAGGACGAACCTGCAACACTTTTGGCAGATCGTCCATTTATTTTCATCCTGACATGTGACAACAATCCTTTAACAATGGACCAGTTTGCGTAATAAAGTACTTCATCTCTGGAACTCATATTCATCTTATATGAAGTCTTCGTGTTTTTAGCGTTAGGATTATTAGCGGACATTTTGCGGACACATCGTGGCAGATCAGCCATGCATTTTCGCTCTTACCAATAACAAAAATCCTCTATTTATGGAGTAATTCGCGTGATAAACTGTTTAAAGTTGCGTCCATTTCCTACGAATAACTACACCCGAATAATGGATTTTCTTGCTACGGGAAAGAAAGAAACACAAGCAATGGAATCTTTCAAAAATGGGAGTTTGTAAGCAATCCTTCCCCTTTAGTTCTGCAAAATTTTAAATTTGTGGGGTCGTATACAAGTACTTTATTTCTGGTAGGGCTGGGATTCATTAAACCTTAACCATGCAAACCAATGATTGTTATCGTGACAGATGAACCTATAGACTACGTATTGTTGAGTAACGCATGATATGGAAACCCAGGATGTAAAAGTTGGTCTACTAACTTTGTGTCGTTTGGTTTCACGCTCATGAGTCTTAGCCCAGGAGAATAATTCTGATAACTGTGCAGCAGTAACACAGCCCGAACGGCGTAATGGTTCGAGTAGAAACGCTAGCAGCAACGGTTTCCAGTTGCTGCCATCCCTTAGCAATTGCTGCTGAAGAGACGAAAGCTTGAGTAGCAATCGAGGGGAGGATTGCACAACTGGAAACAGTTGCCGCAAAGGTTTCTGCTCTAACCATTACGGCGTTCGGGCTGCTTTCGTGCTGCATAGTTATCAGAGAAAGTAATCCGAACCCACATCAGGCCATGAGTTAGTCGAGAATGAGAGCAGTGATATCACTGAGGTCTCCATAGCTGGCCCATTTTGCTAGTGTAGATAATTTGCCAACCATGTGTTATATATATTTAAGTTTGCAGTTCGTTGTGGCATACTTATCTATTGTTGCGTTTGGTGCCAGTTGTTAGCATAATCTATTGTTTATACTCCTTTTCGCGTTTTGTATCCCGTTGCATAAACAACGTTTTCAACTAATAAATGCAAAAGTAGCCTTGGTTGCCATATAAGCAACGACAAGACAGGAAATCATCCTCCGTTGGGTCCATGCGCATTCTATTTATGCATTGGTATACGTATTCTATGCATAGTCAGATGTCTTTGTTTGAACATTTGATGTAGCATAAGAGTTTTTTTTCAGATCAACAATTAAACTGACATTCCTTTTAGATTCAATTCAATTCGATAGTCTTCAAAAGCGGCCCTCTGCCTGGTGCTTTTTTTGTACGGCTCAGCAACTACGCCCAAACCTCACTATACTTGATGACCATCTTTTAACGTTCGCCATACAATTTCTCTCCTGAGTCTTGCCTCAGAGAACGTCGGAAAAGTCAAATTTTTCAAGAGTTGGAAAAAAATTAAAATTTGTGACAACCTATCAGAAGCTATCAGAAGAACATCTTGAACTTTATAGAAATTGTGTACCAGTTCGAATTTCTTCAAGTAGACAGCGCCAAAGGTATATCCTAGAGCAATTTCAAAAAACTAAGTTTTGAATTAAAAGTTTTTTATTAGAGCACAAGAGGTTTGAGCAGATACACAACTCTTCTATAGATATTTGGAATCAAGAGCTCCGAATCTTCATAGTGGTCTCTTCACAATTGGATTTGGCCCATTTCCAAAGAGAAACGTGCGTCAGTTTGTAGTTTTTCTCAATTTTGTCCCTCTCAGACGTTACAGCCACCACATTTTTGATGAAATGCGCTTCTCAGCAGGGGATGCAAATGTGGAAAGTGATTCTATAGGTATTTGGATATTTCTACGGGTAGACAGCGCCAAAGGTATATCCTAGAGCAATTTCAAAAAACTAAGTTTTGAATTAAAAGTTTTTTATTAGAGCACAAGAGGTTTGAGCAGATACACAACCTCACAGAGTCCTCACTGCACAAGTTGAACAGATTATTAATAATCAAGAGAATAGTTCCTCACTGCACAAGTTGAACAGACAGTGAAGTGAATAATCAATGACCCGACGTTTTCCGACGGATATCGGCACCCTTTTAGAAGCGGTGGCTTGTGCAGTCGCTGGACAAAAATTTCAGTTCTTGGGTGAAGTTTCTTTCTACAACGTGACCATGGTCAAACCAATGACGTGGTATGATACTCTGATCGATGGGACGATCCCACCACGCTCTTGTGCGAACTCTGACTCATACGATTTCGCATACACCATTCTAAGGCATTTGTTTAGAACGCCTCTCACATTACCTCCATTCTTTCTGTCACTAGACAGCCAGTTTTCGTTTCTTTAATAATAGCAAAAAGAAAAAGAAATAGTTTAGCTTAATATATCAAGAGAATATTGCATGACAGACTGCTCGATTTCTTTTTCTGTACTGCCTTTTCGCTGATTCACCAGAACTGCTCCATTCTTTATATTTATCTCATTTTTGAAATGTACACATATTTCTCCAACCTCACAGAGTCCTCACTGCACAAGTTGAACAGACAGTGAAGTAAAGCAACATATTTCCGATCCTCCGTCTATATCCACTCAACCCTTTTCAAATACAATTTATACTAGATACGTGCGTGCGTTTGTCGCGCGTGCGCCTACAAGACGAAGGATGGGCATAGACGCACCTCTGACACAGCCCAGGCTCGTGCACCTGCATTGCTGCAACTTTTCAAGCGATTTTTTCATTTATGATGTACATGCGTACATGCTATCCTTCTTTTTGTGGAAAGACCTCCGCAAATGGATGCGAGCTACTAACGCATGGGTCTAAATAGTATGAATTGGCGTCAGTTCGACAGCAAAGCTAATCAAATCTAATCGAACCATGCAATTCAGAGTGAGGAGCATGCACCTGTTCTAGTTGTCCCCCCCCCTCCCAGTTTCATCCATAGCCGTGTTTTGCAGCGGTCGCTTGCTGATCGTTTCACACTTGTGGACAGATGAACAGTGTTCCAGGATCTTCTTCCGGTCTGACGAACACTACGGATCCGTTCATTTGCAATGCCAGCCCTTGCAAGCGCGAACAGGTAAGCCTTCACCAAAGCTGGAGTATTTGGAAGAATGTGGTGACGTCTCCTATTCCTGGTGTGGTTGAAAGTCGAAATCACACCGCAGATTTAGCTGTACTCCGCGAAAATCTAACTTTTTTGATGGTGTGGCTTCGATACAGTCTTAGGAAACGCTCATGGATTATACTGTGCTGAAACACCTATTCGCTGTGCAGAAACCCTCATGTACAGTAGGCGTCAATGGGGGATGCGTTTTTTTTTTTTGGCGTACGCTGCGCGAACGCACCGCTCAGGATGGAGTTGTCGCCGCAGTGGCAAATCAGGCTATTCTTGATAAGGCTCCTGATCGTTGCAGCTTATGAATGCTTCTGAATCGGTGCCTGATCTTACACGATCTGCAGTCGATAGCCCACATAACGACAAATAGGATTGAAATCATTCCCATCGGGGGTCTCAATCTCGAGGAACTCGAACGGTGACGCTAAGCTCCTTCGTATTTTTGTGTTTTTTGGCTGGCGAAACTCGTTCTCAAAGTTTTTAAAGTCTCTATTCGCTGATCAATGGGCGTTTTTGAAAAGCAAATGGTGATCAATAACGCCTCACGAACGTGGCGTTCCCATCATGGATCTGTTCAGTAGTGATGGCTGCTTCCATGAAGATGGAGGGGTGAAGTTCTTCAAATTTGATTCTAATACCTTGAAAGAATGTGTAGCTACATTTCTCCGACCTCACTATAGCATTAACATAAAGAAGCAATCATTCTGAGTGAAAGCATGCACTGAAATTAATGATGACCAATTTTCAGCGCATTTCTCAATGCGGAGACGGAGTTCGCCTTGAATATGCTGCGGCAGTCACCCGTCAGTGAGCAGCTTGTCGTCTCACCCATCTCGGTCATTTTTGCACTGGCTATGGTTCAAGCGGGAGCAAAGGGAAAAACAAAGACGCAAATCAACAAAGTGATCTCAAATGGTGAGGATTATCTACCGAAGGTGACCCATCTTGGGTCTAGATGACTTCCCAGTTTGTGTGAAGAAGACTTTTCACAGATTCACTCTGCTGATTCGTCTCTAACCAGAGAAATCGATCTCGTCCATTCTTCCCCATACTCTCCACCCTTCATCGGGTCTTCCTTCGTCTCGTTCTTAGTAGTCGAAAAAGCCAGAGCCTCATCCTGCCTTTTGCCTACATAGTTACTGTAAGGTTAGAAACCACGATAATTTCTCTTGCTACCAAATTCTAATGGCCCATTTCTAAGAAGCCTTGAGTAATTTGGTTTTGAGCTGGCGTCCGAATACGGGCAAACAAAAAAAAATAGCTTGAAAACTTCCCTACATGCGTTGAAAACTACTTTGACAGCTTTACCTAAGTTCTGGATGTTGTGGTCCAAACGAATTGCCTAGTTTTTGAAGAGGTTTGAGAACAAGAAGATCTACGTCAAAGAGCTGGAATGCCATTGTGACAATTAGGCAATACTCGTAGTATGAAAAAGATAACATTTCCTTTTAGGAGCAACGGACGAGGCGACTGTTGAATTCTACTCAAACCTTGCCAAAGACACACTCAAAGCCACAAATGGTGTGCAGACGAGAATTGCCAACGCGTTCTTCCTGGAGTGAGTGCTTCCATGACTTTGGCTTATCAAAGCTAGTCTTTATCCATGCACAAGCTATATGAATCGACCTCCCGTTATCCATCGTTATTTTCAGCAAAAAATACACAATCGAGAAGCCGTATGAGGATGCCATTACCCAGAAGTATTCAGCCAAGGTGGAAGCACTCGATTTTGGACAGGCAGAAAAAACAGCCAAGGTAATTAATAAGAAATTATTGCTCGCACTTCTGTAACTTTTGTTTACAGAAAATTGACGCATTTGTGAGTGAGAACACAGCCGGAAAAATAAAAAATCTCATAACAGAGGAGACAGTGAGAGGTTCGTTGTTAAAACCTACAACAGAGCTGTTATTCATAGTCGCAGTCAGCTATAAAGTTTATGATGATGCTAGTTTGCAGATGCTTTCTCACTAATAGTAAACGCTGTCTACTTCACTGCAAAATGGGAATACCAATTTTCCAAGGACTCCACTTCCAAAAAGACGTTTTACAGCACAGAAAATGCAAAGAAAGAGGTAAGAGACGTTTTTTTTCTGCAACAGCAATGGTATGGATTTTTTTCCGGGGTGATAACTGCAGGAATGTAATCTTTTCATTCCTAAGCACGTTCATTTACAGATAGAGTTCCTCAACGAATACGATGAGAATCGCTACTATGCCGAAGACGCAGACATGCAAGTACTGTCGCTTCGCTACAAGGACACTTCCTATGCTATGAATATCATTCTTCCCAAGAAAAGGTAATGAAGAGATGGAAAAACATTATTTTTGCTTAATCTTCTTTTTTTCTAAAGGTTTGGTTTGGATGCACTCAGAAAGAAACTGAATGGAGCAGGCATTCAGAAGATGCTTTCTCAGCTTAAAAGGACCTATGTGACGGTAAGCATATCTGAATCCTTCAAAGCGCATGATATTTTACTGGGGAGAAAAACGCTCTCACTTCCAGATCTCTATCCCGAAGATGAAGATCGAAACTGACTTCAAATTGAAGAAAGCGCTGATCGCGATGGGTATTACGGAAATGTTCAGCGACTCGGCTGACCTGACGGGAATCGCGAAGGATCCACCACTAAAGGTTTCAGATGCAGCCCACAAGGCTATCATCGAGGTTAGTGTGCAAGGAAAAATCATAGGCTTTCTTCATTGCATTTTTTCCTTCTTCATCTGTTAATTGGGGGAGAGAGGGCAAGCATTGGTGGATTTCTGATTACGATCAGAAAAAGCTCATGCAATTAAGAAGTGGATGAAGACATAGTGGGACTAAGAGAATCTTTCCAAACACTTACTCACCTCGTCCCAACACTATCTCTAAGCTGGATGTAAACACAGCGGCTCTCGAACAGGTTCGCTAGCAAAAGTTCACCTTTAGCGTTGCTTGCCTCGTTACTCCTAAACTCATTTCTCTAAGTAAGTTGTCTGAGCACCACAGGAGAGAAAGCGGGGAAAAACCTGCACCAAACAGACCGCTTGATCCATATAGACACTGACTCTCCGTAAAATATGATAGGCAACATCAGCCCAGATGGAAACGAAGAGTATGTAAAATCCTGGTAAAATAAGGCAATCATAAGGTCATATAAATAAGGCAATGCTTACCTGCTTCTACTCAGCCATCCCATCGATGAATTGGCCCTGCTCGAATATCCCTGCAAGATGTCGTCCACGAAACAAGCTCCTGAGATCCTTGTTCTTGCGGAAGGGCTTTGATGGCCTTCTCGGAACAGAACAGGATGTATCGGAGCTCAATAGGTGATCAGTGGCTGATTACGTGCTCGAGCTTTAGAGATCTAGTAATTTTCAATGCTTTCACTCCAAACAGCATGCAAGTCCATGACTTTCTCTGCAGTTTTCAAGGGTTGGTCTCACTGGCTGTTACAACACAGAGGGTATAAAGTGTTCGGCCCCCAAGTATATCGGTGTACGCCAAATTTTGGCGTGCCGTCGATAACGGGACCACAGCGGCACTATAAAACACTACTTATTTGGTCATTGCAAAACAAGTACTTTTCGGATACTGTACTTTTCGGATCACGGGCTGGTGTTGCCCTCAAACAATATGAACCATGCTTTTGCTTCACAGATGCAGTAAAGTCTGAATTAGCCGAAGATCTTGCATAAGCCTCACCACCTGTCTGGAAAGGTGAGAAAAGGACGCATTTGATTCCAACGATAATAATAGCACTGATACAAGTGGAATGTGCGTATGCGCAGACAATCAGAGTGCCATGCTGGATGAGGTGGTAGACTTCGACCACTCCATCACCAAAGATTTCCGCACATTCTTTTTTTTCTCCTTTCAACAGAGAAACCCGGTTGCTTTTCCAAGTTCTAGCTTTTCAGAAATCTCTTTCCTGAAGAATATGCATATCTCTCGCAAGTCATCTACTTATCCGCTTCCCTTTAACTTTTTTCTTTCAATTGGTAACTGTTCTTTCCAGGTTGACGAAGAGGGAACTACCGCGGCTGCTGCCACTGTCATCAAGATAGTCCCTCTCTCGGCAAGACTGGATCAACCCATAGAATTTGTGGCAGATCATCCATTCATTTTCGTTCTAACCAAGAACAACAATCCTCTATTTATGGGGCAATTTGCATGATAAACTTCTTCAACTGGCACTCACTTCCGCTGAATGACTACATCTTAACAATGGATTTTTTCTGCTCACATGAAATGCAAAAAAAACCAATCATGCTTTCTAAAATGCAGTTTGTTGGTTTCCTTACTCAAATTTCGCAAGACTGTTGACTTTCCTACTCGAACTTTGCAAGACCTCAAACTGGTCCCTGAAATTTCTCGCTATTTAACAATTAGAGGTCATAGGCAAGTACGTAATTTTTACAGGTTGACGAAGAAGGAACTACTGCGGCAGCAGCCACATTCTTCAAGATCATCCCTTATTCAGCGAGAGTGGATCAGCCCGTTGAATTTGTGGCAAACCACCCATTCATCTTTGCTCTAACCAAAAACAACAATCCTCTATTTATTGGGCAATTTGTGTGATAAACTTTTTCCAGTGGCAACGATTTGCGCTGAGTAACTATATCCGAATAATGGATTTTCTCGCTAGCACAAAATGCAGAAGCACAAACAGAGAAATCTTCAAAAAATTGCAAATTTTCCAATATTCTCACTTGAGTTTTGGAAAATACCAAGCGTGTATACTGCGTTTCACTGGGTAACATAGTTGTGGAGATATTACAGTAAGAGAGACAGCGAGAAATAGTGTAAAATTCGGAGAGGCGGGCGAGAGATGCAGATCATAGGCGCAAACACTCAACTGTTGTCGTTTTTGAAACGGACTGTAGTCGCAACTTTTTTCTGTCATTTACCGATTCGAGGTCATAGGCAAGTACGAAATTTTTGCAGGTTGATGAAGAGGGAACTACTGCGGCCGCAGCCACATTTCTCAAGATAATGCTCACATCAGCAAGATTGGATCAGCCCATAAGATTTGAGGCAGACCACCCTTTCATTTTCATCCTCACTAAGAACAACAACCCTCTATTTATGGGGCAATTTGCGTAATAAACTATTTCAAGTAACAACGATCACATCGCAGCAGAGCAGGTCCATCTTCATCAAGCACATACATGTGTATCTATTTGGAGGGAAATCCGGTAAATCTGCACTTTAATGGAAGAAATGAGGTCACAGCTAAGCTTGGTTTAAATCAAGTACAAAGCTGGGATCCAAGAAATATTGAGCACGTAAACCAACGAAGGCTGGAGTGAAGGGTTAAGCTATAAATATTACGTGATGTTGATGGTTTGGTTTTGTATTCATGAATCCTAACCCAGGAGAATAAGGTATTCCGAGCACTCATCATGTAGTGGAGTTAGTTGAGAATGAGAGCAGTGATGTCATGGTGTTGGAAAGTGTGGATGCGCAGACAGTCAAAGTACCAGTAGCCAATATGCACGTGATACGAGCAGGTGCAGAGCAACTCTATAGCATAACACGTCCTGCTCTTCTTCTTACATATGGTGTAAAAAATGCAATTTTCCTAAAATCAAATCTTTTGACCGTTCTCTAAATACCCAATATTATAACAGGCGATGAAACCTTTGAAAAATCACAGAGAATCATGGACCCGTATTTGGAACGAAAGCATTGAACATAAGAAGAAGAATATTGGATGCTACAATTGGCGCCAAAGCTTACATTTAACAAAGTTTCAAACTATTTTTTTAGTCGGGTTGATTCTCGGAAATTAGGATAACCGAAAGGTTTACAATTCCTTTGGTTTTGCTGAAACATTAATGAATTTACGCAGAGTTATTCTGTTCTGCTTCTCCTAAAATGTGACGATGTGACATTGAAGGCAAGTAGTTTTACAGGTTGATGAGGAGTCAACTACTGCTGCAGCTGCCACATTTTTCAAGCCCTTCAATATACGACCAGGGGTGCGGATTCCGCCCAAAAGATTTGTAGCAGATCATCCATTCATGTTCGTCCTGACCAAAAACAGCAATCCTCTGTTCATGGGACACTTTGCGTGATAAACTGTTTATTTTTCAACTGGCTCAGTGATCATAGGTGAATATCGAATATTTTTGCTTGCGAGAGTTGTTATAAAAGCGAGGAGTGCACGTGATGTTCAGTGATTTACTAGGACCACCAAAACTATGTTGCAAATCTCCATAATGCCTGTAGGTTCATAAATTCGGTAACAGAATTGTTGCCAACGTCTTCCGATGAAGATTACCAGCTGTGCAAAATTGTAAGAAAAAGCAAGGTGCATAAACTAAAGTGAGCAGGACATGAAATGTGAAATAAGGAGCCATATTAGCGTACCCAGCTCCTTTCTTGCATCCACCTGTCCCTCTGAGAACTAGACATTCTAAGCTTCTAACCCAATGGCATCTCGGATAAGAAGAGAAGGGAGTGAATGGAATGAGAAAGGAATCTCCTCAGTTTTTAGAACTTTGCTGTAAAGAACCACCCTTTATTAAATACTTTCGAAATAGAGGAGTAAGTGAGCATATCGTGCAGTACAAACGAGTACTATGGTTTTCTGTACACCCACACATTCTGGAAAACACAGTCGCCGCGGGACCATGTGATTCTGCAAAAGGCTCGAGTCTCCAACGATTCCAATGATTTGCTTATGGATACTTATCTGCGAAACGCATAAAAGGGAAGCTGGTTATTATTAAAAATTATGGTTTGAGGTACAAAGGGAAAAGAAGATAAACAGCTCTGTGTAGTCCTACCTTCCGTATCTTGCAGGAATTGCCATGCGAACAGCACTTTTTTCAGGTAGACGAAGAAGGTACGACTGCGGCTGTTTCATCCGTAATAAAGGTCATTGAGGAGTCTGCCGTTGAGGGCGAACCTACACTATTTGTCGCGGATCATCCATTTATCTTCATCCTGACACGCGATAATAATCCTCTTTTTATGGGCCAGTTTGTATGATAAAGAACTTCATCTCTGGAACTTACATGCATCTTAGAGTTTTCAGGTTTTTTAAGATCATTAGCAAGGTAGAGCACAATTTGCGGACACATAACTTCGCGGATTCTGTCCAGCAAATTGGCATAGGATCATTTTCACTGAGAACAAAGAAATATTTCGAAATGAATTTGGAAAGAGTAGCGTCAGAAATGCAGTCTCACAAAAAATATTGTGGATCCCTGCTTCTATACAGGGTGCAAAAAAATTACTGACGCATCTGAAATGATTATTTAAAAATGGCATCACGAAAACTCATAAATTTTCATATGTATGATTTCCAAAACGCCAAGAGAGCTTATTGCTGTTGGGACGCATGTAGCGGAGTAGACTTTGTTCCAGGTCTTGAACAGGTCAGATTTTTGGGGATTTGGTATTTCTGGAAGAGATAGAGCAGAACATACACTCCAAGAACTCCATATGCAGTAATGCAGCACATGGATATTTATTCTTGAACAAGACCACTACTTGGCCGGCGTAGGTTCCTTCAAATTGATCCTCAACTGCGGGTCTAAACACTATCAAAAAAAAAATTAGGAAGCTGGCAAGTGAGCACGTTATCAATATGCAAAACATTGAATATGAAATGGAGGATTCTAGATCTACTTAATTGTTTGAAATGGCCAGATCAAGTTGTTTGAGCAGTCATTCCCAAAAAAGTGAGATTGACGAAAGCCTTAGTCAAACATGAGCATGACTCACGCCATTGCTTAAGCTCAGAGGAACTTCCTTTATGGATAAAATTTTTTCTCGCTTCACATAGCTCCTTTGTAAACTTTAACATTGACATTTCTTGTTCTTAAAATTTAATCTGCTCCACAGCGTTCCATTTCGTGCCAGCTTTAATTTTACTTTATAAGGATCAGAGACGGGCAGCAGTCATGGTCAGACGCCGCAAACTGTCTTTTCTACTTCAATTCATTCACACATATGTGTCAAATTCACATTTTCCCAGCTGAACTTCATCCTGACATATGCCTTTGATAGATCGTAGCACTAATCTCAAATCACTTGTAAGGCAGCAGTACAAAATTTCGCACTCGATTCTAGAAACAAATCATTTCTTCAATTTGAACTTCTCCTAACTTTCGAAACCATAACATAGCAGGGTCTAGTAAAACTGCCCACAACATTCAGCCAGAAAGGGATATAATCACCATATGCTGCTAAGGGAAATTGTTCTAGCGAGCAGAAGTAAATATATCTTTGGATTCATAAACGTGAATTTACGGTGGTGGCACTACAAACTTTTCAAAACTGTTCAAATACAACACCTGACCAATTCTTTCGCTGTATTTCCACAACTAAAGTATATTTCAGGGTAGGTTTCCGGACCACCAAACCTCGGACAAAGGCCAAGGATGTCGAGCTATTACTACTCATCGAGTCAAAGCAGGTATGTTCTACTAGTTCAGAGAATATAGGGACTCGCAAATAAAGAACGACAGTGTTCTTCATCACATTTGCATTATTTAGCATGTTTTTACAAGCGGAGACGGATTTCGGGATGAAAATGCTCCGCCAGACGTCCATAAACGAGACATGCGTCGTCTCACCTGTGTCGGTGATTCTCGCTCTCGCAGCGATTCAAATCGGTGCGAAAGGCCAGACGAAGTCGCAGATCAGTCGTGCCATCTCAAACGGTGAGAAATTTGAAGGTTAGAGCGAGAAACTGTGGAAGGCAGCAAAATCTAGAAAGCCACAAGTATTCAGGAGCAACCGACAACGAAGTAACGAAGTATTACTCACACTTGTCGGAAGAGATCGTGCACCACAAGAAGGGGACGGCGACGACGATAGCAAACGGATTTTTCATGGAGTAGGTGTACAGAATTGTAAAAGAATTACAGTCGTTGAACCCTGGAACAAAATCTTGGTTTAGCGAGAAATTCGCCGTGAGGAAGTCGTATGGCTCTGCGCTCATCAAGAGGTTCACGACCAAAGTCAAATCATTCCGCTTCAAGGAAACCCGGGCAATCTCCGAGGTGCAGTTGAATTTTTCTTCCCATAGCGTAAGAATGAAATGTTTGTACGATAACCCTCCTTTAGCGCATTGACAGTTACGTGAGCCGCAAAACATACGGCAGGATCAAGCACATCCACGCTCCAAGTAACATAAAAGGTGAGCTGCAGTGTCCTTTGTGATCCAAATTCCCTTCTACGTCATGCGTTTCAGATGCGCTGTCTCTCTTGGTCAGTGCTGCCTCCTTCGCCTCGAAATGGGAGTACTCCTTCGTGAAGAGCTTGAACACGCGTGGTGTTTTCTACAGCAGAAAGTCATTTGAAAGGAAGGTAAGGCATAACTTCCAGGGGGAGGTAAAAACGATTTTCTTATCATTGCTTCCACTAATCACCTCTTCCCGAACAAATCATCGGATTTTCAGGTAGAGTACATGAATGTCGTGAAGGAGAACCGCTACTACGCAGAGAACGAACACATGCAGGTTCTCTCACTCCGCTACAGCGACACCTCATACGCACTTAACATCTTCCTCCCCAAACAGAAGTAAGAAGAGGGTCATAAAGGATGAGCAGTAGGGCTAGAATTCTGTTGTAGGTTCGCGCTCGAGGCACTTCGCACCAGACTAACCGGATCAGTCATCCAGACGACGCTCTCGCAGCTCAAGTCGACGTACATGACGGTAGACAACTCTCACTTTATGTACAAACACCCATTCCAATATTTCCCGAAAGGTCCCGTATTCAGATCTCAATTCCGAAAATAAAGATAAAGACGGAGCTGAAGTTGAAGAGCGTGCTCAGGGCACTCGGGGTGAGCGAGCTGTTCTCCGACCACTGTGACCTGAGCGGAATCACAAAGACATCTGCGCTGAAGATCTCCCACGCGTCCCACAAAGCAATTATCGAGGTTTGCTGTAGTTCTCTGCACTTGTTCACTTTCTTCTCTGATACTTCGCTGTGTTTGAATCACCCCCACGTTTGCTCACCAGCTGTAAGCTGCAGTTTCAACTGAACTCAAAATGAGCCATTGATGATCGAGTTCTCCCTACAGATCAGCGAAGGTGGAACAACCGAAAAAGAGGGCGGGAACTACTACAAGCCAGTCATCCAGCCAACACCGACCTACCAGCCTACGGCATTCGTCGCCGATCATCCATTTTTGTTCGTCCTGACTAAGGATCACAATCC
This sequence comes from Ancylostoma caninum, assembly GCA_037903475.1. Taxonomy (NCBI): domain Eukaryota; kingdom Metazoa; phylum Nematoda; class Chromadorea; order Rhabditida; family Ancylostomatidae; genus Ancylostoma; species Ancylostoma caninum. The sequence goes on along the minus strand of JBAJFG010000615.1, from coordinate 1,406,471 downwards.
CCTCTTCATAGGACAGTATGTCTGAAGTGGCTCACTGAAGACCCGATGCGCGGTCATAGGAACCGTGATGCCTTGTAGACATGGAAATAAATGTAGTGAGATGACTGATCTTGTTGTTTCCTTTAACACTGAAAATGATTCCTAATTTGGCATAACATGCCATGACACTGGGACTGAAACTTGGAAAAAAGAACGAAACAGGAAATAAATAAGAGTGTGCGGAGGGCAGCAGCATAATCTTATTTATATGTGCGGAGAGCAGCATAGCCAACAGCTCCAGGATCCTAAGGTTACTGGAACCTAACTAGAAGGGATAGAGAGAAGCTCCAGAGCAGAACTGGATTTAAAATGCTTCAAAATGCCTGCGAAAGATCATAAGTAGGACTGGGTATGGAGCAACTTTGATTCTCGGAATTTAGACTTTCTCATTGACGCAACTTCTGGCACAACGTTTCTCCCTCCGCCGAGGTTCATGCCTTGTCCTTGCCAAACAGAGGATTGTTCGACGTATTTTTGAAATGGAACGGGGTTTTCAGAATGCTTTCGCATCGAGGCAGTTAAACTGGGAACGCACTTCCAAACATTACATCTCCCTATTACATCGTTTCCCTGTAAAATCCACAAAGTTTTCACAGACGGCTTTATTCTGCGAGGATACTGGTGATAATTTTTTGAATAAGAAACTTTGTTATACTCAGTACAAATTAATTCCCGCTTATTAGCATTGTTAGAACATAATTTAAGAATTTCTTTAATGTTTGTAAGGATTGTGGTATGTGGGAGATTCGTGAACATATTTGTGAAATCTGCAGAGAAAAGCTTGAGATTATTAGATTTCTTATTTGTCAGAGCTTTGCGATTGGCTACCTATGTGAATTGAAAAATCGCGGAGATTGACTGCCCCGCCTTCTCCACCAAAATCCTGCCAAAGAATACTTGCACAAGGAAATACTTTATCACGAAAAGCTTTTGGAATTATGAAAAAGTTACAACACAATTTCATTTTTTGCCTACTGGATAAATCCAAAGGGAACCATGGAATTATTTGTAAAAATTTTATCTCTCACAAATTAAACAAACGAAATGGGTGTTAGTTGCAACGGACAGAATTTCACTCCCTCTCAAACCAATAATACCTACGAATACTATGATAAAGAAACTAGGGAAGAAATCATTCTCAGACACCGAACATTTCTGACAAATAAGAAATCTAATAATCTCAAGCTTTTCTCTGCAGATTTCACAAATATGTTCACGAATCTCCCACATACCACAATCCTTACAAACATTAAAGAAATTCTTAAATTATGTTCTAACAATGCTAATAAGCGGGAATTAATTTGTACTGAGTATAACAAAGTTTCTTATTCAAAAAATTATCACCAGTATCCTCGCAGAATAAAGCCGTCTGTGAAAACTTTGTGGATTTTACAGGGAAACGATGTAATAGGGAGATGTAATGTTTGGAAGTGCGTTCCCAGTTTAACTGCCTCGATGCGAAAGCATTCTGAAAACCCCGTTCCATTTCAAAAATACGTCGAACAATCCTCTGTTTGGCAAGGACAAGGCATGAACCTCGGCGGAGGGAGAAACGTTGTGCCAGAAGTTGCGTCAATGAGAAAGTCTAAATTCCGAGAATCAAAGTTGCTCCATACCCAGTCCTACTTATGATCTTTCGCAGGCATTTTGAAGCATTTTAAATCCAGTTCTGCTCTGGAGCTTCTCTCTATCCCTTCTAGTTAGGTTCCAGTAACCTTAGGATCCTGGAGCTGTTGGCTATGCTGCTCTCCGCACATATAAATAAGATTATGCTGCTGCCCTCCGCACACTCTTATTTATTTCCTGTTTCGTTCTTTTTTCCAAGTTTCAGTCCCAGTGTCATGGCATGTTATGCCAAATTAGGAATCATTTTCAGTGTTAAAGGAAACAACAAGATCAGTCATCTCACTACATTTATTTCCATGTCTACAAGGCATCACGGTTCCTATGACCGCGCATCGGGTCTTCAGTGAGCCACTTCAGACATACTGTCCTATGAAGAGGGGATTGTGATCCTTAGTCAGGACGAACAAAAATGGATGATCGGCGACGAATGCCGTAGGCTGGTAGGTCGGTGTTGGCTGGATGACTGGCTTGTAGTAGTTCCCGCCCTCTTTTTCGGTTGTTCCACCTTCGCTGATCTGTAGGGAGAACTCGATCATCAATGGCTCATTGTGAGTTCTGTTGAAACTGCAGCTCTTACAGCTGGTGAGCAGACGTGGGGTGATTTGAACACAATGAAATAGAAAAAAGAAAGTGAGCAAGTGCAGAGGACTATAGCAAACCTCGATAATTGCTTTGTGGGAAGCGTGGGAGATCTTCAGCGCGGATGTCTTCGTGATTCCGCTCAGGTCACAGTGGTCGGAGAACAGCTCGCTCACGCCGAGTGCCCTGAGCACGCTCTTCAACTTCAACTCCGTCTTTATTTTTATTTTCGGAATTGAGATCTGAATACGGGACCTTTCGGGAAATATTGGGATGGGTGTTTGTACATAAAGTGAGAGTTGTCTACCGTCATGTAGGTCGACTTGAGCTGCGAGAGCGTCGTCTGGATGACTGACCCAGTTAGTCTGGTGCGAAGTGCCTCGAGCGCGAACCTGCAAGCAAATTCTAGCCCTACTGCTAATTCTTTGTGACCCTCTTCTTACTTCTGTTTGGGGAGGAAGATGTTAAGTGCGTATGAGGTGTCGCTGTAGCGGAGTGAGAGAACCTGCATGTGTTCGTTCTCTGCGTAGTAGCGGTTCTCCTTCACGACATTCATGTACTCTACCTATAAATCTCACGTTTTCTCAGGACGAAGTTATTACCACTGAGATTGGAGGTCTGGGTGAGAAATATTACTGTTAAGCGGGGAAATGATGAAAAATCGCTGTTATCTGCCCCTGGAAGTTATGCATTACCTTCCTTTCAAACGACTTTCTGCTGTAGAAAACACCACGCGTGTTCAAGCTTTTTACAAAGGAGTATTCCCATTTCGAGGCGAAGGAGGCAGCACTGACCAAGAGAGACAGTGCATCTGCAAGGCATGACATAGAAGGGAATTGTGATCACAAAGGACACTGCAGCTCACCTTTTATGTTACTTGGAGCGTGGATGTGCTTGATCCTGCCGTATGTTTTGCGACTCACGTAACTGTCAATGCGCTAAAGGAGGGTTATGGAACAAACATTTTATTCTGACGTTATGGGAAGTAAAATTCAACTGCACCTCGGAGATCGCCCGGGTTTCCTTGAAGCGGAATGATTTGACTTTCGTCGTGAACCTCTTGATGAGCGCAGAGCCATACGACTTCCTCACAGCGAATTTCTCGCTAAACTAAGATTTTGTTCCGGAGACCAACGACTGTAATTCGAACACGGTTCTGTACACATACTCCATGAAAAATCCGTTTGCTATCGTCGTCGCCGTCCCCTTCTTGTGGTGCACGATCTCTTCCGACAAGTGTGAGTAATACTTCGTTACTTCGATGTCGGTTGCTCCTGAATGTTTGTGGCTTTGCAGATTTCGCTGCCTCCCACAGTTTCTCGCTCTAATCCTCAAATTTCTCACCATTTGAGATGGCACGACTGATCTGTGATTTCGTCTGACCTTTCGCACCAATTTGAATCGCTGCGAGAGCGAGGATCACCGACACAGGTGAGACGACGCATGTCTCGTTTATAGACGTCTGGCGGAGCATTTTCATACCGAAATCCGTCTCCGCTTGTAAAAACATGCTAAATAATGCAAATGGGATGAAGAACACTGTCGTTCTTTATTTGCGGGTCCCTATATTCTCTGAACTAGTAGAACATACCTGCTTTGACTCGATGAGTAGTAATACTTCGACATCCTGGGCCTACGCTCGAGGTTTGATAGTCCGAAAACCTAGCCTAAAATATGGTTCAGCTGCGGAAAAAATAGCTGGACTCTCATTTTTTTAGACAGTCTGTCATTACCGAGAGACTGCGCTTATGAATACAAAGATGGATCTGATTTCTTTATCTTTTCTTTTATTCTTTTGGGTCTCTTAATTCTGAGTAGCTGAACATGAAACCGGGTAAAACTTGTGAATTCAAGACGCTATATTGTCTCAACCCCATTTTTTGGAAAAATTTTGTGTGTATTTGTAGTGTAGACTTTAGAAACGCTCGAGCTATCATTAAACTGCGATGACCCTGGTGCGCAATGATTGTGGAAAATTCAAATTAGAGTTTTTTTTTAAGTCAGTTGCAACCTTGAGGTTGCAGTGAGGCTTTATGATAGGCATATGGCGGGAGAAACTTTGGATTAGAAAATGCGAATTTGACACATGTAAATGGCTTGAAGTAGAAAAGACACCTTGCTCTGTCTGACCATGGGTGCTGACAGACTTCCGAGCCTTATAAAGTAAAATTCAAGCTGGCACGAAGTGGAACGCAGTGGAAGAGATTATATTTTAAAAACAAGAAATGTCAGTGTAACGTTTACAAAGGAGCTACGTAAATTGGAGAAAAACTTTTATCAATAGAAGAAATTCCACTCTGCTTAAGCAGTAGTGTGAGTCATATTCATGTGTGACTAAAAGCTCTAGTCTATCTCCTTTTTCGGAATGACTGGCAGATGGGTCTCACCGAATATTTGAAACATTCAAAGCTTACAATTGTTGTTTCTCCCACTGCAAAGTCTCGCAACGTTACCAATCAGTTTACCTCGTTAAATCTCTCTCTTACCTCTTTAAATTGAATTCATATCTGATGCAACCTGACTGTAGGACAGGAATGTAAAATGTAATAGATAGAACTCTTTATACAAACTGTCCCATGAATAATGGATTTTTGCCCTTGGTAAGAATGAACATGAACGGATGGTCAGCGATAAACTCCTTTGGTTCCTCTAAAATCAGCGCACTTCCCACTGGCAGGAACATTGTCGCAGCAGCAGCAGTGGTGCCTTCTTCGTCAACCTGCATTTTCTCATATTTATCTAATAGACAGTGATGTGGTGAGATTCGTAATTTTCTTATACGAATAATCTTTCCGATGTGATTATGAGAAAAATGAACTTTCTGGTGAGTAAGGACCTGCTTACGCACCTTGAGCTTTTGCCAAAATTTTATAAATATGGATGAGAACAAAAAATAGCAGCTCACCTCAATTATCGCATTATGAAGTGCGTCTGAAATGTGTAGTGGAGGAGACTTGGAGATGCCGCTCAAGTCTGCGTTGCTGCTGAACAACTCAGTGATACCCATCTTGATTAGAGCTTCTCTGAGTCCATAGTTGGTCTCAACCTTCATCTTTGGAATGGCCAGCTGCAAAATTGCAACATACTGCCAAGTGCGGTACTTATTCTAGGCAAGAAAATGCCGGTACCGTAATAAAAGTCTCCTCCAGTTTGGACAGCAAATTCTGGATCTTGTTGCCATCCAGCTTTTTCAGGACTTCTCCAAGAGCAAATCTGAATGAAAATATATGGTGTAGGTGTATGTAGTACGGAAACTCTCGCAACATTCCTCTGCTCCAGGATTAGACGGAAGAGCGTTTGCAAAGCAGCTCAGATTTTTTTCAGAATGTCATAGATTGCCAGAAGAGTGTGTAGAAGATTTTAACAATGCTTCGGATCTGCTTCTTCGTCTCACGCTTCCCTCAACCCGTTCATTCCGCCTTCCCGAGAGTATTCCCAAGAGTTGCCCAGGTAAGCTTCATTTGTCGTTAATTTCTGGCTTGGAACCTAGTTGATAGTTGGACTGTCCTCAATTGTAGTGTATGTTTATATCGAATAATTAATGGTTTTATAATATTAGGTTGTTACATAAGTTTCCGCTGTTTTGAAATTTTTGACGAGAAAGTTTTATAAAAAATCAAGTAACAATAGATGACAATCGAGGTATTCACGACAATAGTCGCTGGACTTTTGCCGTTTTCACAGAGCTCGACTCCGCTGGTCCAGAAATCCATGGACTACGAGGCAAGGAATTGAGTCGGGCAGTGCTTGAAGTCACTGACTTTGACAAATCGGTTCTCACTCAGCAGACATTCTTGTGTTCTGATAACCAGCGCTCTGCTAGAGCCAGATTTGTGCTACATAATACACAATTAAAATTTCTTCTGCGTGCTTTTCGTCTTTTCAGAGAGTTCGACTAACAAAATTAAGGTGCCCGACACAGTGTGGCAAAATGGTGCGATTTCCACAAAAAGCTTGGAACTTTCCATAAAATACTACCGATTAGTATCCAAAAATGGTTGATGTTCCCTGTCACAACAAAGAATATTCCACTTCAATTTGCTCCAATTCCACAGAAAAAAACGGCTTAGTTAAAATTTTGGGTTACCAAGTTTTTTGCCTCTGCTTGAGGCTGCTCGACAATAAGATGCAGAGGCAAAGTATCAGGAGAATAGGAATGACCTAAAGATTACTAATCCCAAATTTGGTTAGAATCATGCACCATTATGGTCCACTTATTATCCGTGCAAGTGCAGTTACCAAATCTGCATTCTTGAAGTTAGTGCCGTTACCAAATTTGCATTCTTGAAGTTTTCACTCCGAAATTAATTACATTCTCAAAACAAGACGGAGAAGTATGATTCATGATGCAGAATGTGCAGAATGTTCGCGAGATCATGCTCTTTAAAGCAATTATGCGCCAAATCTAATCGGTATTCATTTATTAGGAGTCTTTGGAAATGCCTATGCGAAAAGAGCGGAAACTTTTGTAACAACCTAATAATAATCAATTCTATAATAACAATTAGTCTTATAATAATCAACGCCTTCACTGCTACGGAGATAATTCACAAATATGTATGCAAATCTCGAGTGTAATATCGCGAATACATAGAATAATAATCAACTCCGATGAGATCCATTGCAGGTGCAGCGTTTATCCCGCACTCTTCCATAGAGTAGAACTGTTAAGAATGTCTATTGTTAGTACCCCATTACCTCAGTAAGATTCTAAGGCACTAGAATATCATCCTATTGATAAGGCAAGTCCGAATAGTGAATGAGAAGGGTGATGTATGAGAGATTTTCACACTTTTCGGTTTCGGGGCTAAGAACTAGACCGGTTGTGTGACTTCCTTGGTGCCCCCGGGCACATGACCCTTTCATCAGTAGTTCTAAGGAAGTTTCAAAAAGATGCAAAGTGTTAAGGATGAGTTAAACTAGCAGAATCTGTTAGAAATAATAGATTAGTCCAAGATAGCAGAAATGAATGAGTCCAACCTAGCACTGGAGGGTGGTGAGGCTTTCTGAGCTTGGCCGCAGTTACTCTGCGTGTCCTCACACCTTTATATAGTGTTTAACTTCCCGCCTTCTATTTTGATCTAGTTGGTTTGAGCGTGCAATCTACCTATCCATGTGAGGAAACATTCAAAAGGGGATGAATAGATCTGTTGCTCATAGTCAGTTGCAGTGCAATGTTGAAGCATTCAGCGATGAAGGCACCAGGCCGTTCATTTTACTAGCACTTACTAACAGAATGGTGATGTTTTATGGGAAAAGCGTCAAGAGCAGGCATCATTAGACGTCTAATTCATTTTAATAACGCACCGTTTTTTCGGGAGGAAAATATTGAACGCATATGAAGTGTCCTTATAAGTAAGCGACAACACCTGCATGTCATCGTCTTCAGCATAAAGTCTGTGGTCCCTCCTGGCATTCATAAAGTCTATCTGAAAGTTGTTCTCTTTATAGTGTAGAAACGTACAAATCCAACTTCACCTCACCTCTTTACCTTTTCCTTCAGCGCTGAAAAACTTTCGCTTCGTATTGCTGGTCTTGTAGAATTGATACTGCCATTTTGCAGTGAAGTAGATGGCGTTGACAATTACCGAGAACGCATCTAAAGCAGCAAAGGCTGAGGTCAGCAGGCGACTTCTGGAACGTTTCTGCAAACATTATTTCCTTTTTTTATCATGTGCAGAGCTTTCATTTTCAAGCATAAGGATGGCAGGGAAGTCCTGTCCGAAATTCCCACTAGGTTCCTTCTGTGCATTCCGTGTTGCGATTCATCAGGTAAGGATACTAGGGGGACAACGAAATGTGTATCGCCACATGCTTTTTTGATGCCAGTTGCCATGACAGTTTTTGATGCTGATCTCAAATCCGTTTTCCTTGTCCACTGCAGAGCTCTCTGTGAAGAGTTACGTGGCATAATTTTGGTTTGTCTACACTGGCTAATTCTTACTTTTGATTTATATTTTGTTTAAAATATGGCGGGAACTCTTCTAAACTTGTCAACCAATCGAATTTAATTGATACCCTCAGAATTTTCTTAGGTCCAGGAAAGTTCAAGCGATCTTTCAGCAGGAAATTCCAGTAATTTTCGAACCACCTAGTAATCTGATTGGATACATGAGCTACATAACAAAGTTATGATAGAAACACAAAGAGATTGAAGTTCTCGATAGGTCATTCAGAACAACCAAAAAAAGCAAACATACCTTCGAGAGCATCCGGCTTTAGCATGTCGTGAATTTTGCCTTCTGTGACGGTGCTCACAAAGTCATTGATAGTCTGTAATGGGAAAAGGCACGAGACCTTTTCAACCTCCTATCTTCAGTGGACGTCAATGGCGGTGGCCCATCCGCGGCTTTGAGAAGGACGCTGCGCAACCGCGCCACGCGCGCCATAACCGATGTCCTCTGCTGTTGTTATGTTATTCCTAGCAGCTTTTCTACCCCTTCCAAGGATTTCCGACCGAAAAGGGAACAAAAGCGCCCAGAATAACATTCTGAGGCGGACCACGCCAAACCCGGGCCACGTGGCGCGGTTGCGCGGCGTCCCTCTCGCGGCCGCGGTTGGGCCACCGTCATTGACCTCCACTGTATACATATGTAGTTTTAGTTATGGTGAGACCAAAACAAAAGTGATGCCCCTAATACTGTTGCTTTGTGGTTCAAAGAATTCTGGAGCGAAAAGTATCGAAAGTATGATAAAGGAACTAGGAAAGAAAGTCTGAATACAGTCCTTGTCGAAAAGATAAGACGGATTGCCCGTGCGGTTTCATAGCGTTGCAGCTGCAGAATCGCGGCGGGACCTATGGGACCCTCTTAATTAAAGAATGCTCTCTCCTCCATTGGTCAGGTCCCGCCGCGGTTCTGCAGCTACGGAATCCGCGGTTCTGCAGCTACGGAATCCGTCTCTTTTCGAGGACTATATAGTCCTTATCAAAAAGATAGACGGATTCCGTGACCACAGAATCGTGGCGAGACCTAGACGAGAGGCTCGGTAAGGGCGTGCTCTAAGTGAGAGGGTCAGCTAGGTCCCACCATGACTCTGCAGCCGCGACGCTATGAAACCGCACGCGCAATCCGTCTATCTTTTCGACAAGGACTATACCTTTGCGGTTTCATCCTTTTTGCTGAAGTCGTACGATTCCACTTTTGCCGAAAATTTCTTGACAATTGTGTTTTCGTAGTCTTTCTCGATTTGATAATTATTGCTGAAATAAAGATATCTCATTGCCCTGGTCCACTAACACCCTTAGCAGAAAAAATCCTCCAATCTCCAAAAATTCGAATGATGATGCGAATAAAGAAGGTAAGTGGACGTTACGTTGTGTTTCTCAGTCAGCTGATACTTACTTCAAAAAGAACCCGTTCGCTATCCTACTCTGCACACCATTTGAGGCTTTCAGGACTTGTTGCGAAAGTCCAGAATAGTAGTCGACGATGCTATCGTCAGATGCTCCTGAATAATGCAAATCTTGATATTTCAAGCAGTATTTTGATGGGAACGAAGGAAATAGATACCCTTTGCAATTTGTTTGTCGATCTGGCTCTTCGTTGTTCCCTTGGCACCAGCTCTAATCATTGTTAAGACGAAGATCACTGAGAGGGGCGAAACAACCAGTGACTCGCCGGCTGGACCCTGACGGAGCATGTTGAGCCCAAAATCCGTCTCAGCTGTCAAAAACTTGCTAGAAATAAACATTTGAACTACGGTGGAGCCATGCCCTGACTGGAAATTACTTGGGACAATGAGACCCAAGAGAAGAACGACTTGAACAAAAAAAGGGGGAAAATAATCACCTATTCGCTGTTGTATTGGGAGCCATCTCATTTACGTCGTTGTCTTCACAAGCCCTGATGCTGTGACCTTCAATGAGCAATCATTCGCATTTCGCACTATGCTATGTAGTTACCATACAATGAAACAAGTTGAATACTTTATGAGCCACATTAAAAGAAAGAATAGGTCCATGTTCTTGTGCTGCAAGTACTGCTAAATTTAAAAAAAAATTCGAATAATAAATATGTTTCGTTCAAAATGTTGGAGTAGATTCAGTTCAGCTTCACACGAGAAAGTATAGTTAGGACCGAATAATGCATTATATACCCAGAGAGAGATTTATTCGAAATTCGAAAATTTGATTTCGAATAAGTCTACATATAGTTCAGATGTCTGGAAAAGAAGGAGAAATATAACCCTTAAGGAATGGCAAATAGGCATCTAGGGCCATTTTTTTTGAACATTTCAACTATTTGAACCTAGTCCTTAGTGAATAATTAAATATTCGATTTTTATTCGGACCTACGTATACGAGAAAGAAGGAATAGGAACAAGAAGGAATAGCCAGAAATTCAGAGAAGTCTCGTGAAACGATAAACTGGCCACTGCTCACTAATAAATGATTGACCTGTGAATGAACTTGTAGCGGTTTCTGTATCATTGCACTAAGATTTAGCGGTATGTTGAAAAAAACGTACGAAAACTGCAGAACTGGTTCTCACCTACGCTCTGAAGTGGGCAATATGGACAACATGCTATAGAGCATGAGAAAATGAGCGAAAAAAGAGAAAAAGTGATGAGGCAGAGGTTCAACGCGAGTCAGAATTTGTGCACTCTCGATCCACTTCGATCGAAAGGCGTGGCGAGATCAAGGATGAGCGAATGCTAGGGAATAATTACAACGAATAAGAGAAAGAAAGGAGAATGATTCTTTGGGCCTAGGCTCGATCACACAAGTTGAATCGCCCCTAAGAATATGTAGAACAAACCTCACGCCACTAAACTCCGAGAAATGGTCCTCGAACTCAAATCTTATGGATCCTACTGCCTACACAATTTCCCAGTGAGAATGCTTACATCGTTTGAAGCTTAACACCGACAAAAACGCAACGGTGAACTTTTTTGAGGTCATATACAGCTAGACTAGAAGTCTTACTTACATTGTTAAGCTGTTTGGGATGTTTGCATTGGGTGCGCTGGCAACTGTTTCGGATGTACATACATGCGCCAGGCATTCTGTCTCTTTTTGCGTCAGAACAAAGGTTTCCAGTGTAAAAGATCAGGTAGTAGAGGTGAATACTTCATGCTGTGGGAGATGCGGTTATGACCGCCTGCAGGCTTCCTCTCGGCGTTAGTTCATTTCTGGATGAAAAGCACAAAAGTTAGTATGACACTGCTTCAGATATCATTGGTGATTTCTCCTTATACTTAGAGGAAGCCCTGGAGGATAACCCTTATGTTCCAACAACTGGATGCTTAGAAAGAGAGGCATCCTCCAGGCTATAATACCCATCTCTATGGAGGTCATTCACCTCTGTGCTCACCTTTGAATCATAAAGCCTTCTCTGCAGACGTTGTTGGTGCTTTCAACCGAGCCGGCTTAGACTGTCACCTTTTATAATGTAGTGGACCATGCATAGGAAGAACGAGGAAAGCAGTTTGAGTATTAGCAAAGAGTAAAATAAGTGCTAAAAATAGTTGACTACACACAAACTACAGCAAAATGAACATAAACAAACCAACGCAGTATGAGTCTAAGCCTTTATCGTCAAATCAACGAAAAACACTGCACTTTGGAAAAGAATGGAACCGGAATAGTTACCCACGAGCCAGCGTAGCGTACGCTAAAACACGCGGGTGGTGAGTGTCTGATAATCATGTCAGTCTGAATGATGCTCTATACAATCAACGTCAACTATACACGGTTTGAGTAAGCTGTCGTGAACGTTCTAATGGCTCAAGATATATACAACATACATCTTAACAGTTCTCGTTATACAAATTGCCCCATGAACAGTGGATTCCTATCTTTGGTCAGAATGAAGATAAATGGATGATCTGCGATGAAATCCACTGGCTTTGCACTTGTAAACGACCCTCCCTCGATTCCAATAACAGTAGCAGCAGCGGCAGTGGTGCCGTCCTCGTCAACCTGAAATTTCACGGAATTCTCTCCGGTCATTTGCTCATCTTAACAATAGGAAAACTAAATTATCTGGAAAAATACAGTCCGGCCCGGCAGCCACTGCAAATGGGCGCCGGCCTCCGGAGCCCCGGTACTAATGAGCTATAAATCACTCGAGCTTGGGAGAAAGCGAAGAAAAATACAATTTTAGTCCATAGTAGACAGGGTAGATAAGCCTAACCCTATGCTTAAGAATGGGTTTAAGGCTTAGGCTTAGGCTTCACAGAAGTGGCCCCACCCAACTCCCTTTTCACCTAAATTTCGAGGATAAACTACGATAAGTGTAAGAGTAAGTAATAGCGGACACTACTTGTATGTTGCATCGCGTGCGCGCATAGCTCAGTGGGTTGAGCGAATGATTGACGTTGTGGTGGTCAGGGGTTCGAATCCCGCCCTGTGCCCCCGTTTTGCAAATACATATAGTATGCTGCCTACGACTGCTGCAGTTATCTAACAAACTCCAACATAAAAAGTAGCCCGGATGGCTCAGTGGTTTGAGTAGCAGATTGCAATCTGTCCCTATCGCTGGTTCCACTCCGTTGGAGATCCAGAGTTAAGTATCGCAGTGTTTGGGGTTCACTGCTTGCAACGTCCCCCGTGATCTCCTTCGGGTAGTCCAGGAAGGCATCCGGCAACGTTTTGCATAAATTTCGAAGATAAACTACGGTAAGTGTAAGCGCAAGTAATAGTAATAGTGTAAATAATGGTGAAAAACCATTTTTTCAAAGTTGAGGGAAACCGGGAGAGAGTAACTCCGCCGTAAAGGACTGCTCCACGAAAGATAAATGACAGCGGTAGAACTACTTCGCAATGGATATGAACCAATTTATACGGATTTCAATTTTCTGAGGATCCCGAATTGGATGGGCTTTATGTGTATTGGGATAACTGAAGTACTGTGTCCATCTATAGAAGAATAATGGCCATTTTTGTATTCGCGAAGCAGTGTACTATAGCAGAAAATGGAAGAGTTGGCTTCGCTTATTGTGTATTCAGAAATCTTTCCCCATGAAAATCACAAAAATGAAAAAAAGGTGAAAGCTGTGAAAATGGTCCCCTGCTTTATAGCCTCAACATGTCCACTGCACTCTGTCTACTATGGACTAAAATTGTATTTTTCTTCGCTTTCTCCCAAGCTCGAGTGATTTATAGCTCATTAGTACCAAGGCGCCGGAGGGTGGCGGCGGCTGGCGCCCGCCAGCGCCCATTTGCAGTGGCTGCCGGACCCGACTGTACACAGTCATAGAGTTATCAGGGAAGAGAATTTTTGTCTCGAACATTCCACGAATTGCCACATTTTGATGTTTCTTTCGTGCGTTCTAAAACAAAATGTGAGAATTCACCTCTATTATAGCCCTATGAAGTGCCTTCGAGACTCGTAGTGGTGGCGACTTTGCGACACCATTCAAGTCAGCGCTATCGTTGAACGTGTCGGTGACGCCCATCATGATTAGGGCTTCTTTCAACTTGTAGTCGCTCTCAATCTTCATCTTTGGGATGGTCACCTTGAAGAATCCATTTAGTCTGGAAGTCGAACGCACAGCTTACTATGATGTGTCCAGAGTTTTGATGATACCCAGAAGACATTTCACTACAAACAATTCATTATTATTATTATTTTTACTATTATTATTATTATTATTATTATTATTATTATTATTATTATTAATTTTACTATTATTATTAACAAAAACGATGAGCAATCTCTTAGACCGCACAGAAAACGAAAACTGCCCACCCCCTGGAGCCAAGTCTCAGAAGGGTTTTCCCCTAATTGTTTGAAGAGACATACCACCTCTTGCCGAAAACATTACCGTGCCCGTATCGTGGCCATTCACCGCATGATCGTTCTCTTTGCCCCTCAGTTACCGCCTTTGAGGAACGGGTTAAAAAAGCTCACCATTTCCTTTCTTGTCAATTTTTCTCCGTATTGATGACAATCTCCCGAGCGGTGGCATGTCATGGATATTATGTGTTGTGTGTTAATCACGTCCATTCCACCAGGTGGTAGGCAGTTCTTGTTATCTGTGTGTGGCCTAAGTGGTCGCCTATTGTTTTTGTTAATAATAGAAAATTGTTTGTACTGAAATGTCTTCTGGATATCATCAGAACTCCGGGTACAACTACCAAATGCTAAAAGATGAAGTGTGGGAAAGGTACCGATACGTAAGTCTCCTTCAACTTGGACAGCAAATTTTGAACCTTTTCCCCATCCATCGTCTTTAACACTTCTCCAAGGCCGAATCTGATGAATACTATGAATTGTCACAGATTTTGGGTGAAATTTCAAAACAATTCCCTTTCTCAGGGATGCTTAGTGAAGAATTACACATAGGAGTCCTACTAATGAAGATGCTGATGTGAGCAACATTCCGCTGAGTAAGCGTTTTCCAAGCTTTTTTAAGCGTTACGGCAAGATTTTCATGGAAAACTGCTTAGCGGAATCGACACAGTCCTTGCAAAGGTAGGTTTTCACAAAGTATGTAACTGTGAACACCATTTCAACAATTCTATTTTTCGAGTGAAAAACGCCCAAAAAGGAGGTGGTTTAGGCCTTCCTCTTTTTTGAGCTTCCATTTTTTAAGCTGGGTCCTAAATTGAATATCATACATAGGGCTGATCAAACCGCAGCGAAACTGTACCATCATGGCACTGCTTCACGAGTACGAAGCGTGCTTACGAATGCACCACATGTAAATCGTATGTAGTACCTCTTCTTAGGAAGGAGTATATTGAAAGCATAGGAAGTGTCCTTGTACTGAAGTGATAACAACAGCAGGTCAGCGTCTTCTACATAGAGTTTGTAGTCCACCTTGTTCATGAACCCCAGCTGAAAATATTTCTCTTCAGTGATTGAGGGAATCGAGAATGAGAAAAAGGAGTGTCGAAAATCTCTGGGAGTATTACCTCCTTTTCGCTATTTTCAGCGCTGAAGAACGTTCGCTTTGAGTTACTACTCTGATCGAACTTCACGCTCCATTCAGCTGTGAAGTAGATGGCGTTGACTATCAGCGCAAACGCACCTAATACAATGACTTGTATCAAAGTATGTGACGTGTGTGAGATGAAATTCTATGAATGGTCAGATAGTGAGAATGATGCCTATCGATCGACACGCCACATCAATTTTCACGGCTTATCATCGCTCTCCCATCATGAATCTCCTGTTGAGATATGAGGACTTGTAACATCTCGCTCTCATCATTTTTATTCAACTTCTCCACAGCGACGATGTCCCTCTAATGTATGCCATAGGCCTTACCCTACCGTTCGCTCTTACTATTTTCTAAGAAATTGTTAACAGTAAACGATATTTCTCTTACCTTTGACATTGTTTGGTTTCACCATACCACGGACTTTGCCCTCTGTGACATTGCTTACAAAATTGTCAATGATCTGAAAAATTCACAACGACTGCAATTTTCTGTTCGAGGTTAATTTTTAATTTGCAAATTCGTCAGTTCTGTCCTCGTTCACTGAAACTACCCCATTGCTGATCACTTGCCTCACAAAATTCTCTGCTGCGCTGTTCGCGTGAATCGATGTAAAAGAACAAAATGCCAGTAATAAAAAATAATCTCTTTGCAGCAAGAGATGCAATTTTAGGCTGACTGGCTAATGGAACGATTTCATCGCTTTTTGCCACTCATTCAACGCTGCGTTGCGGATAACCTCTCATGGATTCGTTCGAATGCATGCTAAATCGGATGAACAACTCTCATCGGACCCAAAACACAATCTTCTCGACACTCCTGCCTAAGAAGGAAACTTTCCCTGGAAATTTTCCCGGCTTCCAACAGAAAAAAGGCTTGATTTGTTCAGTGCTGTTCAGATCTGTTGCTGAGCGTAGGAACGACGAGAAAACGAAAATTTATAGGAAGATTACCTCAGCAGACTCGTCAGGTTTGCCGAAGTCATAGGACTCCACTTTTGCAGAATAGTACTTTGTTACCATGTCTTTATAGTGGTCCTCGATCTCGTATTGATTGCTGAAACAGAAAAAGGTTTAATAGGTTATAGGTTTATTACGCTTGCATAATGCAAAACATTACAAATATCAATAACAAGAAAAAAAGTACAGCTAAGGACATTATACCAAAAAAAAACAATGAACGGATACTCAAACGCTAAAAAAAACAGAGGCATCGGTCCCAAAAAGCCATTCAAACTACATATTTCAACAGAATATCACCGACTCGGCGTCTAAATTGATCCTCTGATAAGTGTGCAGGACGAACACAGACCAAACGGCGTAGTGGTAGAAACCCTAGCAGCAACGGTTGCCAGTTGCTGCCATCCTCCCCTCGATTGCTGCTCAATCTGTCGGCCCTTTAGCAGCAATTGCAGCAATCAAGAGAGAATGGCAGCAACAGGCAACCGTTGCTGCTATGGTTTCCAACCGAACCATTACGCCGTTCGGGCTGCGTTCGTGCTGCACAGTTATCAAGGTCTGAGTGAGTCCTGAAGGCAAGTTTTTTTTGTTATTTTCAGGTAGGCACTGCCAGCACGGAGGGTGAATTTGCATTAAATGCCTCTGAGAATAGCGAGATGTTTGAAGAGAACATTCAAACTACATATTTTCGGAAAAAAGATCTTCTCTTCAACTCCCGTCGAGGCATGACACATCTACTCGGGAATGGCGATCTTAACTCTGGCAGGAAAAAAACCATGACTCACTCTAAAAAGAAGCCGTTCGCTATCTTAGTGTCTACTCCATCTTTAGCCTTCAGGATTTGTTGCGAGAGATTGGAGTAGTATGCCACGATGTCGTCGTCCGACTCTCCTAAACAGAACGGTTCTAGCGCTCCTTCGCAGAGTGCAGAAAAGGAAGTACCTTTCGAAATTACTTTGTTGATCTGATTTTTGGTGGTTACTCTGGCACCAGCTTGAAGCATGGCCAGAGCGAAAATCACTGAGAGGGGTGAAACGACCAATGGCTCATTGGCAGGTGCCTCGCGGAGCATGAAGAGCCCGAAATCTGCCTCTACCGTCGCAAACATGCTGTATACAAGAAGCTTAGTGGGATCTGATTGGTAGGCCGCACTTCTGAATTGCTATCCATTCGTTTTGTCGGAGACTAGAAGATTCGAAAATTATTCTAAGCACATCAATAATGCGAGTAAACAAAGAACAACACGCGAAAATGGGAAAAATTCAGGATGGAGGAGATGATTCGCCGCCACTGATCGAACGATGAGCGATCTGCTAGCGGTCACTCGATAGAATTTCCACTCTGTTCCACTCTGATATATGTGGAAAGGGAAAAAACTGCTAACCACTGTGCTATGAACCGGTCTCATCCTTTTTGTACAAGAAGTATTTTGGGCGATTAGCGGAACAACGAGAAGATTTAAATCTGACAAAGTACTGTGAACCGCATGCGATGCATCAGTCTGCTTCATGACTTTGCTGAAGCGATATCTTCAAGTCCACTGCAAACTTAATAAAGTCCAATTTGGAGAGAGACCCAGCAGTATTACATCCATATAAAATTTTGATCAAGCGGATGCGTCGAGAACTGAGCAAGCCATACGATCTTCTGGCTGCTTCTGAGGGTTCACGCCCAGAATCATTGAACTTTTACTTTTCTTGCACTTTCTGTTATTCTGCATAGTGTATTAAACATTCCACCCCTACTCTCACTGTATTTATTTTTCAACTCTTATTGCCTTTGAATTATTGTGTAAACCAATTTTTTGGACAATATCAACTATTTGAAAACGTCATGTATCGAAACTCAACCGGTATGAAAATGGCCGTTAGTTAAAACATTAAGTTATCCGATTAAATGTAAATGTGTGAATTAAGTTTAAATAAAAATATATGAATATAAATGATGTGATGTAAGATTTTCGAATTACTAAACGTTCTGATCACCATTGTTCAACTAAAGAATGATTCTCAATGGATGATATCGTTACGTTGAAAATAGAAGGATATAACGGACAATCCTGGAAACTCATTCACTTTGGGCCCGAATCCATGATGAGAGAGATAGATAACTCACATGCGTCTTTACCAGAGCACATCATGGATTTCCTCTCGGCGACAGTGAAAATCTTGAGCATTCAGCGTTCGACGGCAGAGTGATACATCTGTACGACCTTGTTAGGCAAAGCTTCAAAAGAGGCAAGTTTCATTTCGATCTGCCGGGTCAATCTCCTACACTTCCACTCTAGGCGCTGTTAGTAGTAGTTTTTCAAGGTTACCAAGTACATTTCTTGCTTACAATGAACATGTGCGTAAGCGTAAGCATGTAAAAAACCTCGAGAAGCCTTTCTCATAGTAGTAGTCTAGTGAGTATTCCCGATAAAAAAACACTCTTGGGTGTACTTGCCTCATTCATATTTTTTATGAGACAACAGAGCGAAAACTAGAAGTCACGAGTATAAATATGAGGTCCATAGGGTGGTAAGCAGCACAGCTAACAATGAACACCTTCTACGTCTTCCTCGCAGTCCTCGTCGCTATCGCTCAGAGGTACGACTTTTTTTTGCTCTGATAAAAAAAATCTACTCAAAACCTGTCTACGGACACTTACCACCCGCACACGTAACTTCAGGCCATTGTGCCTTTTTGAATGTGGGAACAAATAGCCAACAATGGTTGAAAGGATCCCTTAACTCACTCTTGCATCATATTGTTCACCTTAGGTGAAAATAGACTTGTTCAACCTCGAGCAGTGGGTTTCTATACTCTTTTACCGGAGTTTGACGAGAGCCAGTGGTAGGTGTCCGATAATCCTCAAGACCATGCTAATCAGCAAAAGTTCATCTCCAAAAGCCTTCTTCCTAGGAAACAGCTAAATTAGGTCTGTTCTAAACCATTTGGGAGTCCAAATCTAAATTAAATTCAAAAATGATCATTCACGCAGAAGAAATTTTTCCTCATCTGCGCTCCCAAATTTCATTATTTTTTATCCCGTTCAACAAATTATTCTAAAATGAGCAGTTACTTATTGAATTTTTCGAGTAGTGCTATATTTTTTATAACTATAGAGAAAAGGCGAAATCAGCATGATTTCACCCAAGAAATGCACCAAGCTCAATACTTCAGACTTTTTAAAAGTTTTATTTTCTAGCACCTCAGCAAGCTTCCCATATGGAGGATATTACGGAGGTTAGCTTTTTTATCGCAGAATCTTGCAAACATCGCAGTCACTGTTCAAAATGCTCCAACCCTTCACAATATATCGCTAGTCTGACTTGTTGTTCTTTAGAATACCCAGGATTTGGATACTCCGACCTAGGCTATGGCTATCCTTATGCTCCATTTGCTTACGGCGCTTATGGATTCCCGTACGGTTTGGTGAGCATAGCACACATAAAGCCTTAAGTTTCCTTAACTTCTCAGAAGAAATCACAACTTCTATAGCCATATAATTTTTGTAATTTTTGCAGTACTCTCACCACTACCATCCACGTGCTGCTCTCCGCAATGTTGCGAGAGCGTTCCATAGGGGTAAGGACCCTTCACGAATAAATTTACTTCCTACCTTGAAATAACCGCAATTTTCAGAAAATGGACATCTCTCCGATACCACCTTCGTCTCTCCAATAAAATCTAAAGCGTCTCACAAGAATTAATTGAAAAATTTTAAAGGAAATCGCTGAGGATGAAATTATATCTGAGTATTATGAGTGCTGAATTTTTGTATGTGTCGTATCCATTAAAAGCCTTCAACAGAAATCAAGAATAAAAATCATTTACATGTTATAACACTGATTGTCCCACATTGGTGTGCAAACAGTCAATAAAACAAAAAAAGGGAGGGGTGGGGGGAGGGGGTGGTTTTTTGGAAGTTACCAATGTCTTGAAGCAAAAATGCAATGATCCTGCTCCTTGCATATAAGAGCTCCTTGCACATTTACAATAACTGTGTCAAGACTGCAGTTCATAAAATCACTGAAATATTTCCCAAGAGAATATTTGTTTAGTAGCTCGAGTAATTATATGAAAATTTAGCATAATGTTGTCAATTTACAGATGGAATCGACGATTTTACCATTTTTCAACAGCACAGTTGTCAAAGTTACACAGAAATGATTTCATGCTGTAATGGGAAATAATTTTCCAGCAAAGGCCCTGAACTAATAGAGGAAAACGTGTAAGATTGCTTTTCTTTGTACCGTTTGATCCTAAAAATGATCAGGAAAATACGCAACATCCGTTTCGCTCTGTTTTCTCTATATAAAAGCTGAGTACAAAGATTAGGAGGAGTAGCCCCAACACTCGTCAGTGACGAACGAAATCCTTAGGACTCTCGAATGTATGAGAATACTAGTCGTCTCATAGATGGAGAAAGTATGTAGTTAATAGGAATAGCAGGCAGGCAAATTAAAATATATACATAGATAGAGAGAAATGCGGGACTAAATCAATTTGTCGCAAATAAGGACAATGAAACCTTGAGAGATCAACAATGCCAAGAAATTGTGACATGAGAAGGTCTCAAAAGATAGTTACTATTACTGTTACCATTATATAACACCACATTTCTGAACCGTGAGGATAGTGAGCTTACAATTCTTCTGTTTCTCATGTCATGTATTGCCTATGCCTATAACACACGGTTGGGTCCGGCAGCCACTGCAAATGGGCGCCGGCCGCCGCCACCCTCCGGCGCCCCGGTACTAATGAGCTATAAATCACTCGAGTTTGGGAGAAAGCGAAGAAAAATACAATTTTAGTCCATAGTAGACAGAGTGCAGTGGGTATGTTAAGGCTATAAAGCAGCGGACCATTTTCACAACCTTCACGTTTTTTTCATTTTTGTGATTTTCATGGGGAATGATTTCTGAATACACAATAAGCGAAGCCAACTCTTCCATTTTCTGCTATAGTACACTGCTTCACGAATACAAAAATGGCCGTTATTCTTCTATAGATGGACACAGTACTTCAGTTATCCCATCTGAATAATAATGCTCATCCAATTCGGGATCCTCAGAAATAATTGAAATCCGTATAAATTGTTCCATATCCATTGCGAAGTAGTTCTACCGCTGTCATTTATCTTTCGTGGAGCAGTCCTTTACGGCGGAGTTACTCTCGCCCGATTTCCCTCAACTTTGAAAAAGTGGTTTTTCGCTATTACTTACACTATTACTATTACTTACACTTGCACTTATCGTAGTTTATCTTCGAAATTTATGCAAAACGTTGCCGGATGCCTTCCTGGACTACCCGAAGGAGATCACGGGGGACGTTCGAGCAGTGAACCCCAAACACTGCGATACTTAACTCTGGATCTCCAACGGAGTGGAACCAGCGATAGGGACAGATCTGCCACTCAAACCACTGAGCCATCCGGGCTACTTTTTATGTTGGAGTTGTTAGACAACTGCAGCAGTCGTAGGCAGCATACTATATGTATTTGCAAAACGGGGTACAGGCAGTCGATCCCCTGACCACCACAACGTCGATCATTCGCTCAACCCACTGAGCTATGCGCGCACGCGATGGAACATACAAATGGTGTCCACTACTTCTTACACTTACACTTATCGTAGTTTATCTTAGAAATTTAGGTAAAAAGGGAGTTGGGTGGGGCCACTCCTGTGAAGCCTAAGACTAAGCCTTAAACTCATTCTTAAGCATAGGGTTAGGCTTATCTACCCTGCCTACTATGGACCAAAATTGTATTTTTCTTTGCTTTCTCCCAAGCTCGAGTGATTTATAGCTCATTAATACCGGGGCGCCGAAGGGTGGCGGCGGCCGGCGCCCGCCGGCGCCCATTTGCAGTGGCTGCCGGACCGGACTGTACATATGCCAGCATTTCACCGTATGATCACCTTGATCACCTTGACTCCCGTTGATCTTCGGGTATACCGAGCGGGCGCCAGCAATCCTTCCATTTGTCCCTCTCGCGAGCCAGAGTTGTCCAGTGGATTCTGTCCGTTCGAGGGACACGGAGAGCATCGTATCTATCCTTGAAGGACTTCGTGAAGAAGTCTGACCATCGGGTCGGTGGTCTTCCTGTCGTGCGCTTAACGTCCCGTGGAGTCCAGTCGCTGACGGCTCTTGTCCAACGGTTATCGTTAAAACGCATCACGTGCCCGGCCCACCTAACCTTACTCAACTTGGCGTAAGCGGCAGCGTCCCTGATCTTCGATTGTTGACGGAGGGTGGAGCTCCGTATTCCAGCCCTCACTTGCGTGAGGCGGGTTATTCCTAGCATCACCCTCTCGATGGAGCGTTCGACGACGCTAACCGCATTCTCATCCTGCTTGCGCAACGCCCAGGTTTCTGAGGCGTAGGTCAAAGCAGGGAGAACGGTTGTGTTGAAGAGGTGGGCACGGAGCCTGGTGTTCTTCGTCTTCTTCACTACGTCCTCGATGCTCTTGTAAGCTCCCCAAGCCGCTCGTTTCCTCCTGCCCAGCTCTGGAGCGAGGTCGTTCATCATATTGACTTCCCGACCTAGGTATACGTAGCTGGAGCATTCGGATATGGTCGTTCCGTTGAGCGAGAATGGGGCATCCGGGACCCATCCGTTCTTCATGAACATCGTCTTCGTCAGATTCAGCTGGAGACCAACCTTTCCACACGCGTCCTCGAAGTCGGCCAGCATCTGTTCCGCTTCGCTGATGGTTGGTGTTATAAGAACGATGTCGTCAGCGAAGCGAAGATGACTAAGTCGCCGGCCATCAACTTGCACTCCCATGCTATCCCATTCCAGTTTCCGCATGACGTCTTCAAGAGTGGCGCTGAATAGTTTTGGCGACACGGTATCGCCTTGCCGAACCCCTCTCTTGACGTCGATGATGATGTCGTCGTAGAATGGAGAAATCCTGGTCGTGAAGTTGCTGTAGAGCTCACGAAATACCTTGATGTATTGAGTAGGTATGCCCTGGTTGCCCAGGGCTTCCAACACCGCTTCCGTCTCAACAGAGTCGAAGGCTTTCTTCAAATCGATGAACGTGAGACAGAGGGGCATCTTATACTCTCGCGATACTTCGATGAGTCTAGTGACACCGTATGAAGGCTGCCTAATTTTCTGAACAAAATGGGTAAACAAGTGGACCGAACCCGTTGAAGTTATCTTTTAACTAGCTCCAGGAACATATTTACTTATACATGTCGTCAATTATACCCCAATGCTACATAGGGTCATGAGATTACCATTCACTCCAATAGTGCAACCGTGCCCTGAAGCTCTGAAAAACTAACAATAATAGCTGAGTCTCATCAAGGCATGTATATCTTCTCTAGTGCATGGAGTGGACCATCCGTGCAGCGGTTAGTGCCTAAAAAACGCAGACCGCTGGAAGCTGTAGGGTCGTTAGTAATTGTATCCTTGATATCACGAACAACAAATCCATTCCACTCGACGCCAAGTTTCTTCCACCAGTGCAGTATTACCAACGTTCCAATCGCCCTATTTCTTTAGAGAATGTGACAATAAGGAAGAAAGTGCCGCATGAAAGAAGTACAGAAAAAGAAGACTGCCCAAACAACGACTGCTAGGAAAAACAACTGAAATGTAGAACTTCACGAAATTTTAAGAGGAACGAAAGGCAGAAAATGATTATGATTGATGTCATATTCCTGTTACATGAAGAATGATGCCTGGCACTGAGAAGATATTGAGTTAATAGACGTGAATTTCTTATTTTGTGTTTCTCGAGAAGGGTTTTTGGAAGTAGTATGCAAAAGCCGTTCACACTTTTTTGCAGCAGAGCTCAAGGTAAAGCTGATGGCGTTGCGATGAACCAGCAGATGCGGTGCCCACGTTCCTGCCTCACCCATATATCATGCATCAAGAAAGTTCAAGGGTTTAAGAGGTATTACGGTCAATTATACAACCACTCTGCTGTGGGAGCAACTAAGGTTTGATACGTGAGAGAGCCTCAAATAGCCTGCATTCAAGAAATGATATTAGCTTACACTCCCAATGATGCTTCCAAAAACCTATCAAACAATTGTCACTGTTCTCTTTTTTTTTACCTTCGATGAAGGGTCGCATTGTGCCGTTGGCACTTTCATTGAAAATAAATAAATAAATAAATAAAGTGGTAGAGTAGGCACGCACAAAGTGTGAGTCATTATCAATTGCCAGTGTGTGCAAACTTTTTCTAGAATATCCATTTTCTTCCGCGTCTAGTCTCCTTAAAAACTTCTCCAGAACAAACAACTGACACATCTTTATTTTTATGCATTAATCCGTTCTGTGGCGTCTCACATCGTGCCAGCTTCAGTTCTCCTTTATAAGGGCCCATATGAAGTGGAGAGCATGGGCAGGCTTGTGTGGCACTTCCTGTTCTCTTCAGCACAGGTGAGTTAGTACTGTTGAATTAGCCTCTACTGCCCCAAGTTGAGTAAGCTAGCGAAATTGCCGGTTTTGGAAAACTCCCCTTAAACAAATGAATGAGTTCATGAATAGCATAAACTATTCAAGGCAGCAGTCGCCGAAATCTTCACTAAAATCCGAATGAATGTCTATGAATCCGTGCACCGCATGTGACCTCTGCTTTTCACCACGTGCATATCTATCAGCTGTTTCACAGCATTCCTGCATCCCAGAAGTATTGATACAGTTTTAGGGCTAGGTTTGTGCTACGAAAAACCACCTACCTAAAGCGCAAAGATGGTGAGCTACTATCAGTCATCAAATCAGAGCACTAGGTGAGCTTCATGTCAAATAAGCACAGGGGCTATAAAACGGCTGTGGAACCCTGTTGTTGATTTCGTGGGACAGGTCTGCTCTGGTTTCGGAAATATTAATATTCAGCATGTTTTTGACTGCGGAAACGGATTTCGGGTTAAAATTGCTCCGCCAGACCTCCATAAACGAGACGCTGGTAGTGTCACCATTGTCAGTGATACTTGCACTTGCCGCCATCCAGATGGGAGCCAAAGGAACGACAAGAACACAAATCAATCAGGCTATTTCAGTCGGTGAGATTTACTGGGTATGACACTTCGCAGTGATTAAAAGGTCACATTTTGGCTCATTTCCATGTGGTTTCCATGCTGAGCCAGAGTCCAACCAAACTTACGCGTCATTGTTTAGGAGCAACCGAGACCGAAACCGTACGCTACTACTCACACCTCTCAGAGGAGGTTCGGAAGCAGAAAATGGGAACTAGGACGGAAATTGCCAATGGAATCTTCATGGAGTATGTGTTCAGGAAATAACGTTAATTTAATCATTGAGACAGTCTGTTAGTAGTATGGTCCTAGCAGGTAGGCTCATCTCAACATTTTTCAATATCATTTTCACTGTAGAATTGGTCAGCTCGTCGATAGCATTACTAACTATACAATTACTGAAGGTACGTACGTAGGGGATCATGCTTCGATGCCCACGTAAAAAGACCTTCAAGGAAGGAAAATGTGGTATCACATCCAAACCAGGTCAAGGAACTGTAACCACGGCCTGGTTGCATCATTGAGCTGACCCAGGGTGAACGTGTTCACATCAGTGCTAGCTACGGGTAAATTTGTGCGGTGTTAGCACATTCCCCTGGGCAATTTCAGTAATGCATGCTACCCCAATTTCTGCGAATTCGTGCCTACTACAAAGAACTCACCTCACACACAGATGCAGACGTGCCTGTAGAAAAAAAACTTATTTTAGCAAGAAAGTTGCCGTAAGGAAGTCCTATGGTCTCTCAATCGTGAAGAAGTTCTCATCGAAAGTGAAGTCTCTCCGCTTCTCGCGGAAGGAGGCAGTAACTGAGGTACAATGATCCCTCACCCTTTCTCTTCTCTGCTATATCTAATGGGTAATTCGTTTCCAGAGCGTTGACCGGTTCGTCAGTTACAGAACGACAGGTAGGATTAGACACATCAAAACTCCGAGCAAAATCCAAGGTCGGTTATAGTAAACCAATTGGTGAGCTGAATTTTCTGAGAAGTGCTTTACAGACGCGCTTTCGCTTCTTGTTAGCGCTGCCTCTTTTACTTCTCAGTGGGAGTACTCGTTCGTCAGGAAGTCAAACACATTAGGCACATTCTACAGCGCAGAGCATTCTGAGAGAAAGGTAAGAAGTCACTCCCTGATGATCAGGGTGAGATTATCCATAGTAAACATGTTGATAAACTCGAACTTACCCTTCGCCTGGCGCACATCAACGTGTTTACCCACATGTTTACCTGTAGATTACATTGTTTAGCCCATGGGCAATCGTACCCTGTCTACTAAAAGATTTCCCATCCCTTCAATGACGCATCTAGGCACTGGTTATTCTCTACCTAGCCGCTATTAATAGGTAATCGTACACTTGGGTAGGAGATTACCCATCCTTCTAATTAAGCATTTGGTCCCTGCAGTATGCTCAAGTCCGGGATAGATTATTGAGATTACCCAGGGTAGACGCTGTGCATCCAAGACTTCAGCTTACTGCAATTCTCAAATGCATAGTTGGAAGGATAGGTAATTTCGTACCCAAGAGTATGAATACCCATGGATTGCAGCTGGATGGGAGACATTAACACGAATGAGTGAATATCTTGATGGGGCCAGGTAAAAGATAAGTTGGGGTACGTCAACACATTTACCATGCGTGACCCCAATGTTGCATCCCGTCTCAGGTCCCATAGGCCGAGTAAATCCAGGATTCATGGTTTTCGTCTCACATCTCATGTGTTCATTATTTTGCGACTAGGGCAGGTTTTACCTACATGAGACCAATAGTCATCCATTCAGGTTGAGTTCATGAACGTCATCAAACAGAATCGCTACTATGCAGAAGACCAGGACATGCAGACATCTCATGTGTCCATTATTTTGCGACTAGGGCAGGTTTTACCTACATGAGACCAATAGTCATCCATTTAGGTTGAGTTCATGAACGTCATCAAACAGAATCGCTACTATGCAGAAGACCAGGACATGCAGATTCTATCGCTCCGCTACAGGGACACCTCCTATGCACTCAACATTTTCCTGCCCAAACAAAAGTACTCATCAGGTTCTTGACAATGAATTATGGCTCCAACATCAATTTGCAGGTCCGCATTCTCGGCTCTCCGCGCAAAACTAACCGGAGCAGCTATCCAGGCATCGCTGTCTCAGCTCAAGTCAACCTACGTATCGGTAATGAACAGTTTGATGTGCAAGAATGTGGTGGCCAAACGAATACTTCTGTTTACAGGCCTCCATCCCCAAGATGAGGATAGTGACTGATTTCAAGCTCAAGCCTGCGTTGATGGCTTTGGGAGTCAGCGAACTCTTCTCGGAACACTGTGACCTGGGTGGAATCACAAAATCTAGAGCAGTGCAGGTCTCTTTTGCTGCCCACAAGGCGATCATTGAGGTGGGCTGCTCACTTGTTTCGTCGCTTTCAGCACTTTGTAATGCGATGCGCCTCATGTGAATGGTCTTCGTTCTCTCAGTAATATAAGCTACCAATTTGATCCATTATCATCGCATATGCACTATGTTCCATTGAATTTATCGTTTAGGTGGGTGAAGGAGGAACTTCTGAGGACGAAAGTGATGCTGCGTACAAGTCCATACTGGAGTCAGCAGTGTCTGGAGAGCCCACGTCATTCATTGCTGATCACCCATTCTTCTTCGTCCTAACCAAAGACAAAAATCCTTTGTTTATTGGACAATATGTGTAAGCAGTTATTTATTAATGCCCCTATTTGGGCACTGCGGGTGTTACGGTGGATGGTAGCAATGTAAAATAAAAGTGATTCAGAAGCTAAATATGTTGGTTAACGAAGGCTCCTGATGAACTTGTCACTAAAAAGAGACAATCCCACAGGGTATTTATTGCTGCAATTCGTTTCTATTATCGCTTCCCGACCTGGAGAAGTTGCCCCATGTGTTCTTGAATCCATTGCAACATAGCATCCTTTGCAATTTCTGGAGAATGATGCGCCTTGGTGTTAAAAAGCATTGTTTATTCATATTCATAATGCATGCAATGCTCACTCACTAAATAACAATTGTAAGAAAAACACCCCTTAAACAACAGTGTATACAAGTACTACAACGTGAAAATTGTGACAAGCCTATGCGACGCACAATCCGCCAAGAGCAGAGCACTTTGAAGTAGCGGGAAGATCCCTGCATTTGGAGCACGGTTTTCCAACTGGATAGATAGGGTCGTCATCAGCGATGATTCTGAAAAGTTCTTTACCTTCGATGGGTGGCAGAAACTATGATTAATGCATATACATTTACGCGCAATTGTTAAACAGCAACATGCGAATTACTGCAGACATGGCACACACTTTCTATCGAAATCAAAGCTTGTGGAGGCAGATGAATCACTTGGAATAAGAGGTCCTTTTTTTCTTGGAATACACTGGAGAATCGTTTCTGTGAAGTGGCTTATGAATTCAAATCACCATCCTTATTTGGCTCCTTATGAAGTTCAAGTGCCAAAGTACTAGCTTATCTTGGACTAACTAACCATAGCAGTTTTGTTATGGAAAGGCTTGCGTATCAAAAACGTCATGAAAACTACGGCAGGTTTTGATCCTTTGGGTTGGCGAAAAGCTTAATAAGTCTTGAATACATACGGTACTCCTTCGTAAGCGCACTGTACTAGAGTCTGGCCCAGTTTTTGGCATAGCTGCACTCCACATCCCACCGACGTCGCAGACTTGTGGGCCATCTAGAAGAATATCCATGATTAATCCGCTGAGCACCAGGGTTCAATTGCATAGTTACTTCGATTTACTCACATTGATGTAGGTCTTAAGGGCAGCTGGATTAGAGTCCGAGTACAGGTTATTCTCATTTCCGATGTCTGCAAGAGGGGACCACCACTGTTCTACCACCTGCAAAGAGAAGAGAGTTAATCAAAGCACTTATTCGCCTCAACTCCATAGATGCCCAACAAGGTAAAGATATTCATGCTTCAAGTGTTGCGTTGTTTCTCCTTCGCGGCTTTCATTAACTTAGCCAGACAAGGTTTTCTCTTCTTTTTTTGCAACCGAAGATGTCCGCTTGGCAACTTTCAAAAAATCACCTTTGAAAAAACATCCGCGCGCTCTGATTGATAGTCGCCGTAAGCTACGAAGTTTTCGGCTTTGTTCGTAGTTGCTGCTGTTCCGGCACAGTCTTTGAGTTGTGTCATTATGGTATTTTCCAGACCGCAGTCGTATGTCTGGAATCAAGAATGAGAATGCGAAAAAATTGCCCACTCCATTTATATGCATTCGCAGTGATATTACCAATGCAGGCATTGCACTGGATGGCTTAGCGTAAATGAGCTTCGCGTCTTTGGCCCATCCAGAAGCAGAAGTCTCCTGAAAGCGCGTATGCAGTGTGTAAGAAGAGAGCAGAGGTACTTCCCAGTACAAACCTGTAATAGTTATGCATGTTTAGAGCTTGATCCCTGAGTTCGTCAGTCATCAAGGTTTTGGTATTCTGGTTCTGTTGACACTGCGTTCCGGTGGGAGCCACTAAAATCCTGTTAATAAGAGCAAGCAAAGGGAGAAAACATAAATTTGCCTTGTCTCACACGAGATTCACTGGTCATCTTCCGAATTCAAAGATTTGGCTGAATTCTGGGAGAACAGCTCTGATCCTCCAATAAAATCTCACAGAGAAACTGTGAAACGACATCTCTATGTATATTTGGTTGGCCCAAAACTTCTTTCGGATTCTTTCGTCGTTAATCCTTTTCATAGCTTTATTCAACTCTAACCTTAGCAGACCGTACATATCTGTCAAACTAGAAAATTCATAGAGAGACAGCATGATGTTTGCCTTAAAGTCCGACAAAATTTAAGCCACCCTCAGAAGCCGACTTCAGAAGAACCGCCGTTGTTCCAAAAATGCGCGTCTCGGGCGTTCTTGTAGTAGAGCCTTTCTGAAGCAAATAAAATCTATAACAATTTGTAGATGTCGATGTGTGTGTTGTGTTGAAATAGCCGTTCGTTGTGGGTCATCTAACAAAACACCCGAAAGCAGCAAAGAAAGTGTTCTGGAAGGTGCCTGTCTCATACTACAAACAAGAGGTGCACCAGAGCTCCAGAGCTCCAAAGCCACAGGTAGGGTCTTGACGGATTGCGAAGAGGATGTTATGGGTCGCATTGCATATGGTGTTACAGATAAAACACTAAAAATACGAAAGAATGGGGACGGAGTGTCAGTAGCTTTCTAGAAACCTTCTAGAAACAGGACTTCTTCACCACCTTAATAATGTTATTAAATGTAGCTACGGTTCCTGCAGAGGGTACTTTTAGATCTTCAATCCTGCTGCAGTTACCTTCAGATTTTCAACAAAATCTTGCCCCAGTTGAGGCACTCCAACCAGAGAGCTATCGGATCTTAAAGATCCTTTGGTTTTGCACATGTTTCAAAAGAGAAGTTACATACCAGCTGCAGGAGGTTCGTTGCAAAGTGAGTTTATGCAGTCGGTAGCCTGTGTGCAGGAGGCGCATATCTCGTTAGCAGCACCATTTTCGTATAAATTCACTGCTGCATTTCCGCTGAAATCAACATATTTTGGCGTTACTCTTATTTCTTAGATTCATGTATGTATAAGCAGCTTACGCACTCGTTATTGTAGAGGCAAAGCAGGGCCAATGAACCGCTGCAGAACTGGTAGGAGCATGCAACGATCGTAGACAGAGCATTTGCCATCTACAATTTTTTTCTTCTGAATGCAGCCAATATTAAATCAATTACGTACTACTCACCTGCGAGAAAAAGTTGTTGTCTGGAACTTTTGCCTGATTTGCCTGCTTTTTCGCACCGTCCTTCCACCACGTCTTAATTCGAGTCTCGACAATAGCAGTAGTATTGCAAGTGCCTTTCGCAGGAATGCTTAATGAATACTGAGCTATGTTTTTGCTACAGACGTGTCACATACAATGTCCGGTCAGCTTGCACCTACCTGTCGAAGGAAACTCCATAGCCGGCGACGTTTGGAGCAGTACCTGGACACTTTGCAACTTCTGTGTGGGATATATTCTCAACGGTGCAGTCCCAGTACTGAAATGGGCAAGGTTTGGGCACGGTTGTCTGCCCAGATTAATATTGTGAACCATCATTGGCTACAGATGCGGTTTATCTTACACTATTTCAGAAAATGAAAGCTATATGAGAACTCAGACAATTTCTCGGAAGGACCGCAGCAGAAAACAGAAAGAACCGACAGGTGACCTGCGGTCTTTCCAGTTTCCTGCAACATTTCTTCCGAATAGTCGCCGCGGCCCTTCCGAATAGCTGCTGCGGTCCTTCTGCACTCGGAAGAGAAGAGCCGCAACAGAAAACCGAAAGCAGGAAAACATTCTGCTGCGCTCCTTCCGGTTTTCCGCTGCAGCCCATCCGAATTGTTCCCCACACTAATCTATTCTGCTGCCGCCCTTCCGACAATTTGTCTGAGAACATTGACAAGAAAGTTTTTTGTACTACGAAAACAGTGAAAGAGAAGTTACCTATGACCCACTAATCCAGTTTCCTGTTCAGAGACTAAGGGTGGGGTTGAAAGAATAACAATGCGAGAGACCTACTAGCTGTTTCATGTTTTTGGCATAAGGGAGAGCTCCATTCTGCCCGGCTTGGAGACCTTTTGCTAACCTTCGGCGCATATCATTGTGAACATTGAGAACCATTTCTCTCCAGTCATCTCCAATCATCGTGTTTTTGCATCCAAACGCTAGAAAATCAGCATATACTTCTTTTGATGTTTGCCTTGATTCACATTTGCTGTTCTTAGGCTCCATAGATCTGGATCATGCAAGGATGCGCAGCTGCACTCCAAAAAGCCGAGAAATTCTGACAAGTCTTAGTAACCTCGTTACCCAAGTTACGTATTTGTCTCTATGTGCGGTGGAAGCCACAAAGACGACTACACTCTCGAGAGACTGATAAACAACGATCAGCTTCAGGCTCAACGGGTGAACCTTATTCTCTGGCACATTTTTGCTGTGAATCAAAACAAAGAAGAATGGTTAACCTGTAGCAGAGGCGAAGCCATTGGAGTAGAGTTGCACTGCAGTAAGGAGGATGACCTAAAATTAGAAAATGCACTGGATAAAGGTCGTTTTTGCTCTTCCCACTAATTATGTACATGGCCTGAAATGGAGTTCTTTGAAAATCACTGGATGATTGTGGAAGCTCTTGAATGCCTATTGGACTCGGACTGCATGTAAGCGTGCTCAAGGTAAATAGTTTTTTTTTCCATATTTTCAGAGCTGATTTCATGGATGAAGCGTGAGCGGTGTCGTAGACCGCGCACAAGCCTGCTACAGCCGTGGTATACATAAGGGAAAGGCTGGACTCACCGTGGAAACAGCTCTTGTTCCCATGTTGGTGAACAGGACCTGTGTGGTGCTGCTGACGCATTCAGGTTTCTTTTATTCGAGCGATACAGTGAAAAAAGTTGTTAGCTATTGAACATCTCGTAGTACATTCCAAATCAAAAAAGAGTGCATCAATTTGCCAGTATAGGCACAATGCCTCTTTTGTTCCACATTCATTTTGTTCCGCACCAAACAGACTCTCGGCTTTAGCTGTAGCAGGACAGTGCCCTCCTGTAAGCTTGAGTCTAAGCCGAGGTGAGATTATCCTTCATCTCCGTGTTACCTTCCTATGACCTCAGACACCTTATTTATACACAATAGAGAAAGATCCTTTATCTGATTCCCGTATTGTCCATGTTTCGCAGCCATAACGTAGAAAAAAAAGTAGAAAAAAGTAGAAGAAAGTTGGTGTCGAAGAGATTTGATTCATTCATATTGATTCAGATTTGATTCAGAGATTCACATCTTTCGTCTTCTTCAGGAGCCCTCTTCCATGTTTTTGAACTGACAACGCAAAGGGCTATGGAGAGGAAGATACTTCAAATCATACTGCGGGACAGAATACAGAATCAGGAACGAAGAAATCTGGAGTCGCACCTCGTTCAAAGACGCGTAAAATGATGCGAAGGAGAGAAAACTGAGATGGGCAAGTCACGTTGCAAGACGAAGCGACAGCGGATGGACCCAGAAGGTAACATCGTAGCGCCCATAGAACTATTCCAGACCAAAAGGCAGACCACCGTATCGTTGGAGAAAACAAGTCGAAGAAACAATGAGAAGATCATGGCAATACTTAGCAAACGACCGGCGAAAATTCGGAAGGAGGCTGGAGGACCTACTCGCCAATAATTAAGGAAGAAGAATATAGTCAAGAGTAAGATCCTGCACACATAACAATGCATCGCAGGAACGACTCCCCTGAGAAATGCATTACTTGCTACGTCTTCTCAGAAATTTCTTAGAATTCGCGAGAAAATGCATCCAGGCAAATGCAAACGGCCGTGTGCGAGGGGCGGGACTGCGCCGCGGAGTGGCACAGAGTTGTCTGCAACTGTCAGAAGCAGACAACCCAGATCCAGAAACTCTTTGTCTCTTCCCGAGAGAGCAGCGCCGCGGTCCCGCCCCTTGCGCACGGCCGTTTGGAGTTCGCTGTACTCTGCGGGGTTTCCCCGCTACTCAATTTAAAATCAGTCTCCCAGGAAATAGTGCTGACCGTAGAGTTATTTGTTCTCTATTCACCTGCACCACTTCCTCTGTGAATGATTTCAGGTTTTGATCTTTTCATCATCTGACTGTGGCCTCATTTGACTACTTGGAATCTGGTGTGAAAATATACAGAACTTCAAGAAGAAGTGACAGCTGTAGTCGAATTTTTTAAAAGAACAAAGAACGGCATAGGAGCAAGTGATGACCATTTTGAGAATTGTTCCCTTGTATATGAGGCTGGTTTGGAAAGTTTCCAGAATGACAATGAAGACAAAACAAATCTGATGCAATCAATGTTTTATTCCATGACTCAATCCCCTCGAAACTCAACACACGTGGTCCGGTCCGTTTTTAATTTTTCATTCTCTATCTTGAATGAATTTTTCTGAAGTACTCAGAACAACCAGATAAGGCCACGATTAACTCGCCTCATGAACGAAGCCTTTCCCTTGACAGCAAGATGTTAAGATTCTCAGACAGATACAGGTACGAGGAAGACAACGTCAAAATATCGTTAAATATGGTGGAATTTTCTTTTTCATTAGTACAAGTTTTTTTCTTGCCATAACACATGCTCGAACGAATATGCTGCCGTGGACGGGGACAATTCTTCTCTTATGTTCTAATCCGTGTTCCTCGGGTTGCCAAAGCCAAAGCTTCTAAAAAATTCGGCTAATATTCATTTGCAAAGGCTCCTCCATCAATCCGTTGGAACTCCCTAAAACAGACGCCATCACCGTGCCACCTCAGTGAACGGTACTTTTTTTTT
Source organism: Ancylostoma caninum (assembly GCA_037903475.1). NCBI lineage: Eukaryota > Metazoa > Nematoda > Chromadorea > Rhabditida > Ancylostomatidae > Ancylostoma > Ancylostoma caninum. The sequence continues at coordinate 1,372,080 of JBAJFG010000615.1, read as the reverse complement.
TCTTCAGAATCCACTCTTCGTGCATAACCTACTGTTTTCATTGAATCATTTGTGATCACAGTGTAGCGCTCATTGTTATCATCAACGTGGATCGCACTTTCGCTTTCAAATCAAATTCAACCATTCAGAATAATTTTCTGATTCTAATGTTGGATTGCGTTTTTGTTCGGGATTGAGCGAATGCGAAGATCATTTTTGGAAACGTTTTCCCAAAATTAGTTCGTGGGGTAAAACGAAAATTAATGACTCATAATGGATGCGCTAGACTCCCTTATTTAGCACGCTTTTTGTTCGATCTGTCAAAACCTTGTCAGCGATTCCATTCACTTTTTCTGTTGTGGTCAATTTTTCCTTACATTTTGCACATGGCCTACTCTCCGGCAACGCTTGGTTTTCATAACATAGAAACTATGGCTGAAAAATGAAGATAATGATTCTCCAAAATCAGCGTCCTCGGTGGTGATTCCGGTAACTTTTCAAACGGCTCTCGTACAAACGTATTTGTTTTCGTATGCTTAACGAAATTATTTCGCTAGAAAGTCCAGAACAGTTGCAAACTTGTACCATAAATTCTGGTCACTTTGCGCTCCTTCCCACAAGACCTCAATGTTACTACGTTACGTGGAAATCGTACAGGAGGAAAAAATACAATGAAGATCTTTTCAACTGTACCATTTTATTCATTGCATTGTTCCAATAACAAAAAAACCTGTGTAGCATTGAGATCGGACCCGAACGCTCTTAGGGATCATACAGCACTAACATGAAAAAGTAATCGAATTGTACAATTGCTGCACTTTATCAATGGTAGAAAGGGACTGAATTGCCAGCGATACATTTACTTATGCACTATAGTAATATAATCGCACGTACTCGGTGTTTTAATCCTGTTGAGCTAAGGTAGTATGTTTTGTGAAGAGAAAAATTGGGGGTACAGAAGGGAATGGGTCATGAAGAACTGAAAGTGGGCGGGTCACGTCTTTCTCTGATTGGACCGTTCAAAAGAGGGGCCAATCACAGAAACATTGCTCGTTTCGCCTCATCATGAATCTCGTGTTACAGAAGTTACCAATCGCATTACTTATTAAACCCATCGCTGTAAACGGGAGTGTGCCTGGTAATGAATGACGAAAACTCCAGGTCGCAGTTCCGCTTTCAATGCAAGACGTTTCATTGAGTAAGTAAGCTTGTGAAGAGGAAACAGCACAATCATTTCTATTAAAAAAAAACCATGTGAAACACCATAAAGGTAGAACACGTATTATTCTAGTCCGTATAAGAGAAAGGTTACAAGAATAAACGAGCTATATTATACAGATTTCACCGATCCAAGAATCTGTCTCTCATTCGTAATGTGATGAGATTGACAACAAGTAAGCATTTGTTAGTAATCCGAGCTCACACTCTACTGAAAGAAGGAAGCCTTCAATGGGACTCACAGTCAGCTTTCGGGATGATGAATTGCCTTGCCTTATCTCCCTGATGAGAGAAGATTTCACGGATGGTGATAGGGAATTTCATCGTTTCTTCCCAGACCCCCTCCGCCGGCTGGGCATTTTCATGGCCGCCACTACTACCCATCAAGTAAGGACTCGCACCGTCGTTTACTGCTGTGGAAAACACATAAAGATCATGCAACTGGTCAAGGAAAGTCGGAAACGATTACACTTGGCTCAAATTTCGTAGAATAAATCTTGCTTAGCCATCCAACATGCGCCGTTAAGAACATTCTTGCAATACGCTTCTTGATCATTTACACGTATGAGGACGCTGTGAAATTAGTAGTCAAAATGAACGATTCATTTCAATGTGACATAATTCTGTTCAAAAACACGACTTTTCTAGTTCAATTCCGTGAATCCTTCTCAACACCCCAGTTAAACTTTCATGCCTCTATAGCAAAACGTAGGTAGCAACCGTTTACGCGCCACAACAGCAACCTTCTGCTGTCGCAAGAGTGCATCTGAAAGTTGGACAAAGGAAGAATATACAGTAGGGGATCGGTCTAAGGAATAAAGACAGTGAAAGAGAACATCGATGCTTCACTACGTCAGTATTTGCCGGATAAGTTTTCAAGTGTGATTCCTTGCGTTGCCCTGAATAATCCAGCATCTGCCCACTACTGCCGACCACATCCGTAGTAAATTCTTGGGCTCAACATGAAATAGCAATAATAGGACTCTGTTGTCAACGCTAGACTTGATTGGAGAAGGCTGCAGTGGATCACACCTTCACAGTATCACCAAACTCTTGGCCCAACCCCCTTAGGATGTTGTTCTTATTTAGGAGAACATAGTGGTGTGAAAACGTCTTCAACCATACACTATCGCACTTTTTGGTATCGTATAGAGACTGTACTTCATCCACAGTGGCTACACATCCCAGAAAAGGGTCGTTTTGGTGCGAAAAACTGAGTCAGAAAGGATGTCGCAGCTCGTCATCTAGGTCATGGGGTGTTCATTTCCGCACCTCTTTTGCCCTGCCGCCTGAAGTCAAATGGTTCGAAACGTAATATATGAGCATCCATTTCTGCTCTCAGCATCGGAATGGTAGGATCCGATTTAGGTTCCACGACTGTCCTCAACACTTGATCGCCAAGGAACAGCCTACGACTACGACAGTGGTTGTCTTGAGGTTTAAAATCGCCGAAAAAAAATTGCGAACCAATAGCTCGCTGTTCATTGGAAGGGTATTACGAACTAAAACAAATACGAGGTTAGCGGACACCTACCATAGAGAGTAATAAAGTCTGAAGTCATTAACCATGATCGCATCGGTGCATCATTTGTTTGCGACTACAAAAACCCGTGGAAAGAGCTAACCAGAACATTCCAGCATTGCTCAGAAGAGGAGGAAACATTTTACCAGTAGGTTACATGGATTGGACTGAAGTTGCTCAAATTAAGCCGAAAAGAAAACTGCATTTCTGGATACCTCGGAATGGCAATTATTTTCGCAATAACCAGATACTTAACATGTACTCGTTTGAGAGTACATAAGTTGAGTGATTACATTCCATGTTTTTTGTCCCCTAGCAAATGAGACTTGGAATCCGTGTTATCAAGCTTAATTAGCTTAATATTAATAATAAATGCTAAAAAAATACCCACGATTGCAGGATCTCAAAGAGAAAACAAGCGTAGTAACATCTAGGAGAGTTGGTGAGCTGCTTTTTTTTTTGGAATCAGCACTAGCAAACGACTGTGCACTGTGTTTTACATGGACATGAAATGCCAGTTTATTTAACACCATAGAAAAGATTAAAAACCATAAAAAAACAAGAAAAGCATGTTTTTTGTTGCCCGAAGTTGGAATTAGCTCATGCCACGCAAAGTGCACCAAGGGGAGAGCAGTTCGGGGTGTTAGCAAGATCCTTGCATTTGGAGCACGGTTTTCCGGCTGGGTATATCTCGTTGTCATCTGCCGCGGTTCTGAAATGTATCCGGTTTCAACCATCGTCAAAGAGAAATTTATAGGGAAGCTATGAAAATCGCTGGGAGCGTTGTAAAGCAGAAATCCTAAAACACGTACGGTGCTCCTTCGTAAGCGCACTGCACCAGAGTTTTTCCAATCTTATCGCATCTTTGCACTCCACAGCCCACTTTCGTTGTCTCGTGATGACCCATCTGAGAAATAAAAAATCCGAGACCACTGAGTCAACAAATTGTGTTTTCAGAAAAAAAAAAACACATCGCCTTACAGGTACGTAGGTTTTGAGAGCACTGCTTTCCACAGCTGATGTGAACAAGTTATCCTCAATTCCAGTAGCTTCGAGAGGTGCCCACCACTGTTTTATCGCCTGGAATGGAAGAACACTAAGCTCACTATCTTAGTACTATTTCATACTGCTTCTTACATATGGTTTATTCAATATTTAAGTCATATCTAGGTCGTGTTTTGAAAAGTACATAGAAGAAGAGAAAAGTTCTCACAGTAATGCAAACTAAAAATTGCTTCTAACAAGTCTCCTCTTTTAAAAAATTTCATTCACTCAGATTCTTTCACCTACTCATTTGCAGCTAAATATGTCTGCGGAGCACTTCACCATGTATGTGTATCGTTCAAAAACTTGCCTCTTCAAGGATATCCTCACGTGCGTTTTGGAAGTCGCCCGAAGACTGGAAGTTTTCCGCTTTGTTCGTTGTTGCCGCTGTTCCGGCACAGTCCTTCAGATGAAGCATTATTGTTTCCTCGATGTCGCAGTCGTATGCCTCAAATTAAGAAGTGCTGAATGTAACATCGTACTGTCTGAGACTGCAGTAACATTCTCACCAAAGCTGGCATAGCCTTAGATGGTTTCGCGTACATGATTTTCGCGTCTTTAGCCCATCCAGAAGCGAGAAGTCTTCTAAAATAGAGATGTTGCAGTTAATCAAAAACACAAAGCTGTATTCAAGAATGTTCCGAAAAGATTGAGTTTAAACACACTTCCGAAGTGGACGAGTCCTAGTTTTCAGAAATGAAAATAGTGCGGCTATTGACATGCCTCAACAGCAGTACCACGTAATAATATAATAGAAATAGTGAAATCTATCATTTTTCCTCTTAAAGGCAGCAAGAGCTGAAATTCTCGTCTCTGAGCTGAGCTGCGAGTGATGAAGTACAGACTCAGCACATCATAAATGTGAAACGAACGCAGGCAATGATGGCTTACCTGCAGAGAAAATGGAACATTCTTCGCGAACACGGCCAGGCGTGTTCGTGCGCGGACGAGTTTTCCCCGGCGCGAAAGCCATTGCGGCGCGTGGTTTTGGCCGAGTCCTGCCATGAAACCCTGTGAATTGAATGCATTTCGTTTTCCCTTTGCGCCAAACTACGCACCGCAATGGCTTTTTGCGCCGGGGAAAACTCGTCCGCGCGCGAACACGGCCAGGCGTGTTCGTGACGGATGTTCCATTTTCTCTGCAGGTAAGCCATAATTGTCTGTATTCGTTTCACATTTATGATGTGCTGAGTCTGTACTTCATTACCCATAGCTCAGCTCGGAGTCGAGGATTTCAGCTCCTGCTGCCTTTAAGAAACTCGTCAACTCTGGTTGAATTGGACGTATTGGGCATTCACCGAAGAATTCATGATTCCAACTACATTTCCAGCACAAACCTGTAGTAATTGTGCATATGCAAAGCTTGATTCCTGAGTGTGTCAGTCATAAGCGCTTTTTGAGTATTTCCTGCGCCTTGGCACAGAGCATCCACAGGAGCCACTGAAATTACGATAATAAACGAGAAATCATCGTAGTTGGAGTGTTGTATTGTAGAATTACTTCTTGTCCAAACGGCTTTGAGGACAGGGTGGTGTTACATGGTATCAACGGATGCCTTTGTTGAAATGATCCGTTACGGATCGAATGGAGCATCTACCTACTATACAGATTCCTAAGCAAGTCATTCTCCTTCTCATCATGCCTCTACTGCATAAGGTAGCGCTCGAATAATTGTATGAATCTATGATCCATGTACAAGACACCACAGCGGTTCCACCCCATCGCCTAGCTCAAAACACTCCACTTGTCTGCACATCCGTACACTTCATTTATATCATCGTTCTCGTAACCGAGCTGGAGCAGTGCCGCAATCACTGAGGTGTCTTACCACACCCCAGTTTTCGCAGAAATAAGAAAAATAAAAATCTAGCAAAAGATAATTCGCATACCTGCAGCGGGGGCGACATTGCAGAGTGCGTCTACGCAGGTGTTAGCAGCACAGGACCCGCATATGTCTGTATCTGCAGCACCATTCTCATACAAATTCGCTGCCGCAGCATTTCCACTGAAATCAATAGTATTAAAGTGGTAATAAACACGACTTTGTAAGTGAAATCTATAAAAAGTCGCATACTCTTTGCTGTAGTAGCAAAGCAGGCTCATTTTCGAATTGCTGCAAGGGTGATAAGTGCATGCGAAAGAATCGGATTCGGAGTAGGCCATCTGGAAGGTCACATTTCTTTAAATACATGCCTGAAACCGTCTTAACAGAGCCATGCACAGGTTTTACCTGGCTGAAGAAGTTGTTGTCTGCAATCTTTGTCTGATCCGTCTGTTTCGCTGCACCTTCCTTCCACCACTTTTTGATTTGAGCTTCGACCACGGCGGTAGCGTTACACCCGGTGCCCTTTGTCGCGATCCTTAAACGAGAAAATGACGACATAGTTCGATCTGTAGTTCAATCTCCTAACTTCATGCTTACGTATCCAGAGAAACGCCCAAGTTTTGAGGTGCTGGGGCTGCAGTGGGACACTTTTCAGCTTCCGCTCGGACCATGTCTTCCAAATTGCAATCCCAGTACTGGAACATACCTGGTCTCGCATTTGAACTTAATCAAGCCGCACGAATTTAATATGTATTTAATCGCTTCGTTATTGCTTCAAATTCCATTATTTGGTGGATCAAGGCTCATAAGAGATTAAATCCATGATGTTACCAACTGGCCATTCAGCTGTTGCTATGAAAATACTTTTCAACCAGTAATACTCACACGTTCCTGCTTTGGTTTTTTTGTGTAAAAATTCCATACATAAAGATAAGAACTGACAGAAAAGACATACCAATTGCTTAATATTTTTGCCATAGGGAAGCGTCTTAGCCTGTCCCATTACCGTGCCTCTGGCTAGCTTTTTTCTCAAACTATTGTGAAGATTGAGGACCATGTCTCTCCATTCGTCAGCGATCATCGCATTTTTGCAACCAAATGCTGAAAAGTGGTGGCGGATTAACGTAAATGTATGTGGATGTTAAACATATGTTTTTAAGCACTCGGATCTTTTCAGTGACACTTGTCGATGAGTTCGTAGTTTATCGGTGAGTACATATAATTTATTTTTCAGAACATTCAAGTAAGTGATTCAAAGGCCTTCAGATTTTCCTGTTTCTCGTTAATCTAAAGAAAAGTGCTTCTTCGAAAAGAAAGAAATATATACTTCTTGCTTACAACTTTAACTTTGCTGATTGGTTGATTGATTAACTGGTTGATTGATTGACTCGATTTCATTGAATTATCGATTCATTGGTTGCGTGAAACTAAATCTATACGTAAATGGACTATCTGATCCTTTTGGCTACCGCAGGATAATATTCCTTCGAAAGGAATGATTAAAAATATGCGCTACTTGTTCCTTATGCCCACAAGTGCGTTTCTTGCCAGTGCAAAACAGGAATGATTATCTTTACTCGGTTATCGGTTAAGCCGTCATTTTTTGGCCATTCCGTTACCCGGACGGTTATGCAAACCTCAGGAAATCCCGCATCCGCTCACTCCTGGTGCGAGCTAATAAAAGTTCAATAGGCGGACCTTAACCTTTTTGCTCGGATTATTTCCTTTGTTATATATATATATACACCCAAAATATTTTCACACCGAGTTTTATGTAGGAAATGAGCTCACCTGTCGCCGAAACGAAGCCATCGGACAAGAGCTGCACTGCAGCAAAAAGAAGAACCTAAATACGACTTAGTAATTAGAAAGGAGATGGCATCTTTTCTAAATTTGTATATGGCCACGGTCACGCAGCTGCATAGTATATCTGACGCTTCGCCTAACTATGAATAGTGTCAAGGGCAAGGAAAAAGACAGATTTTCTATAAAAGGTTTACTTCTGGTCGCAAACTAAGTACACAACAGTCTAGGGTTTACCTTAGTAAGTGTTGAGGCTCAAAACTAACACAATCTTAGAATTACAAGGTATCAGGTATCAGGCTACAGGCGGGTCGGGTCAGAATGTCATATAGGATAAGACGGAAGAACTCACCGAAGAAACAACACTCGAACTCATGTTGGTGACCGGGGTCTCTGCTGTTGACTCATACTGGGCTGCTTTTATGAGAATGATTTGGTTGAAAAAAAATGTTGTGTATATCATGGATATATCTCTGACTTCGTGACAAATTGAAAAACATGCTTGTTTGTCGGAGTAAACTCGGTGGTCCTTTTGTTAGGCATCCAGTGAACGCATTAATTTCTAGTCATGCTCAATGAACGATCATTTCACATGAAGATGAAAAGACAATCTCATCAGCCTCATTAAGATGTCGTTGAGTAAATGGCCCAAGGTATGACGTTTGCTATTTTGTCCAAAGAAGTCAGTAGGAGTTGCTTTTGACAGATAAAATGTAGCTCATCACATGCAATTATATTGAAGTGAACAAGATCGTTCACAGACATGTGATACAGAACCTTTACCCTGTTCAGTCGCGGCAGGCACTCGGAGTAGTCCTTAGGGTTTTCTGCATGCAATAACGTTGAAATGCTATTTGCTCAAGCAAACGGTTTTACAGTCCGGTCCGGCAGCCACTGCAAATGGGCGCCGGCCGCCGCCACCCTCCGGCGCACCGGTATTAATGAGCTATAAATCACTCGAGCTTGGGAGAAAGCGAAGAAAAATACAATTTTAGTCCATAGTAGACAGGGTGGATAAGCCTAACCCTGTGCTTAAGAATGGGTTTAAGGGTTAGGCTTAGGCTTCACAGGAGTGGCCCCACCCAACTCCCTTTTCACCTAAATTTCTAGGATAAACAACGATAAGTGTAAGTGTAAGTAAGATTGGACACTATTTGTATGTTGCGTCGGGTGCGCGCATAGCTCACTGGGTTGAGCGAATGATCGACGTTGTAGTGGTCAGGGGATCGAATCCTACCCTGTGCGACCGTTTTGCAAATACATATAGTATGTTGCCTACGACTGCTGCAGTTATCTAACAAACTCCAACATAAAAAGTAGCCCGGATGGCTCAGTGGTTTGAGTGGCAGATTGCAATCTGTCCCTATCGCTGGTTCCACTCCGTAGGAGATCCAGAGTTAAGTATCGCAGTGTTTGGGGTTCACTGCTTGGAACGTCCCCCGTGATCTCCTTCGGGTAGTCCAGGAAGGCATCCGGCAACGTTTTGCATAAATTCCGAAGATAAACTACGATAAGTGTAAGTGTAAGTAATAGTGGAAAACTCTTTCGAAGATAAACTACGATAAGTGTAAGTGTAAGTAATAGTAATAGTGTAAGTAATAGTGAAAAACCACTTTTTCAAAGTTGAGGGAAACCGGGAGAGAGTAACTCCGGCGTAAAGGACTGCGCCACGAAAGATAAATGACAGCGGTAGAACTAATTCGCAATGGATATGGAACAATTTATACGGATTTCAATTATTTCTGAGGATCCCGAATTGGATGAGCTTTATTATTCAGATGGGATAACTGAAGTACTGTGTCCATCTATAGAAGAATAACGGCCATTTTTGTATTCGCGAAGCAGTGTACTATAGCAGAAAATGGAAGAGTTGGCTTCGCTTATTGTGTATTCAGAAATCTTTCCCCATGAAAATCACAAAAATGAAAAAACGTGAAAGTTGTGAAAATGGTCCCCTGCTTTATAGCCTTAACATATCCACTGCACTCTGTCTACTATGGACTAAAATTGTATTTTTCTTCGTTTTCTCCCAAGCTCGAGTGATTTATAGCTCATTAATACCGGGGCGCCGGAGGGTGGCGGCGGCTGGCGCCCGCCGGCGCCCATTTGCAGTGGCTGCCGGACACGACTGTAGGTCTTGGAAGAGTCTCAGAACAATTCTATGACTATCCAGGAAGTGTAAAGAGCCATTATCCCTGTGCAGACCAACTTGCTGGAGGACCGCTAGGCCTAACCTATGCAGAAGGCTAGAGCAGAGAGTTCACAGACGACCTCAACTTGAACTCGTTTTGCTGCAGGTTTTCTGGTTTGATCGACTTTGGCGGTCCTTCTGGACGCTTCAAGCTTATACGAATAAACTTCTGTGATCAAATGCCTCGGACTTGTCCCAAATTAGTATATTGCCCCGCAGCAGGTTGGATATTAGATGTCTCGCAACCAAACAGGATGCCATCTTTCACACAAAGAACTCGAATAGCATAGAAACTCCACAGTTTTTGGCACAGACTCCACTTTCTTCGCATGTACTCCATTTCACGGTTTCAGTTCTCCTATTTCATGAACTTATGGAGCACAGCAACGCAACCAAGTCGGTGAAAACATACGTGGTGTGATGGGTCCTTCAAAAGTCTCTTATTATTCGGCGAAGGTTGTCCTACGCGGGCTTGAAGACGCCAACTTTGGTTTCAGGAGCACCCTCCGATCCATCGGCTGAACTGGATGATATTCGCCTCTTGAAACTGATTCGGGAGAATCCGCGGCGTGATAACTGCAGAGGAACTCTAAAAGTCTCTTGAACTCGCTTAGACCTTATGAGATCAAGGCAGCAGCATGTAGTATTCATTCGCCATCTTTTGACAATCAATCGACGTTGCTGCGGCATCCTACTCCCCTAAGTCGGTAGGACATAGAGGCAGGGGATCACCTCACATTGATAGTTGAGGTAATTGCAGATTCTGCAACTCCTTGACACGCTGGACGTAGCGATATAGGTAAATTGTCTTGAAACCGCCTTCAAACCGGTCTTCCGGTACGGGGTCTGTAACAGTTTGCTAGCTCGAGTTGTCGTGTGAAGCCGTTGATCTTATCGATTGAAGACGCCAAGACTCGATGACCAACGCGACAGTCGTAGCAGGCAGCCAGCACAGCTTGGAGCCATAGACTACAGTGTGTTTTTCCGGGAGTAAAATCGCGCGCGATCTGATCCATTCCAATAGATCAAATTCTCAGTCGAAAGACCACGTGAAAGCGGAGGTTCCAGCAATTCGCATGTAGCCTTTGTACTGGGTCCGCAATTGCACCGATTTTACTCCCGGAAAAACACCCTGTAAGCCTGAAACATGCTGCTCACTGTACAACTTCAACGTCATTTCTTCAGGCATCTGCTTGTCACACAGAAATCAATCCCAGTCCCTTGCTCTCGCCAGCAATCAGCGGCTACCGGTTTGGAAATCGATACGCCCACTTTTTCTTTTTTGGAAGCTTCATTTCGTTCCCATGACAATAACGTCAAAAAGCGTTGTTCGAGTTCTAAAAAAACAGATTCCACCGAGTTGTACTTCGCATTTTTGGTTTGGAAAACTGAACACTTGATCTGTATTATCTATGTATAGCTGGTAACGTGTCGATCGTTTGCGTACCATAAAGACTGACTGTACCCGTTTGAGCGAATATTTTCAATTGGAATTTTCGTGGCCAGCGCATGGGTTGTTGTGAAAAAAACGTCGCTTTTTGCCCATCTTTATAAATAAGGGGTCGCGGTAAAGAAACGTTAAAAAATGAGCGTTCCATCAACCAATCAGGAATATGAATGGAAACTAGACTGTTACTATTAAAGAACTATTAAAAGCTTTCATATGTGGTTTCAAGGAAATTTGGTCGTATTGCTTGATTAACGAAACACCCATTTCGGGCACTAGGAGAGGTGGTTCACCGAAGCGTAGGCCAATCACGAATGTTACAGGTCTTGTGCTTGCTCAGAATAAGTATTATATAATCAACTATTATTATTACACTATTATTATATCTCAACGTCCCCATATCTTGGTTCAAAAAAAAAAACAAACTAACAACTATCAGCAAACTCATGGCAATGCAACTCCACTCTTCCAGCACCTACGCCTGTTGCCAGAAGTCCTTGAACAGTCTCGTCGACTGTTCTGACATCATTCTGCCATCATTCCGACCTTGTGTAGTGCTGCTGATGTTTTGTCAAGCCTTGGCGGCTATCTGTTCCGAATATCTTGAGTACCGGCATCTATTCCTTCAGTGGTGTAGACGCTAGGTCCGTCAAAAGAGAATACATAGTAGTGGAACTATAGAAGGAAATGCGTCTATACACCGCCGTGAGTTCTAAGAATTGATAATTATTATTGACTGAGAACGGCCCCTACAAAATTAACAAGTCCTCTTTAGCACGAACAAATACAGAAGCCAAGGTTATTTCAAAACAATGAACGGCACTTGTCCTTGTCGGAACCATTTCGGTAGGCAAAGCGCAGCACTGAGCCTTTGTTTTATTTGCATTAGAGGCTTTCGGCTTCAAATCCTTCCCTCTCATAGCCAGCGATTCGGAACATTCCCTAGAAGTCCACTTCGGAATGCGTTCTTGTTCAGGATTTAGCAAGTATCGCATTGGGGAATAAGTTAGTGCGGTTCTTTTTTTTTCAAATTGTTCTTCACAGTGTTCTGAACCTTGCTTTACTTGCCATCACAGTCCATTTTGCAGCTCTTGATTTGCTCTTTGCAACCAATGCAACCTCATTTTTCAATTCTCGCTTTGCCTTGTTTTCTACAACATGGATTGTGACCACCCATCTCGACGAAATTAACCTCCCCGCAATCGACTATCGTTTGATTTCAATCGTGGATCAAATGTGGCCCAATTCACTGGAGATATCAACGAAGTTTAGAGAGGAACGTTTACGCCCGAAAGGACAGCATAGAAGTGGTAAACCCACTCCAGACAGGGCAAATTTGGCTTTGAAGTTGCTTCTCGTTCTGGACGCCCAGTTTGTGGAACATAAAGGCGATTATTCGTCAAGGTTGCTTTAGATATAAGGAATAATCACTTCTGACTCTCAACAATATGTAAGTTTAGCTAACGAATTTCGTGCAAAACCCCAAAATGCTCGATATGAGGTGATCGTCCACTTCTCTGTACAAATTTCACCAGAATGACTAGAAAGAAACTCGAATGTAGAGATCTTTCACTACTACCGACTCTACAGCTTTGGTGCAGTCATACACAGCTTATTTTCTGATTTTGTTCAATTTCCTATTAATCTCATAAACTTTATCCAAGAGTTGCGAATGCGGGCTACAAATTTAGTCATCTTAGAAAAAGCAATTTTTCGAATACATGGAGCTGACAAGCTGACCCGTCTCCGACAGCATTAATAGGAGAGGAAAGGAGCTAAGCAACCCATTCAGTAATGCTCACAAAGTTCGTCGAAAGTGGTGGTTTCCATATCCATGAAAAACCGCACGAACTTATTCTCCAACCCAATACTTTTGATTATAATCCAATCCGCACCTAAGAACTTATTGTTCACAAAAGATGCTGAAGTCTTCCTCAGTTCCATCCACACTCTTCTGCCATGTGCCATGTGCTTTCCATGGGATTTATCCACAGTTCCTGGTGAATGTAGTAGTCTTTTTTTGAGGTCCTGCACATCGTTCACTGTTTTCTCATGTACGGCGATGCTCAATCATTCAGACTCGAAAACAGAGGATAGAAAATAAGATGATGAGCCTCTAATATCAGAACCCAGAAGGTACTCGGCCTAGTTGCATGGTTTTCCCATCATGTAGAGAAATTTTGTGACCGTTCGACTCTCGCATTCATCTCTAGCTGAGCGTAGTCTTTATTGAAGACCTGTCAGAAGACCTGTCAGGTAAGAGGAAATAAATGAGAGTGAGAACATGCTCGTTATTGGCACGAAGACTCTCCTAAACCGTTGTTTTTTTCTCAAACACCAAGTAGCGATCGCTGTGGATTTTCCGCAAAGGAAACTTCCAGCTATCTCCATCCACTGTTTAGGTTTTCAACATCAAAAGCTTGTTTTTTTTTCAGGAATTTCAAGAACTTCCGCTCGCATAACTAGCTGATTAGTAGGTACATTCTCTATCACAGTTTCGACTGCCTTCCTCTCATTTGGTTCCCCTTCAGAAGTAGGGAAAGTAAATACATTTCTTAAGCTCAGTGGACTGAGTGTATACGTTTTTGTACAAGATTCTGTGTGAATGCCTCCATTAGGAAATGTTACAGAACTTAAATGCATAAATAGCATAGTTCTTCGTAGCTGGATTTTACATCTCCTAAAACAACGTCTTTCACTGTTGTGAATCAATGAATTTAGTAGAAATGGAATTGCTTAAACAGATATGATATATGCGAGATTTGCGTGAAAGTCTTCATTCATCTGATTACAAAAGATTGTTCTTTAACCAGTACTTATTTCTTGACACAGAGCATATCACACTTTGAGTTTTCGTAGGTTGTGCAGTCGGAATCTTTCTGACACCTGGGTCCCAACTCGTAGATGGGTTCTTCCCACACAGCACCACTGAAATTGAATGATTAGAAAGGTATTGATTACGAGTGTGGTTTGAAAAGTTTCCGGAATGACAATGAAATCAAAACAAGTTATGAAACAAAATATTGATGCAATCAATATTTTATTTCATAACTCAATCCCCTCGAAGCTCAACACAGGTGGTCTGGTCTGTTTTCAATTTTTCATTCTCTATCTAGAATGAATTTCTTTGAAATACTCAGAATAACCGGATAAAGCCACGATCAACTCGTCTCTTCATCGGAATCTTGGACTTGACAGAAAGATGTTGAGAATCTAAGACAGATATAGGTACGAGGAAGCCAATGCAGAAATATAGTTGAATGAGGTGGAATTTTAGTTTTCATTATTGGAATTTTTTTTTGATGAGCCATAACACTTGCTTGAGCGGTCATGCTGACATTGAGGGACAATTCTTTTTTCCTCTTCAAATCCGCGCGTTGCTATCGGGTCACCACAGCTTAAGCTTCTAAAAATTTCGGGTAATATTTAATTGCAATGACTTTTCCATCAATTCCTTGGAACTCCTGAAAGCAGAGCAGTCACCATTCCACCTCAATGATTGGTACTTTCTTCTTCAGAATAGATTCTTCACGTCTAAGCTACTCTTTTCATTGCATCTTTTGTAACCACAGTGTAGCGCTTAATATAATCTTCAACATGGATCACAGTTCCATTTTGAAATCCAATTAAGCTATTCAAAATATTTTTTGATTTTCATGCTGATTGCGTTTTTCTTCGGGATTAAGCAAATGCTGCACTCATTTTTGAAAACGTTTTTTAATTAGTTCTCCGGGCAAAATAAAAATTGTTGACTCATAGTAGATGCGCTAGGCTCCCTTATTTAGCACGCATTTGTATTCGATCTGTCAAATCCTTGTCAACGATTTCATTCACTTTTTCTGGTGTTGTCACCTTTTCTTCACATTTCGCGCATAAGAAACTATAGTTGAAAAATGAAGGTGATGATCCTCCAAAAGTGATGTTTGGTTAGCTTGCGATTTTCTCTACCACTCAAAAAAAAATTGATGGCCACCTAAATTTAGTATCTCTCTGTAACTGAGCGCAGTCGCAGTTGCTTGACTTGACTCACTCGTCCAAAAAAGCACAGACCTCGTCAGATCAAATTGACATTCACAGTCAATTCAACTGAAGGACTCTCCAAGAGAACTGCGTAGAAAGTTTTGAAAAAGAACAGCTCCCTGGTATTAATTCCGGAAACTTTTCAAACGGCCCTCGTATTATAATGAGGGTAAACTGACAGGTCATAGACACAGACGAACGTAAGCGCCTTTCCCTTTCTGTCGTAGCTGCAACCGATTTTCGTATTTTTACCATATGCCATCTGAACAGCTGATATTCGCAAGGAGCTCGCAGGAAAATCCACTTTTTACTCACATTTGCGAAATGTTCCAAGCTATCGTCATTGTAGAGGTTTTCTGGGCTCGTTTGTCCGAAATCTCTGATTTCATATTCCCACCTTCTCAGCGATTTTCCAATGTCACGGTGGTAAGTGAGTTCAAAGCTTTCGCAATGTGCTCTAAATTGAAATTAGAGAAAATAAAAGCCGAATTTGTTGTGCATGTTATTATGTGTTAAATTGTTCTGTTGTGTAACCTAAAGGAAACATGAACAAGAAGCAGTCTACACTATAGAACTTGTATGCAGTGGAAGTGAGTGCCCTTGAATTTATCGGACATCGCCTTCTCTATTACTCCTTTTGGCACTCATCCTATTTATTAGCTTGCGCTGAAAAGAAGCCATCTACAGTACCTTCGGTCAATATTGACAGCGCGTGGGCGAATGGATTCCACGTCGAAGTCTTCATCTGCCGCGACTTTTTCGGCAAGCTTCTCCAACTCGCAGTCCCAAGCCTAAATAGAGTAGAAACTGCATTGACCTCTTGAAATGTATTCATCCTATCTCCTATGCCTTGCCGCTCGACACTTACCACTTCATACATGTTCTTAGCAGAAGGCAGCTTTCCAGTGTGGTTCCTTTCAATTCCGTGGGCAATCTTGGATCGAACACTGTTGTGGTAATCAGTGATGAGTTCCCGGAACTCTGCCGTTATTTTGGATCCACATGTGAATGCTAAAAACTTTGTTATACTTTTGCAAAATTGATGTGAGATAATCTTCAAATATCTGGTTGAACATACGATCCACGATCCACGGATTCGAACCGCCAACGAATATTGTCAATATCTGAAACTGGTTTCTGTTAAGGATATCCAACCCACTAGTTCGAATTAGAGAATCTGAGAAGCTACCTGGTATCCTTGTTATCACGGTCGCTATCGTTTGTATGCTTAAAGGTAGCACCCATACAAATTTCGCTCACACACGATTTGCTACGAGAGAGGCAGTTTTCATTGCCACCAATTTAGCCCGTTTGCAAGATAGCCGAGTTACCCGGCCTTGAAATAGAGGAAAGTGGGAATGACAGCAAGTGCTATCACAGGGGAAGAGAGTGATTGCAAAAAAAAAAAACACATCTATTTATTTCATACCACAACTCATCCTATATGATCGCCAGCACACGCTTTACCTCTTCATACCTTGAGAATACAAATGTTTACGACTCTTTAGCTTTCGTAGAATTGTTGCAACAACGGGTGGGTATCCAAAACGATCGAAATCTCAAACACGAAAATTTCTTCTGCGCTGCCTTTGAAAATGGGTTACATTTTATTTGCAATGCAAGTCACTAATGAAAAGGCCAAATCACTAATGAAAAGCCCGACAGCATCCAGTAGGCAGTATGAAGTTCTTCTCATGGTTCAACTTCCAGCCCAACGGGTCATAAGCATTTTATCAAAATCTGTGCAGCTAACATATCAAGAAATTTTAACGGCCTGATTTGGGATCCGGACAATGAAAGGAAGCCTGAAGGGAAAGCCATCGTCACGTATATAAGGCGACTTGTTCAGAGGCCTTATGCCGGCATGGCCGCGGACATCCACCTTTGGCCGGGCTGATTTAGCCACCGACATGTAAACTATCGACACCGTATCTCACAGAATTCTCTCAAATTTCGAAAGGAGGGATTATTCGGTGCATTGGACACAAATATCGAATTCATTTTGTAGCAGAACGTCGCTGTGGGGAAGTTACGGTAGGTGGTGGAAAAAAAAGTAGTCAATTCCGGCGCCATGTAGCCAGCTTGTAATGGCCACAAAAGCGGCCACATTTGGCCCACTTTTGAAAGGTGGCCAAATGTGGCCGGAATCTTCTCGAAAAAATTTGGCTGAAACTTTGCATGGAGGTGTTATTTTAGGTGCTGTGCACTGAACTCACATCAATTTCGCATAATAACCCCCTTTTAATAGGGTTACGATAGGTGTACGATAGGTGTGGCATCTTACAGAACTTTCTGAAACTGTGATTAGGCGTTTATTTGATGTGCTGAACACGACTATCAATGCTATTTTGCATGATGTTGTCGCTTTCCTTCTTAAATCAGCATATTCTTCCAAATTCTGGTCGGCCAAAGGTGGCTGGCAGCGGCCATGACGGCATCAGGCCTCTGTTAATCTGTTCGTACATCAGAAATAGAGGGAAGGATTATGGAGTACATCTTAATAAATATTTGTTATGTTCTATGTCATGTGTAATGTTAGTGTCCAATCGTATTAGAATGAAATGAGGTAATCACAGTTTTCAAACAACGCAATCAAAGTGGATGCATCATCTGCATATTTTTATTTGGAGATAAAATCAACAGAATGCGCTATCTCTGTAGTTGTCGTTTCATCATAGAAAATGTCCACAGACGATTCTGACTAATCTAATGTGATGTGCCGAGGTCCATGAAATCTGATGCAAATACACTTTTTAACCTAATTTCGCGGCAAGGAGGGAAGTGTGAGTGGCACCCAATTTGTTTCTTATTATGACAGACTATATCCGCTGTAGCGTTGAGCTTAGTAAGCAAGATCAGCCGTTTAAGGTCCCCAGGAATCGGGTGGAACGATTCGGTTGACGGTTTTAAGTCTAAGGTGGGGAAATGGAAACTTACCACTAGAGCAAGCGTACTTCTGGCCATGATGACAAACCGCGTCTGCGCTGCCACCTCATCCTGGGTTCCTTTTATGCGATTGGCTCTGCAAAAAAAACGTTGTGTATCATGTCTATATCTGTATCTTTGTAGGAGGGAATAGGGCACATGTAGCTCTGCCACGTTGCGCCTATACAACGTGGCAGAGCTACATGTGTCCTATTCATTATAAAATCAATTGCCCTTTTGTTCGTTTTCAGTCGACTATAAGCACTAAATCCACGTTTATTGGGAATATCTCACAGAAAATGTGGACGGCGAATGATGAATGCATGTTTGATCGTTCATCCAATGATATTATTATACAATACTTAGACGACTTCGTTTCACATGTTTCTATGTACCCAAGTCGCGCCTATTAGTGGTCATTCATTCCTCGTGGCTTTTTATACCACAGCATCCCTTCCTCTTCTATCTGACTCCCTAACTTGCCGCAATCTCCCTTTCCTTTGATCACAGTTGAAAGAGAGAAAGTTTTGACTGAAACTGACAGAAGTATAGAGCAGCAAGGGGGAGAAAGCATCGCACATGGAGTAGATCTTGACCCCCTATTTCTTACCATGCTTATAGCTTACTTTAATCCGCTCGCAAAAGCTATCAAATCTAAGCCGAGTAAATGCAATTCTTGTTCTCGCATTATCATCTCTACGCTGGATACAACCCACCTGACAGCGCTGAGCTGGGTGTTTACTTGTTTTATGTTACAAATCTGCCCATAAACCTTTGTTCGAAAGTAGTCAGTCATTCCAAACGATCAGTTTGCAGCGTTTCCATCGTTGAACGTGGGTGGTATTAATGCCAAATTTGATGTTGGCAATACCAGCCATGACATTTAACGGGCTCTCCATTCAATGCTTGACATTTATACGTATTTTCGGTCTGATATTAATCAAGTACAAATTTTCAAAAGTAGCTTTCAATAACTTTCAAAGTCTCAATAGCATCGAAATTTATTTATTCAGAAACAAACGAGAAATGAACGAAATGTGCTTCTGACAAACAGTACATTTTCAAAGAGCTAGACCAAATCGGTGCGGGTGAAGCCAAAGTCCAAGTGCAGCTACAGTCGGGTCCGGCAGCCACTGCAAATGGACGCCGGCGGGCGCCGGCCGCCGCCACCCTCCGGCGCCCCGGTATTAATGAGCTATAAATCACTCGAGCTTGGGAGAAAGCGAAGAAAATACAATTTTAGTTCATAGTAGATAGAGTGCAGTGGATATGTTAAGGCTATAAAACAGGGGACCATTTTCACAACTTTCACGTTTTTTCATTTTTGTGACTTTCGTGGGGAAAGATTTCTGAATACACAATAAGCGAAGCCAACTCTTCGATTTTCTGCTATAGTACACTGCTTCGCGAATACAAAAATGGCCGTTATTCTTCTATAGAGGGACACAATTCTTCAGTTATACCATCTGAATAATAAAGCTCAGCCAATTCGGGATCCTCAGAAATAATTGAAATCCGTATAAATTGCTCCATATCCATTGCGAAGCAGTTCTGCCGCTGTCATTTATCTTTCGTGGAGTAGTCCTTTACGGCGGAGTTACTCTCTCCCGGTTTCCCTCAACTTTGAAAAAGTGGTTTTTCACTATTACTTACACTATTACTATTACTTACACTTACGCTTACAGTAGTTCATCTTCGAAATTTATGCAAAACGTTGCCGGATGCCTTCCTGGACTACCCGAAGGAGATCACGGGGAACGTTCCAAGCAGTGAACCCCAAACACTGCGATACTTAACTCTGGATCTCCAACGGAGTGGAACCAGCGATAGGGACAGATTGCAATCTGCCGCTCAAACCACTGAGCCATCCGGGCTACTTTTTATGTTGGAGTTTGTTAGATAACTGCAGCAGTCGTAGGCAGCATACTATATGTATTTGCAAAACGGGGCACAGGGCAGGATTCGATCCCCTGACCACCACAACGTCGATCATTCGCTCAACCCACTGAGCTATGCGCGCACGCGATGCAACATACAAATAGTGTCCAATCTTACTTACACTTACACTTATCGTAGTTTATCTTAGAAATTTAGGTGAAAAGGGAGTTGGGTGGGGCCACTCCTGTGAAGCCTAAGCCTAAGCCTTAAACCCATTCTTAAGCATAGGGTTAGGCTTATCTACCCTGTCTACTATGGACTAAAATTGTATTTTCTTCGCTTTCTCCCAAGCTCGAGTGATTTATAGCTCACTAGCTGCAGTACCCGGCTTCGCTCGGGTGTTTTACTACCTTGGCTACATCACACTGCTGAGGCCAATTATTATCATTGATAAATTCAATAAAATCTCCATAATTTTGGTGATCAGCATGGTAACGAAGCTCAGGTCACCCTTTCCCATCGGCTTGTGGGCGGAAAGTTAGCAAAGCTATTTCGGTGACATTGAATCGATGTATTCGTACAAATTAGTTGTCATGTTCATACTCAGCGTATCGAGGAACCCCAGGAGAGATGTTTTCACCGCTTCATTGGACGGAAGAGCCAAAAATCAATAAAATCGATATTTCATGCGAAATTGTTGCCACATTCGTATTCAGCGTATTGAGAAACCCCAGTAGACATGTCTATGTCTGCCCTCGGGCGGAAATAGAAAAAAATCGATAAGATCAAAAAATCAATATTTCGTGCAAAATGGTTGTCATACGCGTGCTCAGCGTATGGAGAAACCCCAGTAGAATTGTCCTTGTCCGTCCCCGAGCGAAAATGGGAAA
Organism: Ancylostoma caninum; assembly: GCA_037903475.1. Taxonomy (NCBI): domain Eukaryota; kingdom Metazoa; phylum Nematoda; class Chromadorea; order Rhabditida; family Ancylostomatidae; genus Ancylostoma; species Ancylostoma caninum. The sequence continues at coordinate 1,351,338 of JBAJFG010000615.1, read as the reverse complement.
AATCGGTAAAATCAATAAATCAATAGTTCGTGCAAATTGGTTGTCATATTCGTATTCAGCGTACTGAGAAACCCCAGAAGACATGTCTTTGTCCGCCCCCGAGCGAAAATGGGAAAAAATCGATAAAATCAATAGATCAATATTTCGTGCAAAATGGATGTCATTTTCGTATTCAGCGCATTGAGGAACCCCAGAAGACATGTCCCCACCGACCCTTGGGCAAAAATAACGAAAAATCAATAAAATCGATATAGTCGATAAATCAATCAATAATCCCAGGTGCAAAGTAGCCTATAACCTCCGCCGGCCTCCAAAGAACCTACATGCAAAATTTGGTCCGGATCGGTTCACCCTCCGCGATTTCTATTAATTACATACATACACACACACACACATACAAACTTTGACTTTTATATATACAGATTAATACCGGGGCGCCGGAGGGCGGCGGCGGCCGGCGCCCGCCGGCGCTCATTTGCAGTGGCTGCCGCACCGGACTGTATGTCATACACCATACCAATATTAAAAATTAGGAGGAAGGACTGTGTTTGAAAAATAGCATTGAATAAATGTTTCAGACCCAGTGACTGAAGCTATTCCACGAGTGTTCATGCGAGATGTAAGCGTTCAACACAACCACAATGCCCAACAGGAATATGTAGATCACCATTCCCAACGCAAGTGGGGTGACATATCCTCATGTGTTTACAAACAAGGCCGTACTATGATTCAAAAGGCCTTTTTAAAGTACTTAACCCTGAAATGTGAGCAAATAGACAAGAGTACAAGGTTGATTGAAAGGTAACATTCTCGGGATCATGAGATGAAAAAACGTGAGTTCGCCTAACAAATGAAACATGACATAGAGTGGAACGACTAGCGACTGACTTCAGATATAAACCTTCAATGCGACTTTTCCATTTTGAGGTACTAGCTGACTGGATCCCTTTATTCTGGAGTAGAGTGGAGCATTCTCCTCAACACTAGCGACCACACCTTGTTTTTCGTACTAATTATTGCACAGATATATCCCAATTAAAGGCAGCACCCATGGTAACTTTGCTCTCACAGATTTTCTATATCCCTAGGTCTAGCACTATTGTGGAAACGAATGCAGTGATCAATTTTGTCACATCCTCCGAGAGAGACGGTTTTCATTGCCTCCAGTTTAACCTGTTTGCAAAGGATAGCCGAGATTTCCGGACTTCAGATGGAAGGACCTGGGAATGGAAGCAGCTTTTATCATTAGCTGCCTTGGGAGGCAGCACCCACGATAATTTTCATAGCCAAGATTTCGAATGTCTCGGTTCCTGAACAATGGCTCCAATATCAATTCAACTTGGCCACTCTTTTCTCTACGACAGTAACGGGGACTTTCAGACCGACGTTTTCTGCAACTTCACACAAGATTGATCAATGTATTAGTGTTCATCATTGCACGAAACCTAGGATTACAGCTAAAACTTACTCAGACAAACCCTCGCTGGTCGCGCGCACCTGTTTGAGGTCTCCGCGAGAAGCGACCCTTGCTTCGCTTTGCGCGGAGCAGAAGGAAATAGTACAGTTTCGAAGACGCAGGTGGGTAAAGTCGCTCTGCCGGAGCACAACTTCGCTGGGCGCGGAGCAGACGAGGGACGATTTTCGAAGGACGCAGACGACGAAAGACGCTCGCTGGGCGCGCGCGACAACATCGCTAGGCGCGCGCGAGAACACATCTTCACCAGCAAGAAATACGAAGCAACATCTGTGGGAGTCCGCCGGTCAGGGCGGCCGACAGTTCCAGTTTTAGATGGCGTGAAGGCAATGATTTTTTAACCGCTAGCCTCATCCACTGGAGGGTGGAGGTCGTAGCGGCCATTTTTGTAAAGGTGGTCATGCACCATCAGTACATCTATGTGGTGGATCCTTGTCGCTCAACGTTAAACACCTGACCACCATCCGGTATTGACCGGTTGTGACATCGACGCTGGGGGCGCGCGCCGATCTCGCAAGGCCCGCGCGACAAACTCGCAAGACGCGCGCTCCAAGTTCGCTGGGCGCGCGCTTCTATCTCGGTCGCTCTGCGCGCGCGACAAACTCGCTGGGCGCGCGCCCCAATCTCGCTTCTGCCGGGGCCTTACCTGCGCGCCCAGCGAGATTGTCGCGCGCACCCAGCGAGGGTTTGTCTGAGTAAGGACCAAATTTCTCATGGGTGCTTTTAAACAGGCTATCATTCTTTTGCTATCCATCATCGTTACATGTGAAGCTGTACGGACGGAAGAATCGTCGCTGCACAAGAGGAGTTCATACTTAAACAATCGCTAGTCGCAGTTCTTGGTCGCGCCGTGCCCCCCCCCCCCCTCCCCTCCCACCAGTAACCAACCCTCTCCTTTCACCACAATATTATACGCAGCAAAGTATACAGTCCTTGTCGAAAAGATAGACGGATTGCGCGTGCGGTTTCTATCGTCGCGGCAGCAGAATCGCGTTGGGACCTACTGCACCCTCTCACTTAGAGCATGCTCTCTCCGCATCCATCATTCAGGTCCCACCGCGTTTCCGCAGTCACGGAATCCGTCTATCTTTTCGACAAGGACTGTAGTAAGGCTGCGATGAGCACGAAATCGGGACTTTATCGTTGACGTGGTTCTGCGGACACGAAAACACCCCAGAGAAAATAGGCGGACACAGTAGTACTGGGAATACATGGCGATTTCAGGATATCGATATCAGCCCTGAGGAGGATTGTATGTTTGTGCGGTACAAAGAATACCGCGAATTTCAAAATTGGTGCGCCGTATGCATTCCGAAACGACTCTGTGCCTGCTTTCACAAGACGTGAGTTGAATTTTACTTTACTTTCGTCTCTATTCTCGTATTCTCGATGTTCAAGTTCGCATTAGTTATGCTGCATTGCTTTCTTTTTTGAGCTTCGCGAGAATTTTCCCCTATTCGGTCACCTTGAATTGCCTATAAGTGCATACTTTATGTCTTTCACAACTTTTACAACCTTGCATTAGCATCTGCATCTACATCATCTGCATTCTGCTATGTTGATGTAATTTTTCCTTGGATTATGATTTCTGTTTAGCCTGGGTTGACCATGTTGATGAGCCGATGGTCACAGGTCCGGCAGAGGTTCACGCATGAATGAGACGAGAAGTACAGATAAGGCGACGAGTTACATAAGCTAATGCAGCAATCTTAACATCGAGTCACAATCAGGCATGTGCAGAAGTAAAATTTCACATCCCGTAAAACGGAAAACGGAAAGCCAAAAATGGGCGGGAAATGGAAAATTCCGCACACCCCTGGTCGCAATCCAGATGAGCAGTGTTCCTGGAACCAGCGTACTAGTACTAGAAGAACGCTTTTAGTACTAGATAGTACCATTTGAGAACATCTCGGGGTAAGATGATCAGGGCGAGAGTGTATAAAAATAACAGCCTCAATAGGGCAACGATGTCACCACTCCTTGGGAGCTTTTCATCAGCTCTTTTCATCAACTGTTTAGACTATTTGCACTGCTTGTGGAAATGTTCTGTGAAAAGACGTGATACTGAACGAGACTAGAGTTGCTCGTGTTTATGACCAAGAAAAGCTAGATCAATACCTAATTTTTTATTCTTTAGGTTCCTTCAAACAAGCTGTAGCGAGAGCGTTCAATGAGCAGCATTGAAAATGGTTATGATCGTTTATGGAGTTGAGAACAAAAAAGCCATCGATTCCACACTGGCAAAGTACAACTAGACTTTTGAATGTAACACGATATCAGTTCCATGATATACATCGTCCTACTTCTAGGGATTCGATGTGATCAGAACAGGCCTTACTCACAGTAGAACCACGCGCGATGGAATGGGAGGGGAGGTTTTCCGTTGCTGAGTTCTAGTGCATTCCGAAATGAAGGCTTTTTATACCAAAAGCGTGCATTTTAGGGCCAAAACACACCTCTGATGCGGCCCAGACGCAGATGAGACGCGCGAATTCGTTGTTCGCAGTTATTTTTCGCGACAGGCGGGATTCTCATCAAACGCAGCACCTACAGAAATTTTTTGTCCGAGATTTTAATCGTTTCGGATAAATTGTGGATATTACAACAATTCTACGGAGGTTGGAACATGATAGACATCGGCATTCTCAAGATATATTCTAAAAAAATTAGATGGGTTCTGTCCTTCAAACGAAATGAGTGCTAGCATAAAATCGTCAAGTGTTTTCCTTTACAGTAGTATTTGTACCTCATTGTGAAACTTGTTACTTTCATTTGGAGAAAGGGCATGTCCTGATATTTGCATCAAGACGATCCAAAACTCCCAAAGCTGTGTTCCCTTATGATTTTGCGGTCCGTATTGTAAGCACATCATCAAGACAGAGGGAGTTTTCTTACCAAACAGACCGCCGTTCAGAATCATTCCTGTTTCCACAGCTCTTAGCGAAAACATGTGGATATAATTGCGAATAAAACTTATATAATCTCCACTGAACCACCATCCAGGGGACAAAATCACTCTACATTTGCATTGAGTGTGAAGGTATGTAGAAGCCCAAAAAAACCTTTGCGCCAGCACATTTACTCGGTCGCCTTTTGGAAACCAACTAAAATGGTGGCGTCGAAGAACGACTTTTTTGTAGGATTCATCGCAACAAATCGCTGCATTTGTTTTCAATACAGCGCTAAATTAGAGCAAAATTTGTGAGGGCAAAACTGTGTAGCGTGGGTGCTGCCGTCAATGTTGTACGCTCCGCATTCACTAGTCCTCATGAAAATCTTCTGCAAATGGATTTGTGTGATCGACCTGCGTCTGACCCACCCATGTAGTAATAATTGCCCTTATCATAATATTACCCAGAAATGAGGAGGCGGATAGTATATAAGCAGTTGCTGAACCGGTGAGGATCACTTTACTCACTCAAGAACGGTCAACTCGGCTTGCATCGATCCTGGACTCACTTGAGAGATCGGTCTACCTCCTCTTCAAGAAGACGGCGAAAAGAGTTTGTAGAAGAGAAGCATTCACCTGGGTAAACGTTCAGAAGACGGTATCAGGTGCCTTGTATGCGTCGATGACGTGATTCGAATTACAGATCAAGACAACCCATATTTTGTGAAGTACCATAAACTCTTTCCACAGAACTAATGAGCAAAGTGAAATCTTCAAGGTCTTTACTCTTTCGTCGGTTTTACTGACCAATACAAGGGATATTTCCACCGTTTCAAACAGCTTTTCAGGCGTCAACGCAAGAAACCGACGATTGTTCGCCCCGGATCATCAGAGCAGAAATCCAAGTCCATCGCAGCTACCGTAGGCTCCACGTCGTTACATCCATAGAGAGCAATCGTTCTGGGATGAGAGCGTGGCATGACGGAATGCAGAACTTGATCCATACTTGTTCGCCAAAACTCTTGACTCTCAGCTGCGCTGCGAGTTTGTCCGGCGGCAGGGAATCTCTTTGATTTTGGTTTGTGTCTAAGAGGCGGGTTAAAATCGGTTCGAAATTATCGAGGTAGCACTAGAATGACCAGGGACCTATCTGATGTGGAACTCAGCATGACAAGATGCTACAGTATGTATGACGCTTCTGCCACATCTCAGACACTCGTGAGGTTCACGACCACAGCACGAAAAATTCTAGCCACGCCCACTCTCATGGAAGAGGCGGACGTGCTGCTAGTGCCGTATGTGCTGTGTTTCACCCCCTTCTATAAATTTGAACTGCCGGACGTGCTCTGTTCCACCAACCTCCCCCCTCCCCCCGCCTATCAGTTCTTATGCATTCACCTCTGGGGTTCGACCCCAGCACGAAGTTTTGGCAACACCGTTCTAGCTAAACATGCTGGGAGTGGAAACCTCAGTCTAGTCTTTGCATAGGAGAATACCGACGAGCCCTACAGGCCGGCTGAGGCCAGGTGGAAATCGTGGCCCAGCAATCGGTCAGACGAGATGCGTGGAATGCGGTCGCGTGCGATAAGTGCAAGTGTAAGTAATAGTGGACACCATTTGTATGTTGGCTCGCGTGCGCGTATAGCTCAGTGGGTTGAGCGAATGATCGACGTTGTGGTGGTCAGGGGATCGAATCCTGCCCTGTGCCGCCGTTTTGCAAATACATATAGTATGCTGCCTACGGCTACTGCAGTTATCTAACAAACTCCAACATAAAAAGTAGCCCGGATGGCTCAGTGGTTTGAGTGGCAGATTGCAATCTGTCCCTATCGCTGGTTCCACTCCGTTGGAGATCCAGAATTAAGTATCGCAGTGTTTGGGGTTCACTGCTTGGAACGTCCCCCGTGATCTCCTTCGGGTAGTCCAGGAAGGCATCCGGCAACGTTTTGCATAAATTTCGAAGATAAACTACGATAAGTGTAAGTGTAAGTGTAATAGTGTAAGTAATAGTGAAAAACCACTTTTTCAAAGTTGAGGGAAACCGGGAGAGAGTAACTCCGCCGTAAAGGACTGCTCCACGAAAGATAAATGACAGCGGTAGAACTACTTCGCAATGGATATGGAACAATTTATACGGATTTCAATTATTTCTGAGGATCCCGAATTGGATGAGCTTTATTATTCAGATGGGATAACTGAAAGTACTGTGTCCATCTATAGAAGAATAACGGCCATTTTTGTATTCGCGAAGCAGTGTACTATAGCAGAAAATGGAAGAGTTGGCTTCGCTTATTGTGTATTCAGAAATCTTTCCCATGAAAATCACAAAAATGAAAAAAACGTGAAAGTTGTGAAAATGGTCCCCTGCTTTATAGCCTTAACATATCCACTGCACTCTGTCTACTATGGACTAAAATTGTATTTTTCTTCGCTTTCTCCCAAGCTCGAGTGATTTATAGCTCATTAATACCGGGGCGCCAGAGGGTGGCGGCGGCCGGCGCCCGCCGGCGCCCATTTGCAGTGGCTGCCGGACCCGACTGTACCTATGCAGTAAGCCAGTGTCGCGACGGCTTCTTCACTACTCATAAGTACTTCCGTACTTACGCTTTCGCACGCTGTAGCGACTCAAATGTGCAGTTATTAGAAGCTAGCTAGATAGCCATACCTATCAGAATTGGCGTTCAAAATAAATAAGAATTTCCTTTCAGTCCTCGAACAGAAGTAGAAAGCCTCAAAAAAGTGTAGAAATCATAGAACAACCCCCAGATCCAGTGTTCAAGGTAATTCGTTCAAGACTATTCATTGAAAAAAAATACGTGAAGTCTTTCAGCAAGTTGACAAAGAGCTTACCCAGCACCAGTGGTTCCATGGTATGATGCCACGCTCTGACTGTGAGGAGATGCTAAAAGTTAGTTCTTACTATACAACTTCACTCTCTTCCACGGCTGAGAAGGACAATTACTTCGCAGTTTTTATGATAACACTTCCAGGATGAAGGCGATTTCTTGGTCAGAAAAACAACTGTTGCTAAAGCCACAACGTACTGCATCTCTGTACGACATGGTGGCGAAACGAAACACATTCCAATAGCATATGACAACGGAACATGGAGTCTACTGGATGTAAGTTTGGTACCTTGCACTCTGGGAATGGTGTGCTAGGGGGATACGCGCGCTCGCTTCATGTACTATGTTGTAGGATTAGCGCGGTGATGCTACCTTAGCGATGAGCAAATATCAACAAAAAAAACCCCAAAAAATTGTGGGGGAAGAAATTGACGATGAGAGCAAAGAAGAAACATTCACTTCCGCTGCGGATTTTTTTTGTTTTATAGACCCACAGGTACTCGTGTGAAAGTCCCGAGACCTCCATTGTTCCTGCGGTTCAATAAAATTACATTGTCACACGAATTTGATGGATTACATAGCTAGCTGTTGAAAGGGAAATGTTGAGCAGAAGTGTGCCTAATTTTGGCCGCACAAATAGATGTAAGAATTTCCTGCAAACTTATAAAAACCAACAAATTTTTTGTATTATTTTTTAATCCAGTTCCAACCTGCCCTCTGTGTATATCTGAGAACAGAAAGAGGACCATCATAGAGCCTCATTGCACATTCAGAGGTGGTTGTGATAGCTCATGCTAGTGCTAGGATAAGTAGAAAATCTTATCATCCAAAATAGTTATGTGGCCGTCATAGAATGTCACCTTGTAAATGTGGAGTGGCATTCTGAGTTGAGGGTATAGTGATGGTCATCCTTATTCAGTGTTGTTCCTTTGCGGCCATATCACTTTATCATCACGCATCAGTAGCGCTAGCTGACGCAAAGACGGGAGCGTAGCGGTGTGAGCCTGGGATGGTTTCATTCATCAGCGTATGAAACTGTTACCGGCCTCCAATTGTTTCATTCAGAGCATGAATGAAGCTGCTATCGGGCAGCAGTGCTTACGCAACCGCTCTTGCATTAGCTCGAGTTAGGGGATGCGTGAAGACATAGTGATACGGCCGAAAAGAAACAGCATTGAATCAGGATGACCGCGAGCATAATTATTTATTCATTCATACATCCTGGTAATTCACAATGTGACCCTTCATACGGAAGGTAAAACCATATTTCTTATTTTCATTTCTTTGATATTTTCTTCATTGCTAACCGACCTGAGAGGCACAAAATTACTGTAAGATGAAAGATGTTTAGGACAACAAGCCCACTCTGGCTGAATTAATCGATCTATATGTGGAGCAGAAAAAGCAGATACCGCCTTCGAATTCGGTGTTGATCAAGTCCATGCCACGACCGGATTACTTCTTCTTGCACGAGGATATCACTCTAGGAGAGAGGATAGGACGTGAGCCTCACTATGATTTTGAATCTAAACAGCAAAACTCAGTTTAAGGGATGGAAAAATTAGCTAAATCAACCCAAAAAAAACCCACTCGTTGTTATTTGGCAGTGTGTGGGAATAGTATACAGAATCGACCTTTTTTCTTTTTCGTAAAATGATCAAAAACCAGGAATATCCGAAGATTTTAGATGGAGCCTTTGGTGAAGTTTACTCTGGGAAACTAAAATTGAAAGGCGGAGAAGAAGTTGACGTGGCAATTAAAAGATCTAAAGCAGGTCATATGAAGAAAACACAACTCACAGCCTTCGTTAGGGTAAAAAGAAAACTGCAGTGCACAGTGATGCACCACCGCCACTCCCTTTTTTTTTGCAGGAAGCGAGAATAATGCGGCGATTGGGCCACCCCAACATTGTACGCCTGTACGGAGTAGCGGCACAAGAAGAGCCGGTCATGATCATTCTGGAGCTCGCCACCAACGGCTCTCTGAAGGTGGTTGATAGTCACTTCACTTTCCAAGGTTAAGCTGGTGTCAGTTTACTCGCAGAGAAGCGTGAAAAATTGTGTTTGCCTGCTTTACAAACTCTCAATTGCGCATTCATGTGAACAAGGATACTACTACTAAGTGTTCATATAAATCCTTTTTTTTCAGATGCATTTTCTCTTCCATTTTCTCTTGTCTAGCCATGGGTCATATATGACTCGAAAGCGCTATTCTTGCTCTACACCATTGTTATAATCAATTCTTTGAGAATCGTCAAATTATCCAAGTTTTGAGCATAGAAAATGGAGCAGTGAGCTCATGAAAATTACCACAACCAAAACATATAATGCGCAGTGTTTCAGAGCCTAACTTGCATGTATACAGCATTTATTTCATACACTATAGTGCAAAGTTTTTGAGGCGTTAAGGCGTTGTTGGAATCCTGGTCGTTTAGCTGAGATATTCGCTATATTTATCAATAAACGGCTCAGCGTACTGCAGTAAGCATTAGCAGTTACTCTTGGGAATTAGGGAACAGTTTTGCCATGATCGTTTGAAAACTTCAAGGTCGAAAAGTCGTACTTTGAATCCACTTCGGAACCTCAGGAAACAGTAGACGTCGTTATGCGGATTAAACCCGTGCCAGCTGCGAATTCACTGTCATGGGCCGATGCACCATGAACTCGTTCACGGGTTCGTAACCAAGTTTAACGCACAGCCTCACACTTGGGAAATCAAACCCCTCATAATGTCGCAGAAATACAACAAACAACTAGGAAATAGGAGATGAGAATGGTGAATCGGAATGAACTCAATTATTGAAAATATAACAAGATTTCAAGGATGCTCGACGATGATGTTCTGTCCACGAACGGCTCTATATATGTATTGTCGCCACCCAAGATTCAGTTCTTCTCTCCGCTTAACAACATTACAATCATAAGATCACATAACATTCTCGCTATCTTCGTTGCTCGCGAAACATTCGCAATATATCTCCCTCGATACTCAACTGGTGCTCGAATGGCCAAAAACTGCTTATTCTACTCAAGATATACATATGTGAGGAAGACGCTGCATCAGCAATCCTTATAACTCAAAAAAGGCTTGTTTGGCCTCAAAGACACAAACTACTTCAATCGAGCAACTTTCTTTTTTAGGCAATGATAATTGCACGAAAGGGATCAAAGTTGTCTACGTAGTAAGGCGATTCAGATGAAGGATTCCAATAGTGAGGGTCAATTCACCTTGCCCCAGATTAACGTTAGAGCTCATACTGCCAACTCTCTCAAAGCTGCTCTCTAAAAGTTGGGGTGATAACATTCTTCGGGTCTACAGTCCGGTCCGGCAGCCACTGCAAATGGGCGCCGGCGGGCGCCGGCCGCCGCCACCCTCCGACGCCCCGGTATTAATGAGCTATAAATCACTCGAGCTTGGGAGAAAACGAAGAAAAATACAATTTTAGTCCATAGTAGACAGGGTAGATAAGCCTAACCCTATGCTTAAGAATGGGTTTAAGGCTTAGGCTTAGGCTTCACAGGAGTGGCCCCACCCAACTCCTTTTTCACCTAAATTTCTAAGATAAAATGCGATAAGTGTAAGTGTAAGTAAGATTGGACACTATTTGTATGTTCCGTCGCGTGCGCGCATAGCTCAGTGGGTTGAGCGAATGATCGACGTTGTGGTGGTCACGGGATCGAATCCTGCCCTGTGACCCCGTTTTGCAAATACATATAGTATGCTGCCTACTACTGCTGCAGTTATCTAACAAACTCCAACATAAAAAGTAGCCCGGATGGCTCAGTGGTTTGAGTGGCAGATTGCAATCTGTCCCTATCGCTGGTTCCACTCCGTTGGAGATCCAGAGTTAAGTATCGCAGTGTTTGGGGTTCACTGCTTGGAACGTCCCCCGTGATCTCCTTTGGGTAGTCCAGGAAGGCATCCGGCAACGTTTTGCATAAATTTCGAAGATAAACTACGATAAGTGTAAGTGTAAGTAATAGTAATAGTAATAGTGTAAGTAATAGTGAAAAACCACTTTTTCAAAGTTGAGGGAAACCGGGAGAGAGTAACTCCGCCGTAGAGGACTGCTCCACGAAAGATAAATGACAGCGGTAGAACTACTTCGCCATGGATATGGAACAATTTATACGGATTTCAATTATTTCTGAGGATCCCGAATTGGATGAGCTTTATTATTCAGATGGGATACCTGAGGTACTGTGTCCATCTGTAGAAGAATAACGGCCATTTTTGTATTTGCGTGCAGTGTACTATAGCAGGAAATGTAAGAGTTGGCTTCGCTTATTGTGTGTTCAGAAATCTTTTCCCATGAAAATCACAAAAATGGAAAAAAAGTGAAAGTTGTGAAAATGGTCCCGTGCTTTATAGCCTTAACATATCCACTGCACTCTACTATGGACCAAAGTTGTATTTTTTCTTCGCTTTCTCCCAAGCTCGAGTGATTTATAGCTCATTAACGCCGGGGCGCCGGAGAGTGGCGGCGGCCGGCGCCCACCGGCGCCCATTTGCAGTGGCTGCCGGACCCGACTGCACCATAAAAAATCATCAATGTGCAATGATTTGAGACTCATAATGGTGGGATTGTAGAGCGAGAATGATCTTTTGAAAGGTGTAGAGCATTTTACCGAGGACCAGCAATGACAAGGGGAGGATCTGGGCAGGAAAGCGCAAGGGCTTAAGCTTCACGATTATGTGCCATTTCAAATCTGCTTCTATACTGTTTTGGCGGGTAGGAGCTTCATAGTGAATGCTAAGACTATGTTGTGGATTCTATACAAAAGCTATGTCAAAGTATTTTGTCTAGGCATTCTACAAGAAGAACGAGGATGTATCCGTCAATCAGAAACTATGCTTCGCGAAGGACGCATGTCGTGGAATGTGTTACTTGTCAGGAGCAAAGGTGGCTAAAAGTTAAATCTATTTGAGGCTGAGAGAATATCTTTGCCTTGTCATCCTGTCTTGTGAGAATTGCGAATGCCTGAATATTACTAAAGGTGGATCTGCATCAGATCTTGTTCTTAAGCAAGTGCCTTCAGGTCATTCATCGTGATCTCGCAGCCAGGAATTGTCTTCTAGGCTCGAAGAATGAGGTGAAAATATCGGACTTCGGTCTTTCTGTAATGAACAAAAGTGAAATACGACTGAACAAGCTGCATAAAGTTCCAGTCAGGTGGCTCTCTCCTGAAACACTAAACGAGGTGGGTGGGATAACTCTTATTGACTCTTGCTCGCTATCGCTATTCATTTAGGGAGTCTTCACCACGAAAACAGACGTGTGGAGCTTCGGAGTGTTGATGTGGGAAATCTTTGCCAACTGCAAATCGGATCCTTTCCCGGGAGTAAGCAACGCACAAGCGATGGAGCTGATCACAGGGAAAACACCGCCAATGTTGCCGCCGGAAGGCTCACCAGATGTAGTGAGACAAGTCATGGATTTATGTTTTGTTAAGGTAATGCAATTTTTTGAAGAAATGTTTGAAAGCTACGAATAGCGTAGTGTTCCAGCTTCCTAATGAGCGAGCCGATTTCGCCACTCTCTTCCGCGTACTTTCTCCCTCTGAAGCATTACCGGAATCAGAGAAATTCAGTATAGGTGATTCAAAGAGCTCCAAAGAGGCATCATAACCCGAGTATTCTAATGCAGTCCATTCCAATGTCATTCTCAACTATATCATCTTCTAATTAGAATCATGCACACCAGCTTCGTTGGCATGTCTTATTCGCCCTTTTTTACAATAAAGTTGCTGGTGATTTTTAAGATATCTAATGTCACTTCTATACTAACCCCTTTCTTAAATAAAGGCTTGACGGCAGAACTCTTGTTCATGCATTTTTGGCATGATAGTTTATATGAGTACCGCATAAATAACCTTGACTTCTTGTTAATCCTTTGCTGTTGCACATGCTGCTACCACGGAAAAAGGACATGGCGTGATAATTCGCCTTCCAGGATGTATTCCGGAAAATGTACAGGGGCGACAGTGCACCCAGACAATTGCACGGCGAAACGACAACAAATACCGCTTAGAGCTAGCGGGGAGGTGGGGGGAAGGGGGGAGTGTCGGGACGAGCATTCGGAGGTATTCGGCTGAAAGTACTTGCGATCGTGCCGCTATAGAGCCTCAAACCAGGGAGGCGGCCTTTACTTGTGACTGCTAACTGCTAGGAGACTCTAGTTGACCACCAGCTGTCAGAAAGAAGGCTGCGTGTGCCTCACAATGAGCGGAAAACTCGTCCACCAGAACATGAATGCTGATATGACTTACGTGGTTACTAACCTGTCCTAGCCTCTAGCTGGTGTTTTTTTCAGCTAAATAGGCCGGTAATCTAGCTAAATAAATACCTCCCTCGTGTTCTTTGTTCTCTATTATCATCAGGCAATGATCAATGGTTACAGAAGTTATCTCATCAGTCACTTCTTTCGTGCTGTTTCATACAAACTGCGCACACTGTTTCATGCACGTAGTACTACTAGTGGTTCAGTGCTTGTCCAAAAGGTGAACCCTAAGGCTTGAGTTTGTCCTACAATTTATCCGAGGTAACCAGAGAACCGCATGACGATAAAGAAAAGTGCTTTGATCAATCCAGTGATGCTTTAACCGTTTCCGAGATGGGTTGATTTGCACCACAACGAAGGCCCACCTCTACCTAGGCCGAGTTGCTCGTCCACGTTAATTAGGGTCCGAGCGCCTAATTGACAGTCACAAGTAGAGGTATACACCCCTCAAACCATCGAGCTTTGAGCTATATCTGTTTTATTTTTGTTTACTATATATATACCAGCCTTCGGAAGACAGTTGAGATGTCACAGAGAACATCGAGATGCAAAAATATCACGGGGAATAAAAACGATGACGGGAATGAAAACCATGATTATCGATCGCCATGACACTGATGCTCATCTGTTATCATCACCTTTTTCATCTGAATTTCGACCGCCGGCGGTCGTTGAGGTTGCAACGATTGCCAGCTAAATCTTGAGGTACTCCAGAGCACATTTCCTCAAACGAATTGTTAACCTTCATTAAATTCTTCAAATATGCGATAGGTACATGAAATACTGATATTTACTTCAAAGGAATTACATCCATTGTAACTCGTAGGCCGGATCGTCGCCACGTTTTGGAGGAGGTGGTTTCCCTGCAGGGATGTCTTTGTCTGAAACGAATCCCGTTATGAACGCCTAAATCAGTTATCTAGCTTTTTCTACAGAAGCCTATGAAACAGTACAGTTCAGTTCTTTAGATCCATCCAAATTTGTGGTTTTTACCAGCACGTTCATCATATCCTCTCCGACAATTTCTTCCATTCGACAGTACTGCAAAAATAAGATGTGTTATTGCTAACTGATTATGTTTATGCGTTCATAATCACTGTAGCAGGCTTCTAACGCATTTTCTGACTCATATATTGTTACTCGCGCTGCCTGTTATGGTATGGACTCACTCGATCAATGCTGAACAAATAGGAATTTAGGATGTAAGATTGTTTCGGCTCTTAGCCCTAGACAAGCAACATTCTAGAATTTTTTCAAACCTAGAAGTTGTGAAGAGCTTATTGTACAATTTGTGATCGCAGCGACTAAAAGGGTGAGCAGACAATTAGAGTTTTGCGTCATCAGCGACGCGAGCGTGCGAGCGAGCCCACCTTATGGAAAGCAGAGTCAGACTGTTCACAAAACACCAGCAATTTTGTTTTGCTTTGGGTTGATGACCATGCATAAGAATGGAATATAACCTCATCTATTGCTGCCTTCATCGGTTTACGCTTGAATTTCTGAAAGAAATTATCCCATTTACTCGCAAACTCATATTTTGTCTCTATGAGTTTCTCATCTTTCAGGAACCGTATCATTTCTTGCGTCGTCTGAAAAAAAACCGGTAGGACTAAGCTCGTATTCACGGTGTGAACAATGAATAAATACCTTTGCAGCAAAATCCTCGTCTTCACGATCATTAATCGCAGTTGCACCTCCGATCGTTGTTCCTCCTCCAACCACTGTGGTTTGGTATTGTTCCTAGAAAAAAAAGAAACTCTTACAGCAGATAATTGACGTGAAATTATTTATAATGAATGCTGTAATGAAATGCCTCAAAGCTTAATTATCTTGCTTTGGCTTAATGATGTGCATGAAATGGCAGAGATAAGCTGCTAGTTGATGATCTGCTCGCAGTAAAAGAGGGGAGGCAATAATTGGAGCTCTCCATTCACAATCGTGGATTCCACGTAGAGATTTAACAGAGAAAAGCTTACCATTGCTTGAAAGTAGTTCTTGCGTCGGGCCTGACCTTTTTTCGCACCTCTCTCGGCACGTGCCTAAAAACCGTACTCGTAGTGACTTCATGCAGCTTGGCCTTCACAGTTATGTACACAAGCAATCACAGAGGAATTTGGAGAGCTCAGGCTCAGCTCACCGCATACAGCGCAACTTCTCTGTCAAGAGGCCTCTCCCTGTTCCGTTTAGGTCGCTCCGGTTTCGCCTTCTCCCTGGATTTCCCCTTTTTGGCTTCTTCTTTGCTCTTCGCGGCCTTCAAACTTTCCTTCGCTTTCGCCAGCTTCATCTCTGAAGCGGTTCATCTGTTGGAGACTGCTAGTCAAAAGCCAAGTTGGGTAAAAACAACCTGGTTCTAGGACGGCCACAGCTGCCATGCACCTATAATGACTGAAATCGACGTGAGAAAGCCACAACTCACTGATATGCTGTTTGTCGACAGTATCAGTGAGAAAAATATGGTATGACAGGATTTAGTCTTTATATAAATATTCATGGCGACCGAGCGGTAACCCAAAAGGAACTCTTACTTTCCCAGCATAACCGCATTTGATTCAATTCGATTTAATTTAGTTTATTATGTGAAGTACACTTTATTCCTGTCCTCATGGTCTTCCCATGCATATTCTCTTCCTAGGCTAATGAATTGGAATGAAAACAAAGTAAAATATGAACGGCAAATTCGATCTATCCCTACACATCAGTGGCGGGGCTTTCTGCTCTTGGTATGACAGGCCAGGAAGAAATTTTCACGGAACGAGCAAATGATTCTATCTGAACAGCAAGGCTCTGTATCCACGCCTGTTTCCAAGTGTTTTTCTCTGAAATTTTCTTCAAGCGACCAAAATACCGCTCCAATTCTGATATTATGTTCGTTATCAGCACTTCTGAAAACCACTGAACTAAAACCCTGGATGGCAAACAGTCGGAATGAAACTTGGGAATAAATCTGGAACGTTGGAAGTGCTGTCCAATTGCATCTGTTTTTACATTTTCTTTTCAAACAATTATAACATTATCATTCATCGATGGTATCTGGTCCGTCAATTTTAATAGTTGAGAGGTAGTAGTTGAACATTCTATCACATTTTGTTGCCAAAGAATTTCGATTCAAAGCCATGAAATTCTGGATCGAGAAATGAATATAGGTGCAAGATTTTTCGACCAACCTAAAAGTAGTGATGATCTTGAGAAGTTTCGAGCCATAAGGTGGGCCAACTCAAGGACACAAATGCTGGCTCATTTTAACTCCTATATTTATTCAGGCTTACGTCCCATCTGATATGATTAATTTGTCTGTAGCTGCGAATTCTCCAGGATTTCTTCTTTCATTTCATTCCTTGATTTTTTCATGAAAGAGAACTAGTAGCCATGTTGTATTAGTATTAGCATTATTATGCACGATAAACATTCAGCGAAAGTCTCTGCAACCCTTCCCTCTTTCTCACTAGGCGCTTTTCCTCTTAAAAATAGCAGATTTAGAATAAATGGCGTGCTGGCAATTTCTTTTTTACAAGAGCATGAGCGCCCGCTCGAAAAACAAAACGTGTAAATAGCACTCAACCTGTATTTTTGGTACGCAAGCAAGAATAGCCCGGAACACAGGAAATTCGCAACAAACACATAAAAAATTTTGTTGGGGGGGGGGGGGAATATTCTTTAAATTCTACTTGCTCTCCCAATGTTACAGTCGGGTCCGGCAGCCACTGCAAATGGGCGCCGGTGGGCGCCGGCCGCCGCCACCCTCCGGCGCCCCGGTATTAATGAGCTATAAATCACTCGAGCTTGGGAGAAAGCGAAGAAAAATACGATTTTAGTCCATAGTAGACAGAGTGCAGTGGATATGTTAAGGCTATGAAGCAGGGGACCATTTTCACAACTTTCACGTTTTTTCATTTTTGTGATTTTCATGAGGAAAGATTTCTGAATACACAATAAGCCAACTCTTCCATTTTCTGCTATAGTACACTGCTTCGCAAATACAAAAATGGCCGTTATTCTTCTATAGATACACACAGTACTTCAGTTATCCCATCTGAATAATAAAGCTCATCCAATTCGGGATCCTCAGAAATAATTGAAATCCGTATAAATTGTTCCATATCCATTGGGAAGTAATTCTACCGCTGTCATTTATCTTTCGTTGAGCAGTCCTTTACGGCGAAGTTACTCTGTCCCGGTTTCCCTCAACTTTGAAAAAGTGGTTTTTCACTATCACTTACACTATTACTATTACTTACACTTACACTTATCGTAGTTTATCTTCGAAATTTATGCAAAACGTTGCCGGATGCCTTCCTGGACTACCCGAAGGAGATCACGGGGGACGTTCCAAGCAGTGTACCCCAAACACTGCGATACTTAACTCTGGATCTCCAACGGAGTGGAACCAGCGATAGGGACAGATTGCAATCTGCCACTCAAACCACTGAGCCATCCGGGCTACTTTTTATGCTGGAGTTTGTTAGATAACTGCAGCAGTCGTAGGCAGCATACTATATGTATTTGCAAAACGAGGGCTCAGGGCAGGATTCGATCCCCTGACCACCACAACGTCGATCTTTCGCTCAACCACTGAGCTATGCGCGCACGCGATGCAACATACAAATAGTGTCCAATCCTACTTACACTTACACTTATCGTAGTTTATCTTAGAAATTTAGGTGAAAAGGGAGTTGGGTGGGGCCACTCCTGTGAAGCCTAAGCCTAAGCCTTAAACCCATTCTTAAGCATAGGGTTCGGCTTATATTTCCATTTTTTATTTCGTTCGTATTCCATGGGCACTTTTTAAAAAAGGAAAGTGAAGATGTGTTGTGAAGTACATACATGGAAATTTCGTTATCCTATCTACATAGGTATATAAACTATCCTAGGTTTATTTTTTCCTAATGTTTTTCCTCATCATCGACTCAGATGACTTGACTCGCCGCTTTCTCTTTGTTATTCCACCTCACCGCTATGCTCATTCTCTTCCATATCTCATTCTGCTTTTATCCTAGAAAATCTATCTCACTTTCCTTTAACCAAAAATTCAACTCTTTCCTTCGATCCATGCTCGTAGTAGTCTGTTTATAAGCTTTTTTTTTCAAATATCAAAAAAAAACACCATTTAGCTTATCCGCCATCATGTCGTTGTGCGTGGACGAAGGATATTACCACGACTACGACAATCTGGTCAATAAAGGACCATATCGAGGTCCCAAAAAGCCGATGCACCGGTATCCTCTAACATCGAAGAGGTGTGCTGACGACGTGCTCGTCTCGAAAACGCTGTATGACCCGGCTGGAACCCTAAGCAAGGTGACAACTTCACGACTGTTTTATTACGCTGCTACTGTCCTTGTTGATTGAATATTATTAATCAGACAACCATGCTGATTTAGAAGCAGCAAAGACGCTTGAAGGCACTGCCAGCGAACGAATTCCAGTTTAACGTTCCATATTCACTTAACAAGTATCACCGATGGGAAACTGTAAGAAAATTATAAGATTTGTTCCTGGCTGAATAGAAGTTTTTTTTTGTTTAGATAAATCCCAAGTCGCTGCTTCTGAACAACGCTGGAAGCGACCGTGAGGTTTTAGTGATAAACGGTGTCACCTCCAGTCCTTCAACTCACAGTGAGTTCCCTGTTCGCTGTCGTTTTCATTTCCAGCGTGCAGAGTGTGGGCACAAATAACTAGACAGAGGCGGTCCCAATGGCAGGGCGAGAGATTAACAGTTTTTTGCAGGAGGGGACCATTTTGGGTTTTGCGAATGGCAAAAGAGTGAATTTGTGGAACGGAAGGTGGGGTGAGGGGTGAATCTTTATCACGATCAGCGCAGATCAGACGATTTCCAGTTTAACATTGACCATGGGCACTTCCCATCCATCAAGCTCCTTCTATCAAGACGCTCTAGCAGAATTTTATATAATTTGTTAATCTATTAATAAATTTTAGAATTACTCCGGAGTTAACAGAAAATCATACCTAATCTAGTTCTTATAGTAAGGTAAGTTTTACATCGATGTTGTATTTAAGTTTTTTAAGAAAGGGGCGAATGAAGCCCTCTAGGGTCTTGAACGTATACCCAAGCGAAACTAGGTTCGCAAACCAAATTTGGCGTCCTGCTTCTCCTAACACTGCATAGTCCATAGGATAAGCAATCAAGCTGACGAACACTGCTTCGCTTGGCTAGCGTCTCCAAAATCCCGTCCATAAAGTTAAGCATGACCACACTCCCCTCTCCCTCTCAGAAACAGATTCTATCACCGAAACGGCTGAGATACGCGCTCTTCCTTCTACGGGCCAATTTTTTCTGAAAAACTGCACGTATTGTTCTATTCTACAATATTATCACTCTGAATATTTAGCTCCCGACGTGATTTTTCGAGCACACAGTGTACACATGCTTGAAGATGACGTTCTAGCCACAATTGCAACGTCTGGCAGAGCAAAAGAGGTACGTGGAGCTCTGCCACTTTTTATTCACGTATTTGCTCTTAGTTTTTTTTTACCAGTGCGGGAAGTTAAAATTCATCTATGCGAATGCAATACATTTAGCTTGCTTATTTCACCGCTGCGCTCAGAAAACGGAAAGAATTGCCAAAAGACGAGCCAGAATCGACTAGAATTCAATTCAACATAGTAAAGGCCGACTGTGTCTCATCCCAGTCCACAGGAAAGTCGTCAAGGCGAAGTAAGGGTGTTACTATTCTTGAAATATGTGCAGCTTCTTAGTAGGTAGTGAGAAGGATCCTAAAATCTTATACTTTGCAGAAAAGAGAAATGCGAACATCATGGCAAAGCTTCAGAACGACTTTGGCGACTACGAGCAGGTGTCGGATGAGTCGTTCAGTGATGAAGAGCTGGAGGAAAGACATGACTGCCCACGGTAGTACAACTATGTGCCTTTCTCCCCTCCCCCACTCTCCTCAAATTTTTGGAAGTAGCTCCATAAAATTTTATAAAGCCTCTTGAAAACCTTAAACACTAACTCACTTTCGTTTGCCCAATTTACTCGTATTTTTCGTTAAATTTATGCGATACCTCTAACTTTTACCAAATTTTCGATTTCTGTGGCTGGCCGCGACGTTTTTATTGGGATTCCCTTCCCTTCCGAGAATATTTTTGTGGTCTTCAATAATTTCTCCTTGTGTTTTTATGCTGTTCAGGTGTGGATATACAGTTGTTCTGAGTTTCAGATCTACCATAACTCTTGGAGATTTCGTTTCGGATGATTTGTCTAGCGATTGTGATTTTGTTATTGTCCCGAGGATGAGCGGCGAAACTCTACCTTCTCAGGAGGTAATAACTAGGAAATATAGCAGATTCTGTCTTGGGAGATGTTACCCACTTATTGAGTGTTTCCAGGATTCCTCGGAGAAGCCAGCTCTGCCAGAACTCCTCGATATTTCTCAAGCTACCAACAGTCACTGTATTTTCGAAGTGTTCGACATCAAGCTGAGGCAGCTGAAGCCTTTTGACCTTCGAGAAAAGGTTAGGTGATTTCTCGGTATCATTGAAGCAGGGCCTGCGTATACGTGAAGTTGGCCAGGGTAAAAGTATTGACGCAAGTATTATTATTATTAGCGATGAGCAAATTAGTGTTGTGTAGGCACTTTTACCCTCGGTAATCTCAATGATGAATGTTGCCCCAAGACCCGGATGCATCATCGGAAGTTTGAGTAACGCCATATTTCTAGGTTAGGTTATAAATAGATAGTACTGGGTATAGAGAAGGTCATGTTTGGGTTAACACGGTAAGGAACCAGGTAAGAGGTAAATTGGGTACATTAACACATTTAGCATGGATAATCTTAATAATGCATCCAGGCCCAGACCTCTCGCATACATTGTCAGTGTTTAATGGCATCTAGGTGACCGCTTTGGTCCCAACCCTCGTCTACGGTCGTTGTGTTGTGCACTGGTTCGACTCCACCAGGGTGTCCATATCGAACCAACCACTTGCCGACACCGTATTCAGTGTATTCTTCGAATTGCGGGACAACCTTCAGACCCTCAGGTGCGCTTCTGTCTGCATCCTCATCTCTGACATATAAAAAAATTCGCCTAATCCTGAAATTTTAGGATCCGTTGCAACACGAACACTCATTACTCTGGCGTTGCTGGCAGACCAGCACTTGCTCAAATTGTATCGAAATCAAGAGATTTCGACACTTTATTCAATAAGTTGATGGACTTCATCTGGGAATCAAGAGCACGGTTTGTATTCATTATCAAGCCAAGTATTTTTCTCACTGATTCCATCACGATCCTCTTGTTTCAGACAGTATGAACCTCCTGAGGGGAGCAGTCGGCTACGCTCTTCTGTTGAGAACTTCAAACCTCGCGTTAATAGCAACACGATGGCAGTAACTGTGGGTTATTTTTCACCTAGATCAGGTTGTAACACAAGTTCCTATTGGTTTCGCAAAGAGACCACGGGGCACAATGTGATTGGAAACTATTGTTCTTTGATTTTTGGTTTTTTTAACCGAATATCCCCATAGAATCACGCAGATATGAGCATATACATACACGTAAACACAAATGCATAAACACATACACAAGTACATACACACATTCCATCCAAAATTCCACAGAAATCCGCAAAAACTCTAGCCTTTTTTGAATTTTTGCCCCTCTTTCTCGCACTTTTAGCCAGATTCTCCGCCTTAACCATAGATACATACACACATACCACACACATACATACAATACACATACAAGCACATGCGATTGCATATGTACATCACCTGAAAACCCAAAAAAAGTTCCCAAAACCCTGATTTTTTCTATTTTTCTCGGGTTTTCAAATTCGTTGAAAATTTTCAAACACTAAGGTAGCAACTACATATGCACATCAGCTGAAAACCCATAAAAATCCCAAAAACCCCGTTTTTTTCTATTTTGCTCGAATTTTTGAATTCTTTGAGAATTTTCAAACATCAAGGTGTTGTGTGACAGCTTAGTAAATTGCAATAAAATAAAAAAGAAATGAGCGTAAGTTTCTAGCTGTAGATGACGGCTTGTAGAATCAACTGGTCCACCTTTCTTTCATTCTGAACTTAACTCAGGCGAAACGATGTGTGGAGCACGACCAAATGATGTTTATCAAGGAACAATACAGTCGAGGAGCGTCTTTTCCTGACAGTGAAACTATATCTTCAGTAAAGGTAAGGCGGACCTTGAGATTTATCGTTGTTTGCATGCCTTCCTATGCAATCTACCGATATTTTTGAACTTTCCAGGAAGAGAATCCTCTGTGCTGCTCTTGTCAGTCTTCAGTGAAAACAGATCTCTTCCCATCTCTGGATGGCATGATATGCAAGGATTGTGTGGCTGCCCAAGTGCTTCATCAAATTCGCCTCAATCATTTCCCAATCCAAATCCCGGTGAGACTAGAACTTCAATTCAATTCAGTGAGACATTGCAGAATAAAGGCTCTATAAAAATAGGGGGCAATGGTCTTTCATATTGTTGCGTTTCAGTTATCCTCAACTTACACATTTTGCGTTTCCATGGGGAGCCTTTAAAGCCACCTTTATCACAGAATCACGTCCAAATCCCCATTAACAATAATTTGCAGTGGAATAAATTACCCAGTAGGGTTACCTACAGAAACCTTTAGGGGAAAGGTGTCGGAACTATAGAATATGTCGAAACTATGGAATAAACTGTTTAAAACTAAGGGTATAGCTACCTTTCCACTTCCGTAAACTTTCACCTACAACATGAGCGCGAAATTCTCAAATTCGACACAAATTCTTACGAGTTCGAGTGCTCCTCACCGCATAATATGATGTTTGCTTCTAGTGCAGCTTTCACGGTATTTTCTTTGCCATTCAGGTGGTCACATTTGGCGACAACTCCCCGTTGGATCTGCTCCACGCTATTCTTCCCGTACCGTTGATATCTACTCTAGTTAGGGTAAGAATTACTACAGTTTTTGTTTGCCTATGTGTTAAAAATGCTAAATTTGTGTGAGGATTGTGATCTGTTACGGGTGTAATTGTGCTGGGGACCAGTTCTCGCTAAATAAAGTATGCATTTTTTGCCATGAGCTGTTGAATAGCTAGTTTTCCCGAACTCTGAAACTGAGGTAGTCTCAAAGATCCTCTTTCCGTTATCGGTCTCCTTTATGATATAGAGGAGATTAGTTGATTTCTGGGGTGTGCAACTTTATGTCTAGGGACCAGTTCTCGCATGATGTTTGTTTTTTTTTTGCTATACTGAACTTATATGGCGGACTACTAGTTTCTCAAGAATGACATGTGAAGGGGTATAGTTTAATTCCCGGACATCTCCACCAAGCGTGTTTTCTTCTTGTTTTCCAGGACAGTTTGGGGGAGGGGTGAGACAGTTTGAGACGGGCAGGCGTTATTCTCTCTGGTCTCAGTTTTTAAAAATTGCACGATTTTTCAAAGAACCTGAGTAAATCTAGGACAACGCGTTTTCATCAATCTTTGTTCCTTAGATGATTCCGTTGATGTCATGCAGTTTAGATGTCCTTCTCTCATTTTCACAAGCAACAAAATCCTGAAGCTGCCCTCACACACTGCCCTCAGTGCGGCATTTCGCTCATCATCGACACTCCAAATGGTATAGCTTACTCTCTTCACTGCATCTTTGAAACTTTTCTGCCAAGCTAATTATATTTAGAGTTCAAATGTTGCGTCTGCCCGGACTGCAAATGTCATTTTTGCCATATTTGCCTTTGGGAGCCGCACTGGCCTCTGAGCTGTGAAGAAATGGAGGACTGGAGTCAGAAGTGGGACGAGCAATGTAGGCATTTTTTTTTCTTGTTTTCATTGTAGTGTCCCGAGGCTATCTTAACGGACGTTTTTCAGACTTGACTGAAAGGTTTCTTCTGGACGAAGGCGAGAGGGTTCTTCGAATCAAATGTCCCTGTACCTTCACATTTTATGTAAGTGAATATTAATTTATGCCTATATTATTCTTGATTTGTGTCGCCAACCATTTCATCTCTACTGAGGCATTTATACAATTTTTGTTGGTCTATTGAATGACTTTACGTCCACACCGCGCCAATATATCCGTAGGAGCTGGATAATAAATGTTCTATACGACCGTCAACTGTTTCTTATCCCAACTTTCATTTCTCCCCTTTCGTCCAGTAGAGTTCATCTATCAACTGTACTATTTTAGGTGCCGGAAAGTATCGCTCACGGCACATACTGTCCCAGAAAAAGGTGCCATTATCGATTCGACAAGAATGGATTGATGAGGAGTAGAACCGATTTGTGGTGGTGGTACACGGCGCGACAAAGACAAATATATATAGAAAGAGATGGAAAAATAGAGAAATGCGTAAGTAAGATCGTCTATGTATTGCCTTTCAGTAGCTTGACCTCGTGTGTTTTCCTGTAGAACACAATCTAATCCACAGCTACGGGCAAGTTCAAATACCAAAGTTTCCGAAACAAAAGCAGATATCCGTCTTTTGTAGTGATTATTAGCAAAGAACAAAATGTCATGTCTAGCTCATTTAAATTCTTTTCTTCTTCAGGGCATGCCGACTGAACCAGAGTATCTCTCACCAAAGAGAGTAATAAGGAAAGAGTTTGCTGCGGTAGGTACATTTGCACTCGTTATCATCCTGGTTTATAATCCTGCTTTTCAACGCAGATCTCTTTCAGATATGCGCAGAAGCAAGGAATCTTCGTTTCAATGAGAAGGAAAGAGAAATGTTCAGTGATGTAGTTCTAAAGACTACTCAGATCAAACCTGAACAAAGCAATCTCGTTGATACGAGGAGAACAGTGAGTTGGTTCATGTCCTACGAATTCTATAAATTTTTTTTCTGGAAATTTCAGCAGCTTCTGTTCTAAAACAACGTAATGAGAAAACGAAATTCTTGTAGGCTCGCAAGTTGTTCCGATGGAAAAAAAATCCTCAGAAATAATTATACTTCCCTCTCTGACAGTAACACAATGAAAAACCAGCAAGCAATAGAAAGAAATTTTAAAAAATTTCAAATTGCCTCCATCCCTAGATATATGGAGTTCATCTCATGGCAAATATGACAATATCATGGAAACCTTCATTATGGAACTCTTTAATCTTTCAGGTCCTCTTACTGGTTGAGCACTGCACAGCATGGCTGTACATTCATCGAGATGATTCCATTGTTAGGGATATCAAGTCGTTGCCGTCAAAACTTTTCCACCAGCTAATGAATGTGGAAAGAAAGATCGAGGATGGAAAGTATGTTATCCGCTTGCCGTCCCTTTGCTAAAGCTCATATCAATCACAACTGATTTTACAGTAACATCAATCTCGTATATAATTCGCTTTTTCCAGATATGAAATTCTCGCTGACATGGAACAGCTCGAAAAGGAAGTGCAGAAGTTGATTTCTGTGTTTCGAAAGGTTTTGCAGCAAAAACAAGCAGAGAATTCAATCACCTCATCTGAAAGTGATCCTGAGACTGCCTAAAAAAACCACCTGTTCTTTCATACAGTCGTTAGCTCCAGTATATTAATTGTATGCACTTTGAATGGGTACAATACCGCTTCAGTGTAAATTATTCTCATGAACATACTTCTACTGCGTTTACATACCCCCAGGTATTTCGGCATTGATGCAGTAATAAATCTATTGAGAATATTGTCTCTGGAAAAAAAAAACTCATGACGAGCCATCTTTCTAGTTGTGATACAACGATTATTCTAAACGAGTACGAAAAAAAAATGAAAAGTTGATTGCATATGTTGGCAGGTAAAGTATGAACCCGCCCATAAGGGTGTGAAGCGTTGTACCTGAAGTGGTCAGCGCGGAAAAGCTCTAAGATTGGTCAATCCACGCAGCCCGCCACTCGAAGAGCTTCGTGGCACCGCCCCTTCCAGGTGTAACGCTCCACACCCCGCCCACAACAAAGTTGACAAAGTTAGGCGTTCCCATACTCAGGTTTTCCAGCTCCCCCGCCCTCACCCTGAATATTTTATTTCTGAGATACTGTTGTAGGCAAACATTTGAGGCCTAAGTTCGTATAATAAGAGAGTAAGTCGAGAAGATCTAATGTTAAGTCTGTCTCTACAATTTTTTGGCGATTCTCAAAGTTTTGAGCAACTCAAGTAGATTTATTCCTTAATTTCAATCTGATCTTTCCTATTCGCCTGAGAAGCACCCGTAATAAACTTATTACAAAGAGAAGCAGTTAAGGAGTCGTATTTTTATCTTTGCCTTGAACATTTGTATGAATTGTAACTGTTCATATGAATTCTGCAGTATCTCCCAGATAGTACTAAATCTTGCATGCAGACATTAGAAAAATAGATTTATAATTGCAAAAATTTACAAATACCGGGAAATTTATGGACATTAAGGTCCTACTAGCTAACCCATGAGGCTATAGTACAGTTCATGACTGTACGTCAGCCATCGCCCCTAGGAACAAATTCGCGAAGTAATACTGGCAACCAGTTATCTACAAAGTAAATACAAGCTTCTGGCCTTAGGTACAAAACATTATCCTCCTACTCCTACAATAACTAATTATCACCCGATTACTTCTCCTTGGCAACCCCTCCGACACTCTCAACCAGTTGTATAATATTGAGCGCTTGAAGCAGTAACGGTCGATCGATCATTTGTCCTCGGAACTGGAACGCTCCCTTGCCTTCAGCTTGATGTTGGCTGAAGGCATGCACCAGTTCCGTCGCCCATTCAACTTTTTCTGCTGGAGGCATGAACGCTTCTTGTACAACGGGAACCTGCAAAATCGGGTTTGACTCCTTGTGTTGCTACTACTATATTACGTCTTGCAAAACAATTATAACGTTGAAATAACTTGAAAAATCACAGCCTCGTATTTTTCCTGACTTTTGAGTATTTTTCCCAGACTTCTGGAGGCTGCTCTGCCATAGTTCCAAGCATTGTAGCCCTAATGTACTTATACTAAGAACTTAACATACCTGTGTTGGATGTATTGTTTGCTTGCCGGTGAAACCCCACTTTTGACCTAAAAAAATATCATTGCATGCATATTTTTAAGTTCATGGGGAAATTATCGAAATCCCGTAACTACCTTCTTCACACTGTTTCCGTAAACCGTCCAGATTTTTGATATCAATGTAGACGCTGTCAATTGCTTGTAACTGGAATGCCTTGCAACATGCTACAAACCGTTGTCGTGCATACATAACTTCAGTGCTTTCTGGAGTACGGGTTGCGCCTGGAATCCCGATTTTATGAATTATTGTCGTTAAAAGATCATGTTAGCTGTAAAAATGGAGGAGTGAACAAATCTGCGATGCTTATTCACCTATTTTCCTTATATTTTCGGGTTGAAGAGCTACCCTATCAGGCTATCGACGATGAGCAACCCATGCCTAAGCCATCTTAAGTGTTTGTCCACAATTCAAAAAAAGAAGGAGAACTATTTTAGGGCTAGTCTGAAATCTCAGTGACACCCCATGCAGAAACGTAAAGTGTTTTACTGTGTCATGAATCAAAAGCACATAGCAGAAATAGTATTATTCCTCACCTATATCAGCACAGTAGTCATCGGACCCGAAAACAACCGCATCCAACTTGAAAAATCCAGAATTCTTGTGCAAGTTCAGTGTTGATGATACGATTCGTGGCATATCGAGAAGTGCTCGAGCAGATTCTATCCATATAACCAGACGGGTGTTCTAAACTAAGAAGAAATGTGTATAAAACATTAACTAACAGGAAAATGAAGAACTAACTGTGTCGGTCACTCGTTTCGGGGTATAGTTACTTCTGAAGACATCATATATTGTTGCTACATCTTCTGGACTGTCGACTTTCGGTACCATAAAAGCTTGTGGCAAATGTTCGGCCTTACACACTTCCTGAATGATTCTTATTAATCGAGTATGAATAGAAATCGACAAATACTGGAGAAGGTCCGAAAATGATTAAAAATTCGCTATCAGTGAGTTTACCTTCACATCATCTCCCAGTAGACCACTGGCCACCGAATTCACTCGCAGTCCCAGTTCAAAACAACGAAGTTGCTCCCCTGCCAACTTGTCTAAGGCCTCCGTCGCTTGAGTACGCGCAATGGCTTTTGAAGTCAAAGCAACGCCATCTTCCAGTTCTAACACCACACAATCCGCCTGAAAGAATGGAAAGGAGCAGTTAAGCGCAGGGCAAAACAGTTGACGAGAGTGGGATTCGAACCCACGCCCCCGAAGGGACTGGTGCCTTAAACCAGCGCCTTGGACCGCTCGGCCATCTCGCCGTGATGTCCCGTGCGCGAAACGCCCCCCATCAATTGCCACACTCTTGAAACACCCCTCGAGAGTGAAAAATTCTCAGTCATTACAGTGTGATGGATAGTTTTACAAAGTCGCAATAGAACGCATACAACAGCACTTGACAGGACTAAAAATAGCATGGCTAACCTTTATATTGGGCACTTTATCCAACATTTTTTGATTGCTAGCTGGTACATACAACAACGAACGACGTGGTATATACTTCGCCCGATCCTTAACTCCAGCAAACTGTGAAGAACGTCGCACTGAAGTCAGCAGCAGAGGTAGTCTCATCTGAAAAAAATAAAAGCATTTATCAATTCTGGAAGGATTTTTGAAAGCTGAGATGGACATAATTCGACGAAATGTAGGTGCCCAAGTGCTATGAGAGATCAGCATTCGATTTGCACATTCCTCTTTCATCTAAGTTACCAATAGTTCAATTCCAATTATATTCCAACCACTTTGAAATGAACCACTGAGGCATCAGCAGCTTGATAGCAACAAACTGCGCTTTAATTTCAAAAAAGAACTGATTAGCATGGACCCCAGGATGATCCTAATGTGGGCAACCCACCTGCTATCACATATTTCAGAAATTTTGTGAATTTGTGCGTGCGTGCACAAATTGGGTTCAGATGGCGCGCCGTATCTAGCGCTGGTGGACAGGTGTTCCACAACAGGAAAATTCGATAATCTCTATATACGGTTCGGTGTAGACATGCCTATAGGGGTTCTCCAATATGCTGAATACGGGTACGACGATCACTTCGCATGAAAATATCGATTGCATCGATTTTATTGAATTTTCATCATTTTTGCTCAGGGTCGCGGAACATACGGGTACGACGATCACTTCGCATGAAAATATCGATTGCATCGATTTTATTGAATTTTCATCATTTTTGCTCAGGGTCGCGGAACATACGTCTATCTGGTTCTCCTATATGCTGAACATGAATATGACCACCATTCTACCCAAAAGTGTCGATTCATGAATCTTATCGGTTTTAATGATTTCCAGTATCTTTGTTCAGGAATAAGTAAGAAAATGTTCAGCAGAGCATCTGGCAAAATCTGGTAGCAAATCCTGGCATAGGTGTTCACCTTGACTATGCCCATATACGCAGCCCTGGGAGCCAGCCGGATGACGCCGCGTAGTGGCCGCAACCGGCTGGCAACCAACATAACGATGAAAAAACCGCCAGACTAGCCAATCAAAACGAAATTTTCATGACAAACCTCTATCCTACGTAGCCTTATCCACAGGAATAAAATAGTGAGCCCTCTGTTAACAGTAAAGCCGATGAACTCAATTTATGAGTGCCCGAAATTGCAGAGAAAAGTCCAAAGAGACATCATTCCGCTGATATCGCGTTAAACGCCTTCATCTGCATACGTGCCATATCTGTGTAACATTTTATTACACATCGCTGAGGTACATCTTCTCAAAGTATAAACACAAAAAACAACACAAACTCATCGTTCACAACAACCGGCAGCCACTCTATGTACAGATGACAAAATTATACAAATAGACATCTATCAAATCAAAAACATGGAAAATTAGCAGTGATCACCACAATGCACTAGATGGAGTTCTGCAACAATTTGAAAAGATATTGTGTAGTCGAACAAAAAAAAAACACCTAAGCATTGCATACATTTATATACAAAACCACCTTTGAACATGGGGGTGGTCAGATGCTTCCGTTCTTTGGGAATCTCCAGAAAAGTAAAAGGTGCATAGTTCCGAACAAGGAAGAGTATTTATGGGAATTCAATATGAATACTAGGCACTATCTGCTGTTTCTTTTAATGAATAGCAATCCGGCCTTTCCATGCTTTGAAAGCACTTGAACATTAAGTCGGGAATCTGAACAGAATATATGGAGTCCTTCTTCCTGCCCAATATATTGCTGGTAATGAAACCCCAATGAAAACTCGAGCACTTTTGCAAAGCTGTTCAAAACACCATGCTAGACATAATGATTCCCCTCATAGACTTTTCTTCAAGTAATGCCCAGTTTCTGGTAATAATGGGAAATAATAGGTCTGTACATCAGTAACCTCACCCACTCAACTTGAAGATATTCCTGAAACTGACACGCGGCCTAACTCCATCAATGACAGATTTAGGATAGGATAGAACAAAATCTTCGAACTGATTCTCGTAGTGCGTATACGTAGAGTATCAATGAAACTAGTATTTGGGAAATTTCACTGTTTGGAACACAAATAACAAAACAAAACTTTCGAACTGAAGTCGGCGCTAGAGTTGACTAGAGTTAAAATTCCACAGTGACATTACGGTAAAGAATTCTCTCACTTTCTTTCTCTCTCTCTCTTTCATATTACTCAATTATATTGGTTCATATCACTAACAAAACCAAACAAAACTGAGCATAACATTCGTCGGGTGAAGAAGAATCCTCCAAAGGCCGAAAGCGGTCCAATGCAAGTCCTACAACCTCTCATCGCCTTAATTAAAACACATGATGGACGTTCTCGTGTCTCCTTGTCTTTTCACGTCGTGAGCAAGAATCTGAAGGCAGAACGGTATTCTCGCCACAGCTGAGAGGCGGGAGGTCGTATGGGCGTCGAATTCTCATTATCACTACGATTGACTCCTCAGAAGAACCCAGGTACTTTTATCCAGATGAAGAACAAGCCGTTCTCAATAACTCTCAGCCAATAAACTTCCAGATTTATCCATAAGAAAACAAGGGGAATGGAGATGGTGAGAAGCAGCAGTAAAAAGAACCCCTGAGCATGACGTCGCATGTCGCATCCAAATTCATTCTCTTGCTGTCTCAAAGATGAAAATCTGTATTGATAGCGGCCTCCACGCGATTAAGGAGGCTGCAGATAATGCTGTTCTCATTCCTGTAACCCAAATCTAACTACCAGGAACGTGGAAAAAAAAAACAACTCGCTAGACATGAGAGGGAAATGGTGTACAAAAAATTGTAAGTTCCTACCAACACACCCATTCATGATGCAATTTCTGTATGGAAAGGCAGGAGTACTACTTCGAATCGTTCGTAGGATGAATTTTTCTCATGAGAATATTGAATTACGCATAGGATTTGATAAAAGTTTCAGCCAGTTGAATTTTTGTAGAAAGAAGGTTCTTTTGAAACTTATTGGTTCACCTGACCGCTAGACCTGATTGTGGAGGATGTTGAAAAA
The DNA here is from genome assembly GCA_037903475.1 of Ancylostoma caninum. NCBI lineage: Eukaryota > Metazoa > Nematoda > Chromadorea > Rhabditida > Ancylostomatidae > Ancylostoma > Ancylostoma caninum. The sequence goes on along the minus strand of JBAJFG010000615.1, from coordinate 1,319,428 downwards.
GTTAACACAATTTATCAAACCTGAGTTGGAAAACAGCTGCCCAAAGCTGGAAAGGAAAAATTAAGCAGAAGGACCTCAAATAGGCAATTCTGCAAAATCAGATTTCTTTCTAGCTCAACTTACTGAAAAATCACGCTTAGAGGTTAAATGAGATTTCCTTCTACAAAAATTCATCAACTGATATTATCACTCGAGGACATCTGAATTCTTTGTCTACCGGATAACTAACTAGGAATGATATTCACCACTACCTATGATAACACCGCCCTGTTTTCCTACTGCTATTGATACTGCAGAGTAGACGAAATAGACGTATAATAGAAATTCGATAGAGAATATGAATATGGTGTTTACAGAAACACTGAGATTTAGTGCACTTCGTCAGTCATTGTCATCACCGTGCTCTCGAACTTCCGCGACAAATTTATCAAACAGACCTTGCTTCTGAGAAAACCCTTCGAGCTGAAAACAAAAGAAGAAAGTAAAATAAGCATGAAAAGGAGAAAATCAAATACAGCTGACTCACCAGACTTTGTATATCACTCAAAGTATCCCATTCTTGAGGGACAGCCACCAACGGTGGCGGAGCTTTGCAAGATGTCACAAACTCGGTTAGATGGGCGTCCAATTCACCTTCCTGTGCTGCTTCTCCGCACGAAACCCGGCCAAACAATGGTATCTGCACCGAATTCTATGAATACGATTGAATGTCAGCAAGAAACAGCACAACCATTTCCATCTATATCGTAACTAATGAGGAAATGGTACATTAAAATCATAATTAAAATACCTTAACAAACGAATCGTCATCCGATGTGATGATTGTCTCATCAGGGTCAACTTCAGAACGTTTCAAAGTTGCCACTGACTCGTCCTGCTCTTCCACTTCCATGTCGCCTTTTCGAGATCCTTCCGTCTGGCTGTCACTGTCAGGATCGACAAGCGTCCGTTCGCTGCATTCCAGATCAAAATTCACCTTCACAGAGGGTCTTTCCACGTCGTCAACTTCTGAAACACAATCAGATGAAGATAATAGTAATAACAAAGCAGGAAATGCCAAATTTATGGCTGTGGATTTAAACTAAAGCTATTTTGTATGAGTATTCATTGAAGTTGTAAGTGGAGAAGAATCGGTTTATTTTTAATAGTATTTAACAAGAAAGACTTGACAGCAGTTTACTCTCCTCCTATTAAGTCAGACTTCAACAGCGAATAGCGAATCTTCAATAAATTGAATACCCAAGTAGTATACCAAGTCAACCCAGCCTATATGCAAATGAGAAAAGGTTACCAGTAATCGCAAGCAACACATATTCAATATTTGTTAAATCAGTTTTGTCAAAAAAAAAAAACAGACCCTATTGAACAAATCCGCATAAGCTCAAGAATTTCTGTAAAACGGGAAGTGCAAGCTGTTTTTCCTTATAATGGCAGAATTAACTCCCTCCTTCCCCCCCCCCTCTCTTAACTTCACATCCACCACCTCCCTCCTACCACCCTAAAATACCAGCGATGGAAATCAAACACGAAAAGAACCCACTGCGAAACACAGTCAAGGAAAGCACAACAAAGAAACGACTAATATCCAATGCAAGGCTTCAGAATTACCATACAGACAAACGGCGGCCATTATGGAAGTGACATTAAGCTCATGAAAGCAAAGACTACTTCGAAATATTTAGTGAGACACTCCAAGAAAACAGTGAACAGTCTTACTTACATTCATCGAAACTTTACTTTTGAAAAAAAAACAGAGAAAAACAAAGAATTCAGCGTGAAAATCGAGATATCTGAACCACCCACTCATTGCTTCCATTCCTTTAGTCACAACAGCTTCGACTTGAACATTCTGTTCGTTCTTCGACTCTGATGGCTCCTTCATTTCCCCAGTTGGTTCACCTTTCGCAGTGCCTGGATCACCAGCGCACAACAACCGCGAAAAGGAATCACATCGAGGTGGGACAGATTCGTTCCCGTTGCCTTCCAGAATGGCTGACTCGGAATCTAGGAGGTTTTCTCTTGACAGAGAGAAAAGAAAACAAAGCAGCAACGGAAATGACAGGAGTGAATTCTCTATAACTTACGACATTTCTTTCTTCCTAATACTTCTTCTGGTAATGGAAATAGAACACCCGTGTAAGATACGGTAAGAAGATTCGCAAATGGCATGTTCTTTGCAACAGCCTGTGAAAAAAGGAACCACAAACTCAAAGTAAACTAAAGAAGAATGTCTAGAAAATTTGCGTCTGAAACCAAAAGGTACTCACTATAACTGGCTTCGTCTTCGGACTACTGGATGTAGTTTCTGCTTCACATGCAAGCGACTTTGATCGAGACCTGCAATTGGATTGGCCCTTTCACAGCTTGGTAACTGAGAAAAACTTCCATAGATAGCAAAATCGTACCTAGTAGTAGTAGCAGTTTTCAAATTTGGATTAGTTGTGTCTGGGGGTGATGTTGCCGGCTGCAATATTTCCAATAAGCAGATTATTTTCGAAGAGAGAGTTTAAATGAGTCAAACTAACCAAACTAGCAGGGCTCGTACTGAACTCGCTCATAAGCTCACAATAAGAAGATGGAGCCGGAGAACCAATTGCCGTTCCAGCGTCCGAAGGAGTCGCCATTATTATACTCATCTTTAAAAAAAGTACATAAAGGTTGGAGACTCCAGAAAAACCAGCGCCGCGATAATTAAGCAGCCCTATTTTTCGAATCCTACAACTGCCAGACTGAAGCATTGCGGCCATATAAACACATTTTTCAAAGTAACTCCACAGAACTAAGTAAAACCAAAGCGAAAAACTCAGCTAGAACTGCATTAGGATATCAGAGATAAAAGAACTAGTTGAAATCCGAGAACTTTACGAAGGCTGTACAAAAATAAACGTTGGCTAACAAAACTGAGATGGAATGAGCATTCGAAGCACCCAAAATGCGAACGTTGTAAGGCACAAAAAGAGGTTCTTCGTTGCATTCTCGTTTAGAACTCAGACGGGATAACTGGTGCGATAATGCCAAAATGCCATACACAATGGATGGCTTTTTATTGAGATGATAAACGCATCACTATAAGATAGTGAATAATAATACCGCAAAACTACGAGACAAGCCATGTTCGGTCTAAAAGTTGCAGATGCTCGTTTTGTAACCACATCTTCGCCGTTGTTATTTGATGTCACATTTTTTCGGACGCACTTACTTCAATAAGGATTTTATCATGTCCGGGTACCCAAAAAAAGTAACGGCGCAAGATCATGGGTTAAATGCAGAAAAGAAAGCGAGCGTACAAACGTACAAGTGAGTGAGTATATCTGATGCGCTGCTCGCCACATTACGTGTCATTTCTGGAACAAATAACGCGCGACGCAGCGAACACGTAATCTATTGTTGAATTGCTGGCATGCCACTGCTACTTTTTACCCATCATCTCATTTGAAAAAAGGCTAGGGTCAATTCAATAATGAAAGCTAATGAACTGGGAAATCTGGAAAAATATCACGCTACGAACAGAATAAATGACGAATCGTTTACTGAGAAACTCATACCTGATTGGGTGACTCATGTCCTTCCCGTGGTGAGAGCGCTCGTTCCTTTGCCATTTGCGTTCGATAAGCGACTTCGAGTTTGAACGCTCCAACAGGAGTTGGAAATCGACCGAGATCGATTCGTTTCGCCTCCGATCCGAGATCCAACTCCGATGCACCTTCACCCAATTTGTACAATATCACAAACGTATCGCAGCTTTGCTTCTTCACGTAGTATCTGCAATAAGTAAGATGTCAGGATGAAAAGGAATGTCAGATAGAAAAACGACACTGGTCACAAGTGCACGAATGAGGAAACTATTAATTTGACTGGGCGTCAAAAAAAGTGCTCAATTTGGGTCGCGCAATGGTTGTGCGCCTCCCTTTTCATACAGGTATAACTAGTCCATTGTTGCGCGAACTATAACATGGAATTCTTTCTTAAATCGCCTCTTTTCTGCCTGACGAGATTTGTGAGAGGAAACTTGCAGGGACTTAAGGAAGCATAAATCTCCACAATACGCCAGTAATATTGTTTCTGACACTTTGGACAATTAGCCATTAAACATAATTAAATATAGTATGCGCCGAATAATGGTGGCGTATAATCAAATAACGGTAAAACGCAACAATAGTATATAACTTACCGATGCAACGGCGTCATTCTCGCGGCTACCATAGCGCTCCGTAGCATCACGCTTAATTGTAAGTATAGTTGGGATTTGATGTCATTCGCCCATGTTAGTTGTTGGTCCTCCTCGTCGACTGAGAACGTCCTGAACCAATGATTTGATTCCTTATGGATTCGCCACTTGCATTCTTCATGGGAAACAAACGAAAATAATATCAAAAGTGAGAGAACGACTTTAAAATATCACGTCAACTCTTTCACAATTCAAAATATTCCCGATAAGTAATCATCTGCAAGATGATGGTAGAAATCACAAAGGAAGCTGCAAAATTCCCCATAGAAGCAGAAAAGTATTAAAATCTCCACATGAAATACTTAACCGAGAACACTCACCAAGTCTCCATGGGTAAAACTTCGCCATCGCAGGTATACAACATGAAATCGATGGCGATGGATTTCGCCACTGGTGGAAAGCTGGAAGGCGAAGAAAGAAAGGACCAACTTACAAATTTAAATACAGAAAAAGAAAGTGATACTCCGCAAAAATGTATGGAATACCTGCTGATGCTTCGTTTGACCTGCGCCGAGACCTCACCGAGTTCATCAATTCGAAGATTAAACCAATCCGGAGTACTCGATGGCAAAGTGCATTCCAGGTCAAATTTCTCATTCGTCCGCGATTGCACCACAACCTAAATAACAGACTGAATAAACGACTTCTTACACGTCTTACTCGGTAATCTGGAATACACACAGTGTCTTCGATCTGCCGTATCCTCCCGCTGCACCGCTTGAGATCAAACGCGGCGTACTGCTGGCGATCGATACTCAGGTGGTTGGCTGTGGGGAATGCTGCCAGCAGGACGCCACAAGTGATCTCAGGCGGTGCGGCGGGAAGACACGGCGAATCAAAGGGGCACTGTATTTAAGTATCCTTAAGTGAGTTCAGCATTCAATTTTTGTCATTCTCCCGCCCAATTTTTGTCGATCTTCCACTAATCATTCCAACCAGTTTTAGCCATAAATGTGAGAGCTCCACCTCAAAAATTAAAGAAAGGTCATGCATGAAGCAGAAGAAAAACACTAAGTGAGGGACTGACGTACTGCTTGATATAGAATACAACGCAAATCCTACAAGATTTTCCAATTTTGTAACTTTCAACGAGGAATGACAAGACCAACATTATAACGCAGACATTCCTATAATTTTCAATTGCACCATACAACCATGTAAGCAAATTGCGTGCTCCTTTGCGCTCGTCCTAAGCAACTTAAATATTCTCCAAGTCCATACGTAACTGATACCTTATATTCCTTTTCAAATATGCATGAGTGCAATGGAGAAGTACAAATGTCCCTACTGTAATGCGATACTTGAAAAACTTTCAGGGAAATTCCAAACTCTTTGTTTTTCAAGTTCCTGTCGAAACCGCACATGATGATGGGAGATCCTCTCGCAGGACGTTCGAAAAGAGCCCATTCTTCTACACTGCTAAGAAGAGCTTTCCTTAGCAATTCCTTTTCAGACCACCCCCAGTCTTTAACATGAATCAGGGGATGTTTTGTGAGTTTATTAAAATTTAGGTCACTCCGAGTAAGCTTGTTTGCGTTGAATATGTAGAATCTCCTTTATGAGAGCTTAAATAGCTTCTTTCTGCTGCGATAAACCACGTAACACTCCCGCAAAATATTCTACGATGGCGAAAGAAACCATTGATTCGAACCCTATCTCCAGCAGCTCAACACATGAGCGCAGCACTAGCGCTTTGGATCAGCTGATCGATTCTATCACATTCGCGTCGATGTGTACTCTTGGTCAACTCTTGTTCACCATAGCTGCACTTTAAGACTGAGGCACCAATCATCATTGCGCCCCGTTTCAATAACTATTAACAAGTTTGTGTACAGATAATGTGTGGAGTCAACGAATTTTGTGGTTTACAATGATTGTGACTGAACAACAGCTCCCAAATGCATGATGATTATATAAAAAGAGGCTTAAATGTGTGAACGGGTTGGATGGAACAGTTGCGATTGGCATCAACTCTCAGTTGTGAGCACAAAGCAGACATTACAAAAGCACAGAACTTCACAAAAGTGTTTGGAAATCCAAGATCATGCTAAATTTCCAGCCATGAGGTTCAACTGCGCAATTGAAAGCAACCGTATTTCACATACAACTCCCATAATAAACTATTCTCCCTGTCTTTAGACCAACAATTCCCGCTGTACACACAACAAAGAGAACGCAGCTATTATGTGAAGTGCACGCTTTCGCTTTTTTTTTCAAAAGTTTTTCAAACGCTTTTCAAAGCAGCGACCGGTGTTTGAGAAGTGCAGTTAAAGATCGATGATGTCGACACTGGGTGGCCTATTCAATACTAGTTTGTGAAGGAACTCTGCAATAAAATCGGTTCTGAGCGCAAAACTACTACAATGCTTTAGTTCTAGACAAGAATTTCACCAATGTCATATGTAGTTTCAGACTGGACTTCTTCTTAAAATGTCATCAGCACTGTCACCATAAATCTATTTGAAAAGATTTGCACTTCTTTACTCAGTGATAAATTAAAAACTGCTTTTTGTTCTCTAGATTTCTGATCTCGTAGTGCAAGTGCGTTGAGAGCGAGAATGTCACGTGGACAGCTCTCACTAGCAACCACCGGCAAAGAAAAAGCGCTTGATAGCTACAGGCACTACTAGCAAAGTTAATACAAAGCTTACCCATTTCAAACAGTCGGTAAGTTTCACAGTAGATTCTTATCTCTACTGCGGTTAATTCAGAAAGAAACGGAATGCTGAGACAGCCGTTTTTAGTGCAACCTACCCAGAACTTGCGTGGAAGTATTTTTCTAATTTCACTTACTCCAAGTTAGTTTCGAGTCACTTCGCTAAATGTGCTACCTGAGATTTGGAATCAGAAGCACATCAAAAACTGATAAATACGGGTGCATAAAGAACAAAGAACCACGAATAAATGCTTGCTTAAAGGATATCGCCCGAAAATTTCACCAAACCTTTCTTTCCTTACCCAACTATTAATCAGGGTAAAACTGATGTATGCCCTATACACAGCGAATTAGCGATACTCGAGAGAATCTTCTATAACGTATAATACTTTGCTGAAGAACATACGGAAATGTAGATCAACGATTAATATCGGCTGTTGCAGTATTTGCTCAAAATGCCGCCAGCATAGAACAGTTGTAGTACTGAGATCTTCGAGAAGGTCGAGTTAAAACAATTTGATTAACTGTTGTCGCTTTTTGTTAGCCTGTGCACTAATCTTCACGATAATTATCCTGACAACGTCACTTCATGACATTTTTAGGATAATTGATTTATAAGATCAGTGAGCAATTAGTGTCTACATTATCAATTATCCTGAGAACGTCATTTTGGATTCACAAATGGGACAGACAAAATCCGATTCGAGGCAATGTGCAGCAAAGGATTCCCATCTCAGAGTTACGTGTTAACATAATACTAGTTCTCCGATTTTATCTATAGTGAAGTCCAAAAAAAACCCCTTATTCGATACGCTACACGGGGACAAGAGCAGTCAATCATAACTAACATGACGAATCAGAGAAACGGCGAAACACGATCAATGTCGAAATTACCTATCTTGGTGGGAGGAAAATGTAAATCTAAATGGCGTTCCCTATGGGGAATCTGACTAAAAAAGCAAGTGCTGATACAATTTCCGGTATCGCTGACGGAGCAAGAAGGTACGCCACACGAACTACATCAAAATATGACTTTTTGTGTAAATACCCTCTTCAAAAATTCTGAGAGGCAATCATCTGAGTTTAAAGTAACGCTCACGATAAATCTGAATAACGAATCGTTGTAAATATACCATTCCTATTTCTATTCAGCTGTGATCCTCATATGATAAATAAATTTTACTATTTTACGTGTTTCGCCTCCTATCTCCTAGATAGGTGTCTGTACAAGGATAAAACCACTCCCGGAGGCTCTTTTGATTAGGTAACAAAGCAAAACATAAATATAATTTATGTTTCGCTTTGTTACCTAATCAAAAAAAGCAAGTGTATAACATTATTAGCAACAATTTAAAATACACAAATATTACCCTTAATAACCGCAAGAGATGGAATGGCACATTGGGATCTATAGTTTCATCTATAACGTTTTCTTTTTCTGAAGTGGCTTTCAAAGTTAGATCTATGTATGTTATGCCTTGACGAAACCAAAGGCAAGCCCAATTTTGATCTTCGCGTGAAATGTACGTCGAAGAAATCTTCATGAAATAAACAATCCCATTGAAAAATTAAGGAAATAAGCAAACCTGAACAAGTCGTGTGGAGAAATAGCGACCGTACTGACGTAATGTCCTCATGTAGTCTGGATTTTCAGGCTGCGCAGTCGACGACGATGCCGTTGCAACCTCATCGAGTGCAGTCGAAGATGCGAACGACGAAGAACTGTTCTTCCGCATCTCCTTTGAAATCCTGCAAATCTAAGTTGGCAACGAAAAAAATGCAAGTTAAGAAAGAGCAGTAAAAAACGGCAGCGCCCATGAGCAAAGAAAAAATCGATAGAGCCTGAGAAATTGTTAGAGTTGCGGAATGACGAAGTAGACAAAAAATACAGGCGTTGATCGGCAGTAAGCAATCGAAATTTTTAGCTCATTTCATGACTGCTTAATAAGGAAATAAGTACAAAATATAATAATGGAGCTGTGTCCATAATATATTAGGAGTTGAACGAAAGTTTGGAGACGTGATTTATTAGGTTTTTCCCAGAAGTTACCGAAAAACAATCATGTCGATATTTCAAAACGCAGACGTGCTACTTGTGCAAAGATTGACAGATTAAAAATCATATCAGAAATGTCAGTGTAATGCCTGGCAGTGAAATATCAACGCCACAGAATAAATGACGTAAGGCGGAACGAAGCCCACAGACACAACGGGATGACATATGAATTAAAAAGAAAATTCGCAGAAAACAAGTTAGCATGGAGGCCTCGCTACAATTTGTGATGTCACCAATGAACAATAGAAAAAGTTGAAGAAGTCCGCCGCCAAACTTGCGAAACAAAAAAAAGGAGAGCGAAGAACATTAAGAATATTACAGCAAAGCAGAACGAGCAGAACTAAATTTATTTATCATGAGTTATCCCAACACTGAGATTCCAGAAGCTATGGTTAGACAAAGACGGAGAAGGAGTAAATCTTTCTCAAAAAAATGCAGGACTTATACAATCACGCATTTCTTAGTAGTAAACGGAGTATCTTTGTGGAACCTATCGCTTAGGTTTTATAATGACAATTCAAAGTAGCACAAAGCTTTCAATAGGCTTTTGCTAAAAATCAGCAGCTTTCCCGGAAATATATGGCAGACAAACGTGGAGACGTTCATTCGTTGAAAGACAACGCCAACAACAACGAACATATTAGATTTCACCCTTGAGGGAAATGTTGTGTTTAATTGCCCAAGCAATAAAACATATATGGAATGTAACGGAAATAACAGCAATAGATGTGGAGCGAACACGAAGGGAATGACACAAAAGGACAGAACAGAATTTACACTAGATAGTGTAACCCCAAACCCAATCAATTCAAATCATATCGCCGTGTACTGATGTTGTCTAATTTGGAAGCCTTCACGGCTATTCTGAACCGTTCCTTATCGACAGTTCCAGAACAGCATACGTGCGATAGGTGAGCAATGGTGAACGACACATTTGCTGCTGAAGCAGCTTTCACAAGCTGGCCGTTTCTTCTGTGAGAAGCCATCACTTCATGCAGTGCTTATTAATTGAAATTTTCAACTAGCAGCCGTTTTCACACGAGAGGTACAGTGTAAATAAGTTTTCTGGATCTTATTGAGTCATGAAGTTGCTCTACACCAACTGTTCATTTACGGGACTTCTGAGAAAGCAGTGAACCAAACACGATAAAAGCAGTAGTTTAACACTCTCACACAATTTTACTTTACGTATAACTAAAGCAGTACTCCAAGCTCTATACCATATGAGATTCGCTCACGAACTAGTAACCATTGCAAGAATATTAGAAATTAAATCAATATCAGTAAAATCAAAAACAAACTTTAGTTATTAAAATTGTGCTGAAAAATAGTGACAACAGTGACTTACTTGAGAAGGAAATACCATGGCGATGATCACTGGCAAGATGACCAAGCACGAAAAAAAGAACATTATACCTCCGTTACACTATGGTATAAATACCATTTTAAACTATTGATCAACAGAGCCGGGGCTATGGAGAACACTATGCGCATTTGGAAGCCATCTATACTCAAACGATTTAGAGGCAATAACAAATATAGATTTCGAAGCGTCATGAAGAGGCCTCCCCAAAGCTTATCTCGCAACGAATACGAAAAAAAAAGGAAAGAAATCACCTACAACACGATCCTCAATAGGATGAGGATTTCGGAAGCGTTCCTTTCGCAGAGCTTCTCTTTTGAGATTAGAGTGTTTAAATGTGACACAGTGGAAGAGAGAGTTAACGAATTCAAAACAGAGTTACAACCCAAATAGGCTTTCAAGGCAAAATCAATAGTGAGACAGAACATTTTGTACCACAAAGCCGTCGAATTACAAAGTAAACTTCTACCACAACACCACAAAGCAATTTAATCAATGAATCAGACGAAAAGAGCATTACAACACAAAGCTCAGCTATAAGAAAAGAGAACAATAACACATCATGATTCCCGCAGCATTCAATCTTTTCTCGATTTCTGCCCTTACAATCAGCTGATATTTCCGACGACAAGCCAATGTACGTCGTAGACTGCAGGCATTGCGTTGTCCTTAGAAGCGTTGTTGAAATTAAACCGCCTCCATGTGTTCAACGCGTGTTCACTAAAGTGCGGCCGAATTCTATTCTTCCATCGAGCTTGGATCAGTGGTATCACTTCTATTAATCCATAAGATAGATAGGAAGCTTAGACTAGTGCTTTGAATGCTATAAAGAGCAGAAAGGCCTTGCCCTGATAAAATTATAAATTCGGGGTTCGGTGAGCGTATCCTATCCGACAATTTCAGCATCCATTACAAGTCTCGCAAATCATGTTGGCTTATGAAAATCTGTTTATAAAACTCAACAATTTCCTTCCTTGTTGGGGGGAGGGGATGGGAATCATCTACACTTAAAAAAATTGTTAATTAGTGTTTATGCTAATAGACAACGCGAAAGTAGGCAAACTATGCACATTGTTGGGCTTCGCCATAGTGTTATGTGGCGATATCCTTCGAACTGTGAGTTGAAGTGGGAAAAAGTATGGCTTGACGTCACCACATTCCACTGAATAACCAGATCCTTCGCGAAGCAGCGCAAACATTGAGAAGTTAGAGGAAAAGAACTCTTGAACTCTTGAAAATGAGCCGAACAAATTCTAGAAGATAGAATCGAAGTCCATATGCACTTACTTAATTAATTTAAATTCGTTTATTAAAATACTTCAATCTTTGGATATTGCTTGATAATTTATTTATTCAGCAGACAATCAGAAGAGTACTGCACCGCATGCTCTCCTGGCGAATCACGGTGGGTGACTTTCTTTGTGCTTCCCAGGAGTGCTGCAAAATGGCATGATCCTGGTTAAGAACTCAGAAACTCAATGAAGGCAGCGTCCCAATCGATAATCTTTTCTGAGGTCTCCATATGAGAAAATTTCGCAGGAACTGCTGATCACAATGGTATACGTGATGCAGTGCAATACTGTCAAAAAACCCATTTCCGAGCCTCTGTTCTTGTGGAGCTTGTGGGCGGAGCCCGGAGGGCCGAAGAGGGAGGACGAGGTTTCCCTATAATCCAGTTCCGTGAGCACACCCTCTGACGAAATTCGTACTCCTCATGGGAGTCTCTCATCATCCACTCGCTAATAGGATAGAAGGTGCTCATTGTGTGACCAGTATGGTGCGGAAACATCGTGGTTCCGACTTGACTCCGCCCACAAGCTCCACGAAATTTGTGGCTCGGAAACAGGTTTTCGGCAAGTTTGCACGGGATCACGTATACGATTGTCATCAAAAGCTCATGAAGATTATTTTCATGTGAAACTCTCAAAGAAAATTTTAAGGTAAAATAGATGCCTCTTGCAAAAGAATGCTAGCATAAAATGCTCTTTTTTTCAAGTAGTTACGATAAAAACGATCAAAGTAGTGTATTTATTCTGCAAAAATAGTGAAACAGTATGTACAAAGCAATAGTCAACTGTATATTCAATTCTACAACACAATACTACAAAAATTCAATACTAGCTCCAGACGATGCAAAAGCATGATAGACCAATTTATCACCGAGGTATACGGGACGGACATCGTCAATCAGGGCGACCACCATTCCACTCCAGCCACTTACATGCGCTCCATAGGAATGAGACATGCGACAGCGCGTCACCAGCTTGTCCACAGCTTTTCCACTACATTCAAAATCCTGAACACATAAGTATGAAATTCCATAAAATTTTGAAGAAACGTCTTCAAAACCTAAGCTTCTGCTTCTTGATGCTTAAGAACACTGGATGATACAGTGAGGGGAAAAAGATTGCAATTTTCTATTTTCCGTTCATGATTTTTTTTAGAAACTCAGCTGAGGAAATTTCAGCTCTCATCTACAACTCCCATAAGAATTTGAACCTTTAGGTTCTACTCGTGAAAGAAGTTAGGGAGCAGAAACTGAAAATAGCAATCCTTTTGCCGGTTGTGCACTTTAATTCTAGTAGGAGCAAAATTGGCATGGACCGTTATACCTTGAAGGTGCATTTCGGTCAAGCTCTGCGATTGGCTATTTCGCCCGCCTGACCAATGGTAGAACTCGACCGCAACTACCTCTCAATGTAGGAGGCCTCACTGGCGAGTTCTCTCGAGAATTAGTTTTTTCGACTTTGATTTTTCAAATCTCAACTCTCTAACCAATTCAGCAGAAAAGAAGCCAAACCTTATTGAAACTCTCATGGCAATCGTTAAAAATCATTCCCATCGCAAGAAGATCGCGTCTTTCACAGGCGCTTTCAAATCTGTTCACTCGTAAAGCTTCGCTGAAGATGTACCGAGCTGTGGAACGAATCTTGAAAGAGGTCACTAAAACAGAAGAGCATTTTCAAAATCTACATATGTTTGTCGGAAAACATGGGATACTCTGGTAAATTCACCATGACTTGTTTCCTCGGACAGACACTCGTTCAGTTGTTCGATTCCCAATAATTGCTCCAGCTCATCTCGGCTTGCGGTCTCCGGCAGATGCTCGGTGAGCGCAATCATCTCTTCCAGCCGTTTGCCGAGTGCTTCCTATAGGTTTGTTTACCAGCTCCATGAAGATTGGGGCTCGTATGCATGAGCATCCCCGCTGGGGAGGGGAGGGGAACAGAAATGCTGTCAAGTATTCGAGCACTTCCAACGGTGTTCGAGCGATTGTCCACATATTGGAACCTTCATGGATCGCCTACATACGTGCAAAGTACTGGACAGACTGCGGTTCTCTTGCATCTTCACGAGGCGACGAGGTCTTTTGAAGGGAGGGGGTGGATGAACATCCCCACGCTGAGTAGGGGATCGTGAGGATCAGGCTTGCCGTTCAATTTTTCGTAAATTTCACATTTTTTGAAAATATTCCTAGCCTGAATACTTCCATGATGATGTGTTGGCTCTGGATCCGCTATGGTCTGGGTGTTGATTTGCGAAGTAGCGCGATCCTTCGCGATCCCCTACTCAGCATAGGGGATGTGCATGTCCTCCCTCCAAAATATTTCATAGCCTGATGAACGCACAAGAGAAGCGCAGGTGGTCCAGCGCTTCATGTAGGAGATCCACAGAGGATTCTATATGTGGACAATCGTTCGACCACCGTTTGGAACTGCTCGGATATTTGACAGCAGCTCCGATCCCCTCTCCTCCCCAGCGGGGATTTTCGTGCATAAGAGCCTAGGGCAGGTAACGGAAGACCAACCTGTACGTCTCTCAGTCGGAAATACAGGCACGCTTTGCCAGCATTTTTCAGAAGAAGCTGTAAAATGTTTATAAATGTAGCACTAAGTTTTTGGTAGTTTCCATCTATATCAGAACAAGATAAGTCTGTTACTTACCTTCCCAGCAATTTTACCTTCCGCAACACGTAATTCTCGGGAGGAGAAAGCCTGAGAACAATATTTTAGTGAAATTTTTCAAGAGTTAGATAACTGAGAATGCAAGGAAGGACTCCTTTAGAGAGCGTCAGAAGTCGGGAATCAGTCGCACGCGCTGCAACGCATGTTTTGCGACTCCTTGACTGTCTAGCGTACCCACACATTTAACTGCTATTACCATTTTCGCTATCGATCGGTTCTCCCCCCCCCCCCCCGGCCTATGGCTAGCCGCGTCGCTTACATTGCAGCGCGTGCGACTGGATCCCCACTACTGACGTCCCTATCCCAACATTTTCCTTCAGTCAAAAAAGAAACAGTAATTTCGTCGGAAAAAATTGTTGCAATTAGCAATAATAGTCTGAACTCCCGACAACAATAACTATTCACCTTCTGTGGCTTCTCTCCACTGTGCAACACATCGAATACAGCTATGGGAGGAATATTTACAAGGTGATAGCTAAGTGGAAAGTAATCAAAGCGAACGCCCATGTCATCTCGGCCAAGTATCTGAAATCATAGCGAATTTCAACTAGGTAACTCAGAAGGAAGCCTAAGCATGTACCTGAGTGAGATGAACTATTTTTTCACCACTTTTATCGACATAATGTTCGCCTCGAACACATAAATCAGCTAGGTCTTCCCTGAAAATGGTCTGACTGGAGGTATAAAACAGAAAAAAGAGGAAAGTGCGTGAGACTTGACAAGCAAGAGTATGACTTGAGAGCAAGAGCTTGGCATATTTTCTTTAAAAATTGGAGAGTTAGCTAGCTGTCTTTGACGTTTGTATCACTTAGAAATAATGAACTTCGAGCCTGATTACATAAACATGTGATGCCACATCTGGATCTTACCGCGACATTCCTTCAAAACCCTTGCCAGTATAAATGGCCCATGTAGCAAGCACTGCAGCGCAAACGATTGAAGAGCTGCTTGAAAGACCAACAGAAGATGGAATCCATCCTGAAAAAATGGGAGCAACGGCTGCTCTCTTTCTCCTTCTCTCTCTTTCAGTTTCATCTAAGTATGCTTGACGGCTTTTTTTTTGCATTCTTTTGCATTCTATTTTTGCACCAGCAAATCACATACTTTATTATCCCATCAGTTATGGGTTACGACGGTACAGATATAGCTTGAGTGGGATGAGAACATGCTCCAACCAGTGGCGGACGCAGAAAGTGGGTGGGAGGAGGGGGGGGGGGGGCGTGGGAAAAAAATTGGGGTCTCAGCCGCTCTGGGGACCCAGATGGAAAATAAAATTAATAAAAATATTAATTATAATAATAAATAATAAACAAAGATCATATCAAAAATAACAAAGAGTGAACAATTAAAAATAAACTAATACAAGATTTTTATTTGTATTGTAAAGTAATTTCGAAAATTTGGCGACCCATTCTTGGGGAAAGCGCCCCCCGCCCCGCCCCCTGCGTCAGCCACTGGCTCTAACCTTCAATAAGAATGTCAAATCCAATCGCTTCAGTCTTCAACCTCTCCACAACACTCTTCCAGCCCGCCAGAACGTAGTCGAACCACTCCGGACATGATGTGCCAGCCCAATCCAGTGGAAAATCCAGGGTATACTGTCTGCAACATCATTCTAAGAGCCGCTCTATCGTCAAAGTTATTAAATTATTTTCGTGGTGGAAAGTCTCTTGTTGGATTATTTCTCGCAGTTCAGTTAATAAGTATACCATCAAAAACTGACTATACATAGATATTTCTGTATCTTTTATTTACAATTTTCTTTTAATGTTAAGCGAAGAATCCTCTCACGAATTTTCTCAACCACCTGGTTTCGAACAAGAAACCACAACAGCTGCAGGCGGTTATTCATCTCTAGGCGACACCCTGCGCTGTAATTCCATCGAACCACATGACGAACTTTTAGAACATCAAAAATCGACTTATGTCTGGCGAAAATTCGTTATTGGAAAGTGCTCCATTACAGTGATGCTATACTTACCCATATTCTTCGTCCGTATTCGTGATGCGGATATCGGATCTATTATTCACAGCGGCTAATATTTCGGTACCCGTATCTGTCGCTATAGAGATCGTCCCGTATCCGTGTTCAACAATGTGCTCACCTGAAGCTCTTACTACCACTGAATTAAAGCAATAAACCGGGCTTGAAAGATCATATGTATGCTGAGTTAATGGGATTACCGTACAATATGATGTTGGTAAGCTATATAATACTTGATCACCATGTCAAATAATCCATCTAGACACAATTCCAAAAAACTTTCTGGTTCTGAGATTTGGAGCAGAAGAAGTGAAATACGGTCGTAAGCCCTTTCAACTCGGTGAAGGTAAAACTCAATCCAGGTAAGATAGAATGAATTTCCAGAAATTTTAGGTCCTAACGACAAGAGATTCCTAGCAATTTTCTCTTTTTATACTTTCCTCACAAAGGCTGGCAAGTGCATTTGCCACGCAAATGCCACATGCATCACTTTTCATTGTGATGTACATACATATGTGCACGTGCAGCAGGATCACAAGCTCATAGACGCTTACCCCGCCTTCACACCTTCTGCGACAGTATGGGTAAATTGTGACAAGTGCACAAGAATCGAGAAACTCCACGATCTCCGCAAAAGTGCTTTCGAAACATCCACGGAGCCATCTCGAGTCATCTTCCAAAAATATGTCTGGGTTATTTTCGTAGCAAGCAAGAAGCGAATGGGGTAAGTGCCGAGATGGGTCTGCGGAGGTACCGGAGCAAAATTTTCTTTCCCTCCTTCGAAGTCCCGCGAAACTTCTGCAAAATCGATGAGTGACGTCATGCTTTTGCGGAAGTTCCGAATATTGGTATGTACCAAAAAATGAGAAGATTTTGAAAATTGAAAATTTAGCCTGGCGTCTACAGGTTACTCATTGCTAAAAAGACCTAAAAACATGGATTTTAAAGCCTCAGACACGTGATAATCTAACAATTTCCAAAGTAGAGCGTCAGATTATCGCTACTGGGCTAAAAAGGCACGGAAAAATTAGACGGAAATATATGAGAAGGAGTTTCAAAGGAATTTTTGACAAAACAATAACCACTAAAAAACCAAGTGGGACTTACCGATAAGGTTTAAATACCCTGGACAGAATACGCGCACGGTCGGCGAATGACCGTAGACATCGCGAAACATGTCGGGATTCATTTCTTACTTTCATCTAAAGTGAAATCCGAGAAAACACACGAAGTATGTATGAGCCGGCCGCCCGAGTGCTTGGCAAAAAGGACACGCACAGCACATGATCAATAGATTGGAGACAACAATATCTCGATCAAATATCAGGGAAGTATGCGTGAGTTACGAAATTCGCTAATCTTCCGGGAACATGTCCATCGCATCCAGGGTCTAATTCTGAGTGAAGATCGAGCATGCGCACTTCTGGGTGAAGACACTGCGAGGTGGAAAACGCTAGTAAAATACCACAACTGGAATAATTTCCAGTGCATGTTCCTGCCGAATGCCAAAAACACCAGAGAAATAGAACCAAGGCTATTTGTAGTGTAGAATTCTGGTATCCTAAGCAGTGGCGAGTAGCACCGTAAGTTTTATTCGCAAGGAGTACCAAAAAAAGTGACGGATAATGCTGTGCACTATGTGGAAGGAGCTCCAGAAGAGTTGTTATTGGATATTTTCTCGGAATCCAAAAAAAAAACAGGTGAAGATAGTCTATACTGTAATAGCAGTAAAGTAAATATATATATATATTGAAAATTCAGCAATTCACCTTGGAACATTCAATCAGGATTGTGATGATAGTATAAAAATTACTCGAACACTCGCAGTTGTTCATATTAGAGATGGAAAACCTTCAAGATTCTTCAGAAGTGAAAAAAGACAGGAATCTATACCAATCAATAACCCAGCTGATTAGTATCACATGTTCAGACAAAGTGCAGTCTCAGGAATCGCATGGCCAACAGCTTGAGTATGCGAGCACCTGACCTTTTCCCGAGGTAGCGCACACATGCAAAAGCGTTTATATCCAGAATCGATTGAAAAACAGAATGATTTATTTGAAATACCAATTTGTGAACATTCGAACATTCGAGGAGGACATTGATTTGCTTATTTATTGATACACATTGATGGCAGGTACGCAATACTAAACAAGGCAAAAAAAAACGTAGGTAGGAACAGACCTAACATTAACATAAAGTAATATAGTTAAGATCGAATAATGCATTAGATACCCATCGATTTGTTCGAAGTTCAAAAACTTGATCTCGAATGAGTCTTTTGTTTGGAAGTGTGAGAAGGAAGGAGCAAACAATGTTTCAGAAATGTTTAGGCGGCATTTGAATGTCTCTTTTGCGAACAATTGAATTCTTAGGATCTTGCCCTGAATGAGTAATTAAATAAAATAGAGTTAGTCGATTTTTATTCGGTCCTAAGTATAAAAACTAACACTTGAACAAGATGAAAAACGTAGGAGCAGATAAAAGGGGAATGGAGTAAGGGGCAGAGACACCCTACAAATTACATCTTGAGAACAAACCACGCAACGTTTACAGGCTGAGGTTAGCTGGGTAGTGCAGGCATTAGTACACAAAAAAAATTCCAGGATCGCGGAGGATTTTGAGAAAATAACTCTAGAGCAAATCTACGTCAACCGTCAAGAAAAACTTTGTGATATACTGTTCTTCCTCCTTTTTTCTTACGATTTTCCGCTATTTTTCCTCTTTTTGTGTCCAGTTGAGAGGAATAACAAAGAAATTACGGAAACGGTATCAAACCACTTGCATTGTCATAAAAGAGTTAAGGGTATGGAGCGGTATACCTGGAGTGGGCATCGCGGTGGAAACCTGTGATTGACTAGTTGGATGAAATGACCAGTCGCAGAACTTGATCACACCCCTTTTCAGGTGCAACGCTCCATACCAGAATGTTGAGAAAAGAGTTGACCACCTAATAAAGATGTGGGAGCCAAGATCAGACTGTTCCGACTTAACAGTGGATTTATTAGGTGGACATTAATGATCAACTGTGAATAAACATTACAAACACTGCAAAAAAAAAAAACAGTATCAGAGCGCTCATCGTCGTTCACCTCCTTGCTTACTCCATGACAGCTTGGCAACACCCCGCAATGTTCATTACCTGTGGATACTACTACATGTGGTTGCGAGCTGGTGGGACATCTACCGGTGGAGCAACGGCAAAGAAACCCGAATGTAAATTACTTACAATTGTGTAATATCATGTCATTGTTCTTCATTTGTCCGTCTTTGTTCCTGTACCTCTCCCCATGCGCTCTGCATTATATCCACAGTTTCCAAGTCATTTGGTGCGCGCATCGGTGAATCTTCAATGGAAAGCATGATTAGTCCTGAGTCCTCCATGGGTAGTGCTGAGAGCTGGACGTTCCTAACGAGGGCTCGCATGCATCATTGAAATTACCCAGGGTGAACATATTAGCACACCGTGAATTCACCCATGACGCCGACTTCACCACGTTACCCGGGGTAACCTCGTTGATGCATCGAGGCCGGGGCCCTTGTTTCTGATGGCGGACTGAACGTAAGGCTAGGTGAGGCGCTCCACAGTTGTAGCGATAGTTAACGAAAGCGTCACCTATAACCACGTTCATGACCACAAGCCGTTTGATTTGCCCAACACTCTTGTACCCACATCCACTAGCTTCTTCAGGGTGTGGGTCATGATGAGGCAAAAGTGGGTGGGCAATGTGTCTGCGATTGTTTCATTCGAACCCTTCCCCTGCCCTTCAGGACCTACTCGCACTAATTCGCGCGCGATTTCACCATGTTGCCCATGCAAATTTGAATGTGAGTGGGGACGAGTCGACGCCGAAGGGCGGGAAGACGCCGCCCCATTTTGCCTCATCATGACCCACACCCGCTTCTTCAGCTCCAGATCGAGTGGGTGCAGGAACTGCTGCTCGGATTGGATGACTAGGACAGCGTTTTCCACGATTACCCATCAATTGGCCGCCGACAGCGTAACAATGTCTCGCAGCTCTCCCTTTGGTTGTGCTCCGCATTCGCCGCCGCTGTGACTCCATAGTGATCCTTCGGAGTGTAAAGGCAACGAGACTGTTGATTTCAATCAGAAATAGAAAAAATGGTTCCTTGCAAGGTCCATGCATGTTTCCACATTACCAGATTTTCTATCATCGATAGGATTCGACCCAGCCTGTCCATGCTTTGTGAATCATTGAGAGCCCACCACTTTATCCACTCGGCCATCCATGCTTCTGATATCATCAGCTCGGCTCATGCCTTCATCTTCTGTGAGGTCTATGAGCTACGGTCTATCAGCTGATTTTACTAATTATTTAGCACCAATCCAAACCGAAATCTGCGTGCGGGACACTCCACCACACTGATCCCGAATCTGATGGCCATTTTATTGATTTTGCAGATTTTCCGTGCGCTTTGTTCTGTCTTTTTGAAAAGATGTTAATGGGAAGTATCTGGCATGATGATTAGGAAAAAAGGCCTGCGCACAGCAGAAACTCGGAAATACATTGACAAAATCAATGAACCAGTATATGCATCACAGACGATCAGTAACTTCTGATGGAAATGAAAAGAACAAAGCGCATTATCTACATGGAATGTGAAAACACATGGAATCCGAATGTGTAACACTAAATTTTTCATCGCCTGGCGTAAATTGTTCATTGCTCCCACCTAATTACCTAAAGCTCTTTCTGATGTATCATGTATAAATAAATGAATAAATAAACTTGGTGAAAGAATAAAAAGCAAACAAAAGTCAAAAAAGAAAAAAAGCAAAGGAAAGCTCATTTTCTTACACGGAGAAAAGGAAAAGTAAGCAACCTTCCCCGGAACTCCTCGGTAAGGAGGAGGTTGCTTACTGGTTTACTGATAAAGAAAACTAACCTGTAATTTTATCGTCATCGTGTTGAACAGTGTTAGTGTTCAAAAATAGCGAAAGAAATTTTTTGCTAATCTTTGCTGTTTACCACACATTGTCGGTTAATTAGTGAAGCAAAATTCTCTCTATTCCACCTCCATCCAAGGATTAATGCATAGGCAGACCTTTCGTCCAAACATTTAATTGGGGTAACGAACTGCATATAAAACAGGCAGGTCAGCGCTATACATGTAATTCGCAATAACTCCATACTGAGATGCTACTGATGGCACAGTGAGCAATGGAGAGCCTTGTCTGTGTTATCCCTTGTCATTTCTACTCTAAAAAAGATCCTTCTTGATTCTCCACTCCATCGGCCCCTGAGAATTACAACATAAACTATTGTCCCATGCTTTCAGAAGAGTTGGTGGAGAGATGTCCTTTGAAAACCTGCGAAGGGTTCTCCCAAGTTCCCAGCCCAATCCCTCTGCAGTTTATTTCCCATTCAAAGGAGCAGTGTCGAGCGCAGAAGGTGGGCGGGAAGGGGATGGCTTGGGAAAAAGTGGGATCTCCGCCGCTTTGGGAACTTGGAGAGAAAATAAGAGTAAAATATTCTTATGCTAATAAGGAATTAACAAAAATTACTTCAAAAATTTTAACTTTTTACCGAAAATAAAATGACGCAAGATTTTTATTTGTATTGTGAAGCAAATTGAAAAATTTGGCGACCCATTTTCGGTGAGGGGACGCTCCCCCCCCCTGCTAGTCATTCGTCCGACAAGTCAGTACCGATTTGAACTGTACGTATAAGTTTCCATATTAAAAAAAACCAAAGTCCCCTACTCAGACACTCGCCCTGCATAGCACGGTCATGGTAGACCGCTCGCACGCTACTGAGTCTGTCCGTTAGCACAGAGAAGCCGCTCGACAGGTGTTCCGCACTTGGTTTCAACCATCCAGGGTGTGTTTGTGTACGAGTACCACTGATGGAGAATGTACTAAAAGGACAACTTCGCAGTTTCAACGTGCCATATACGACCGACTACCGAAATCGCAATAAAGCTGCATGGAACTGTTTACTGATGTCGGGCGCCTCAGAGATCGCGCCGAATTTAATAATGTTCACCGGTTGAGTTTGTCCTTCTATTATTCTGAAACTAATAACGGCTCTGCCAGGTGGAACAGCATTGGGCTCTCAATACCGCACCCGTACCTCCTACCAAATATAAGCACCTTTCGATATTAATCCTCGTTGGATCATGCTCATGAATATGATCAGATCAGTTACAGGGCCGGCTACGATCCTCTCCTTTCTCCTTCTCTTTCTTTTTTATTTTTACGCTCCCTTCCCTCATATTCATCAAAATAATACTTTCTTTGAGGTGTTGCTTTCTTTTTTTTTTCTTCAGGAATCCTCCTCTGATTATTTTTTCGGTATGTACTCCTCTTTCTTGTAATGTTATTGGCCTCGGCGCGTGGCATGGAGCAGCAGTACTTCTGGTGGCCTTACGCCTTCGGGAATAACGTAGAAAATATAGTCTAGTGTCTTGTAGGTCATACCCCTCTCCCAACCGAATATCGTGGAAAAAAAGAATTTTGAAAACTTTTGTATAAGACTTTCCTGCCAATCCAATATATTAATAAAATGAATTCAGGAAGGCCAATGTAGGATTTTTTTTCTTCCAGATGTAGGTTCTGCAAACCATTTTTAAATAGTGCCGGCATTCGAGCAATTAACAATTTTCCCTCCCCAACAACCCGCCCTCCCATTCTTCCCCATGTGCTGCTGAGGTTTAACCTGATGGAGTTCGCAAATGAATTCTGCGAAAGCAATCTACGCTGAACAATCTCTGTGCTCCTTCTCTTTGGGTTTCGGTATGGATCCGAAAACACATTTCTTCGTAGTTCACTTGTAATGCTTATGCTGAATACTGGAGACCACCATCTCTGCGACGATCCATTGTCGCCTCTTTTAATATCCGTGGTTCTCAGATTTTCGTGTGGAGTGAAAGCTTCAACTGTGCACTAGAATGAGAACACTTATTGTTCTTTTAATTTGCTGTGGTATTGTGGCGGCCAACAGTTGCAAAGAAAGCGCAGCGAGTATATGGTCAACAACAGACAGTTGCGGTGAGCTGTTCCGTGGTAAACGGGAAGAACAACCCGTGAATCATGGTCGCAGTTTTTTTCTCGTCATATGAAGTGTTAGAGTAAGATACCCATCAGAGTATCCGAGAATATGATTTTGAATGGCTCAGACCTGCCAATCGCTCGTTTTATGTTTTCAAAAAAATTCGAATAGGGACCGAGTAATTTTTACTAGATTGGCTAATTATTTGTAACATTCGTCAGATTTAGTAGAATATGTTGACTGGGAAAAATTGGAAAAAACTCAAATAAATGAACACAACAGAAAATCAAAATTGGCATAGGCAAAAGTAATCCTCTCAATAAGAAGTAAACAAGTGAACTTGGAGTAGAGTTTACTTGAATAAATTGATTAATAAGCTCTGCTTTTTGTAGTGTTGCTAATTCAAGTGACATCGGCCGGTGAGCATAGGGATTATCGGTACAATCTGCTGTATCGTCTCCGTGTAAGTGCGATAACAATGATTTTCTTCAGTTATGATACCTGTTTCCTATATCTGACCGCGCAAATTCGTATTTCAGGGCGGCCTGGGATGTGGCTGGGGACCTAAAGATTTTCAGGTACCCTCTGACTGTGGCTTTAAATTAGAAGTTGGAAGGAGCTACATTGTTGGTGAGTGCAACGAATCAGTAAAACCAACGATTTTTTTTTTCGCAATGTATCACTTAGGTGTCGACTATTATTTCAACTTTGTAAGACTCTACGACTGATGATTACAAAGCAGGAGCAACAACTGTTACCGAAATGTCATGTGATCTTCCATATCACCATTGTCCATTAAAAGTGTCAGTTGTTGATCAGAAACAAAGATTCGCATCTGATAGTGTTAACAACCTAAATAAGGTTTCACGAAAATATGGATGAGAATCACAGAACTCGTGTTCCGGAAGGTTTAATTTGGCGCTGTGCTCCACGTTGAGTACAAGGCGCTGTACCGTACTTGAGTCTTCACCATCCAACGCGAAAAAATGAGTTCGAGAAAAATAAATATATATAAAATATATTATAAAAATATGAGTGCATGAAACAACGTAGAGCAAATGCGTTTGAGAGGTGTGGACCGTGTGATAGAAGATAGGCTGATACACCTGACGTCACCTGATGCAGGTTAGATTCTGGAGGGCAACTCCACCAAGTTCGCTTTCGGAAAATATCATTCGCGATCGACTACATGTCTCTGACGTAAGAAGCATGCTTACATATGGTATAAGTTTGGCTTCTGGCAACAACTTTAGTTTTACGGCGGGACAAGGAATGTTGAGACTCAAGATTGTTGTTGATTAAGCTAAGGTTTTGCAATTCGTGGAAGTTTTCGTTGGCGTATGTGGTTATCGTAGTTTCCAAATTTTCTACTGGGTTCTTCGAATAGGTATTTTGCAGATGAGCACTTGCAAAACTCCCCATTGAGCTTTCTAAGCAAGAATCCTTCTCTTGGTATTTCTGTTTCTGGTTAGGGATATGCCTGTCAATGATGTTCTATATTAGCTTCCAGGATCGGCTGTTTATGAATCTCGGCATGACTTGAATTTCGTATTGTTTTATGTTCAACTGCACGCGAAAAAAAAACTAAAAACTTAAAAGCTGACTACTAATCTCGCGTGCTGTTGAACATAAAACAATACGATGTTCCATATGTTGTCACAGAATTCTAACAAAGCTTAAAGACAGTGTCCAGGCAAAATTTTCGAATATTGGGTTTCTGCGGTTTCTAGGCTAGCTTGGCTCAGTCACATTAGGTTTGAACTTGAAAGATTACAAAACGCTTGGAAAAACCATTTTCCGAGCGCTTTGCTGACTGATACGGACGAGATATCCGACAACACCTTTCGTCAGTAGAGGGCGCAGAGAAAATTTTCATCGATCGATAGCGCTGCTGCTTCAATTTTAGCTTCAGCCAGTCAGTTCCTATCATCGTTCCGATGATGCTCCCCGTGACCAGAACGCATACTAGACGGAGCCCTTAATTAGACCCCCAATTCACTCGCCTATACGCACCCAGCCAAAGAAGGCTGCTTCGCTCATACTCGTCAAGAATAAACACTTCGACTGAACCGCCTTTGACCGTTGCAGTTTCAGGCAAACCAAGGCCCAAGAGTCTCCGTACGCAGTACAGTTCCTTTCCTTCAGCGGTCTGCATATCTGCTGAAGTACTGCTTTTTGACTAGTTTTAACAAGGAGAAATGAGTTTCTGTATGAATCTCCCGACATAATGTGATCGACGAACACTACATCAAGAATAAACCGTAGACTGTAGATCCATGATCGTCCGAAAGGAAGAACTGGAGTGTTGAGCAACAGTACCTGAACGTTTAGAACACATACACAAACTTGAGACGCATACACGGAGATAAATCAATCACAGTAGAGAAAATGCCACAATCAGTTCGATATTTTCCAACGATGCTCCACCAATTCCACGCGCAGATGCCGGGTGAGCAGACTGGGCACTGGATACTGGACACTTGCTGGGCACATTGGCAGTTGTCCATGGAGTCGACCCGCTATCATTATCTAATGAGCACTCAAGCTCGAAGGTTTTGCCTGGACACTGCCTTTGAGGGAATGTATCGGCTTCGCCAGTCAACAAATCTGAAAGTTGCAGCGTAGTCGAGCTTCTTTACCAAGTGTCTTTTTTCTCGGAGATGACCAAAATATTAGATTTGACACTTTCGTTTGCTGCTTATAAACCACAACCAAGGATTCGGTAGCGACTGACTAGAGTTGATCGCGCGCAGTCACAGGCGAAAGGTTCTTTCTGGCATAGGTGCCATGCCAACAAACGGTGTGTTGGCCAGGTCCTAGCACGAAGTCTTCCTCCGGGTCAGAATCTGAACGAAGTGCCTCTTGAAAATCGCAACCTTGCAAATCCTCTAGGGCTTCGTCCAAATGTCACTGTAAGTTTGTTTAGATGGTAACAGATGGTCAAACAAGTCAAAGGGATGACAGCTGAAGGAAATTACCTGTGTGATTTCTAAAAATTATTTTGTCACCTCTGCAACCTTAGTATGCAAATTAAGCGAAATATACCGTACTAGCCAAAGGAAATCACCTTGTGGACTTTCGTTCACAAGTTCTTCTCAGGTAAAGCTTAGAATTAAAAATTTTGGCGAACAATGTAGCTACTCCATCTCCTTTGCGCCTATTAATTCGTGAAAGAAAAAGGTTCTCTCAGAAAGATAAGAAACCCTGATTTCATATCACTCACGTACACTGTATTAGCTCACAGACGGCGCCTCATCCGACTTTGTCTGCAATTACGACTTTGCCCGCAGAATGCGTCTGGAAAGATATTTTAGCGAATGGCAGTAGGGAAACATAAGAATGGAAGGAATCACCATATGCATATCACACCATATGCATATCAAAAAAGTGCAAAAAATAGATCTATTAGCGAAAAGAAGATGAGGTCGTAGTTGCGGACGAAGTCGGATCAGGCGCCCTCTCTGAACTAATAGACTGTACTACGTGACTCCCAATGGCGAAGTTTCCACCAGAATCGATTTCATCTCAGCAAATGAATTCATTTCCAACAGGACAACGGTGCGTTAGAGTGGGATCCTGCCATCTTTGAAACTTAATGGCAATGTGTCACCTCGTTTTTTTGGGTTGTAGATATCGACAGACTTCAGACTTTTTCGTTACGACGAGTCCAAAGATAACGTAAAAATGCATGGAAGTGGCAAAAACCCGTTTTTCGAGGGTCCGAAAGCGCAGTTCACGGGCCAGTTAGGCGCAGCGTTCCGTGAGTGTACGAGTGTCCTTCTCAATTCCATCCTGTGCTGGCTTCAATGCGGCTCACCTTTTCAACATGTTAACCTGTAATCGATAACGTCAATGGCGTCGAGCCAACAGGTTCCAGGGGAAACTTGTCCACGCTAGAAACCACCGTGACCAACAAACACTCGGTTTTTGGTATGTTTGGTATTCTTCGTGTCCACCACTGGAATCAGCGTGTCAAGAAGGCCCAAAAGCCAATAACTCGAAAGTAAATACGAGGTATAGGACACACTGCCCTCAAGGCTCGCTATGTGGCATGTAATAGTAGATTGCAATGCGTAATGGCTGCCATTTTTCGCTTGCTAAAGAATTCACACATGAAATAGGTGAATTAATAGGCGCAAAGGAGATAGAGTAGCTACATTGTTCGGCAAAATTTGTAATTCTGGGCTTTACCTAAGAAGAACTTATGAACGAAAGTCAACAAGGTGATTTCCTTTGGCTATTATGGTATCTTTCGCTTAATTTGCATACTAAAGTTGCAGAGGTGACAAAACAATTTTTGGAAATCACACAGGTAATTTTTTCAGCTGTCATCCCTTTGACTTGTTTGACCATCCGTTACCATCTAAACAAACTTACAGTGACATTTGGACGAAGCCCTAGAGGATTTGCAAGGTTGCGATTTTCAAGAGGCACTTCGTTCAGATTCTGACCCGGCGGAAGACTTCGTGCTAGGACCTGGCCAACACACCGTTTGTTGGCATGGCACCTATGCCAGAAAGAACCTTTCGCCTGTGACTGCGTGCGATCAACTCTCAGTCAGTCGCTACCGAATCCTTGCTTGTGGTCTATGAGCAGCAAACGAAAGTGTCAAATCTAATATTTTGGTTATCTCCGAGAAAAAAGACACTTGGTAAAGGAGCTCGACTACGCTGCAACTTTCTTATTTGTTGACTGGCGAAGCCGATACATTCCCTCAAAGGCAGTGTCCAGGCAAAACCTTCGAGCTTGAGTGCTCATTAGATAATGATAGCGGGTCGACTCCATGGACAACTGCCAATGTGCCCAGCAAGTGTCCAGTATCCAGTGCGCAGTCTGCTCACCCGGCATCTGCGCGTGGAATTGGTGTAACGTGGAGCATCGTTGGAAAATATCGAACTGATTGCGGCATTTTCTCTACTATGATTGATTTATTTCCGTGTATGCGTCTCAAGTTTGTGTATGTGTTCTAGACGTTCAGGTACTGTTGCTCAACACTCCAGTTCTTCATTTTAGACGATCCTGGATCTACAGTCTACGGTTTATACTTGATGGAGTGTTCGACGATCACATCATGTCGGAAGATGGCTATTTATTTAGGAACTCACTTCTTCTTGTTAAAACTGGTTAAAAAGCAGTGCTTTAGCAGAGATGCAGACCGCTGAAGGAAAGGAACCGACTGGTTGAAGCTAAAATTAAAGCAGCAGCGCTATCGATCAATTAAAATTTTCTCTGCGTCCTCTACTGACGAAAGGTGTTGTCGGATATCTCGTCCGCATCAGTCAGCAAAGCGCTCGAAAAATGGTTTTTCCTAGCGTTTTGTAATCTTTCAAGTTCATACCTGATGTGACTGAGCCAAGCTAGCCTAAAAACCGCAGAAACCCAATATTCGAAAATTTTGCCTGGACACTGTCTTTAAGCTTTGTTAGGATTCTGTGACAACATATGGAACATCATTGACGGGCATATCCCTAACCAGAAACAGAAATACCAAGAGAAGGATTCTTGCTTAGAAAGCCCAATGGGGAGTTCTGCAAGTGCTCACCTGCGAAATACCTAGCCGAAGAACCCAGTAGAAAATTCGGAAACTACGATAATCACATACGCCAACGAAAACTTCCACGAATTGCAAAACCTTAGCTTAATCAACAACAATCTTGAGTCTCAACATTCCTTGTCCCGCCGTAAAACTAATGTTGTTGCCAAAAGCCAAACTTATACCATATGTAAGCATGCTACTTACGTCAGAGACATGTAGTAGATCGCGAACGATATTTTCCGAAAGCGAACTTGGTGGAGTTGCCCTCCAGAATCTAACCTGCATCAGGTGACGTCAGGTGTATCAGCCTGTCTTCTATCACACGGTCGCACACCTCTCAAACGCATTTGTTCTACGTTGTTTCATGCACTCATATTTTTTATGGTATATTTTATATATATTTATTTTTCTCGAACTCATATTTTTTCGCGTTCGATGGCGAGTAAGGTTGATGTTACACTCATATAGAGTACAGCGCCTTGTACTCCACGTGGAGCACAACGCCAAATTATACCTTCCGGAACACGAGCTCTGTGATTCTCATCCATATTTTCGCGATTTTGAAGTGAAACCTTATTTAGGTTGTTAACACAATCAGATGCGAACATTTGTTTCGATCAACAACTGACACTTTCAATGGACAATGGTGATATGGAAGATCACATGACATTTCGGTAACAGTTGTTGCTCCTGCTTTGTAATCATCAGTCGTAGAGTCTTACAAAGTTGAAATAATAGTCGACACCTAAGTGACACATTGCAAAAAAAAAATCGTTGGCTTTACTGATTCGTTGCACTCACCAACTATGTAGCTCCTTCCAACTTCTAAACTAAAACCACAGTCAGAAGGTACCTGAAAATCTTTAGGTCCCCAGCTACATCCCAGGCCGCCCTGAAATACTAATTTTTGCGGCCAGCTAGGAAACATGTATCACAACTGAACAAAATCATTGTTATCGCACTTACACGGAGACGATACAACAGATTGTACCGATAATCCCTATGCTCACCGGCCGATGTCACTTGAATTAGCAACACTACAAAAAGCAGAGCTTATAAATCAATTTATTCAAGTAAAGTCTACTCCAAGTTCACTTGTTCACTTCTTATTGAGAGGATTACTTTCGTTAATGCCAATTTTGATTTTTTTCTCAATTTTTTCAAGTCAAGCTTGTAAAGTGGCGCATAGTTGGGAGGCAAAGCACTGCCAAGCAGCGCATCGGCTAGCAATAATTTTTCTAGTTGAGCTGACCTACGGATGTGGGTAAGTGATTTACAAATCGGAGAGGCAATTCGATCTCATGCTGTCGCATTTCTAAGTGAAGCAGTGGTGCACGTTCTTCGTACACTAATAAAACATCTCTGGAATTTTATAGGTCTCCTGCGGATTTCCTCTACAGAACTTCTATGGAACTGTAGATTTATCCATAAAACTCTAGGTATTATCTCGAGAATTTCATTGATTATTTGATGTTCCGAGACATATTCTGCTAAATCTGACGAACGCTACAAATAATTAGCCAATCTAGTGGAAATTACTCGGTCCCTACTCAAATTCTTTTGAAAACATTAAACGAGCGATTGGCAGGTCTGAGCCATTCAAAATCATATTCTCGGATACTCTGATGGGTATCTTACTCTAACACTTCATATGACGAGAAAAAAAAACTGCGAGCATGATTCACGGGTTGTTCTTCCCGTTTACCACGGAAGAGCTCACCGCAACTGTCTGTTGTTGACCATATACTCGCTGCGCTTTCTTTGCAACTGTTGGCCGCCACAATACCACAGCAAATTAAAAGAACAATAAGTGTTCTCATTCTAGTGCACAGTTGAAGCCTTCACTCCACACGAAAACCTGAGAACCACGGATATTAAAAGAGGCGACGATGGATCGTGGCAGAGATAGAGTTCAGTATTCAGCATAAGCATTACAAGTGAACTACGAAGAAATGTGGCTTCGGATCCATACCGAAACCCAAAGAGAAGGAGCACAGAGATTGTTCAGCGTAGATTGCTTTCGCAGGATTAATTTGCTAACTCCATCAGGTTCAGCTTTAGCAGCACATAGAGAAGGGTGGGAGGGAGGGTTGTTGGGGAGGGAAAATTGTTAATTGCTCGATGCCGGCACTATTTGAAAATGACTTGCAGAACCTACAACTGGAAGAAAAAAATCCTACTTGACCTTCCTGAATTCATTTTATCAATATATTAGATTGGCAGGAAAGTCTTATGCAAAAGTCTTCAAATTTTTTTCCACGATATTCGGTTGGGATAGGGGTGTGACCTACAAGACAATAGTCTATATTTTCTACGCTATTCCCGAAGGCGTAAGGCCACTAGAGGTACTGCTGCTCCATGCCACGCGCCGAGGCCAATAACATTACATCTAGAAGAGAGCTACCAAATACCCACAGGACCCCACTGATCCACCCTTTTAGTCCGGAGATATAAGTTTTTAGGAACAAACACGCCCTGGATGGTTGCAACCAAGTGCGGAACATCAGTCGAGCGGCTTCTCTGTACTAGCGGACAGACTCAGTAGCGTGCAAGTGGTCTACCATGACCGCGCCATGCAGGGCGAGTGTCTGAGTAGGGGACTTTGGTTTTTTTTAATATAGACACTTATACGTACAGTTCAAATCGGTGCTGACTTGCCGGACGAATGACTAGCAGGGGGGAGCGTCCCCTCCCCGAAAATGAGTCGCCAAATTTCTGAAATTGCTTCACAATACAAATAAAAATCTTGTGTTATTTTATTTTCGTTGTATATTTTACTGTTATTTTTGAAGTAATTTTTGTTAATTATTTATTATTATAAAAATATTTTATTTTTTTATTCCTATCCAAGTTCCCAAAGCGGTGGAGATCCCACTTTTTCCCAAGCCATACCCTTCCCGCCCACCTTCTGCGCTCGACACTGCTCCTTTAAATGGGAAATAAACTACAGAGGGATTGGGCTGGGAGCTTGGGAGAACCCTTCGCAGGTTTTCAAAGGACATCTCTTCACCAACTCTTCTGAAAGCATGGGACAATAGCTTCTGTTGTAATTCTCAAGGGCCGATGGAGCAGAGAATCAAGAAGGATCTTTTTTAGAGTAGAAATGACAAGGGATAACACAGACAAGGCTCTCCATTGCTCACTGTGCCATCAGTAGCATCTGAGTATGGAGTTATTGCGAATTACATGTATAGCGCTGATCTGCCTGTTTTATATGCAGTTCGTTACCCCAATTAAATGTTTGAACAAGTTGTCTGCCTATGCATTAATCCCGGATGGATGTGGGCTAGAGAGAATTTTGCTTCACTAATTAATTAACAATGTCGGATAAACATCAAAGATTAGCAAAAAAAATTTCTTTCACAGGAGTTCCGAGCTTACTTTTCGTTTTCTCCGTCTAAGGGAAGGAACGAAACGGGCCTTTCCTTAACTTTTTTCGTTTTTGTTTTTGTTTGCTTTTTATTCCTTCATCAAGTTTATTTTTTTATAAGCACATGATATATCAGAAGGGGGTTCAGGTAATTAATTAAGAGCAATGAACAATTTACGCCAGGCGATGTAAAATTTGCTGTTACACATTCTGATTCCATCTGTTTTCACCTTCCTTGTAAATAGATAGAACCATACGGTCCGTCGGACGTCCGAAATGTTGCCATTGGAGTGCTAAGTTGTGAATGCGTATTGCTCTTTTCATTTCCATCAGAAGTTACTGAACGTCTGCGATGCAAGTACTGGTTCATTGATTTTGTCAAAGTATTTTCCAGTTTTTGCTGCGCGCAAGCCTTTATTCGTGCCAGCCAATTCCTATTAACATCTTTTCACCAAGCCAGAACAAAACGCACGGGAAATCGACAAAATCGATAAAATCGGATTCGCGATCAGTATAATGGATTGCCCCGCACGCAGATTTCGGTTTGGATTGGTGCTTAATAATCGGTGAAATCAGCTCGTAGATCGATATTCAGGTAGATAATAGTTGGCGAGAAGTATCCCTGGCTCTCAGCCGAACTTGGATGGTGTCACATCTTTCCGAGTTTCTTTCTACGCCACCCCCTTTACAGATGTCTCCTCAGTTTGCAGAAGGAGTCGTTCAGATTTCTGAATGAAAAATGTCGTGAAGATTCCTGTGTTTTATTTATAGATTTAGAAAACTAAGAAAGAAAGAACTAAGAAATATGTTTGCTTCGCATAAAGTAGTGTTGTATGAGCAGAAGTTCCTAGCAGAAAAAAGTTCTATACATACACATGTGCATACGCGCACAGGGTGACCTGTAAATATTATCACAACATAAAAAGCGAACAAAACAAGTATAAAACCGTGCTCCCAATCGCGAGAAAAGTTCATTCACATGTCGGCCAAATGGCTAGTTAAGAGAACAGGTAGATTCAATGCTCTCTAAATAGAGTTTCCTACTAGAATTTTTGCAACAGTACCTACAAATGGTAGCAAACGAAGAAGGAACTCGAGGTATTTGCTCAATTTCGCGCTAAAGCCGGTATAGCCAGCGTAATGTTTCGACTTAACGTCGCCCTCAGAGGCTTGAATGTGAAAGTGAAGGGAGTCCTAACTGGCGAAACGTACGGCGCCTTCCGCCGAAACAAAAGTCAATAGCAACCACGTCTGTGGGGTCAAGGAATCGTGTACATCAGCTTTAAGAGCGAAACTTTGTTACAGCTTTTGATCAACTTGGTGTGATCGTTATTATAAGCTGTTACGAGGATAAACAGCTGGTAGCAGACAACAGCTATCGAGCAGGAACAAACACTTTCTCAATGCTTGAATTCCTTGAAAGGTACACCGGCGGAAGTTCTTTCCTTCTCAGGCGTACCCTTCAAGAAATACAGTGGTGGTCGATTTTACTTTGGCCGACATCTATCCATGGCAGATTTATTAAGTGGACGTACTGTGCGAGCCGTCGTTCCAATGTCCACCTGAATTTGAAGAATTTTTCGAATTTTTGCTTAAGGACTTCCAACGACTAAAGTGTGTACTTGCTGAATGGTTTCAAGTGAATAATGGATGGATTCTGTTTCGCTCATACTGGTTTCAGTAACTATACAACTAAACCCTGCTAATTGTTCGTTTCTACAACCAACGAAAATAATGCGTATTTGATTTGAATTAAGTAGATAGGTCCCAGAAGCCAACGATTTGTTAATGATCACAGGTTAGATTCTCTGATATTCTAATACTGTACTTATACTATAATAAGTATAAATAATCTGTATATGATACAATAGTCTGTATATAATAAGTATAAATAATCTGTATATGATACAATGGTCTTCATGTTGGTATGATTGGTAAGCTTGTTAGCCGTCTACGAGGTTGTTAGTAATTTTCTTTATTGGCCAACGTTTCAGAAGTCCACCGAACGGTGGCGTTTTCAATGAAGACCGAACGTGTTGGACTTGTTAGTAGAATGAGGCTTTCTGCTACAGGTCATATCTCGCCTTAGATATTACATAACTTGAGATATGGCAGGAGTTCATTGGTTATGGTAGGGCATTCTTCTTTGCAGTTCATTTTTGGATCTTTGGCATGAATCCAAAATGCTTCAAGAGTTTTGTGTGCGGAGATCTCAGCTTCGATTTTAACGATTGTTGTTGCTACTTCACAATGGACACCGTCGTGAACTCGCATTCGAAGGCAACCCAGAGGAGTAGATGTACGGGAATTCAATTTGACCTCACGATGCTCCTTGCCATTTTTGGCGATTTTTTTTACAATTTACGATTTGCGAAAAATGGCCTAAATTTCATAACAAAATCGTAAATGACTACAAGAAACGAATCTCGTCACAGCCCCTGTGCTTAGGGTGCAAATATGCAGGATTTGTCCGTTTTTGCATTTTGCAGCAATAGTAAGAGTGAAATCGCGTAGTTTTGCTTGTATTTTCCATTATTCAAAGAGAGCGGCTCATTCCAGTGTCATTGTCGAGTCTATAGAGAGGTCTGTGGGAACAGCGGAGATCAAAGGCTCAATAGAAGTGCCACGAGAACATCAGTAGTTGCATTGTTAGCTCTCTTCTCCTAACTATTCTAAGCTTTCGCAGGTGGAAAGAGCTGCCCCCCAAACTTCTGTCATTCGAAAAAAAGTTTTGGATTGTTTTTCTGACTTCAACCGCGGTGTGATGTTTTGTGCGAGAAAGTCTTCTTCCTAATCGAGCTCTCATGAACCAATTAGTAATGGTTATAAACAGTTTGATAGAGTGCAAGAAGTGACTCTTTTCTGAGACCACGTATTTTCCTCCATCTGATAATCGTAGAGATATCGCATGAGCATGCGCCCTCAACAGTGACTTGTTGGAAGCTCCTAATACCGAGTCAGCGCTTTAGCCTTCCAGACTCCCCTGGCACCAGTTTGCTTACCCCACAAGGGTTAATTACTTGGCCTGCAGGGAAGCACATAGAACCACCGACCATGTTTACTTCAGAAACATTGGCAAGGGGCTGTGACATACTACATAGCGACGCTCATCTTCACAAGCCTTTCACTATTGCTCCTATGCCAGCACGGTATTCCAAGCAAAGTGTGTGATAAGATATCAGAACTTGTAACACTTTGCCCTCATCATTTCCACTCATTTTCTTCACCGCGACGGTGTCGCTTGAAGTATACCGTGGGCCTAGGATAAAGAGATCGCAACGGTAAATAAGACTCTTAAGTGCTGGGCATACTTGCAGCGACGGCGATTTGGTCGCCACGCGATTTAACATGCAAACATAACAAAAGTTGACGTGGTCATTCCATTTTTCATTTTTCATTTATTCATTTTCAAGAGCAAACCGTAGACGCGCGGCCGATTTTTACAAAATCTTACGAGGAATGGTGTGGCGACCAAATTGCTGGTCAGTCGCAGCCTGGGCATACTTCATTGTGAGTCTTCAGCAATTTCCCTCATTTCTAATGCAATCGCGTCGCTACGTCTAGACGTTGCGACGAAGCTCTCTCTTTGGTTGTGCTCCGCATTCGCCGCCGCTGTGGCTCCATAGTGATCCTACGAGGTGTAAAGGCAACGAAACTGTTGATTTCAATCAGAAATAGGAAAAGTGGCTCCTTGCAAGGTCCACGCATGCTTCCACATTACCAGCTCTTTTCTATCATTGATAGGATTCGACCCAACCTGTCCATGCTTTGTGAATCATTGAGAGCCCACTACTTTATCCTCTCGGCCATCCATGCTTCTAATATCATCAGCTCGGGTCATGCTTTCATCTTCTATGAGGTCTATGAGCTATGGTCTATGAGCTGATTTTACCAATTACTTAGCACCAATCCAAACCGAAATCTGCGTGCGGAACACTCCACCACGCTGATCCCGAACCTGACGACCATTTTATTGATTTTGCAGATTTTTGTGCGCTTTGTGCCAGCTTGGTGAAAAGATGTTAATAGGAATTATCTGGCATGATGATTAGGAACAAAGGCCTGCGCACAGCAAAAACTCGGGAATACATTGACAAAATCAATGAACCAGTACTTGCATCATTCTCTACATGGACGCGCATTCTCTACATGGAATGTGAAAACAGCTGGAATCCGAATGTGTAACAGTAAATTTTTCATCGCCTGGCGTAAATTGTCCATTGCTCTCAACTAATTACCTAAAGCTCTTCCTGATGTATCATGTATAAATAAATGAATAAATAAACCTAGTGAAAGAATAAAAAGCAAACAAAAATCAGAAAAGAAAAAAGTTAAGGGAAGTTCCTTCCCTTAGACGGAGAAAAGGAAAAATAAGCAACCTCCCCGGAACTCCTCAGTAAGAAGGGGAGATTGCTTACTGGTTTACTGATAAAGAAAACTAATCTGTGATGTCGGCGTTTTCGTGTTGAACAGTGTTCGTGTTCAAAAATAAAGAAAGAAATTTTTTGCTAATGTTTGCCGTTTACCAAACATTGTCGGTTAATTAGTGAAGCAAAATTCTCTCTATTCCACCTCCATCCAAGGATTAATCCATAGGCAGACCTTTCGTCCAAACATTTAATTGGGGTAACGAATTGCATATAAAACAGGCAGTTCAGCGCGTTACAATTCATTCGCAATAACTCCATACTCAGGTGCTACTGATGCCACAGTGAGCAATGGAGAGCCTTGTCTCTGTTATCCCTTGTCATTTCTACTCTAAAAAAGATCCTTCTTGATTCTCAGCTCCATCGGCCCTTGAGAATTACAACATAAGCTATTGTCCCATGCTTTCAGAAGAGTTGGTGGAGAGATGTCCTTTGAAAACCTGCGAAGGGTTCTCCCAAGTTCCCAGTCCAATCCCTCTGTAGTTTATTTCCCATTCAAAGGAGCAGTGTCGAGCGCAGAAGGTGGGCGGGAAGGGGATGGCTTGGGAAAAAGTGGGATCTCCGCCGCTTTGGGAACTTGGATAGGAATAAAAAAATAAAATATTTTTATAATAATAAATAATTAACAAAAATTACTTCAAAAATAACAGTAAAATATACAACGAAAATAAAATAACACAAGATTTTTATTTGTATTGTGAAGCAATTTCAGAAATTTGGCGACTCATTTTCGGGGAGGGGACGCTCCCCCCTGCTAGTCATTCGTCCGGCAAGTCAGCACCGATTTGAACTGTACGTATAAGTGTCTATATTAAAAAAACCAAAGTCCCCTACTCAGACACTCGCCCTGCATGGCGCGGTCATGGTAGACCACTTGCACGCTACTGAGTCTGTCCGCTAGTACAGAGAAGCCGCTCGACTGATGTTCCGCACTTG
Source organism: Ancylostoma caninum (assembly GCA_037903475.1). NCBI lineage: Eukaryota > Metazoa > Nematoda > Chromadorea > Rhabditida > Ancylostomatidae > Ancylostoma > Ancylostoma caninum. Next base: position 1,281,894 of record JBAJFG010000615.1, on the reverse strand, counting down.
GTTGCAACCATCCAGGGCGTGTTTGTTCCTAAAAACTTATATCTCCGGACTAAAATGGTGGATCAGTGGGGTCCTGTGGGTATTTGGTAGCTCTCTTCTAGATGTAATGTTATTGGCCTCGGCGCGTGGCATGGAGCAGCAGTACCTCTAGTGGCCTTACGCCTTCGGGAATAGCGTAGAAAATATAGTCTATTGCCTTGTAGGTCACACCCCTATCCCAACCGAATATCGTGGAAAAAAATTTGAAGACTTTTGCATAAGACTTTCCTGCCAATCTAATATATTGATAAAATGAATTCAGGAAGGTCAAGTAGGATTTTTTTCTTCCAGTTGTAGGTTCTGCAAGTCATTTTCAAATAGTGCCGGCATTCGAGCAATTAACAATTTTCCCTCCCCAACAACCCTTCCTCCCACCCTTCCCTATGTGCTGCTAAAGCTGAACCTGATGGAGTTAGCAAATTAATCCTGCGAAAGCAATCTACGCTGAACAATCTCTGTGCTCCTTCTCTTTGGGTTTCGGTATGGATCCGAAGCCACATTTCTTCGTAGTTCACTTGTAATGCTTATGCTGAATACTGGAGACCTCCATCTCTGCCACGATCCATCGACGCCTCTTTTAATATCTGTGGTTTTCAGGTTTTCGTGTGAAGTGAAAGCTTCAGTTGTGCACTAGAATGAGAACATTTATTGTGCTTTTAATTTGCTGTGGTATTGTGGCGGCCAACAGTTGCAAAGAAAGCGCAGCGAGTATATGGTCAACAACAGACAGTTGCGGTGAGCTGTTCCGTGGTAAACGGGAAGAACAACCCGTGAATCATGGTCGCAGTTTTTTTCTCGTCATATGAAGTGTTAGAGTAAGATACCCATCAGAGTATTCCAGAATATGATTTTGAATGGCTCAGACCTCCCAGTCGCTCGTTTAATGTTTTCAAAAGAATTTGAGTAGGGACCGAGTAATTTCCACTAGGTTGGCTAATTATTTGTAACGTTCGTCAGATTTAGCAGAATATGTTGAATTGGAAAAATTGGAAAAAAAATTCGAATAAATGAATACAACAGAAAATCGAAAATGGCGTAGGCTGAAGTAAACCTCTTAGTAAGAAGTAAACAAGTGAACTTGGAGTAGACTTTACTTGAATAAATTGATTAATAAGCTCTGCTTTTTGTAGTGTTGCTAATTCAAGTGACATCGGCCGGTGAGCATAGGGATTATCGGTACAATCTGTTGTATCGTCTCCGTGTAAGTGCGATAACAATGATTTTGTTCAGTTGTGATACATGTTTCCTATAGCTGGCCGCAAAAATTAGTATTTCAGGGCGGCCTGGGATGTAGCTGGGGACCTAAAGATTTTCAGGTACCTTCTGACTGTGGTTTTAGTTTAGAAGTTGGAAGGAGCTACATAGTTGGTGAGTGCAACGAATCAGTAAAGCCGACGATTTTTTTCGCAATGTATTACTTAGGTGTCGACTATTATTTCAACTTTGTAAGACTCTACGACTGATGATTACAAAGCAGGAGCAACAACTGTTACCGAAATCTCATGTGATCTTCCATATCACCATTGTCCATTGAAAGTGTCAGTTGTTGATCGAAACAAATATTCGCATCTGATTATGTTAACAACCTAAATAAGGTTTCACTTCAAAATCGTGGAAATATGGATGAGAATCACAGAACTCGTGTTCCGGAAGGTTTAATTTGGCGCTGTGCTCCACGTGGAGTACAAGGCGCTGTACTCTACTTGAGTGTAACATCAACCTTACTCGCCATCGAACGCGAAAAAATATGAGTTCGAGAAGACATATATATAAAATATACCATAAAAAATATGAGTGCATGAACAAATGCGTTTGAGAGGTGTGCGACCGTGTGATAGAAGATAGGCTGATACACCTGACGTCACCTGATGCAGGTTAGATTCTGGAGGGCAACTCCACCAAGTTCGCTTTCGGAAAATATCATTCGCGATCGACTACATGTCTTTGACGTAAGTAGCGTGCTTACACATGGTGTAAGTTTGACTTTTGGCAAGAACTTTTGTTTTACGTGGATAAGGACCATTGAGACTCAAGATTGTTGTTGATTGAGCTGAGTATCATCGACAGATCGATGATCCTTGTAGTATTTATGCTTACCGCCGATACTGTACCTCCTGTGGAGGGGGCGGACTTGAAAGATTACAAAACGCTAGGAAAAACCATTTTTCGAGCGCTTTCCTGACTGATGCGGACGAGATATCCGACAACACCTTTCGTCAGAACACCAAACTTGAGACGCATACACGGAGATAAATCAATCACAGTGGAGAAAATGCCACAATCAGTTCGATATTTTCCAACGATGCTCCACGTTACACCAATTCCACGCGCAGATGCCGGGTGAGCAGACTGCGCACTGGATACTGGACACTTGCTGGGCACATTGGCAGTTGTCCATGGAGTCGACCCGCTATCATTATCTAATGAGCACTCAAGCTCGAAGGTTTTGCCTGGACACTGCCTTTGAGGGAATGTATCGGCTTCGCCAGTCAACAAATATGAAAGTTGCAGCGTAGTCGAGCTCCTTTACCAAGTGTCTTTTTTCTCGGAGATGACCAAAATATTAGATTTGACACTTTCGTTTGCTTTCTCTCTGAACTAATAGACTGTACTACATATGTGACTCCCAATGGAATTCCACCAGAATCGATTTCATCTCAACAAATAAATTCATTTCCAACAGGACAAGCAAATGAATTCATTTCCAACAGAAAAGACTCGCCACATATATTCACTACTAGCAAGTCGTGACTGGCTAGGAGTGGAACGACCGAAGGCCCTGAAGAAGGCGAAATAAGCCGAAACGTTGGCTGAGGAGGAATAATGAAGTTTAACAATCTCGGGTATCGTTAAACAGAAGAATTTACACGAATTTGTAATATGCCGAGATTAAATGACAGTCGTGCATGGAGTCTATCTTAGAATGATTTCCTATTTTTTCTCCTTGACCGACTTTGCATACCTTCAAACTGTAAATGTTTCGCCAAAATTCCGAAAAATTATACAATAATTATGCTCACTAGGTCAAATAGAGAACTAGAACCAGTGAAATGTTAAAATAATCCTTCAAAACCAATCAAAAGCCATAATTCAAACGTGGAAAGCTTTTTACCACAGGTCATTATAGCGGTATGGAAAGCAAGTGCGAATAAAGCTCAAATATTAGAATTTTAGTGGGATGAACTCTGCGAAAGATTCAGTGCCGTCGCCAATAATTAAATGAAGTATGCCCTAGCAGGCGATTCAGTCGCCGCGACCGGATCGCTCGTGCAAAACCTAGTCGCGGCGACCAAATTGCGTCGTTTGAAGATTGCTTAAAGCAATCGCGTCGCTACGTCTAAACGTTGCGACGCTACTGAATCGCTCAGTTTTTGCTTCTTTTTCTTAGAAATTTCGTTTATTTCGATTCTTTTTTTTTCACTGTAACAGACTCCCCTCTTGAGAGTTGATGAGAATATGTGCACATCTTTCTCTTTTTCTAAGTAATATCCTCTTGAAGACAGGGGCCCAGCTCACTCCCCCTTTTGGAAGTATATACAGTTATGTACATCAAAAGGCTCAAAAGCGACGAAAGGCCCTTTTTTGAGGGGTTCAAAGTGGCCACATTTTTTGAGTCCGGAGGTGGATCGCTCCAAAAAACAGATCGCTGTGCTGGCTGCCTGACACGGCAGCGGCGTTCGCTAACGAGTCTCGGCGTGTTCAATCGATAAGATCAACCGCTCCACACGTTAACTCGGGTTGGCAAACTGTTACGGACTCCGTTCCGGAAAACGGGTTTAAACACCGTTTTGAGACAAATTACCTATACCGCTGGATTCAGAGTGTCGAGGAGACGCAGAATCTGCCATTATCTCAACCACAAATATGAGGTGGGCCCCTGCCTTTAATTCCTTCCCAAAGTCCAGTATTCATAGTGATTCCCTATTCCTTCTCTATAACCGACTTCGCATGCCTTCAAATTGTGCGTTTTACTAAAATTCCAAGAAAAAGAACGCAATAATTATGTTCAGTAGTTCAGATAGGGAATTAAAACCAGTTCGAAACGCTAAAATAGCTTTTCAAAGCCAATCAGAAAGCACAATTCAAGCGTAGAAAGCTTTTTATATCGGCTTACTACCGCTCGATATGGGAAACAAATGTGAATGAATCCTAAATATCGAAATTCTAGTGGGATGAGCACAGAAAATGATTCAGTGCCGTCGCCAATCGTTGTACATATGAAGTATGCCCAAGAACGCGACCTAGTCGCCGCGACTGAATCGCTCGTGCAAAGCTCAGTCGCGGCGACCAAATCGCGTTGCCTGAAGTATGCGCAGGGCTTAAGAGCTAGATAGCCTTCTTAAAATATTGAGAAAAAAGATTTCCATCCATCATAATGTTATCACTCTGAGGAAAAGACGGCGATACTCTGTGAAGAACGATTCCGCGGCATTAGATCCACACTTTCATTCAGATGGTTTTGAGAATGACTCTGTTATGAATCGGGCTGAAATTAGCTAAATCTTGGCGATGGTACTTCAGTTACGATTTACGATGGTTTTGGAAAATTTACGATTTACGATTTACGAAAATTGAAATTTTTGTTACGCACATCCCTGGTTACATTGCTCATGCCGACTTAACAGTAAATTTATTAGGTGAACATTAATGATGAACTATGAATAAACATTACAAACACTGCAAAAAAGTATCAGAGCGCTCATTGTCCTTCCCTTCCTTGCTTACTACATGACAGCTTGACAACACCCTGCAATGATCATTACCTGTGGATACTATTGGGTTTGGGAATGAGTTTGTTCGGTTTTTCATGAGCATAGAAACCACCATTTTCCACCATCATTGTAAACCACACTAAATGGGTAGCGTAGCGCATTTCCTCCTCTATTAATACGGCCAGGCACAAGGCTGCTTGTCAGCTCCAAGTCTACGAAAAATTTCTTTGTTTGAGACGACTAAAATTGTAGCCCGCAACCGCAACTCTTGGATGAAGTTTATCAAATTAATTGGGAACCGAACAAAATAAGCTATGTATGACTGAACTAGACCAGAAGAGTCGGTAGTGGTAAAAATTCCCTACATTCGAGATTTTTGCTTGTCATTTTGGTGAAATTTGTACAGAGGAGTGGAGCATACCCGATATGGACGATCACCACTTATCCAGCATTTTGAGGTTTTGCACGGAATGCGTTAGCTAAACTTATACATTGTTGAGAGTTAGCATCAGTAGTGGTTCTTCCTTACATCTGAAGCAACCTTAGCGGATAATCGCCTTTATTTCCTACAAACTGGGCGTCCAGAACAAGAAACAACTTTAAAGCCAAATTTGCCCTGTCTGAAGTGGGTTCACCACTTCTATGCTGTCCTTTCATCAGTAGAGATTCCTCTCCAAACGCCATTGATTTCCCTAGCCAATTAAGCCACATTTTGATTTTTTTACCCACGATTTAAGTCGAACGGTTGTCGGTTGTGGGGAGGTTCAATTTTGTCTGGGTGGTCTGACTGACTGGGGTGGTCACAATCCATGCTGTAGAAAGCAAGGTAAAACGAGAATCAGGAATGAGGTTACGACATTCAGAAAGAGCAAATCAAAGGCTTCAAAATAGACTATGACTGCCGGTCAAGGAAGGTTAAAGTCGCGTGAAAAAACAAGTTGAAAAAACCGAACAAACTTATTCCCCAACCCAATACTACTACATGTGGTTACGAGCTGGTGCGACATTAACCGATCTACTCTACTATCTCTCTACGACATCTACTGGAGCAACGGCAAAGAAACCCGAATGTAAATTACTTACAATTGTGTAATATCACGTCATTGTTCTTCGTTTGTCCGTCTTTGTTCCTGTACCTCTCCCCATGCGCTCTGCATCATATCCACAGTTTCCAAGTCATTTGGTGCGCGCATCGGTGAATCTTCAATGGAAAGTACGATTAGTCCTGAGTCCTCCATGGGTAGCGCTGAGAGCTGGATGTTCCTAACGAGGGGTCGCATGCAACATTGAAATTAACCAGGGGGAACATATTAGCACACCCTGAATTCACCCATAACGCGGACGTCACCACGTTTACCCGGGGTAATCTCGTTGATGCATCGAGGGCGGGGCCCTTGCTTCTGATGACGGACTGGACGTAAGACTAGGTGAGGCGCCCCGCAGTTATAGCGCTAGTTAACGAAAAGCGTCACCTATAACCACGTTCATGACCACAAGCCGTTTGATTTGTCGAACACTCTTGTACCCACATCCACTAGCTTCTTCAGCCTCTTTCTTCGCCTTCGTGCCGATAACTGGCGATTGGCCTGATTTAGCAGAAGAGAGGGACAGCGAATCTTTCTTGCTGCTCTTTTTCGGCTTTTTCTCTTTCTTTTTCTTCTTTTTCTCTTCAATGGGATATGTAGACGGATCATCTGGATTGTACTTGAGTGGAGAACGCTCCTGCAAATAGAGTCGGTAGTCTGGCGACGATGGGGATTTCAGAAGGCGCTCACCCTAAGCTTCACTTTTCGTTCACAACAGAAAACCTTCATAATAAATAAAGCTATTATTGAACAATATAGATAGATCATATAGCAATACAGTAACAGTATTAGACCTTGTGACTTCTCCCTCCACCTGAAGCAATTTTCTTCAGTGCTCTTCAAGAAGCAAGCTTTCTTTGCTCTTTTACCTAACTTTTCGGTAGACCTACCACATTCGTTGAAAAACTAATAAGAATGAAAGCTACCAGAGCACACACAACCGAGCGAACTCCGGTATGTGGACGCGTTTCTGGGGCTGGCTCGGGACGCGGCGCGGCCGCGTCGCAGCGCTCCTAGTTAGGGCGAGGCATTTGCTCCTAGAGCGCAAGAGTGATATCTGTGAGCTTCATTCAAACGACACTGAATAGCTCCGATTGAATCTGTGTTAGAGGTATAGTGGTCTAGTTGATAGTTGTTAGGATTACCATCAGACGTACACTATGATCTTAGACAATCTCTCTTGTTTCTTATATAAGTCACATTTGTGAGCTCATTTTGTTGTTGCTTAATATCGTTTCCTTAATACTGTCTTGTCTGAAAGGTCAGTCGTGAAATCTGGTTCCATTTGCATACATTTGTTTCAGAAACTAAAGATATGAATATTTTGCAGCCCGTCCGCCTGCATGCGCACGTCTGCACCTTGTCACATCTGCAAGGAGGGGTCCTTCTCCCTGAAAAAAACTTTATGCATATTTGAGAGATGTTCATAAAAGTTCCACGAATTTGGCTTGGTTAGGGGACCTTCGCTACCTGGACAGACTTCGAGGTCCATTTCATTGAAAGGCAACGCATATTGAGTATTGATCGCAAACAATTACAGACATGCTTTGTTTGTGGGAAAAGAAATCCGGATGAAGAGGGTGAAAATGACGTATACTGGGTTAGCTGCTCGAACAATAAAGTATGCAATGCTTGGGCTCAGTGGGTTTGCTGCAGAGGCGTAGGTAGCCAGTGTTCGAAAAATGGCCAATGGCAGTTAGAAGAAGTGTAACCCTGGTGATATTTGAGTTTCATTGGCTAAAATTACTTTTTAAATTCCACTGGTGTGCGATGAAAAGCCAATTTTAATTAGTCACATTTGGCCTGTTCCCAGTGCGATTATGTATTATGCTAAAGAATCATTCGTTATGCAGTAACTAATTGTGATCTGAACTGGTCATTGTCATTCAAGAACCTCAATTGTTTGTTCCTATTACGATTAGTAGTCATAATTCTAACGCGAAACCATATCTGATGTTGTTTTGAGCCTTTTTGACTAATTCATTGCTAACTACAAGCATTATTTATGATATCAAGTCCTTAAATAGTTTGTTCTTGAAGACAGTGAGAAGTAATAATAGTAAATGATTGCCTTATTCAATATTGTATGAACGAAGTTCACAGTTGCAGTCCTCAACGAGTACATCACTCCTGCGCGTTCTAGAAGCAGACCCCCCGCCCTAGCTAGGCGGACCGCGACGCGTCAGCGCCGCGCCCCGAGCCAGCCCCAGAAACGCGTCCACATACCGGAGTTCCAACCGAGCAAGCATATTTATTTTGAGCAAGGATCGCCAACAACTCAGAAACTTGGGGCGGACAGCCCGCTCTACCATCACCAGCCGGGGAATCACCGGGTCGGAGCCCAGTCGGCAATCATAGAAGAAGCCGGCCGGCGATGGGCCTCCGTTCGACAGGAACTGCTCCAGGTCGAGTGGGGAGCGGCACTGCTGCTCGGATTTGAATGCCCAGGACAGCGTTGTCCACGATTACCCATCAGTTGGCCGCCGACAGCGCGACAACTTCTGGCAGCTCTTAGTTGTGTTCCGCATTCGCCGCCGCTGTGGCTCCATGTTGATCCTTCGGGGTGTAAAGGCAACGAAACTCTGTTGATTTCAATCAGAAATAGGAAAGGTGGCTCCTTGCATAGTCCATGCATGTTTCCACATTACCAGATTTTTCTGTCATCGATAGAATTCGACTCAACCCTTCCATGCTTTTTGAATCATTGAGAGCCAACAGCCTTATCCACTCGGCCATCCCTGCTTCTGATATCATCAGCTCGGCTCATGCCTTCATCTTTCATCACTTCCCTACTATCACCAACCAACCCTTCCGACCGAGCTGACCGGAATGCTGTCATGGTTCTCCAGGCCGACCGGCAGGTTCTTATGGTTGACCAGCCCGGCCGGAAAGTTATCATGCCGGACCTGGCTATCTCTCGGTCGCTGGCACTTGTAGTAGAGCGACCAGCAGGTGATGGGTTTTGGCTCGGCCGGTTGGCATCTACTGATCGGGGGGCCGGCCGCACCAAGTGTCTGTTAACGGCTTCAAAATGGCAGTTCATGTTGGATGCGTGCGTTGGTCGCGCGTGCGACAATCTAATGACTCAGACAAACCCTCGCTGGTCGCGCGCACTTGTTTGAGGTCTGCGCGAGAAGCGAGCCCTGCTTCGCTTCCCGCGGAGCAGAGGGAAATAGTACAGTTTCGAAGACGCAGGTCGGTAATGTCGCTCGCTTCTGCCGAAGCACAATTTCGCTAGGCGCGGAGCAGAGTAGGGACGATTTTCGAAATGCGCAGACAATGAAAAACTCTCGCTCGGCGCGCGCGAGGGCGCTCACAACAATCTCGCTGGCCGCGAGTGAGAAAACGTCCTCACCAGCAAGAAATACGAAACAGCATCAGTGGAGCTCCGCCGATCCGTGCAGACATCAAGTTCGGTTTCTGAGGGCGTGAGATTACTCAGACAAACCCTCGCACGGCGCGCGCAATAATCTCGCTGGCCGCGCAGGCCGGGACAGGGTCAAGCGTGATGATGATAGACGATGATGACGTCGCCCCCCATACGACCCCCTCCCCTCTCAGCTGCCAAAAATACGACCCCCCCCCTCCTTCGTACACAAATTTCAAGTGAGAAGAGAAATGAGAACGAAAGTGCAGACACTACTCGACTTCAAATTCATACGTTCTAGCAGCAGTAGGAGTAGCCACCGCGTACACCATCAAGGGTTCGATCCCCTCTCTACCCAGAATTTTTGCAAAAAGTTGAAATGTACGCGTTTGGCAAATATCGCTCTGAATGCATGACTTCAGACTTGCTCAAGATATTTGCTTTAGATTTGTCATGAAAAATATCGATATACGTCATCTACTAGTCAAGGGTTCGATCTCTCCAAGGCTGAAATTTTTGCACGATTTAAAATAAATTGTGCTTGTGGTGGGCTCGAGATATTCGGACGTAGTGCACGAAAGGACACTAGATCAGATTGCAGAACTAGGCAGGACTAGCAGTACGAGCGTGCAAAAATTTCCATCTAAAGTTTTGGCTTGCTCAGAGGTGTGGTTGTAGATGGACATGAAAAGCAGGATATCTAGCCAGTAGATGTGCCAATTTTTTTTCCCAGTTTTAAGTTGTAGAAGGTTTGCGCTTCCAAGCTATTTGGCTCCTTTTTCCGCAGTTGCCTCCACCGCGATCCAACTCCGTCGATAAAAACATGTAAAAAAGGCCATTTTTATCGACGAAACCTCGTCGTCGTAGCTCTCCTGTCGAATCTTTTCTCTTCAACCTGGAAACCTGAAACTTGGCGATAAAGCACAGTCGTATGGGGTCCGTAGAGTCACTTCTTATCGGCTCGCAGGACTGGGTAGGATTGGCAGTAAACGTGCGAACATTTTCACCTAAAATTTTGACTCGCTCAGAGGCATGGTTGTGATCAGACACCCATAGCAGAAGACCTGGCCCGGTAAGGTGCCAATTTTTTTCAGTTTCAAATAGTAGAAAGTATGCGCTTTCAGGCTGTGCAAGTATTTTTACGCAACTGTCTCTACAGCCACTCAACTCCGTTGATAAAAACATGCAAAACGGGCCATTTTTATCGACGAAATCTCATCTCCGTAATTCTCGTGCTGAATCTTTTCTCTCGAACTTGAAGATCTCAAACTTGGGTGTGGAGCACAGCTCTCTTTATCGGCCGGCCTGCAGGATAGGATTGGCAGTACGGACGTGCGAAATTTTTCACCTAAAATTTTGACTTGATCGGAGGCATGGTTGTAGTTGGACATGAATAGCAGAAAAAGTGGCCGAAAGCGGTGCCAATTTTTGATCAGTTTTAATTAGTCGAAGGTTTGTGCTCTCAAGAAGTGTGGTTCCCTTTCCCTCAGTTGTCATCCTTCCTGCTTCGATCTACTCGATAAAAACAAGTAAAAATGGCCATTTTTATCGACTCAACGTCACTTCCGTAATTCTTGTGTTGAACCTTTCATTTAAAGCTGGACCACCATCCCCACCTCCACGACACCCCCCCCCCTTCATCTGCCCACCATACGCCCCCCCCCGTTGATAATTTATCAACCTGGCCCGGGACCAGCGAGAATGGAGCGCGTTGCCAGCGAACTTGCAACGCGCGCCCAGCGAACTCGATGCGCTCGCCCAGCGATGGTGTCACAGTCGGTCAATACCGGCTCATGGTCAAGCTTTGAACGTTGAGCTACAAGGGTTCACCACATAGATGTACTGATGGTGCATGACTACCTTCGCAGAAATCCTCGATGAAAATGCCCGCTATGAACTCTCCTTCAATGGAAGTTACCAGTTGAAGGCGATGGGCCTCTGGAAATTGAATCTGTCCAGGGAGCTGACCGCGGAGTCCCACTGGTGTTGCTTCGTATTTCTTGCTGGTGAAAATGTTTTCTCGCTCGCGCCCAGCGAGCGTCTTTCGTCGTCTGCGCCCTTCGAAAATCGTCCCTCCTCTGCTCCGCGCCTTGCGAAATTGTGCTCCGGCAGAAGCGTGCGACATTATCGACCTGCGTCTTCGAAACTGTCCTATTTCCTTCTGCTCCGCGCGAAGCGAAGCAAGGCTCGCTTCTCGCGCAGACCTCAAAAAGGTGCGCGCGACCAGCGATGGTTTGTCTGAGTGATCTCTTTCAACCTCTGAAGTCCACTGAGGAGGATACTGATGGTGCACGGCCATCTTTGCAAAAATGCCCTAGCGGGGCATTTTTGATGGCCGTGCACCATCAGTACATTTATGAAATGAACCTCTCTTGCCCAACGTTCAAAACTTGGCCATCATCCGGTATCGACCTTTTGCGACGTCATCGCTGGGCGCGCACATTGAGTTAGCTGGGCGCGCGCGCCGATCTCGCAAGGCGTGCGCGACAATCTCGGTGGCCGCGTGGCCCAGTCTCGCTAGTCCCGGTGCCTTTTCTGCGCGGCCAGCGAGATTGTCGCGCGCGTGAGGAAGGGTAGGCGTGGACGCAGGTGAGACGCACGCGTTTACATTGTCATTGCTCGCAGTCACCACACGCTATTCTCTTTCGTAATGTATATCTCAGGCAATAGCACAGTGCGACCCGACGGCGATTACCCAGTGACCCGTCGCGTTATCCTCGGGTCGCTCAGTAATTGCTGCCGGGTCGCACTGTAGTTGTATTCGGGTCGCCCGAACTTGAAAGCCAGTTTTCAAGATCGGGCGAGCCGACAACGAGAACAGAGCGACCCGAGGGTGTTTAGGTGGAGGGCCGAGGATGCCGGATCGGGTGACCCGATAATCGCCATTGCGTCGTCCGGGTATCGCCGTCGGTTCGCTTGCTCACCTGCCATATAGCCTGCCCCGAATACTGGATACCTTGTACCACACCTTCACGAGCGTTCTGGAGCTTACCCAGTCGGGATGCATGTGCATGTGAAATGAACAAAGGATTTTTTCGATCTTTATTTCGATCAAAATCAAAATCAAATCAGAAGGATTGCTCTTCAGTAGTCCTTTTCTATGAACTCCGATCGACCTAGAACAGAATTCTACACCAATAGTATCGTATATGCGTGCTAAAAGATGTTTGTGACCTCATAATTGTTCACATCCTCATTGGGGAGATCGTATCTTGTTCTCTTTGCTTTGTGCTGAATGACTGTTTTCATTAAGGCACAACTGTTTTTGTACGTACACCCACAACTTACGTCGTTGGCCACCCACATGCCTTTTTCGTCTTTGATCTCATACTTATACGAACGCACATCTCTTCGGAAAAATGGAAATTGTTTCCATGCACATGAGAAGACTCAGAGTATAAAATAATAATAATAATACACACAGCGCTTTCTGCAATGCCTTGAACAGGTCAGTGCGCCAGTCCATTCGTTCTCTACACAAAATAGCGAGCGCTTCTTCACGCTCTTCGCTACTGTTCTCGAGTCCGATGTACAAACTAAAATGATCAAGATCATTGTAAACTTTAGTGAAACACATGGTTATAATTTTGAAGGTTACCTTGACTCGTTCCCTTCTTCTGCTTGGCCGTCCTGGACTTCTTTCCATCCATAGTCTAGCATGTCCTCCACAAAGTCTTAAACATTGGGTTCAGATTGTACAGAGAAGTCATAAACGTTTTAATATGAAAGCTCAGGAACACTAGATTATTGAGGCTAAATACGCTCAGCAAGAGATTCAAAGTTTTGCTAGGCCGACCTCAACGTAGGCTCACACAGAAAGTATGCCAAGTGTGAAGGCAAAACATGCCAAGTGACTGGTAACGCAGCGAATAATAACTTGCCCCACTGAAGGCTCACTGCCTTGTGACGCGGCGCCGAAACAACGTGAAGATTGCCCAGCGCCGAAACATAGTGGAGATTTAAGTTTGACTTACCGATGAGCGTTGACTCAACGCTTTCGGGGAGATTTCTTAGGAGATGATCACGGCCCTTCCTGCCGTTTATTCTTATTGAATACTCCTGTATTTCTTTCAGGTGGATCAGTGATCTATGGCACGAATAGAATTCAACAATTCTCAGAGTAAGTCATGGGATAGAAAAATGCTTACGCGCTGCAAGATGAATCTGTATAGTGACGCAACTTTCTGAAAGGCATTGTCCTTGACCCGTGACTGCCATTTTAGGGCACAGACTCTCACAAGCCCACACAGTCTCGGGTATCATTTACGCGAATGAGCTCCAGAAAATCGCGGACGCTGCTCCAGACAAATGGCCAACACGAGATTCTCTGCACGTACTCCACGATGACTGCTAGGTTCTGTATAGGAGGTTGGAGCTGGACTGGGACAAGGTTCCTCATCCACCCTATTCTTCAGACATTGCCTCCTCTGACTACTACTTGTTTCGCCTCTTTAAGGTATACCTAGCTAACATAAAATTCACCAAATCTGAAGATGTTAGAAGGACTGTCAGCGATTTCTTTGACTCCCAGTCTCCTTGTTTTAGGAAAAAAGGGAACGCTGACCTGCCCATTAGGTGGGGAACTGTAGTGACAAGCTATGGTGAACATATTGCTTAGTAACTTCTAGACAGGATGACAGAAGAAAAGGTGTCAAACGGCTCAAGAGTTTCTTACTACCCTGATATGACAAGATCGTAGTCATTAGAGGGGCCCATGTGTGGGCTCCTCTCTGTTATTTGACCCAGGTGCTTCCCACATAAGGTAGCAGAACATTCCCGTATTATGCCCAAAGAAGGCACTTTCCACTCGATAACCTCTTCTCGGTAGACGCAGGTACTAAATGATTTGCTTCGATATTGCGTTATCGTAAGGTGTTCATATCGCTATGGAAGGATGAGCATATCAGACAAAAAAGTTTGCTTCTTCACGTGAACGTGTTAGAACTAGAGTATGAACAAGAACAGTGTTTCCTATTAGTATTAGTCATTTGTCCCAAAGGGATAACTAGATGTGTATGTAGTACTTATACTAGATGGGTGAGTCAAACGCACGCTTCCGATGGATTTTTGGAGAACGGCCAAGGCTGCATAACCCGAAAGAATATGCCACAAGACTTTGCCTTTTAATGTCCCATATGAAAATTCATTTATGAACTTTTAATTAAAATTTAATTCTCGAGCAGTGGTTGAAGAGGGTGCAAAGGCGGGTCGCATCCACTGAGCACCTAGCTTGAAGAGGGGGGGGGGGGGGATATGGGTGGGACGATATCGTCTGAAAAAAAGTACATTGGTGGCACTAATTGTGACAATAATTTATGAGCCACTGAGCCAGCCATTTCCCATTTATTGGACCTGATTCATTCTAAGGAGATCGGACTCATGCTTAACATGTAGAAACTTCTATGAGCGATCACTACGCATCATTTATTAAGGGGAATCTTTCCGTTCATGCTTTTGTAAACAGGACGAATCTTGGGTGTTACATACAGCTGTTTCATCATACTCGGTTTCCTTTACTCGAAAAAAAATCTCCTTTTATTTCTTGGGAGAAAAGCGCCGCTCGAAATCTCTTATTGATCAGGTTGTTGAAGGAAATTTTTATAAACGAACAGAAAATGGATACTTTCTAAATCGTCTTCGTCACCAGGTCGAAGTGACGGCGTTTGTGACGCATTTGTACGAACACATTTCTCCCTTGCTCATGACTGAAGGTATTCACTTCGAATGCTCTCAATCCTGCAATAAATGCCTTCGGGTCGCCCGAAAAATTTCAGCATTCCTTCGGCTCGCCCGGTTATTCGCTACCATGCCCTCGGCTCGCCCGGTGCCTCTTGTCACACCTTCGGGTCACCCGAGGGTTCAAGTAATTCCCTCGGGTCGCCCTGTAACAGGCCACGCCCACTTTTTTGGTAGCTCGGGTGGCCCGCTCGGGCCGATTTCGCCCTGTGTTATTGCCTGAGATGATGCTTTGACCGGTCTTCTTTGAAAACCCTCCGCAAATGAGCGCATACGTCTGACGCGGGTCTCACGGCTGCATCTGTAGGGCAATTTATACTGGGTGCGTGCGAATGACGCGCGTGCGTCCATATGATGAAAAATAGGGTACAGTCGCATTGCAGTCGCAGCTCAGACGCACGCGTTTCCGGGCTTGCGACGGCTGCGCGTTCTTTCATTGAGGATGTACATGCCGTGTTGCCCGGTCTTCATGGAAAATCCCTCTCAAATGGATGTGTGCGACTGATGCGCGACTGACGCACGCAGCAAGTATAAATTGCCCTTATTAGGTTGGCGAGTCCGAAATTTTCGTCATCTTTGTTCTTAATGTAACCTTATTCGACTACATACTCAATCAGCAATACAACCACCACAGTTAGCTATGAAATACTCCACCAACTGAGCAGGATCTGATTCCTTTTGCCACATATGCAGGGTCTGAGAGTCGAAGAACTCAGCAACTGCCGTCTTGACATCATGGAATCTAGCAGAGGATTTCTCAGAAAGGAAAACATTCAGGGAAAGAAATAGATGCTAATCAGCTGGGGCTAGGTCAGCAGAGTGGAGTGGCTGAGGTATGGGTGTCCCAGCCCGACTCGGCTAGTTGGACTGCGTCTCGATGGCAGTGTGGGGCCGAGCGTTGTCATGGACGAGGTGTCCCAAACACCTTCTGTTCCGCTTTTCTCGTTAGCTAATTCCTGGAGCTGACGGTAGCAGTGACCACCCTGCCTTGGCTGGCCAAGTTGGATGGGCTTGAAATGGAAAGAGGTGGGAATGTCAGCAAGTTCTGTCGTCAGGAAAGAGTGGTTGCAAACAAAGACAGCCATACCACTTACGGTACAACTAATCCTGTTGAGACGCAGGTGAGCATCTAATCTCCATATATTTTGAGAAAGATCATGTCTACGACGGTGCAGCTTTCGTGGGAATGTTGGTGCAACTGCGAAGTATCCAAAACGATCTAAATATCAGGCGCGGAAGTTCCCTTTGGTTCTCCCTTTAACTCGGAACATGACATTCGCTCCATATCGTAAAAGCTTTTATTTGGTCTCACGACTTTTGCTGTTGCAAACTGCTCGAACGCCAGAATTGCAATGGATAATTCGCGTTTATTTCGGCATGAGCATCTCAGAGCGGACTTTAGGGTCCTTGTTTGGATTGTCTTGGTCTTGGACTTGAACAGCGCCCCATGCACTGACCATATCGTTAACCGTTTCCATATCGTTGGCTTCTCGCAGGTTCACTGCAAAGAATGCAATTTCGGTAAGAAATTATTATTATCTTCTGTAATAAATAATGACGTACGCATAGGAGGAAGGCGGCTGGAGAAAGGACTACTTTTCAACGCATTCAAGCCCTTGGATTTGTTTTTCTTCTCTGCCGACTTATTTTTCTTTTCCTTTGATGGTTTACTACGCCTAACAGCACTCTCGTCATCCTCTGATTGCGGAAATGTCGAAGGATCGTCAGGATCGTATTTAAGCGGTGAAATTGGCTGGAAAACTGCTTCCTAGACAAACCAAAATATGTTTACGTTTGAGACCGTTGTTCGAAATGTTGATGCAGTATGTACCGTAAATAAGTTGGATGTCTAAAATTTCAAATTAATACCTCTCTCTTCCACGCCCCGTTCTGTCACTACTACCTTACGCACGCCCACATGTACTCGCCAGAACCGACCAAAACAACAGTGAATCTGAACAATATCAAAGGCGGTTCCGCACCTGGAGAACGAGTCTGATGTTCTGACATCAAAAGAATTAGAGGATGACACTGATCACAACGATATCCATATTGCGCACCCTGCACACCTGCCAAAAATCCCATTAATTTTGGAGAGTTTGAGGTTCTCGTGCCACGACAACTACCACGAGGAATTGCGCCCCTGTGAGGCACCAAGGATTTATATCACTTCTGTCACCTCATGCCGCATCTCCTCGTGATGGCTGTCGTATCACTGGGGCCATTTCTCTTCAAAAATAACGGTTTTACAGAAATTTTGTGGAGAAATGAGTAAAACATCGTGATTAGATATCGCCTGCAAATTCTTCTGATGTCGAAAAGCAATCGGTAAAGGAGTGAGACACTGCCCTTAATTTCTTTTCGTTTGCTTCTTTCTCTTTCTCTCACTCTCTGTCCCGTCCCTACTTCCATCCCACCTCCTTCAAATTTTGCTTCTTCTACTATCTAACATAAGTTCGTTTTGAATTTTTGCTTCTTCCATGCAACGGTTACCCTATACATATGTAGAAAATTAAAAATTACCAGTTTCTTGTGTTTTGCAAAGCACGTGGAAATAAGCAGTGTAGTAACTAGTAAGACTAGCAGTAGGTAAATGTGCATACTAACATAGTGCACCAGTGGTACCATTAAGATAGGATATTGTGTCTGAAACAAGAGGTCTTAGACTGTGTCATCAAATTTGAAAAATGACATCAGACGTGAGCTCGGGAAGAGCGAAGGAGTGCAAATTTAGTGATTTCGATTATTAATTTAGCATTTGAGACCAGTCTCCATATCAGATGGCCTTTGGCATGTCCAAGCTACCATTTCCGACTACACAGAGAGTATACGGTATTGTCAGGTGTGGGCGAACCCCGCTTTGTAGATCGTGGCTAAATTTGACCTCCGATAATTACTTTACCCAGAAATGTGCGCGGTTTCTGCCGATCGGAACCGGTTAATGACTTTGTTAGATAGAAAATCTCTATGTACCCAAATTTCGCAAATTACAGGAGAATTCAATTAGCGTTGGCTTTTGTAAGCATTTTCTAACTAAATAAACCTTGGAGGCCAAATCTGGCCACATCGTACACACAATCGAGCCTACAGATCCATAATCTTCATACCAATGCCCTTCCGTAGTTTTGATTAAATGTCTTAGTAACCATTTTGTTTAGCTGTGTGCAATTGTGTGGCTGTAGGGTAATTTGTGCTAGAGGCGTGAGTCAGTCGCAAGTCAAAGCTACGCACATAGAAAAGCTGCTGCGGTCCTTCCGAATGGCTGCATGAGTGTCACGCTAATCTTTCAGTAACATGCTCCACACCAGGAATGAGCGGAATTCCGTTTCGGAAGTCGGAAGTTCCTGAATTGTGGCCTCATGCGAGCTTCTGGCTTCCAGATTTCTGGACGATTGGGAGTATTTGAGGCAAGCCAACTCAGACATGCTTAATTTATCTCTCTAAATTCCACC
The DNA here is from genome assembly GCA_037903475.1 of Ancylostoma caninum. NCBI lineage: Eukaryota > Metazoa > Nematoda > Chromadorea > Rhabditida > Ancylostomatidae > Ancylostoma > Ancylostoma caninum. Next base: position 1,263,503 of record JBAJFG010000615.1, on the reverse strand, counting down.
AGAATTCGAACTTCCTCCAACTTCCGGCTTCCGGTTTCTCGCATTCATCCCTTATCCCTGCTCCACACCAAGTCCAGCACCGATGGTAGCATCACCTTGGGAAGCTCTTCCACTCAAAAACTGCAATCATCAAGGCGGCCACAGCAACTGCAGCGAGGAATGATTGGGGAGGCGGTCTAAAGGACAATTTATACGAGTCAGACGCATGCATCCATTTGCGGAGGATTTTCTATAAAGACTGGTCAACGCGGCATGTATGTATGTATGGTGGAGTCGTTTTCACAGTACATCTTCCGCGACAGCGGCCCTTCTAGCACTCACGCAGCGCGGTCGGTCAAGAAGTTGACCCACGACCGTTCTGGCACCTTTGAAGAGTTTTATCGCTTGTTTTCTCTTATGTTGTTCTTTCTTACTTCCTAAAACAGCTGAAGAAGGAAGAGGACGATAAAACTCGTCAAAGAAGCCAGATCGATCGCGGATCAACTGTTTGACCGACCGCGCTGCGTGCTCCAACGCCAAAAGGGCAACGGGTCATCCTCCGTTATATTATAGATGCACTCGCTTCAAACGCACGCACCTAGTATAAATTGCCCTTTGAAGGATAAGCCTACAAGCATCTTCGACGTAGTCCAGGTAGGACGCACGCGTTCGCTGTGTCGTATTATAGCTATTTATATAGGAGGATTCGTATCGGCCTTACTGTCCTTTCATTGTGCGTGCTTCTGACAAGCATCTAGCATGAATTCCCTTACGGTCGAATACCATATAGTTTTACAGGGATTGGACCCGCCCATGATCCTGTCGATCAATCGCGTCCCAAAGCGGGAAGCCAATACGCTCTTATGTTACCTAGTTATTCGGTTCATCCCCATCCTTTGTTATGTTAATCCTAACCACTTCCCACTTTTTCTAAATCTTATGAGTCTCCTGTTGAAATAATGTGGGAAGTGTCATGGCTGGTATTCTTTCGGTGAACAATGGACCATGACGAACGGGTTCACTTACCAAGCTGTTCGTTTTAATTTGCAGCAAGCATGAGTAGCACTAACAATAATGAGACTCACACCAGAAATGGAGGATTCCTAACAGGTCTGTGATTGTAACAATGATACGATCCCGATAAGGACAATTTATACTCAGACAAAGTATCGCACACATGCGTAGGACTACTGCAGGGCACCCGGAGGGCTTGGTCAGGAGACCCGGTCTGTTACAGACCGCAAGTCCCGATTTAGTCCTCCGCAAGTCCCGGTACCCTCCTCCGCATGTCCCGAATGGAGGTTTTTGAACAAAACTTATCACCCCGCTACCGCTCGAGGATTTCGAACTGACCTACCGATCATTTACCATTGCTCTTCAATTGCTTCACAGTCCGCTGCTTTACCTTTGCTCCATCCGTGCCCACAGCCGAGGGACTACTCGAGGCATCCACTAATATTTTTATCACAGCGCATTCCCATGAGAAGGAAATATTACAAGCTCTATCTATACCAATCACTACCAAACGTTGAAAGCATAACTCCTAAGGGCCTGTGGAGATTTTGGCACCCTTTCTGCCAAGAACTATGTGCTGCTTTACCCTTCACACCGATTTCATTGATTTTTGCCCAATTTTGTTCTGAAATCGCTGATGACATGCCTATTGTTGTTCGATACGACATGTTTATTTCGGTTGATACACTGAACACAAATATACCTGCAGTTTCGTATAAAATTATACGTCAAACCATTCATTTTACGTTCTTTGTTTTACATTTTTTTTACGTCTTTGATCGGAGGATAGTGAGTACATGCGCACTGAGGTTTTCTAATGCACCTGATCACAAATATGACGAAAATTTTGCGGCAGAATATCCGCTCATAGATTCATAGACTTTGTTGATTTTTTTTATTCAAATTAATTTTCAGCTCTCGTCCAGGGGTGGGTCAGTGAGGAAATATGCATTATGTGCATGAGATGTCCACCCACTTTCAAATAATATGATCCCATACGATGTAATTTCTCATGAAACCCATAGAAATCTACGTTGAAAAATCGCAGAGACTAGCAACTCCACGCTATATTCGTGGGCTTAGCCACCTTTTGCCATAGGTCTGGTCTTGAAGACTAAACAACAGTATCACTACGGGTATTCCCTCTGTGGTGCGTACTTGCGGCAGATTTCGATTTGTACGTTAGTATAGCAATTTTCGACATTATAGAAAAGTATTAGAAAGCTTCAGCTCTCGATTTCCTCGAGCAACACTCTTCCCTGGTCAGGCTTCAGTTCACATCCGTAATCTGATCAGGCATAACCCGTGGCCTGGTCTAGAAACAGCGAAGCCGGGAGCCCGTATAAGCGACATCTGAGGTTTGAGTCAGTTCTGGTGTTGACGCGTAATTTCTCCAAGCAACATAAGGAAGTGCTGATTCAGCCGTAGCCTCTTAAAAAAGAGGGTCACCCTTTTTGCGGTCTGTCATGTATACCATCGTTCACGCCAGCTCACACTGATTTTCTCACCATAAAAATCTCAAAAAGGATCACCATAAAAATCTCAAAAAGGATTTCTGAAGTAAGACTCAGTTGCTGTTAGGGCACATACAGTGTTAAAAGCGCTATATTCGCAGGAACTAAAATAGATGCTTTTATGAGTAGGCAGTCCGCTCAAATTGTAAAAGAGACATTTTATAGAATTAAACAGTGAATGCCGTTTTTGCAGTGAATATGGCAATACGAAACTCAATAAACATTATTATACGAGAGATTTCCAGAGTGATTATGATTATAAAAAGCGTATTATACGTTATTAAAGGAGAAAGATGGAGTGCAGGGCAACAAGTAGTGGGAAAATACGCAGAACTCACTGCTCTGTGATGTCTGACCTCGGGGGGTTCTCGGATTACCTGCCATGTTCCTCCGCACCCATCCGAGTCTTTTATCAAAGTTCGGGGGTATGTCGCACCCCCCGACTATATCCTCCGCAAGTCCTGATGGTTTTTCGGGCTTAGATCGCACCCTTCGACTACCTCCTCCGCATATCCCGAAGCAGGCGGTTACCGCATGAGCAAAGAACTTCCTTAAGAAATGAGGGCTATCGTCCTCCGCATGTCCTGACATTTTTGTCTGAGTACTAGCTGCATTAATGCTGCGAATGAGCTTATCGTTCATCACACAGATGCCGGTAATGGCTTGTAGCCATCTCCACCATAGAATGCCGCTCGTGTCAACCCATAATTCACGATTCGCTGCAACTGTACACAGTTCTGCTCGATTTATACCTTGAAAAGACTCATCCAAGACGAAAATCTCTTCAATGTAATCCTTTGTGTAAATAATGAAGTAAAAACTACCCAAAATAAAACCATTTATTCCGAGACGCGACGCGAGCATGGCAGAGAATCGGAAAAGCTGAACATGTCATCCCAAGAGTTCGTGGTTCAAATAGTGGTAGAACACGCAGTCGTGAAAAAGGACCTAGTTTTGGAAAATTTGCAGATCTCAATTAGAGGTCAAGACAAACAGTGCTTGGTATTGTTTTCCTCCAATCATAAACTGTGGCGAGAACTTAAGAAAACTATTTTCAAGAGCAAAGAAAACAGTAGTATCTGGAGAATTAACATCTTGAAGAATTGTAAGAAATACATCAAATGAAACGTTGATGTCTACAGATGCAACACCCCCTCATTTGAGGAAGCAATTTCCTGCAATAGCTCGATGGCACTTGCTAATTCTGCTTTAGGGGAACCAGCAGCAGTGAAACCAACACATGTTGACAGCAACATTTCGAAAGATGTGTAACAGAAACATGTTTTTTAGGACTGTGGAATAATAAGCAGGACACCTACATATATTTTGATGTGAAAACAGAACACGACTAAAGAAATGTAGGGAAAGGAATAATAAAAATCCGCAACGGATACTCGAACTCGAAATAAATTGAGAACTAGTAGGTTTCACTTGGATAAACACGAACAATAACAAAATTAAAAGAACTAGATGAATGTTTACATTCTTTTCGCATGGGCGACCAATGCGAAATCCATGCCATCGTCCATGCAATAAATTTACATTCTAATGTAGAAAAATTCTGTACATCTCAACTCATCCGAGAACTGAAGCCGAATGTGCGAGCGATGGATGCGAGGTAGTAACGAGTTAAGCCGTTCTTCGTCTCTTCGGCCATGTGAGAAGGCACTCCTTCGGCCTCTACCAGAAGTGAAGTGGAATCACTCTGAAAATTTAACTGATTCATGTATTGAAAGGTCCGACAGAACTTGTTGGTGCTTTTTTTTCTTTTGTAATCTTATGGAGCCCAATTCGAGCGATCAGAATGCTAAGAAGATTTCTACAAAGAAAAAAGTTTCAAAAATAATGGCTACCTCATCTTTCAAAATGAATTTGATCTTCGCAAAATGATTAGCAGGATAAGCTTTTAGCCGCCATGACATCACGATCTCCTCATTTGGCTTCTGTAAAAAAGAAAGAAAATTAGTTTTCGTAAATATATTCACAAACAACGACAAACTAGTGAATATGAACGAGAAAAACCGATTTCAATAAATCTGCATATTTTTTGAAGGCAAGATGAAATCCCATCTTCCAAGCCTGAAATTAGCTTCAGAAGGCACAGACTCACTGCTTAGCTAAAGCAGTCAGTAAAACCTAGTACACAAAAACGAAGCGAGAAACTGCGCCGAACATATATAGGGAAATTTTTGGCAAATCCTTGCATAAAGACGACTGAATTATGGAAAAAGCAAACCCCTTGCGAAAAGCTCAGAAGTTAGTGGGGCATGAAAACAACTTAAAGTCTCAAACACGACATAAGACTTGAAACATACTCAGGAAAGCAATTTCTATTCTCATCATTCCTTCCTAAGCAAGAAGTACATGCTGAAATTATGAAACTTACAATTTTATCAAATGTTCCAGTAACAGTGCCGCCAAAAAGAGTGAATTTTCCTCCTTCCTTGAAATCCCATTCAATGTTGCCATTAGCCCAAGCACGAACCAACTAGAACAAGTATTATGAAGGAAGTGACAGTAGAAAAGTGCATTTTGGAGAGGTGCAATCCCTCAGATTATCACCAAAACTAGAAAATCGAAAATGTAACCTATGGCCACTTGTTCAAAAAGAAAAATCGAAATTGCAACTCACAGTAGGCTCGCTAAGAACTTCGTAAAGGCGATCTGGAGGGACTTTGTAGGACTCACTCAATTCAACAGACTTCACGTCGAATTTCTCAACTAAATAACCAAGTGAAAATCTATGAGAGTACGTACCAACACAAAGATGTAAAAGTTACTCAACCTGTTTTGGATGCATCACCCTTTTCATCAGTTATCACCTGAACAGTTCAAGGATGAAATAATAAAACTACATTAAAAAGGGAAATTTACCATGTTCTGGAAACTCTTCTTATCAATAACAGTGGTCTTCCCCTTTGTTACGACCTGGAGACGGAATAATTCAAAGGTCTACCATGTAATCAATACTATCACATGAAGAAAAAGAAAAGATAACCTGGAGTTTACCTGTGGCTTAACCTTATCGGTCGGCAGAATGAGACCCTTGCTAAACTCCTCTTTCAGTTCTCTGATGTACGTAGCCAAGGCAGCCTAAACACACGGTATCAAATAGCGATGTGGTGAGCATCGATTTAAAAGGGAGGAATTGCAAGCTAACCCGTATCTGAGAAGTCCCAGTCTTATTCAATAGTTGTCGGATCGCTGCATCGTGAGGCCCCTTGGTATCGATACTAACGTTAACCTGGAAGAGTTGAAAACCACTTCGAGGATTGTTATCGGAAAATCAAAAGTGAGAAAAAAAAAACAAATCGTGGAACTGCATAAAACTCTCACATCGATTTCACTAGCGTCGTTCTCATCACTAAGATTTGGAATTTCTAAACTCCCCTTGTACTCGAGATCAGAACCGGATACACGTCCTGAATGAAGTTTTCATAAAAGAATTACGAAGTAGAAATATAGATGGAAATGAAAAATAGGGATACGAATGCAGTGAAATCGTTCTCAAATAGAAGAAACTTAAACTGATTTAAAAACTTGAAACTTGAACTGAACATGTGGTTACCCACCACTAACTTCAAATGAAAAACTGTAGCGACAACAAGAATTGCTCCAACAAGTCAGGAAATCGCGAACAATATCCAATAACTCACCCAAGAACCCGATTTTGATATCCCACTCATATAAGAAGATCAGTTTTGCTTTGCGATTGTTTGCTGTAGCTTCACCCTCAATCGACTTAATCGTCTCCAGTTTCACACATATTGGACCGTCCTTAGAAAATAGGATATAAAAGTCTTGTAATGAGATTAAGTAGCCAGAAAGCCGAACCTCAATTGTGAGACCTTCAAGGAGATCAGTGATGCGTGTCTTTGACCAGGGGGTCGCGTTCTTCTCAGACCTAAATGAGAACGGTAAGGTGATGCTCGATAAAGCGCCGTAGACTTAAATTAATAAACGTATATAATTGAACCAAGAGCTCTTTTCTACAACTGCTAGGAAATAATAGGAAAATTCAACAAGACAAAAGATAAAGTATTTTAAGGGCACTATTCCGAGGGGGGGGGGGGTTAATTGAGGTGCCAAAACACGAGAACCGTACCTGTTTCGAACTGTAACTACGTTTTCGCAGGCTATTTCAGGTGTACTTTAGGGACGGCATCCCACAGAATCCTCTCGAATTTTACATAGGGAGGTTATTTTGGTCGCTGATCAGGAGTATCGTATACTTTTTTTTAACCGTATCACCAATTTTCACAGGGATACCATAGGCATACGATAGGAAATCTGGATAAAGTACAGATTTCCGGAAGAAAACGGAGGCGGCATGAAAAATAATGTTGATATTCCTGATTAGCGGCTAAAGCAACCCTACTACGCAAAACATGAGAGGATTCTGTTAGATGCCGTATCCACAGTATACCCACCGTAACCCTACATGAACGGAGTTACGTTACAACACGGATACGATATTCGTGTTCAGCATCCAAACAACCCCGTACGCAAAGTTTGCGCAAAAAAAATTTTTGAAATTTTAGGGCAGAACTAGCCGAATAGTGGCAAAAGTGTGAAAGCACTTCCAACCTCAGAAAAGGTTCGAAACATTGGAAAAATGAGACTTTACCAGTGCCAGTTGTTAACATTTGTAGCATCCGCACGCTCTTCAACGATCCATCGCGGATCACCCTCTCCCCACTTTGCCATGCTCGCCCACAGGAAGAGAAAGCCTGTAAAAGAGAAACTTCCAAGCAAGAAAAAAAAACGTAAAATCAAAGTAAGCGAACACGACGCAAAATAATGAGACATCACTGATGTTTGGGAACCGAACCAAGAAAACAAAGAACAGCGAAAGAAACCTCATCAGGCTTTTTAACGATGTGAAAAAGTAGTTTTGAAATCACAGGTCTGAAATACGACCTACTACGACTGAGAACTTGCCACCAGCTGGTAAATGAACGTAGTGGGCGGAACGTGAAGTTCAAATGCTGGAAATTTCGCGAAATTTTCGAAGACCGTCGTTACCCTACGCAATTACGTACGCCCTCCACATTAGCCGTAATGGTTTCCCGCTTCGTTGTGGCAGGAATGCGAAAACCTGCGCTTATCTATAACAGGGAAAGGCGAAATTGTATTTTTTCTGTAGTCTGAGATTTGAGGGAGTGGTCAAAGTACTCCTGATCGAAGCAGCTTCAATTTTCACCCAAAGCTGAACGAGGTGGGATTTTTTTCTGAGAAAAAGTCAGTTCATAGTAGGGAGCATTTTTCCTAGCTTCTTGCTTGCGAGATTGCAAGATGTGCACACAGTAATGAAATAGATGTAGACAACAAAGAAGGGCAATTTATGCTGGATGCGTGCGACTGACGCGCGTGCGTCTACATGATGAAGAATAGGGGCCAGTTGCATCGCAGTCGCAGCTCAGACGCACGCGTTTACGGCCTCGCGACGGCCGCGCGTTCTTTTCATTGAGGATGTACATGCCGTGTTGACCGGTCTTCATGGAGAATCCTTTGCAAATGGATGCGTGCGACTGATGCGCGACTGACGCACGCAGCTAGTATAAATTACCCTAGAGAGCGCGCGACGCCGGTGGTTGTGGCAACTTCTAACGTCCTTGCCCGAGGGAGTGCCGCATCACCTAAATCGCTGCATGGACTACCATCGTTGCATCTCCTGTCGCTTCACCTTGAAAATTTTTAAGAAACGGCATCATCCCGCGGATGGAACTAATGCGTTTTGTTACCTCGGCTTTGACACGTTGGATCTCTTTGTAGCTGGAGTTCTTGCATATTTTCAAGGGCTACAACTCTTTGGTGTCCAAACATTGTTGTGGGCCAAGTGATAGCAGTAGAACGATGGTTTAAAATTGGGCCAGGGTTAAAATCGACGAATGAAATGGCATGAGCAGAAAGTAGAAGATTTGAAATGTAGGAAGTAGTTTAAAAAATCCCAGAAGGTTTTCAAAGTTTGCTAACATTTGGGCGAATCCACAGCTTGTTACTATGCTACTATGGCAACGTTATTCATTGGACTAGTCAAAATACGGTTTGAGTCCATGGAGTCATATTTCTATTACCCAACGAGGATAAAGTATAATACATAGGGAAATCACAAAAAGCTCGCTAAAAATGGACATTGCTGCCAGCAGCATTGTAAACTGCCTTTTTTTGTAGAGTCGAGTGATTGAGAGTACAGTCCTTGTCGAAAAGATAGACGGATTCCGTGACTGCGGAAACGCGGCGGGACGTGAACGATGTATGCGGAGAGAGCATGCTCCAAGTGAGAGGGTCCAGTAGGTCCCAACGCGATTCTGCGGCCGCGACGATATCAAACCGCACGAGCAATCCGTCTATCTTTTCGACAAGGACTGTAAGCATTTTGAAGCGAAAACAATGGTTGATTAGTATCACATGTTTTCGCCACACTAGGTTGTTACGGTGGATCTTTATTGACCTTACGTTTCAACGAGACCGTCGTCGTCAGAGGTCTGAGAGTGGAAAACACTCGTTAGGGTTCAATGACATGTCGCCACATCGCCTGCGGATACGCACGCAATGTAACGCGCCGCAAGGGGTGTGGCTGATAAATAGCTGCGTCGAGGGTTCGCATAGGCCCAATACAATGTACAAGATGATGAATTCAACACCACAAAGTATTATATTTAAATTTAAATAGACCTGTAATCTAATTTTTGAAAAAAAAATTGACGATTTCAAGGAATAAAGTATTCATCTGGGGGTTGTTTGACATGCCGATTACGAATTCGACAACTATTTTGCATCACAATTTTTGAAGTCTTCAAGTGTACACAGTAGATACTACATTTCTTCTATACTTCTCATAATCTTCTCGATTTTTGCAAACGGGGATTATTTGAGTTTTTCTCCACGAATTAGGTATCTGCTTAGTAGTGTGCTGTCTTCTTTCAGCAATCGAGCCTCGGATTGAGAATTATTTCATATCTAGAACTCTAAAAGCGTTGGAAAACAAATACAATAGAATATGTGGAGTTAAACACATCTACAGAAGATTTACATACAAATTATTCTTAAAGAAACAAAAAATAAACAACACCCCAGATGTCTACCGATTTGCAAACTCAAACCGATTCCAATTGTTTTATTTCAAAGGTTCCACTTGCTTGATCTGTAACTCAAAGTCTCATCATCGCCTCTCAGTTTTTGACGTTTTCTGAGGGAATGGACGAAAAGAATACCTGCAGTCGAGCTCGAGCCTACCAGCTGTTCCACCTTTCGCGGAAGAGTCCGCTCGGCTTGCTCGTGACCTTTACGATGGACGAGTGGATGTCACTCGATGTCCGGAACTTATTCGATCTACAGATAGCTCACATAATGACATAAAAGGAAGTAGGCCTCAGTCAGTGAGAGGCATTCATTTTTGTCGTTCATATCCGGATTTTTGATGAGGATCCAGGCCACTTCTAGCGCTTTCCTTGCCGGAATCTCACTTTCGTACGCTAGTATCTCGCATCTGATGTTGAAATCGTTGCCATCGTGTACCTAATCCTGTGGCGCCTGAGAGGTGTTGCCACTATAGATTGGACCGAATAAAAATCCAATAATATTCTTACTCTAACTAATAATTTAGGAAGCAATTTAGACATCCAGATATTCGAGAACGAAAAAGCCCCGAAGCAGTTCTTCTTTCTCATACTGCATTGAATTTGTCTCGAATGGTGGAACATTCGAACTTTCCATTTATTTGAAATCGAATATTTTTCTTCCAAATACCGAATATTTCAAATAAATGGAAAATTCAAATGTTATAATATTTGAGGCCAGCACAGTACTGTACGAAAGACAAGAAGAGCTTTAGAGCTGCCTCAGTCACGAGCATCTGGATTTTTAAGTTGTTTTCTGAAATGTTAGTTAAAGTAACAAAATTATTCGGTTTTTATTCGGTCCAGTGTATAGCTACCAGTTTTCCTCTCTTCTTTGCTGCGATATGCTCTTTGATACGTACGCTGGGCATTCTTCCCGTTTCTCCTATATAGAGGTTATGGCAGGCTAAGCACCCTATGTAGCTGGTATACGACCACCGCTTTTGCACAATCTCTTACTTTGATACAATGATTAAAAATGTTGATGATTGATTAAAATTCACCTACGACAAACTCTTTTCAGATCTTCAGCAAATTGTTAGGGTATTTTGGCCATTCTCAGACTCTGCTGTTTTCAAAAAGGTTTGTTTCGGCACTTGAGCAATTTGGCGAAGAAACCCGAACACATCAGCGGAAAATAGCCGTGACAACCTCAAGAACATTTCGTATCGGCACTTGAACAATCTAGCGAAGACCATAGCGAAAATGGCAATGACCTCTAACAATACAGCGGTGGGTATCAGGAGTGGAAAAAATCCCACGGGTTTGGTTTACACATCAATGGCGTCACTTCTGTTTGCCCGGAATTTTATGTTCTCTGCTAAGAATTAGTCGAATGCACTAAGAAAAACCATCCTTAGGCGGGAATGACTTGGTGATGACTAAGCAAAGAAGCCATATCTAGAAGAGGAGATTCGTTATGAGAACCGGACTTATCAGCGATGAATAGAACTTGCAGAACATCTCCATTCATAAAGCTGTAGAAAAATTCACAGAGTGTAGAAAAGCGGGATTTTCAAGCTGCATGTTCATGTGAATTACCTCATGTACAAAGCAGTGCTTGTTGTTTCCCGACTATTATCCAGAAATTTCGTCGAGTTATTCCCCAGAAACAAGATATAATCTCAAAGTGGATGTTGATAAGGAGACAAAGAGAATCACTTCGTTTATGGACTTCATGAACTTATCTGACCATCATTGAGATTACGCATGGTGAATATGTTGACGCCCATGACAATGATAGGTAAAGTTGGAGGATGCTTACATGTTTCCCTGGGTCAGGTCAGGCTACATTTTTCCAGCACGAACGAAATCTCAATCAAGCACAACGTACAATTTAAAAGACCCAAAATGGAGGTACACATAAAACGGAGAATGAAGGGATTGAAATGGACAATTTCACACAATGGGAGTTTCTTGGAGGCAACTTCTGAATTTCTTTTTCACCGTTTCACGAGCCCTACGTCCTAATTACTCACCTTTTTGAGCATTCATTTTTCATTAGTGATTTACTAGCTTATCAGTGATTGACTGGCTTCTACGTGAGTATTCCCCTTCACGGGTTCTTCACCAAATCGGGATGGTAGTGTCGCACAGAGGACTACACATTCCGTTACAGAGAAAATAATTCAGACATTGTTTTTTTTTTCTTCACTGTAACATTTGACGCCCATCCGCCAATCAAAAAGTCGAGCAAACGGTGAAACTTCCGCATTATTTCATATGGACAATCAGTGTGGTTCGAAGAAGTTGATCGTTAGAACCACCTACATTTATTTATTCGTGCTTTCATGGTGCTCCAAATCAACAGTACTTGACAGTGCTAACAGGAAAGATAAATGATGTTTGAACTAAAAAGTTGGTTCACTGCATAGTAGGATAAAATGTAAGTTGATAATACGGGCATGGTTGATTGAGGTGCTCTGATCCTTGGTTGGATCCAAGTGCGATGTCCCACCAGTGTGGTGTACTTGCGATACTCACGACTAGGTTGATAAAATTGTGAGTTTCATAATTTTAGCATATATGTACATACTTCTTGCTCAAAAAGGAATGATGAGAATAGAAATTGTTTTTATGAGTATGTTTCAAGTCTTATGACGCTCAACATACCGAGGCAAGCTCTGTATTGCAGAGGCCTCTCTAAAGGCAGCAGCTGTCTTCATGTCCAAAATTTTGATTGTTTTGGGGTCTGGACAATAGTCCCAGTAATGTTTTCTGCCGCAGTCAGCCAGTTTTCCAAAGAAAATGTTTGCTTACCATGCTCATTTCGAGAATTTTTACATTGTTATGATCTGTTTATCCCGATAACGATCTTTCGGTTTTTATTAGACCGTACGATCCCTTTGTTTTCCCAGATCTTTGAAACTTTCAAATATGGTATGAATTTCTGTTTGCTTGCTCTTTACACTTAACCATAGATTTTGTTTCTTTTCTTGAGCTATGCCTCTGCGGTAAACATTCTATTTCCCTTTCGTTTGTGCTTTTTCTCCTTCAGGCTGAACACGCCAAGACTCGTTGTCAACGCTGCAGCCGTGGCAGGTAACCAGCACAGTTTGGAGCGATCCGCTCCCGGCCTCCAAAAATGTAGCCAGTTCTACCTTTTCGAGACGAGGTTTTCGTCCTTACTGCGCCTGTCGATGAACATCACTGGGGTCAACATGGCGAGAAGATCTAGGATATGTCTATACCCCAACAGGCGGAATGAAGTGAGCTTCTGTCTTTTAGTAGAGTAATAAAAATGGGATTCATTTGGCAGCACTTATTCAAGCCAGCGGAGAATTCCGATGATGTATGTACATGATCTATTGGTATAAATACCACCGAAGCAAATTGGTTAACAAAAACACTGAAATGACAAAGTATGTTCACTTAGGCACCATATGGACACTCTAACCAGCTCAGTCTTGTGTCCTTTTAAAGCCATCCAGTTCGAGATTGAACGATTTCGTATGAAATGCTTAGTAAAAATCGTGGCTGGGATACATGAGCGTATAACCATAAAAAAAGCTGGCTAACCAACTTTCGCGTACTGCGTTTCCTAGCATTACATGGTCTCTACGATAACCTACCGAGCTTACCATCGTTGGTTTGCACGATTGTCGTTTCATGACCCAGCTTGGGCTGTTCCCGTTAAAGAAAAGTTCTGAAATATCACGCGAAATGCATTTGCATAACGAGTGGATGACAAACCTACCCTTTCTTTCACTTGTGCTACTAAAAAGGGTAAAAGAAGGGGTAAAAATAGAGTAGGGGGGAGGGGGCATTTCTCTGAAGCCTAAGCCTAAGTCTTACTCAGGAAACTTAAAAACCGTATTTTGCATGAGATTGAAAAATTCGCAAAATACGGTTTCCAAGTTCCCTGCGTAGGGTTAGGCTTTAACCCATGTAAGCATAAGGTTACGCTTAGGTTTAAGCTTAGGCTAGTGCTTGGGCTCAGATTCACAAGGTGAAGCCTGTGACCTATTACAGAGTGCCCCCCTTAACTTTCAATCACAAAATTTTAAAAGTGATTACAAGGTCCTCCAACACTTGTCTGTGCTCTATGCTGTCGAAGTTAAACCGCTTAAGTCCTCCTGGATATTAAAGCATCAGCTTCGGTTGGGCATCATTGATGAGTACGTTTTCTAAATGAGCCCTTGGCAAAGATGTGCTGGATTTTTCCGATTTCTATGATGTTTTTCTTTCGAAACGGACTCCAGCTCTGCGAACAGCACGTAAATGATGGATTGCATTGCTCACTGCTAAAACTTGAAATATCCTCTCAGAAATAACCAGCTCCGATTCAAATGTTCTCCGTTAGAAGTCACACGCCCCCTCGATGTGATTTCTGCCTTTGTCTTCTAAGACTCTATATTTTGCAATAACGATCGTAAAAGCTGGGCCCAGCCGCCAGAATTGATTGTTCAGCATGTTCACTGTGACATAGAGACTAATGGATCTCATGAGGAGCAGACAAAACTTTAAAGTCAAACAATTCTCTGTCCAGTGCAATAGATCATGCTTCCTTGAATAGAGAAGAGAATGTTTCCGCAAAGTGGGTACTCATCAATCAACTGATGCATCTTGACGAGGCTAGTTTTTATAGCACTAAGATCGTACATATACTCGCAGTTGTCTTGCTCAATCGTGCAAAGAGTCCTAATTGTTTTGAATATTCTCAAAACTGCTCATTTCAGATTGTGTGGTTAGAATAATTCACTTTTCTGACGCTTTCTTTCAGAATTATTCTTGATATTTGTGTGAAACCAAACATTTTCAGAGAGCAACAATACCCATGCTAAGCTTAGATCTGTGTATGTTTATAGAGACCATTAACAGTGCACATGCATGTTGAAGCTGTAAACATATCATAGGGTCTTGGGCTGGCATGCGTCATTGAGATTACCCAGAGAAAGGTGTTAACGCTCCCAAATTTACCTTCGTATTCTGGAGGCGTTGGCACGTTTGTCCCGGGTAATTTCAATAATTTATGATGAGTCGATATGCATCATTAAGATCACCCATGGGAAATATGCCAACACCAGTGTTAACACTGGGTAAATTTGGGGGTGTTAACATGTTTACCCTCTTGATAGCAATGATGCGTGCATGGACATGCCATGGACCTGCAGAATCGCGTTTATGGGTAAGCTTAACCCCGAGAACTGGCAATAAGATCGCAATCCCAGTTTCACAGGGCTATGGCCTTGGAAATCGACAGAGTGCATCTTATGCTTCCATTCTGCTGCTTTATTCCTCTGCAAATAATATTGTTAAGTATTCCGTCTAACGTAAAGACTGTGAGAAAATAAATTACTTATAGTTAGCACTTTATAGAAATTGCTGCTATCGAGGCAATAAAATATGTGTGAGAAGGTTAGTATATGAAAGAAGGTTAGTATAAAAATGGTCCGTTTCGCCTCCGTCTAGACGAACCATTTATAATTAAGTTATTACCTAGGTAATTTTCTTGCAATGCCAGCTTCCATGCCCTTCAGTTGGTAGTGATAGTTCATTGAAGTTTCATTTACGATAGATTCTCGCAAACATTGAACATTTGCTACAAATCTCGATGAAGAAGCGGACGTTGCACTAAAACCGGTCCCAGAAAAACGAAGTTGTCTCATAGGCGAACTTTTGCTGACTTGTGCAAAAACAATGTCACAGCTCTGACCTTTTCTCTCCTTTTCGTAATCATACTGCATACGATTTCAGTGTATTTGCTTTGGGATCCTCTTAGATTTTGTTGCCGTCATTTGTCTGACTTCGAAGTATCTTAATCTTTTCAGAGTGGCCATGCAAATTAACCTTCTGCTAGCCTCAGCGCTAGTCCTTATCTCAGTCGTCAGCGCTCGGAGAGGTCCTGGCGGTAGGTTTCATCTTTCTGAAGTGGGCAGCGCTTGTAACACATGGTGTAGTAGAAAAAGAAAGGGAAGGTGTAGTTTCAGCCAGAAGAAGCTGTCTAGTTGAGAAATATTCGCACATTGCGATAATTAAGGAAAATATTCTCAGAAATGCTAGTGAAAAGAAGGATTTTGAATGTTAGCTTATTTGCTTTGAATTTTGATAGTACGAATGACCTTCGAATACTAGTTTGTAATATAGTATGCTTTCGTTCGCCATTTCCTACGATCTCCTTTCTTATTTTTTTCACCGTATTTCGGCACCGTACGACATTGCCGCTGTTCGATTGAGGAATTTCCGTACAATTTTCATTTTCTGATAGTTTAAATTCCTAGCACAGGACTTGAATGAAAGATAGTCGTAATTGAGCATGCGCTGCTATCTCAGTTCCCATACAAATAGTTTCAAAATATAATACAGTATGTTTCAAGATTCACATGCAGCAGTGGCTCACCATTTCAGGATTCCTATGTGGTCCGAACGAAGAAAGGAAGGCATGCGGAACGCATTGCGAACCAACTTGCGCTGTTCCTAATCCAGTAGGTCTTTTGTACCCTATTATCATACTTGATCCATTTATGATGGTTAGTAAAGATTTTTTTATGAAGAATAGTCAACACTCTTACAACGGATGTTTATAGCACATTACGAACTTTTGATAACATTTCTAAAAATAGTATTGGTGTGGTTTCAACTTATCCAAGGGTCTGCTCCTGAAAAAAGGGAACATTTCTTGCAGGGAAAACACGCTTCAAATGAATGATGACTATAACCTTTCTCATAATTTCCAGTTTTTAGAGCGACTGTTCTTGTCCTTGAAGATCCGACATCCCAGAAGTATGTATAATTAGAGCATTCTGAACATCTAGTTTTCAGACGAACTGCCCGAGAGGTTGCGTACCGAACGTTTGCCAGTGCCGCTATGGTTTTGTTCGCGATTCATACAATAACTGCATTCGTAGAAGCTCCTGCCCACCACAACGTCCAAATCCTCCAAATCGTCCGTTCCCTCCAAATCGTCCGTTTCCTCCAAATCGTCCCGGAGGAGGAATAGGTGGAGGTTCTTATGACGGGTTTGACCAGTAATGATACAGTGGAGTCATCTATCTTTCACAGGTGGCATCGGTGGAATCGGAGGCGGAGGTGTTGGCGGGGCACCAATGATGTGTGGACCACATGAAAGATGGATGCAATGTTCCACGTGTGAACCAACATGTGCCAACATGAACCCGGTTGGTATAACTGCAATATATTTTAGCAATTTTTACCTATGGGAATATTGAAATGACGGTAATTGTGCAGCCGCCATTGCACTCATGGGAATTTAAACGCCACAGCACTCTGAAGCAACGTCCTTCAAAAAATCTCTCTCGAGAAATTCGTAATTCCCATTGCTCCAAAGAAGTCACTTTCCATATGACAACAATGAAAGGAGAAAATAAAAACCCAGTGCGAAATACTATATTCGTGCATAAAGCCGATTTGTAACAAACATATCAAAGGAGAGAGAGTTTAATAATTAGAAAACACATATATTGGTTAACGGTGACCGCAAGGAGCCGCTCATCGCAATGGTATACTTGATGCCAATATGCCTAAAACCTGTTTTTGAGATCCTCCTTCCGGGGAGCTTCTGGGCGGGGCCAAGGCGGGTGTACGAGTTTTACCCGCGGTGCACTTCCTTTTGGGAATGCAACACCTGATGGAAGTAGAACGCTGTCCTGGTGGTGGAGTCCCACTCTGCGGCGTTTGATCATGCTGTCCAGGTGGAAGTGCGCTCTCAGATGAAGTGGATGGTGTAGAAATCTCGTGCTCCTGCCTTGACTCCGCCCAAAAGCTCCACGAAAGAAAGGGTTCAAAAATTTTTTTCCGCAGTTTTGCATAAAATCACATGTAACATTGTAGTAATCCGCCATTGGCTAGTCAATCAAAATCCAGTAGGTGTGGTGCATCTATTTCCATCTATTGAATAACTAGTTTCTTTATTGGACAAAACTCTTCGGGACTCACAAAATTGTACTAATTTTTTCGAGCAAATGCAGTACCATTAGATAAGGGATCCTTTTTACACTACAAGTCTGGCTCTTGAAATTTGATTTGAATCCAGGCGTCCAGAAATCCATTCGATTAGAGGTCTTTCCACACAAGACCAAAGACAGTCGAATGCTAACTTGCCCACAAAAAAACTTGTACTAAGCTTGTACTGTGGTCGAAGAAGTTAAATGTTTTGGGCAGTTCCGCAGAGCCAAATCTTATTTTTATACTTCCCTGCACTACATCTAAACTCTCATTTAGGCTTGTGGCTTCTCATGCCAACCACCTAAATGTCAGTGCGTGCCCGGCTACTACCGAAACAACAGAGCGGAATGTGTCACCCAAGCACAGTGCAGACGTTGAGCGCATTGCAAAGCAATGGTTCGCTCGAATGTTTTGATTTCTTCTGGCATGCTTTTGACTTTGCACTGTACTTATGTAAGTAGTGTTTTATCGTTGCGTTCTTAGTTGTCCTGTTTTGTTTTTCTGCACGCGCGTAACCGCGTGTAAAAAAATACTAAATACAAAATACATCCATAAAACTTCGGCGAGATACTCGACTTGACTTCGGATTTTCCCTTGTTCTCTTTTTAATGCATATTGTTCATGGAATCTGAATAAAATAATTGAATAAAACAATAGCGTCCACATTATGATGGGTGTATTACTTGCAGTGCTACCCACCCGAAGGCATTGTCTCACTTCAAAATCGGTTTTGATATTTCCACATCATAATGATCTGCAGGCGACGATGATTACTACAGTACGCCTAGTACGTCACAAAATTAAGCAAGAGCCCCTTCTCAAACGGTTTATTTTTGGAGAGTTTGAGCTGCTCGCGCAATGACAACTGCCACAAGTTGAGACAAGGCTCTGCAGTGGTGATGTCGCTTGATGTCGATTGCCGGCGCCGAGTGTGTTGGGAGCGCAAATCTTTGCCACCGTTGCCACGGCATGTCGCAACTCGTGGTAGTTGTCGTTGCGCGAGCACCTAAGATTCTTCAGGGATCAGAACTTTAAAAAAAGGGCTTCTTCTCATTTTTGTTAGATAATATGTACACTGTTGTGATAGCTTCGCCTGCGGATTGTTATGATGTTGAAACCTCGAAATCGATTCCAAAGTGAGACACTGTCACTAATGCTGACATGCGTGAAATTTGAATATTCTCAATGGCATAACGCTTGAAAATGAAACTATAAAAAGGAAAGAAGACAACAATTTGCCCCTATCATTAGCTGTAGGAGGAAACTTCCTGGAAACAAGTGTTCTTTTCTTCGCAGAGCTCCAGTTTACTCTTACGCGGGGCGAGCCGTTCATCCGCTGAGGGCGTGGCGCCTTCTAGATAAACAACTACACTACCTGACAAAGAGCTAGACTACCGGATAAACAGCTAAGTCGTCGATTCTCTTACATGGCCGGGTTAACCGATGTGTTTTACTATTCTGCGCAAACAAAAAAAAAAACAACAACAAAAGGAGAATTGTTCTGAAAAGAAATGATTTGGTAATTCAAGCCTGTTATTGCATAAAACAACAACTTTCTCTGACCCTTTAAATCTTTTGCGTTTTTTGCTGGTCAATTTTGAACCTCAGTTTTTCATGTAGTATCTATTCGATGTTTTCACTGTTGCATACTATTTAGAAGTTTTACTTTCGCCTATTCGTCCTTTGACTTTCACTTACTTTTAAACTGCGTCGAGAAATGGAGCCTTTACAATGACCGCAAAAGCTCTTCGCAGAGATAGAACAACGATGAGCCCCCAAAATTTTTTCCGAAGCAGAAATTGCACCAAAAGAAGACTATGATTAAAGCACGGTGGAATTTTCCGCAGGGATTTTACATCATGAGTTCCTAACCTATCAATGCTGATTATTATTGTAACCAGATATGCAAAGTGCATAAGAAATATGTACATTATGAGTCCTTAAAAGTGGTGAAGCCATCAACGCAGATAAGTACTGTCATTGAATGAACGATATAAGGGAGAAGACGAATTTATAATCAGGTGAAACGTTGGCAGATCTATGTAGATTTTGAACCATTTTATATTTAGTTCGATTTAGTTCTTATTCTGTTCGATAAAATTGAGCTGAGTTATAAACATTCGAAGTTACAAGTGGTAGTAAGTATTGTACAATGGCCGAATGGTCCATATTGAAGTGTTCGGACAGCATTCTCTTTGTCAACCTTTCGTCATCTTCCAGGCTGCCCAAAATTGCTCGTGCTTGGAATTTGATGGATAACCTCTTTTTTCTTTATCTGTGAAGCTTGAACCCTATGAATATGAACAATCTTTCAACTTAGCCTTGCTGATTGGTCCATCATTGAAAGACTCGCTGAGATAGCAGAATGGCTGTGCTGCAATCCAACTTTTGCCGAAATGATAGGGCATATCATGGCGGATGTGGATGCGGCTTTCGGCAGGGATTGAGACCCTGCACCCTGAATCGAAGACGAGCTTGAGCATCGCAGCAATCTACAGGTTGCATAGTGATACGGAAGATAGCAAATCAGTGGTAATGGACGAACATTCGTTCCGGTTATTCACACTCGGTCTTCTAGAATTCAAATTGGATTTATCTAGCGCAGGTGATATCCGTTTCATGGGTTAGTATCAACACATCACTTTGAAGTCACTGCAACTGTGCTCTTCTTGTACATGTTTTCCGAACAGAGATATTGAATTGTTTATCCCCTTTGTTTATTCGCAATACCTTCCTTGAAGGGTCTATTGAGCATTTGGGCAATTTTCTGGTGAGAAAATCCTGCTTTCCATAGTTCACTGTTCTGAAACGCCTGCGGTTCCGTCCGCAATTCAATCACGTAATCTGATAAACCCCCTTGCCTTTGAGCAGTGTACGCTATTGCTAGGAGGAAAAATGCAATGGTTGACATGTCGTCAGGCCTGTTTTCAACCAACCGTCTCTTGATGTTATCGTTAAATATTTTAACCGAAGCAAAACCATTTTGCAGTTGGGCTCGCACACGACACCGCTAAATGTTTGCGCACATTCCACAGGAGACGAAGGGAGGGCACATTGTCACTTTTCATGCAATCTGCCTGAGATTTCATCATGCCATCATCTCAGTTCTCGTTGAGATGGCGATGAAACATTCATTCATGCATCTAATATATAACAGGGGTGGGCTCACCAATACATATATGCCGTTCAATTCTGCACATGAAACAAATGGCCGGTAACAACTGATAGAGAGGTGTCGATGTTTACGCTGTGGGGTGTGCACGCTTTTATAACACCAATGTTAATGAGAATTCTACGATTCACGAATGGTTTTTTGTTAACAGTTCGATTAATAAACAACATTTGTCAACATTCTTTTTTATTCATAGTTTTTGCTGCACTTGAAAATCTGCCAGACTTTTGAGTCATCCTGTAAATGTTCACATTATAAAATAATATTTTTGCAGAAAATCAATTTCGAGAAAATCAACAAATATTGAACGACAGATCCGACTATCAAATATCGTATTACTTTTTCCAGTGGTAACACTCGTGAGCATCGCTTTTATAAAATTTTAGCGACAGCATCTCATAGATCAAGTCGTTTCATCTTCTCACAAAAGTGATTTCATTATCGTTACTTCGAATGAGAGAAGTTGTTGGTACGACTGCGCCGTTACTGTTCAACCTTTTTTGTCGAAACATGATTCCCCAGGAATGTGCTTGAGCTCAGTTTTGCTTCTCCATTAATTTTCCCTATTTGCATGATAATTATCTTCACAACGGGTATGGAGAGAGTTAAAGCCGCCTGTACGAAAAGTGTCCCCATTTTCGATCATCTTTAAGCATGAGCATTTCCAGATTGCTTGCGTGGATAGTTTCTGCCTTACCAGACTGTTATCATGGTGAGTTGTTCTCCATTTGAGGTTTCAACGTAACCACTGTTGGTTGAGGTCCAAAGACGGCTCCAATTATTTAAGTGCCAGATTGAGAAAAATTATGCTTTGTCTATCGCTTGCTTGAAACGATGTAACTACGGCTGCAGAGAACGCCAATAAAAACTGAATCCCAGAAAAATTTATCAAACAACACCAGAGAGCCAATTTCTCCACCACTACTACGGGGTCAATTCAAATCAGCTGCTCCATCATGGAGCTGTATACTCGAAATTGATAGCTAAACAACTCCACAAATGATCTTTTCTCTGAACTCATTTGGGAATAGAAATAGTTATTTTTGTATACATATTTGCAGATTGTGTGCAAGGAAACTGCTTTTTTTTTGACGTGTAACTTCTAAGGTTTATAACTCAGCTCACACGAGATTCTACCAAACAAAATGAGAGCCGTTAGAATCTACATAGTTCTGCTCGCACTGATGGCTTCATTTGGTTTTAAAAAGTCATAATGTAGAATTCCTGCAGTATTCCACCATACCGTGACCAAAATCTACTTTTGGTGCAATTTCTGGTTTGAAAAAGTTTTGGGGGTTCATCTGTGTTCAAATATTGGGAAGAGACTACATATCCTTCTCGTCGCAGTGATGACTCGATCAAGGAAAGGTTCATTCTTTTCTCGTAAAAGCAGCTCCGATGGCATCTGATAGCGCCTGAGCATCTGTTCAGCGGTCAGTTCATGTCGCATCTACTGTTCCATTTTCTTCACCTTTCCAATTTCCTCCGAACTCTTGGCGACGGTTGGGAATGACACTGAAGATCTTCCGCTAACTCACGCAGTTTTTCTAGGATCCGACCCCACTGGAGACTTCACAACGTCGTCGTCAAGTTCATAGATCTGATCATCGACCTGCTTTCATCTTCAAAGCTCATATCTCCGGATCGATGTTTTTGGAACAAGAGTTCAGTGTTGCGAATTGAATTGGTTTAGTCTCCACGCTTTCGAAATATTTCGTGGGCCTCCAAAGCTTTCTGTTCAGATTTGAACTCATGGAGCAAAATGATACGAATTTGCACCTTGGAGGGCATCTTGGATAATCGGACAGAGGCTTCAAAGCCAATGATCGTCAAAGAACGAACAAACAATAGATAAGCTTCGAGATGGTATACAACAGTGCTAACTTCGAATCAATAATATATGAAAAACAGTAGATCAGTAATTGAAGGATTATTCGCATGTCAGATTTTTTGCAAATTCGCTTGACGAAGTTGTTCTTCTTCTGGTGAGCTCAATAAGTACATCTGAAATAGAATGTAATGTTAGAATGCTAATTAGCGCGCTGTTTGGGATGGTACACGACTTTCATCACTTTCAAGGCAGTTTTTATATTTACGTATACCATGGGATGATGCACCCCACTCCGTCATCAGTGATGTGCGTACCAGTGGCGGACGCAGAAAGTGGGCGGAGGGGGGGGGCGTGGGAAAAAAAGTCACCGCCGTTTTGGGGACCCAGACGGAAAATAAAATTAATAAAAATATCAATTATAATGATAAATAATTAATAAAAATTATATTAGAAATGATAATAAAAATAAGCAATTAAAAATAAACTGATACAAGATTTTTGTTTGTATTGTAGAGTAATTTCGAAAATTACGCGACCCATTCTCGGGGGGGGGGGGGCGGCTTCCGCCACTGGTGTGTACGTACATGTAATCAAGAGAGAATCCTCAACCATGTTGGGAATCTGTGAGCTGGCAATACTTTACTATTTTTTTAGTTCTGTCTCTATCCTCTCTTATCTTTTTTTAAACGTGTGTTCTTTCTCTGTTGGTTTTTTGCATGCGTTTTCTGTTCTATCCCACGTTTCATTCTGTCTCTCCCTCCCTTTCTTTCTCCAACCTACCTGTAGTCCTCTGATGCCGCAGACTTTGTTTGTGTTTGTACCCTTGTTTACTCCGCCTGTAGAGCTACTGCATATTCCGCGCGTTGTTTATATGTATGTAGTTTCCCCGATGAAGGTTTGAATTGTTTCATCTTCTCCCCTACTATTTTGCATTGAGCATCAACACTTCACATTCTCGCACCGGCATTCCTTTTATTTTTCTTCCTTGTTTCTATACCTATTGCTTTAGACTTATGCCATTGTTCTTCTGATTCGAGCTTTTTTAACACTCCATCTCAGCGCCATTTATCATCGGTGTTAATGTTTTCTTCTCTGTTTGATGCCTCATTACTGTTTGTTTCTCTTTTCAGTTTTCTTTTCCATTCTCTCTTACTTTTGTTTTGAATTTGTGTTGTTCCCTCGTTGGTTTTTCTACATTGGAGTCTTTGCTCACTTTGTCGTAGTAGGGTGTACCGTTGTTGCTATTGTCGTGTTTTCTTCCATCCCATTTCGATCTGCTCCTCTCTCCCTCTATCTCCAACCTAATTTCTAATTCTCTGATGCCGCTGGCTTTGTTAAGTCTGTGCCCTTCTTCTGCTTCTCGGGCGTTGTTTCTACCTGTCACAAGGGATGGTTGACGTGCTGTATCTTTTCTCTGTCTATTTTGCATTGTGCATGCTTCAACATTCTTTGCTTCCTTGTTTCTATACCTATCTTTGTGTTTGCTTTAGGCTTATGCCATTGTTCTTCTGATTCGAGCTCGGCATGCATTCGTATGTATCATCTGAGGTTGCCAACAGAGTTCCGCGTGCACGTGATATTCGCAAAGTGGACCATCATAAAGAGTCGTAACCACCCTCGAGGAATTCCAATACCTATCAAGAACGCAGTTGCATTCCATGAGCACAGCTGCCTTGCAAGAGCTGACCCGCCTAGGCCCTGTCAAGAATGTGTGTTTTGCGCTCTGTTACCACTGGATATGAGCATTGGGTCTCCGTACACATTAAACTCCGGCGAAATCGCAAACACGAAGATTTGTTGCGCTTAACTAATCACAGTGAGTTGTACCCAGAAGACGGACATTGAGAACCTGGAGTAACTAAGCATACCCAACGCAATATGTACATTGATATGATAGGGATCCTTGGACTATATGAAGGACAAAGCCGTCAGTGTTGATTAGATGCCTCACGCAGTTTGAGTTTATTGGAGAGTCCTAGAGGTACTGAATGCATATTCGCAATGACTTGCGCGGAAGACCCGGATGTACCTTCTTGGGGCTTCATCTTCCTAGACTCCCCTGGTACAATCTATCGACTCCAGAGGTAAAACTAGGCTAGACTAGACTTTGTGCTGGACCGCTTAGATGAACCAGATACGGTGCGTTTTGTAAGAAAGCAGATTTCTTAGCTGATGAGATTTCAGATTTCCGTCTAATTATTTGTCCAAGAAGGACAATGTTCATGCTGGGAATATTAAACATAATATGGCTGCGTCCTATAATGATGAATGGTGTTCCAGTTCCTAAACAAAAACTTCCTTAACGATAGAGTAGGGTAAAAAGTGCATTCCACCGCACAGAACAGAAATTGAATTCACAGGTTGAGAACCGGATCACAAAATGAAGGATGAATGAACAGGTGTGATCAACTTTATACGACTTATATCCAATTTTGTAAATCCGCCAGGCAAGCTCAAAAGAGCGTCGACCATTCTGCAGTATAAGGTAAATAATATTACCTACGTTACTCCTGGAGCTCAGGAATGAAACCTCTTATAATTAGTATGTTTTCTAATCTCACACAAATGATTTCGAGCTTAGTTATACATATGTACAAGGTTATACATACAATAAAAGTTTTCTCACTGATATAGTAGGGTAACAAAGCTCATTCCAAGCACAAAAGAGAAAGTGCATCTGCAGTTTACAAGCTATTCACCACAGAACCAGACTTTACCTACAATGTTGGTTTTGTGGTTTTATTTGTGTAACAATACAAACAGTCTAATTACCCGAGTTTGAGGGGATGCGGAGACAAACATTTATTGTAATTCTGTGTGTATGTGCACGACTTCAAATTGTTATACTTCGCCATTCCAAACATATTGCTAACAATAAGCAAAATCCTTGCAACCATCTTCAGCAAAGATCAATGAACGGTTTTGTCTTCATCGAGACAAAACTAGTAGATAGAAGTTAACCATGTCTCGCCACAAACAGGAAAAAATTGTGTTGTCGCCGTTGTGCGTCACAGTTCAGAGATGATGTGCATATCACTTGGTTAACTAAAGTGTACATTTTCACGTAGTGTTCACATTCGGAGTGTCCGATAACATTCCCCAACGATAAGTTGAAATGATCAGAGGTTCTGTCGTTTTTTTTTTGATGTAGAAACTTCTCAAAATTTACACTGTAGTCACACTTATATAAAGGGGTCCGGGTTTTGTTAGAGCCTTCCTTCGGATCCTCCTACAGAATAATTCCTAATCATGCCCAGAATAGTTCTGGCAACTCTGTTATTTGCTCTGATCTCAAATAGCATTGCTCAACAAGGTGGTTTTCTTCTTATTCCCTTGCGCCAACGTTTAAGCCTTCACTATTTGGATTCTTAGGAATTCTGCTTCAAAGATCTGTTTTGAACAGGGGTGAGGACTTCCGTGGCGTGCGGTCCCAATACCCGATCCCGCTGACCAGGTCCTCCCCTTAAAGGCAGCATCCACTCAAATCTTCGTGTTTGAGATTTTGTGGGTTTTTGAAGTTTCGAGAGACGTAGAACACATATCCAATAGTAGAACAGCGCGAATCGTACGGGGAATTCACGGAATCATAGTGCTATTTCTCGCGCGACTAAGCGCGCTCTGTCTGACATTCGTGGGTTCCGCCACGCTAACGTCACACACGCTTGTACGGAGCGACCGGGGCCTTTGGCGCATTCAAGGCAGCTGTGTTCGCGGTGTTCGCTACTTCGATTTAGATTTCTGCGCATGCAAGTCGTGATTCTTTGTGTTCGGTGAACTTTTGTGATGTACTGACATTGTGTTCCACCATGTATTAGCGGTTCAACCCAAAGTCGAGGATTTCGGCGGGTGCTGCCTTCAAATAAGTGCCAGCTTCATCGCTGAGTCCTGATTTGCACATTATCTAACTGCTGCGGGTCTTTACTTAGTCCCTTCCATAACTTGAAAACAGTGTAGGAAACCTACAATTCAAAAGAAAAACTATCAAAGAAATTCAAACATCACATTTCCCAAACGAATACGTATTAAAGTTCTCACATTTAGGTTGGCAAGGCGCTGTCAACTCTGCCTGGAATGCTCTCCAAGGTATTGTTATTTGCATTATATTTTGTTTCTCAAAAGAGTTCATGGAAATAGGAAAGAGGCGTAATAGCGAAATATTTTGAAGGAACTTGAGTTTTCGCTCTCTTTATCAGCTCCAGGAGCTGCGTTGGCCCCGGGAAGGCTGTGTTTCGGGGCGATGAACTGGTTTTGGATGTCTCAAACCTAGCTAGGATCGCAGCTCAATCTAGGCGCAGGGCTGTGTTCGTACTGTAGACTTGGTTAAGTGGATGCTTACCCAACTCATTCAAAAATACTCCATCCGCGGCGGGCTTCCAAATACGTATCGCACCCTCACGCGTCCGCATCGCACGGTTCTGTCTGGCCACGGTTTGACCCGGGCCTGAGCCGGCCTGACGAGCCTCGCTGGGCTCGCCTTGCCTCCCTAATGCGACTAAACTTTGACGCTCAACCAGCGGCTTATATACACCTCATCGGGTGTCGCCACGTGGCAAGGAGCAGGCAGAACGCAGGTTGAACGTTTATCGGGCAAAAAACGCAGCCGAGACACGGGGTTCGCTGCTTTTAGCAATCGGAATGCAGCAGTTCTTGCTCTCGCAGCAATGTCTGCCTTTCATTTCTTGGGGGTGTGGCTTGGCAGGTTGTGCTGCGTGTGCCTTATCCAGTCATCTGAGGAATAGAGATGCGTGCAATTCGGTTGTGCTCATGTTTTTCCTATTTCTTCGTCTTTCCCTTATGTTATGTCGTGTTTAGGAGCTCGACCGATGCAAGGCGCTTGGGGTGGGCAGGCAGCGAGTTGGGGTGCGTAAGATGAGTCTCCCAACTTCCTATCATGCATGCAGAATTCATAATTTGATTTTTTAGGTGGACAAGCTGGATGGCCCGGTACCCAAATGCAAGCGGGCCAGTGGGGCCAGGCAGGAATGCAAGGCCAGTGGGGCCAGGCCGGAATGCAAGCGGGCCAGTGGGCGCGGCCAGGAATGCAAGCGGGCCAGTGGGGACAGGCAGGAGCGCAGGCTGCACAGCCGTGGGGAACAGCGGGTCAGTGGGCGCAGGCCGGTATGCAAGCAGCACAGCAAATCGCCGGCGCTGTAGGTGCAGCTGCTCAAGCTCGCCCATGGGGTTAAAACAAGAAGAGTATTCTCCCAAAGATGATATCTAAATGTTGGACTGATATATGGACGAATCTTATTGCTTGTCTGATTCTACACGAATAAACGATGAATTAATTTGCTCTGTCCCAGCAATAAATAGATAATTCTGATGCTAATTGGATTTCAACCACATCAAAATAAGTAATTCGAGGAAATGATACTGCTTGATTTGTCAATACTTCGAAACAGAAGGAAAAGCATAACCCAGCAAATTAACCAGCTTAATGAGAGCCAATGGCTGATCATTCAGAAAAATGGGGTTCATACGTCTACACATCTTTGAAGACTATAATAATTGATTGAGAGTAGTCATGCATACATACAGGAAGCTCCAAATGTCCGCAGTTAATAGGGGCGTGGCCAAGACGCGGCTTTAGGCAGAGACACAGGCGCTACGCATGGTGGCACCGGTTGTCTGCAGAATCAGAGAAGCCAGAGGCAGTATAGAGGGCGCCTGTGTCTGATCAAGAAGACGCGCGGTTGCCACGCCCCTCTTGACTGCGGACATTTGGAGCTTCCTGTATGTATGAACATAAAGCACCGATTAGGGTGGTAGCGAATAAACTCAAACACCTGCAAAGCCGGTCGCTGTGAAAGGCCATATAAGGAAACAACAATGTCATATATTATATGTTTTACCAAATATTACGGTAGCCTCTGAGCAAGAAACGGCTGCCACCTGCCATTGTGTAATTTCGCACTCGACACTTGGCCTTTGACACGTTCACCCGACGACATTTCTATCACGTGAGGACGATGGCTCTTGCTTATTTACTGTCGGGCTCTGGCACCCATGAAGGACGGTTGTTCAACATTCTTGCTTATCACTGAAGTTGCCGAAGCAGTTGGCTTGACATTTGGCAACATTGTTAACCATTACAACACAAGAAGTACAATTTTTTTTTCAACATCAGTTGAATTCACTCCACACATTGATCACCACATCACAAACATTCTCACCATTAGATTTGGCACCAATGCTCATTTTCTTTCATGAGTGATTGCTTGTTCATTGTTGTGGTTCCTCGGTAGTTGAACCGTCCGTTAGAAGAATCAGAATAGCAACACCGGCGGTGAGGCTAGTTTATACGACCCCGCGGTCTATACGGATAAATACAAATGTATGCAACGCCAATGGTTGAATTTATATACCTTGAGAAATAGACTTCCAGATCTTTCCAGGGTCACTCACTATCGATCAATACTATATTAATCATCCTAGATCACATGAATTATTTAACTAACAAGGTTCTCCTCTTTCTTCTTTGAAGAATCGCTTATCAACAGAAGAAGGATTACTGGAATGTCCATTGTTGCTTTGGAGGATGCGATAGTCAATGCATACAGTGAACCACAACTACTGCACCATGTGATTCGAAGGGAAAGAAACAGTACAAATCGACTGCAACAATGCTACCAATCTTATAAAGTATACATCACATTGGCAACATTATCAATTTGAAACGCAATGGGAGGGGTCGATCCGCTTCATACATTCTTAAATCCTAGATCTTTGTAATAGTCCTCGTTGTGGCTTCAATAACAATATATACCACGTGCATTTCAAATGATAACGTCGGCCTTATCCATTCTCTAGATTCCAGTAAATGGATGCCAACTACGGAAAACCCGTGGCTCAGGCTTGTCTCCACTCACAAGATCTTTTGAAGTTAAGGCTCCAAAACAGCGTTTCATTATAATCGCTATTAACAGTATCACACGGAATCGCAAATACCGCAGATTCTGGAAAACCTATTTGTGTGGAAATCTTGCAGACAATTCTAAAGTGGAATGAGGCTTCCGATGTCCTGCAGGATCAAACCTCTGAGGCATCTTCATTTCTCCAAACGTTAACGGGTAATCTGCCTTTACACTTGCAGTCCTGTGGTGGATTGAAATCGTTATCTGAAGTGAAATTTAAGAAAAAATGTTGAAAACATTTCTCACAACTAAATGGAATTTATTGCAAACCCTACGCCTACCGTCATTCGCAGAAGATTGATGAATTTTAACATTGGAAACCGAATGCTGGGAAGTAAACAGTATCTGAAATGAGCAATTGTTTAACACACTCGTATCAATTTCCCGGATCCAGTTTTCTCTGCTCGTGTTTTCTATGTTTCAGAAAAAGTAGAGATCCACCTTGCCGGAGCTCAACTTCATCGTTCACTGAAATGATTAGACTAAATAACAGTAAAATGAGAGCGGCTCCATAAAAGTTTCATAGAGCACAACGCAAATTGATTTCCATTGCCTAACAAACATGTATTCCCACATGATTCGGTCTCATGACTTTACTGCGATCAATAATCTCCAGTTGCAAATTCACTGTTTTGCCAAGGTCTACATCCGCACAAAACAAAGACTGATGAGTAAAGAGCAATTGGTATTACATGCAAGTGTACGGCGAACCTCAGATATACGCCCATTTGCGGCGTTTTCCATGAAGACCGGTCAACACACACTGATCGAGAACACTGCGCGACCGCCACGCGGCCGCCATGCGGCCGCGAAAGCATGCATCTCATCTGCATCTAGGCTGTGGCAGGGCTGCGGCTGGCCTATCATCCACCATGTAGCCGTCACGCACCTAGCATTAAATGCTCCCAAGATAATGCGTGATGTAGAGCACATTCGTTGATGGATTGACCATGAACAGTGGTTATTGGCGAGTTCCTCTTGCTAGCTAGCAAGTATAGCGTTGGAGACCACTACACGTGGGAGGTTTGTCAATCATAATGTCATTTCCTTGAATCAACATGGGTTCTTCTGTAAAAGGACAATTACAACGTATTAATGCTTTATACAACTATAAGAATATAGAATAATGCAGAGTATAGAAAACATTGTTTTTATTTTTATTTTCATTATGATAAGTGTGTGGAAATTTGCGGTAAGTGAGAAAACAGATGTTTTGGATGTAATGCCGACATTTACAGAAACGAATTCCGTTAGATGTATTGCCTCGTTTGTAAATGTAAGAGATCCTGGAGTATTCTTGATGATATTTCTTATCAGCATCGAATTATGCAGTTGATGTTGATGTTGGAATCCGCAGAGTGGAACAGAATTGTTCATACTTGTCCCTGTGATATGCATCTCACCAGTTGTTGTGGCGGCAGTTTGAGAAAACGGCTGCCACCACGACAGCATCGGGGTTCGCTGGGCCCCTTCCCCTTATACGACGATTGTGCCTGAGGCGAAAGTACGGTTCAGCAATGTAAACCCAATGGGTGAGCAATAACGACAAGTGTCAAAAGGATAAGAGGGTCAAGCCCTATGTTTCGATAGCGACCACAGAACAAGTTGCGTGTCTAGCGTTTATCTCGCTCTCAGTACAAAATACCTAGTAGGAGGATGAATAAGGCGAAGAAGAGATAGGGGTTTAACTTTGAACACAGCTGTCACCCGACGAGACTGGAGAAGACCGACTGGTGGAGACGGTAGAGGAAGACTGAGGAGGCTTCAAGCGATGGCCGGTACGTCGACGTAGGCGCGGGAGCATTCGCGCCAATGGCGGGGTATCGGAGATCGCAATTAGGTCGTGGCGACGTTCACGATACCAGTTGCGTCACACTCCCGCATTACGTTTGTGCCATCACTGATCGGTGGTGTACTGGATACCTTTTTTGTTGTATTTTGTGTACACGAGAAGCAACCCGTCGACTCTTCCATATGTCTGAAGCATGGTTGTGGTTTTCCATCGCTGCCATAAATAGTCCCTGCTCCATTATTTGGATTAGAAATACGGAACCAATCTCTGCGTTTGAGAGATTTTTCTTCATTATTGTCACCTGCTGTGTAATAATTGGCAGTTTGTTGCGTCCGGGGTTCAGAAACGTTGATACTGCTGCGATACCACACAATTAATAGTCGGAGCATGGTTTCGGTGTGCAGATGCAGACCCGTTACATAAAAATGCAACATAATATATATCCTAGATCATGTAAGGAACAGATAGAGTTGTGGTTGTGTGAAGATAGCATACATAACGGTTGGACACATTTAGGAATAGTTAGAACTGTATGTACGCATAACGGTTGGACACATTTAAGAATAGTTAGAACTGTATGTAGCACTTAGAAATAAGCCGTCCAAATTGCGTAGGTATGGTTTAACTAGTCCAGTCCTTCTTCTGCTTTTGCATGAAATTAAAGGCAGCACTTGCGGAAACTTCTATGTCGGAGATTCCAAGGTATATCGGGGTTTTTGGATGCGATGAACCGACAATAATAAAACACCGTGAAACATGCGGAAAACACAAGAAATTATGGCGATCCTTCCTGTGCGTGCCAAGCGCGGAAGATAGGTCCCGCCACGAAACCCTGCAAGTAGTAATTCCACACTCCACACGCGCTAGATCACACGCACACACCTGGCCAATGGCGTTAACGGGCGCGACGGAGCCATTTCTGTCCATGTCGGCAGATGTGTCCACGGCTGTATTTTCGCAGGTAGGCGGCTATTCGCTATTGTGTTCAACTCATTACTGTGATTGTCTAGCCGCAGGCTACACAATGAGCGACTCCCTTCACAAGTGAGAATTCCCATGAGTGCTGCCTTTAAGGCTAGAATAAGAAACATAGCATAGCAGTGACGCACTTTTCGAATAACTAGGTCACTGACGTATAAAATGACAGAGGACTACAAGCTCACTTTCTTCCTCTGCTACCAAATCTTGTACCTCTCTCATTCCCACTCTCATCTCATTAGTATAGGACTAATCACTTTTGAAGCAGCCCTGGGAACCACTAATGAAAGGGTCCATGATCCGGGGCGAAAGCTACACTTGTCTAGTTCAAGCCTCGAGACCGGTGGTGTAAATGAATGTTTGGAATACTAGAATGTTTGGATGCTATATTTTAGACATAATTCTTTCCTGCATTCCTTGATCTCGAATTAAATTCAGACTTCAACTGCTTTTCTTAAGTAGGATGTTACAACTCTCTGTCTATATGTAGTGACTGCTGCCGGAATGCTGCCGTGGTCGCCATGTTGTGGCTGGACCTACAGGAGTGCACGTATAAGTCGTTTATTCATCAACGGAGGACAACCGGCGGATAACGCTTTTTGTTTTGAAGTGACACATTTATATGAGAAGTAAGGAGAGGTATTTTCTATAACTAGGTTTTCTCTGAGGGCGCGTGGCGCAGTGCTAAGAGGCTCGCTGCGCACGCCCACGATCGAAGGTTCGATCCCGCCCGAGGCCAACCAAGCCTTCCATCTCTCCGGGGTCGGTAAATTGGTACCAGAGGAGTCTGGGAGGATGAAGCACTGACTTGGTACATCGTGTGCCCCCCCCCCCCACAAGTCATTGTACAGGGCACGTACGCATTCATCGCCTCTACGATGCTCAGATGGAGTCGAATGCGTGGCGCATCCCTCGTGACGGGATTGATTACCGCCGACCACTTTATCCCTCTATCCTTTAAGTTTTCTCTACTAAAGGCGAGGGGATGAGGAGAGGCAACCGCTGTTTTGGGGTACGAAGTTCGGTAACGTCTGCAATATTGCAGGATTCCTCGATAAGTTCAATATGAAAGGAGTGTAGAATGTTTCGTTAGATAACATGGGCTCAGGGAGCCCAATACATCAAGTCACATCCTACGGCATGAATAACTGCACGTTACAACGAGAGATCGATACATTATAACAGTTAAGTTTCGTTCATAGAGATACCGCACAGATACCATACCTGTTTTGGTACTAGAGAGAAAAGAGGGTCATTCTTTCCATTTCTCATTACTACCGGATAGGAGATCCATCTTTTATCCATCTAAATATTAGGTCCCTTTTTCCAGCTAGTGCACCTGTTTCGGGTCGTTGGACCCGGAACCACTTTTTGTTTTCATGCTACATCAATGTTGCCTTCTGAACCCTTGTGAACGAGCGGTCCATCTCTTATTATATGCATAATACAACCCCTTTTCACATACTGCATGGACACAGTAGGAACACATCAGTCCTTTTCAGTTTTACTTTTGTGTTTATGTTACCTTTCGTGTTTGTCTGTAAACTCCCGACAAAGAATGTGATTGAAGATGTCGTATTGCCCGGTTGCAAACTGGAAGTGAATGGTGCAGCCATATGGTATACATCAAAGAGAGAAAATGTTCAAAAATCTCGTAAATATTCGAGTTTATGACATATGTGCGCATAAGTAGTGTTCTTTAACCTCTCCTATAAATGAAATGGTCAGAGGTTCGGTTTGTTTTTTGTTCCTGCAAACTCCTCTCTAATCACAGTTCATACTTTGGAAGACTGTCCGTACCGCCCTTATATAAAGTCAGTTCAAACACAGAAGGAGCACTCCTTTGAATCTTGCCATACAATATCATCGTTCCGCCAGTCATGTCTAGAATGCTCCTGCTATCTCTGTTATTTGCTTTGATTTCAACTACCAGCGCTCAACAACAACAGGGAGGTGAGCTTCATGCCTAATTGATACTGCGTTGCGAATTTGTAATCACAACACGGAATGTCTCCTCTCTTCTGAGATAATTTCTCCCATGTTCCCTTGCGCTTACTGCAACAAATAGACTGCACTGTTATGAAAGTTTTGGCATTGCCTCCCGATACATCAATTTTATCAACAATAATGTAGTAGATGCCATCATTTCTTCACACAAACAACATCGAAGTCTAATACCGTGCATCAGCTTTAATACAGAATACATGAGCATTTTGTTTGAAGTTCACTACGTTCAGCTGTAGGCCAAGACTGGTATCGATCTTTATTACGGCTAACGTTTCGGCGTTCTCGCCTTCGTCAGAGCCTGGAAAGTCGAGACATCCGTAACCTACCCTCTCAAACACCTCATCTTCCTACAGAAACTTGATAGAGAGCCCTAATAGAGATCGATACCAGTCTTTGCCTACAGCTGAACGTAGTGAACTTCAAACAACAACATCATGCCAAGATTTCAAGAAAGTCGAACTTGGACATGAGCATTTTGTTAGAAGCCACGCAAAGTTTAAACATTTCGTGCCAATGTTATAGACTTCCGATGGGAAACATAGCCTGACAGTGGAGAACCGCGTAGCACAACTTATAGTGATAACATTCCTAGATTTCATGGCACCGATGTCGCTAATATGTGAGTGGGATTCTCTTGCATAAACGTTACGTCGGAGGCGTTTTAGTGATTGAAGGTACCGAAGTAGGGGTTAAAGTAACACCGTTTACATACTTTGACAACAACATGGCCTTTCCCTGAAGGGACATGGATAGAACGGTCTCCCTCCAATTTCTGGCCTTTTAGAATAGTCGAAGCGCACGGGGAGTACTAGGTGCGTAAAAAAGTTTCCGCCTTCTAGTGGTAAGTAGTTACAATAGTTAGTTATCCTTGCAAATGCTTTGTAAACGCTGCTCAGTTTTGTTGATTTGCCAACTGTCAGTAATATTCAGTACATGTTTGTTTTGATCTGCATCAACATTGTTGTGTTTTATAGCGATAACCATGTCGACATCCAAGCCAATTAAGCATCATTTGCCACAGGAACCCTATAAAAACGGGGTCACTTTACAAAATAGATAAACCTTCGTGTCTAGTACGTCAAATCTCTCCCCCATCCTGTGTAAAGTTTCGGCGAAAAACAAATTTTGGGGCCTCTAATGTGGAGTAGTCCCTTTCTGGCACATATCAAAAAAGCCATCAAGTGAACGCTTGAAGCACTCTGCTAGGATGTCTTACCCCATGCAGCTTATTCACAGGACTGTCAGAAAATCTACATTAATCTATTATATGTTTTCCCAACCATGTTTTCAAAACCATTAGTGTATCGAAGACATTATGTATATTTAATCCATATTTAGGTTGGCAACGCATTGTGGACCGCGCCTTTAATACAGCTGTTCAAGGTGTCGTTGTTTGTTTCACATTCTTTTTATTAATTGAAACCCAATAAAAAAAGGAGCAACAGGCGATGAGGACAAATTCAGTAATGTGAAAAGAGGTCACAGCTTTTACTCGACTAGAGTTGTATGTACTGTTTGTGAGGAAATCTTCGTAAATCTCGTGGAACTTCGAAGGCAACGGTTTCCTTGACTCAGAAAATTTCGCAATCTGCCTCATAAACGAGAAATGAGTGTCATTTGATTTCTTCCCTAGGTTCTCTTTGTGGGAAGATTCATTGTCGAACGGAGTAGGTTCACATAGTACACGGAAAATCTTATGCTTATTTCGCACACAAGGAAGAGATTTTTTTTGATCTACTTGCCCTTGCATGAAAGCTTGTATGTTTTTTTTTCTAATTTTTTCAAGTCCACCAATAGGGATAGGGACAAAATTCATTGGGCATATACATATCTATATGACACAACATCATAATGATATTGACATAATAGCAAAAAAATACCTACCTGACCAGCTAACTGGCACAAATGATACAGATCTGTGTTTAGGAACTCGAGCAGCGCTGCAACAGACAGCTTGGAATGCACAGTCAGGCGCTTGGGGTATGTAACCTGAGTCTTCCACTGGAGTTCATAAATGCTAAAAACAATGCACACGTTTATTATTTGTTTATTTTTTAGGACAACAAGCTGGATGGCCGGCCGCCCAAATGGGAGGAATGCAAGCTGCCCAGCCATGGGGTGGGGTGCAAGCTGCCCAGCCATGGGGTGGGGCGCAAGCTGCAGCTAGTCCATGGGCCACCGCTGGCACCCAAGTAGCAGGTGCAGCAGGTCAGTGGGGAGCTCAGTGGGGTAAGAAGTGAAAGATGATACGCGGATCTTAGACTATTGTGTGCGCCAACGTAATTGTTTTGTGATCTACATCCATAGACGATAAATAAGTTTGTTTTGAGATGTTCTTTTTGACAAGTTTTTGTATTAATTCTGCGCGAAGATGATCAAGCGGGTTTGCTGCGAATCGAACTTTCACTTGAACAGCGGAGGCGATGCAAAGACATCCAACTTTTTAGTCTAACATTTTAGCTGTACGCGAACTGGAGTGAGTACGAAACAGTACGTGGGCTCAAAGAACGAGAGCGCGATCAATAAAATTGGTACAGTTTATGAGAATACAGGCTTATAGATTTGTAGAAACCTCTATAGGTAGTAAGAAGTAGATCACACACAGGTCCATGTTACTCTGAGCGGGAAACAGTTCCCAGTAGCACTTGACAACAGTATGGATGACATCCCTATAATAGAGACACGCAAGTCTTCTTGCTTGCCATTTGTTGAATTCACTGAGCACATATCTTGCTCCCATGATTCCGCCAGGAATGAGGGCATCTTGCTGGTTAATGTGAACGGCAAATTCAAAAGCTATGTGCCCTCTCTGAGCTTATGTTATGTCCACGTAACTACTACTCAATTCTAGCTTGCACTTGTTGTGTTAAACAGGGTTGACACCCAGAACTACTAGATGCATGTGGAAATAGATTAATACATATTTTTTTGTGCCGCCTGCCTGACTTCTATCTGTGCAACTACAGTTACCACTCATTATTGCCATACTAACTCAGTTCATGTTCTGTTTTTTTTTTCTATATAAGTTCCGTGTCTCCAAATGTTCAATGGTTACAAAGCTAGCACGCCTATGTGCGTAATCAATAAATAAATATCTCACAGCATCATTTCCACTTCCACCTCCAAATGTGATATTACCATTAGTTGCTTCTTTTTGATGACTCGAGTGTGATAGATTTATTGGTTAGCTCGTCGGACTTACACTCTATCTGCTGGATTCACTGAAGTGGGAAAATTCGAGCAGATTACGTGTGCATTTGAGCAGATTTCGCCTATTTTCCACAGAAATATTCCCCGATTTTTTTTGCGAAAAATACACTTAATTCTCCAGAAAACAAGCGAAATCTGCTCAAATCTACGCGAATTATGCTCGAAAAATAAGCGTAATCTGCTCGAATTTATGCGAATTTTGCACGAAAAATAAACGAAATCTGCTCAAATTTTTCCAACTGACCAGTCTACATCAATGTGGATCAAAAATGGAAACTAACCAAGTGGGGCACAATCACAGGACAACACTTCCTAAGCGAGTGAGAGCTACCAGAGCTGCGACATGATATTTCATTACCATATCCGAATAATTGCGTGCTAAGAAATGCGAATGAGATAGGTAGAAAGTTCACTGCTCTTATTTGCAGACATTTGCAGCACCTACAGCCGCATCAGTTGCTTTCTAGTAAGGGCTGAAGATACTTGTTGTACATTTATATACACGTATATCCGATTAGCATATGCTCGTAAACTGGTACACGTACACAAATTTATATACTCACAAACATAGGTACAAACATGCACAAATATGCACACATTCAAACTTAGTTCACTAGGTCAGAAGTACAGTAAGTGACGTCTCCTTTGTATGTTCAAAGGAAAATGAGAAATACTCTTTTGAGACATGATCAAGTGGATGTCACAATTAGTCACAATAAAAAGGGATATGCATTTTGTTAGGGGTGGTATTCATGGTATTTTTATATTGCATTGAAGGCACATAGGAGAGGCAGGGGCACCATTAATATAACGCACATTTCTTACAAATACAAACGCTGGAAGAAGTAATAGACAAATTTACAGCCTCAACACCATCTTTAATCCTTGGAAGTGAATCAAAACATCAATTTCATGGTATTCTATCAGTATAATTGCTCTACAAAACCATTTGGTTGGGAATCTATTTCAAAGTTTTGTGAAATATATGTGCGTTTAATAGGCAGCGCGAATAAGAGCTTTCAGTTCAACAATTAGTTATTGCTTAGCGTTAATCACAAATTTTCTCACTTGTTTTAGTCATTGCATGTATGAAGTCATTCCCACCAGAACAGGTGAGCAATGTTGTTGGTAATTTCGTGGATCTGTATGTATAAAAGTGAATGTTTGTTTGTTTGTGTGTGTGTTCCGAAAAGAAATCGCGGAGGATGGAGCGATCGGGACCAGATTTCGCATGTAGGTTCTACGGGGGCCTATTGTCATTTTAAACAATTTTATCGATTTATCGATTTCATCGGTTTGGAGGATTTGCTGATTTATCGATTTCATTGATCTTTCGCTCCTTTTTGGCTGGGCCAGCCAAGGTGTACCTACTGGGATTCATGAATATGACGCGCACGGATGTAGGAATCACACTGCACGATGATATCAATTCACTAATTTTTTCGCTTTTGCACAACATCGGATAGGAGCACGTTGTTGGGGTTCCCGAACACGCTGAACACATATATGACAGGCGCTTTCCATCGAGTCATCACCCAAATACATAGCTTCATTGATGATGTGATGGTTACGTTGAAAAATAGTCTGTTACTTAAATTTTTTTAACGCACTGATCAAAAAATACTTTCAGTGTGAAATAGCCGAATGTGTGAAATATATCAGGGGGTAGTAGAACACCCGAGCGAAGCCGGGCATGCCGTCCACTAGTGTAGTCATATAGACCATCTAATTCTTCCAACGTCTTAGGCTGCTCCGTCTGAAAATGCAGATTGCCGTAATCGAAGATTGGCATTGAAATGCAAAACTTTTTATGTAAATGTCAGAACGTGGCATGAAAAAGAATCTTTGATAGAAGCACTAAGCGCATCTTAATATCTTGGTGAGAAAATATGGACAGCAATGGAAAGTCTATTATGCTGTGAGGAAAGCTTTATAAACGCCCACTCTAAGCCGTTTAGATGTATCACAATGCATGATTTTTTTTAATTTGAATTATCATCACTAACATTTCCCCTGCGTCAGCTCCATAAAAAATTGACTTTTTTCAGATTTCTCTGAACAATCTTGAAAGCTCGGCTGTCAACGAGCTATCATAGCGTGATGATTGTGCCTTCCTTCCAACCTGTTCACACTGCCCCATTCTTTGTCTTTTATTCTGTTGCATTCAATAAGAAGTTTTAACATTTGTAGAAACCGGTACACTACCGGCCCCGTAATCTCAAAAATTTGCGCGATTTCGCGAGAAATCGCATACTTTTCGAGATTTTCCTATAACTTGGCTGAAAGTTGACTTTTTTTGAAAACCAACATACCACGGTATTGTGCGTGTCGTCCTCTACCTATCTGCGGTATCAGCTCCAGAAATGGGTCACTCGTTAACTTGCAGGCTGCGTGGCCCCTTTTTTCCGCGTGTTTTCCCTGTGGCACTCTATCACATGACCAATTATGACCAATTAACGTTTGATTTTCCAGTTAGAAACTAACTTTTCTTGGGGAAGTCTTCATCAACAGATATTATTCGAGTCGCAGAGGTGAGCTCATAAGCATCATTTTGATATCTGACTCGGTTTCAAAATTTCAAAAAAAGTTTATGTGGCGATTGGCTACGGATTGTAAATATTTCCGTGATTTCCTTATGGTAAGACAAGAAATCACTTCAGTAACATCCATAGTCATATTCTGAGTTCCTTTCACCTAAGTTCTTGCGAAGAAAATGTACATTAACATCAGCTAATTTTTTTCAATTTATGGAATGAATTCAGTTCAAGTACATTTTTTTGCAGGTCACACTGCTTAGGTGAAAGGAACTCAGGATATGACTATGAATATAATTGAAGTGATTTCTTGTCTTACCATAAAGAAATCACGGAAAAATTGCAATTCGTAGCCAATCGCCGCATGAATTTTTTTTTGAAATTTTGAAACCGAGTGAGATATCAAAATGATGCTTGTGAACTCAACTCTACGACTCGGATAATATCTCTTGGTGAAGACTTCCCCAAGAAAAGTTAGTTTCTAACTAGAAATTCAAGCGTTAATTGGTCACAATTGGTCATGTGGTAGAGTGCCACAGGGGAAACACGAGGAAAAAAAGAGGTCACGCAGCCTACAAGTTAATGAGTGACCCATTTCTGGAGCTGATACAGCAGATAGGTAGAGGACGACACGCACAATACCGTGGTATGTTGGTTTTCAAAAAAGTCAACTTTCAGCCAAGTTATAGGAAAATCTCGAAAAGTATGCGATTTCTCGGGAAATCGCGCAAATTTTTGAGATTACGCGGCCGCTAGTGTAAAAGAAATTTGACCAATGACTAATTATCCAAGTTGCATCTGTAGAGGAAAATACTTGTTGCATTGTTGAGCTTATTCACCATCAACGCCTTGAAAAAAAAAGACACCTCGAAGTTGAGTGGTTTTTTTCGTTGCAGTAGTCCTACTTTCGCATCTGCACTGGTGGATCTGAGATACTGTGTGCATTCCAACTCTTCGAAACTAGTTCCTGTCACCATTTCATGAGAACATTTCCTTCAGAAGCTTCACTTACAGTCGGGTCCGGCAGCCACTGCACATGGGCGCCGGCGGGCGCCTGCCGCCGCCACCCTTCGGCGCTCCGGTATTAATGAGCTATAAATCACTCGAGCTTGGGAGAAAGCGAAGAAAAATACAATTCTAGTCCATAGTAGACAGAGTGCAGTGGATATGTTAAGGCTATAAAGCAGGGGACCATTTTCACAACTTTCACGTTTTTTTTTTCATTTTTGTGATCTTCATGGGGAAAGATTTCTGAATACACAATGAGCGAAGCCAACTCTTCCATTTTCTGCTATAGTACACTGCTTCGCGAACACAAAAATGGCCGTTATTCTTCTATAGATGGACACATTACTTTAGTTATCCCATCTCAATAATAAAGCTCATCCAATTCGGGGTCCTCAGAAATAATTGAAATCCGTACAAATATCATTTATCTTTCGTGGAGCAGTCCTTTACGGCGGAGTTACTCTCTCCCGGTTTCCCTCAGCTTTGAAAAAGTGGTTTTTCACTATTACTTACACTATTACTATAACTTACACTTACACTTATCGTAGTTTATCTTCGAAATTCATGCAAAACGTTGCCGGATGCCTTCCTGGACTACCCGAAGGAGATCACGGGGGACGTTCCAAGCAGTGAACCCCAAACACTGCGATACTTAACTCTGGATCTCCAACGGAGTGGAACCAGCGATAGGGACAGATTGCAATCTGCCACTCAAACCACTGAGCCATCCGGGCTACTTTTTATGTTGGAGTTTGTTAGATAACTGCAGCAGTCGTAGGCAGCATACTATATGTATTTGCAAAACGGGGGCACAGGGCAGGATTCGATCCCCTGACCACCACAACGTCGATCATTCGCTCAACCCACTGAGCTATGCGCGCACGCGATGCAACATACAAATGGTGTCCACTATTACTTACACTTACACTTATCGTAGTTTATCTTAGAAATTTAGGTGAAAAGGGAGTTGGGTGGGGCCACTCCTGTGAAGCCTAAGCCTAAGCCTTAAACCCATTCTTAAGCATAGGTAAGCATAGCCTTAAACCCATTCTTAAGTGTAAGTGTAAGTAATAGTGGAAAACTCTTTCGAAGATAAACTACGATAAGTGTAAGTGTAAGTAATAGTAATAGTGTAAGTAATAGTGAAAAACCACTTTTTCAAAGTTGAGGGAAACCGGGAGAGAGTAACTCCGCCGTAAAGGACTGCTCCACGAAAGATAAATGACAGCGGTAGAACTACTTCGCAATGGATATGGAACAATTTATACGGATTTCAATTATTTCTGTGTACGAAAATAGTGATAGTGTTCAATAAGTGCGAGACTAATGCAGTATTTTGACCGAAAAAGAAAAAGATTGCTGGGAATTAGTTCAAATGCAACGAGAATTAGTGGAATACGCAACATTATATTTCTAAACGAACTAACTGTCCAGGAGAACTCTTTCTTCTATTCCTAACAGCTGTCTTGTCCATGAATTGGTCCACATTTCTAATTCCTTCGAGTATTTTGCCATGACTCGGTCTTTTTGTTGAAATTCCAGAACACACATGCTTTTGCTGACATTTCTTTTGAAGCGCGAGCAGTAGTCGTCCGAAGTAAAATTTACATTAGCGTACCAGGATATCAATACTCCCATGTTCTGAGCAAAACCATCTATTTTTTGTCGACGTACGAAAGAAGTATTCTCGGAGGTCATTAAGAAAAAGGGGATGCGTTTTTGTTCTGACTGGTTTAACTATTCGTTTCCTCGAAGCGTGATGAAGAGTTTGATTCGTTACATTTCTAATGCTAGCTCAAATACTAAATACTAATGAAAAAATCTTAGCCCACACCTGCCTCATCGTTCACTTGACCTCACAAGCAATGGAATTTAGCATCCTAACGCAATAAACC
Source organism: Ancylostoma caninum (assembly GCA_037903475.1). Classification (NCBI taxonomy): domain Eukaryota; kingdom Metazoa; phylum Nematoda; class Chromadorea; order Rhabditida; family Ancylostomatidae; genus Ancylostoma; species Ancylostoma caninum. The sequence continues at coordinate 1,220,629 of JBAJFG010000615.1, read as the reverse complement.
ACCCAACTTCACGAAAAAAAATCGTCTAAATGGGTTCTACTTCCTTTCCAATAAAGTAGGCACAGTTTCAAGCATGTGCGTCCCCAGGGACAGTTTCAACATGTGCGTCCCCAAAAAAAGGACTTTGATGCGTAATTAATTTTAATTAATTTGTAGGTAAACACCGTTAGAAAAACTCTTTAATGTCTTTGTAGTTAGTGTGCAAATATCCATGGTCGAACTGCCGTCGACTCTTATCATATAGACTGTTTTCACTTGTGAGCCTCTATTCGGTGACTTTCAGAAATTCTTTTGTATTTTCTACTTTTAAACGTAAAGGCTATATCATCACAAGTTACCCATGCTCAGCATGACTAAAGTCCTCCAAACCAATCTATTGATGTTTCAAGCTTATCATCTGTAGTGTTCAACGACGACCATACCCCTCTATATTTGATATCGAGGCTGTGTAGGAGCAAAGCACCGTTATCGAATTCTCTAGATTGTTACCAAACGACTCGAATTGGGAATGATCTGGTTGTTGCTTTTTTTAACGGTGATACCAGCGTCGATTATTGCGCAGAACGGTGTATCAGGTGATGGTCGTGAGTTCAATTTTCGACTAATCTTTGAACTATTGATCCATGTGAGTTTGTTCCTTCCTAGGAAAGAAATGAAGAAATGAAGAGAAATAAAAATTGAAGAAGAGATAGGATAAAAAAACAGTATCTTTCTAGATGGGGCCGTATTTGAGACAAATACGCATCACAGTGTCTAATCATAGATAGCAGTAGTAATTTCTATATTGTACCAACTTTACACCTTGGGTGACTGAAGAGCAGCGAATCAGCATGTACACATTTCTTTAGCAGTAATGCCTGAAAGTCAAATCTAGCAAAAAAGTGGTGTAGTTTGTTGTTAATATCACGGGAGTGATTGAGAGGTGTTTGCTTCAGGTGCCACAAACGCAATTCTATTGAATGACAAAGCATCGAATAATCAAGGTACATTAGCTTTCTTTTTTCAAAAATAAGTATCTCAACACACAAAATGCAGTTATTTTTCAGGATCGAAGGGGAATGGGGCTGGGCCCAGAAATGGTGTGTTCAGACCACATTAACAGAATGGGGGAATAATTGTTTTAGGGCCTAAAAAAATTAAAAAAAAACAAAAAAATTAAAGAAAAATAAAAAATAATATACCCAAGCTCATTTACGCCCGATGGTCAATGTACAATTCGTTTTTATTACACTTTTTTCTATGGCTTATTCGTTTGCGTCTCATTTATAACGCTATGAAGACACAATTCAGATAAAATACACGTTCTGATTGAGCAGTTACCATTACTACGAAAATGTATAGTAATTGGACCTAACAGCTTTTCTGACGAAGCGGTGAACTGGTGGGGATTTTCCTGCTCACTTTGATGTATTCAGTTCCTGCCTCGACGTAGAGCTAGTTGCCCTTATTACACGTTTAGGTTTTGGAAACGCGATTTTGAAAGGGCCACCCTCAGTTATTAAGGGTGTAATGCTGGAAAAATCAAGAGCATTAACGTTAGTTGCAGTGTCAGGCACTTTATGTACATAAAGTAAAGCAAAGTAAAGGAATATCAAGCATTGTGCTTCTAGACTCGAGGGTTGCTAGGCCAAGATGAGCATTCCTGATACTTGAGTTGGACGAGCATTCCTGATACTTGAGTTGGGAATGCTGGAATTAGAAGTCTCATTCATTCTAATGAACAATTTTCTACATAATATAATTATTCTGAAATCTTTCAAACATGAGAACATCTTGTCTAAGGTATGGGTTGATGACAGTGGAAACCCATTCCAATATGGGTCTTACATACATTTTATACGCTAATAACAACAGGTTCGTATCTTTAGTTGGCAGGGCTCTGAAAATTTGGAAATTACGAGTCATTACTTTGCGACATGACGGGTTTTCTCATAATGGGCTGAAAAATCAATAGATTCATTACAATGAAAACCCAAATCTCTAACTGATTCTACTATCTTAATGGGAACCGAAGAAATATTATGAAAGGTTTCAATACTAGAGTCTCCTATTTGAAGATGCAACGTTTTCTCAGCAGACAAGGGAATCAGCCAGTCTTTTGACCACTGATCTAAATCGTTTATTGCCAACTGAATGGCAGTTGCGGCTACATCTCCAGCACATGAGACTTCGTGATAAATTTTCAAGTCATCTGCAAGCTGTTTGCATTTAATTCCCTTCTTGTCCAATATCCCGGGAATGTCGGCTGTATACATATGTATAAATGAAATAGCAGGGGCGATAGAACTCCTCTTGTGGCACACCGCTGGACACTTCTTTTACCGAAGAGAGTGATGACCTTACTTTTACTTCAAAAGTCGCACAGTAACTGGAGGATGAGGTGGTCGGAAACTTTAGTGACAACCAAATTAATCCTTGGCTGTGCATCATCTGTGACTCTTGCTATATGTATCAGAAAAAAATTGGGTTCGAGAAAATGTGATCTTTTTTTCAGTGACACAATTCTGAAGGATTTAGTTTTTATATATGGTTGTCGCATATACATAGACACTCAGATACAAAGCTTCCACCAGCATATTCGTTTTTTTGCCCCTGAAGTGGCACTACTTGAAATACTTCTATAATAGTTAAGAAATTACTTCACATATGAACTCCTTCTTTCGATCCTCGTTCCAATTGCGTACAAGAAAAAAGGCTTCGCGGAGCAAGGCCATTTATATAACGAGTAAACTTAGCTTCTCCTACTCAAGATTCATTGAAGAATACTTCTCCGTTTATAGAATATTTCTCCAATACCATTCTTTGCGAAGGCTTGCATTGTGACTCTCCACGATGCATATAATAAATAAATAAATAAATAAATAAATAAATAAATAAATAAATCACTTTCACTGGCAACATTCTGCAGTGGCCCTTGACGCTCGGTTACCCTTGATGCTTATGATATACATAGATTTAGGTCAAGGAGTGACGTACAATCCTCGTCGTCTATTTTCACCCCCACTCAATCCAGAGCTAATTCCTACACCGGCACCCTTGACTAAAGATAGTAAGGATTCACATAATTTCAAAGTGAGAGATGCGCTGTTAAAAAATATATTTTAGAGTTTGGTCACGTGCCCAAAACTGATTATGATGCTACGAAGGAAGATTACTACCCAGGTCAGTTTCTCAAAGTGGCTTTCATAAAACCCTTGCAAAAAAGAAAATCACAATAGCGTCATATTGATTTTATGTCATAGCGAGCCTAAAGATAGCACTCGCGGAGAGTTTTCTGTCCAAATTAGGACCAACTTAAAAGAGTGGTTCCTTCTGTTCTACAATAATAACGGCAGCAGCAACAACAACAACAACAAGAACAACAAAAGCGAAATGCGCAGACAACCTTTTCAGTTCATTTCATGTTTTGCACTTCAAGCACATACATACATATATCTGCATGCAGTGGCGGCCACATATTTAGCACGCAAACGATTTTGGGCGGCAGAATTTTTTTGCACATCCCAGCCCAAGGGTGAGCCATCAAAATAATATTCGAGGCTCAATGGAGGCTCCATTCCTGTTGCTCACCACGGGCACGGAGTGATTTGGAACTAGATTTCAATTTCGTCGGCTTTCGCGAGACCAGATATAAAAGTTTTGTATTGACCTATGGAGAAAGATGGAGTGGTGATTCAAATTAAGCACTTTTCTCTTCAATATTTTGCTATGGACTCTATTAGCGTGCTCTCCATATTAGCTGGAGCTAGGGACAGAAACAAACCGAAAATTTGCCAAAAATTTCATTCTATTGAATGTCAAGAATAATGCAAGCGTCGGAATTTTCCCGTGATCAATTAAAAGCCTGTTAGTAGCACAAATCGGAGAAAAATCCGCAGCCGAAGTGCATGCCTTCTATTTGTAATCGCCATGCATCCTTTTTTTTCTCAATTACTTAACAATGTTGACGACCTTTGTCCTTCTTTGTGTTGAAAAACTGCTCATCAAAACTTCCAAGCAAAATTCGCACAAATATCAGAAATAAAGTCACATTTTCTCTCGATTAAATGAAATGAAATAAGAGAAAAATGAAACTATTTCTAAAAGTACTGCATTTTCAGTTCTAAATTCAAAGAAAACGTGATATTCCATCCAGAAACAATTTGTTGAGGAGTCGAGTAGAGACAAGAAAGAGAACACTATGCCTTATCACATTCTCGAGTATTATCCTGATAGGGGGTTCCAAGCATGAAGTACAGATTTTATATTTTCATCATTTGGATATCGGCAGCTTGCTAAATATGTGGCCGCCACTGTATGTGACAACCCCAAATCTGGGAGCTGATTTTCAAAAAATTTTGAAATTTTCTGCCAATTCTACGACCACGTACAAACTTTGCCTTTCCTCCATGACGTCTTTGGCAAGCAATTCGTTTTCTCCTGAGCTTATTTTTCTCCATCAGCCGCAAAATGGCAGCAAAACGCCACAGAAGTATGCAGGCTTATAAACTTCGACCGCTGAAAATCTAGTGGAAAAAAAATATTGGGAAAATGGTACAGGAACCGTGATCTATGATAGAATCTCGAGGTTTCGGCGTTGCTCTGAAATAAAAATATCCGTACGGTATACCTAATTATTGGTTGACTATTGTTTCCATGACAAAAATCGGGGAGTAATCGAGTTGCCAGCGAGTTTTTGCATTCCCTGCTGAATCATTTGACAAGGCTTATTTTTTTAATTTTAAGGTCCTTTCTCATTGCCAGGCTGTACTGAGTAGAGAACTTTAGTATTCCATATAAGTCTAGGACGATATGACGCTGATTCCGCGACTGGCCACTTTGCGACACCGACCAATTGCAGACCTTTAATTCGCCTGTCATTTATCCATGATGTGCAACATGGATTTAAATGTTTCCCCTTTATTGCTTCTAATGCTGACCAAAGAATCCATCAGTATGAGTAGAGAAATGTCTAATTCCACTGACTGTATAGCACTATAGCACACCCTTCACAGAATACCCACCTAGAAGCAGTTTTTGTTCAGGTGATTCATCGGATATGGTGCAAGGTCAAGGTATGACTAGCATTGTTGTCGTATTATACCATAGTTCCTCTCTATCTACTTTATTTAACGAATTTTATCTACCAATGTATTGAATTATGTACTTCTGAAAATCTTGCGGAAATTCTTTTCTGCTGTTGTAATTCAGGATTGCGCCAAGGCACAAAATGGCAACAAACAGGTTTGACTCTTTGTTTATTTCAACTTCAGAACGTCTTTTACAATTTAAAGCTGAGAAGTGAGGAAAGAGCATTTTCATCATAAACATGGTACCTCTGAAGTAAATTTCGACTTTTTAGCTTTTAAAACGTGGACCATCGTGATTAGACGCATTTTCCGCGCCCGAATGGGCTGAGGTTACTCTGCTATGCGTAATTCCTCATAGACACGCAGGACAGTGCAGGCCAATCATTTTTACACCCATCTAACCTGCTGCGCCGCGCCACATGCGCGGCGCGGCAGACCAGAAGGGCGCTGAGATAGTAGGGCTCTGCGACTGACGCTTTGACATGTTTGGTGCTAGGCTGACCGGGGCATTTCGGAAAGAAAAGGAAGACTTGAATAGAAACGAGTGGAGCATTAGCAAAACATCAATACCAGCAACGTCTATGAAGGTGGGTAGGTGGTGCGGCGCGGCAGACCAGATGGCAGTATTCTGTGATGCAAAAGTTGCTGACCTGCACTGTACGTACATCCACATCACACCCCTACCAGATTTTCTAATATGTCACTGTTCTATACAAATATACTCTCGAAAAGCGTATTGTGATTAATTTCGACCATAGGAAGATGTAATGTGAGTCCTGCTTGAAACTTCGAAGCATTCATATGGCAAACCTTATTTCTTCAACCTTATTTAGGGATGATACCTGCTTCTCCCACCATTCTACCTGCTTCTCCCAGCATTCTACCTGCTTCTCCCAGGATTCTACCTGCTTCTCCCACCATTCTACCTGCTTCTCCCACCATTCTACCTGCTTCTCCCACCATTCTACCTGCTTCTCCCAGCATTCTACCTGCTTCTCCCAGCATTCTACCTGCTTCTCCCAGCATTCTACCTGCTTCTCCCAGTATTCTACCTGTTTCTCCCAGCATTCTACCTGCTTATCCAAAGATTCTACCTGCTTCTCCCAGCTTTCTACCTGCTTATCCAAGGATTCTACCTGCATCTCCCTTCATTCCTCCAATGCCTTCGTTAAGAAAGATTTGGAGAGTGGTAGGGTAAGCCTGATAGTTATTTCTTTTTTTCGACGGTGCTAACCTCTACGGACACTTTTCACCCACACGCGTAACGACAGGCCTCTCACTTAGGGAGAAAGAGCCAAACGTGGCTCAGAGTGTGTCTTGCCTCACTTTAACATCACAGTGATCATCTTATGTCACGACTGAAATGTCTTCTTCTTCCTGGGATGAGAGAGAGAGACTACAGTAAATGGGGAATGATGCTCACGCACTCTAAGCAAGAGGTGTTACGCTATTTGTGCTTTGTTTGTTCTGCGCAATTATCAATCAGTATGCTAACTACATACCAAACGTGATTTGTTTGTTCTGCGCAATTATCAATCAGTATGCTAACTACATACCAAACGTGAACTATTCACCCCTATGTTGGCGTTGTGTGAACGCCACCTTAGGCAACAATATAACCTCATACTTCTCTCACGACCTAGTTACAAGCTCCAAGAGAAAAAAAGCTGAGACTCAACTTATTTTGCAGTGCGAATCGTCCCAGTATCATGCCGCTATGACGCCCCTGATGGCGGTGGAAGGTGAAGTTTTCCCATCCCAGGACAGATGCATTTGCAGCTCCGGATGTAGACGCACGCATTGCTCCTGCTCTGCTTCACCGAGCGTCTACCATTGGATAGCAAGTGACAGAGAAATAGTACTGATTATGCCGGACGGCGAGAGCCAGAGTTCCGGACAAAGCATACGAGCCTCTACAGCTGGAGTTCTCTGTACCAGTTTTTTTGCCATAGTATGAAATTCTCTTTCAGATCATCAACCCAACTTCTCAACTCCAACACAGCGCGTTTTGCATTTCAAACATATCCTTCATTAATAAAAGATTTTTGGAAAAAATATTTATTACGTAAGCTTACACTTATGTGAGAATAAAACAAAATAAAGGAAAAACAGAACACAACAACTAAAAACAATTCTCAGAACTTGACAATCCATAAAACAACTGAAATTTGTGAACGTAAAAGGCACTATGGGCTAAGGCAATGCTCGATCATTCCTTTGAAAGCATTGTTGCTGGTTGGTAAGATCGATTTTTGCAATAGCGTATAAATAGCATTGCATGCATAAGAACAGTAGCCATAATCCTTTCAAATTCTGGAACAATACATGTTTAGAATTCTGAACAATGAAGTAATTTATTTACGCTCCGACTCATGTCATAGTATATTTCATAGTTCCGAGCAATAGCAGCTTCAACTTCAAGAAGGATTGAACTCCTGGACTGCTCGTAAGATGAATGAAAACCCACTCAAAAGGAGCGAAAACCAAGTGAAAAGTAGCTTCGCCGACTGTTTTAGCTATTGTTGATTTGCCTGTTGTGTCACAACATGAAAATCTTTGGAAAAATCGAGAACCACTTTGACCAACAAAACAGCTGGCAAGAAAGGCAACTTTATGGACTTCTCCTTATCGGTTTAAATCCCACAGCTCGCTCAATTCAGCGGGTGCTGCTCCGACGCAAAGATTTTGCTGTCGCCGCAAGAAGAACTCTCAAATATTCCGACGATTTTTGCTCATGTAACAGTAGTCAGCGTACTCCTTTTTCTCGAACTGCACTGAAGTCAAAGTGGAAATTCTCCATGAGTGCTACCTTTGAGTCCCAATTAGTCGGTCAGGTACAGTGGCGGCCACATATTTAGCACACCCGCGATTTTCGACCACAGAATCTTCTACACATCTCAGCCCTAGGATAAGCAATCAAAACCAAGTTCGAGTATGTGTTGGAAGTCTATGGGAGCTTACTTCTTATTGCTCACTATAGGCACAGAGTAGGTTAGAACTGGATTGAAAAATAAAATTCCGATTTCGTCGGTTTTCTCAAATTAGGTATAGAACTTTGTATCTTGGTGGAGGGAAGTGAAGTAGTGATTTGAATTGAGCACTCTTCTCCTCAACATTTCGCTATGAAAGCTATCCGAGCATTCGCCGTAGCAGCTAGAACCAGAGACAGAAATAAACCGTCAAATTTGTCAAAAATTTCATTTTATTGAATTTGGAGAATAATATAAGTCAGAATTTTCCTGTGATGACCTAAATGCCTTTTAGTAGCACAATTCGGAGAAAAATCCAGAGCCGAAGTGGATGCTTTCTTCTTGTAGTCACCATGAATCCCTTTCTTCGCAATTCTTTAGCCATGTTGACGATCCTTATTCTTCCCTAAGGTGAACAACTGCGCATCAAAACTACTATAACAAAACGCGTGCTAATATCTAGAATAAAAATGTGTGTTCACTCGATTTGATAAATTGATGTAAGAGTTTGATGAAAATATTTTCAAAAGTATTGCATTTTGAGCTCTAAACGCGAAGAATGAGCGCAGCTTCATTGAAAAATATTTTTTGAGAAATAGAGTAGAAGTAGGAAAAAGAACACTATCCCCCATTACATTCTCGAGTATTGTCCTGGGGTGGCGGTCTAGACGTATACCGCGACGCGACCGCCCCGCACGCGTGTGCTTCTCAAGTTCAGGTTGTTTCTTCAAATTTGACGCACTAGATGACGCACATTGCTGGCCACCTTCTCACAGTTTGTGAGTCCCGATAACATCCATCTGTCCCACTCAAGCTTAGAAAAGTTGTCCATATCCACGCAGAACTGCTCGTACCCTAGAAGGCTGCAGCCGCGACGCGCACATGAATCGACCAATTACGGACCTACATACAGCGTACCTCTTGCCATGCAGCCATTTTCCTTTGCATGCTTGAAATACGAATTTTATATTTTCATCAGTTAATCGCCCAAAATGGGCCGCGTGCTAAATATGGGCCGCCACTGTAGTCATTCTGGCATGTCGGCATCCTACATAAACTCCTTTTTGTGGAGCTCACAGGATCGCTACAGTAGCTTCAAATACTATGTCACTCGATCGGAATCTTAGCCAAATCAGGAAGGCTTCCAGCTTTGTGCGCATGTGAAATAAACGCTGTCAAGTACTGTGGATATAGAAGAGCATCAAACGTCATTTCCATACGGAATATATTCTGCATGACTCGACTAACTGATAGGAACTCCCCGGTCTTAGAGCTGAATTGTAACTTATTTAGGGATATGAGTCCAAGTCTCATATCGAAGCTCGCCCTCGCCAGGGTAGTGTTCTTGCAGGCAGAAGGTTTCAGACTTCTATCTGTGTGTATGCAAAACAATAACCATTGCCGAATGGCTTTCCCAAATAACGCTGAAAAATTTAAGAGGAGCCTGATCTGCTCGTTTGTTTCGGGAATATCTCGTAATAGTACAATTTGCATACAATTTCTCCGTTGAAATCTGTTTGAGAGGGCATTTCGAAGCGGAAGATCGGGAAATTAGTTGCAAAACTATGGTTTTAAAATTGGGTAAAAAGGTATAAATATCGTGGAAGGTGATACAGACTCGACCTTGATTTCATATCCACAATGTTGTTTATTTTTGCTGTGCTTCCGCTTCTCGCCATCGTTGGAGCCCTTCCGCTGGATCCAGGTAAATGTTTGGTCGGAGAGCAAGTGATAATTTTCTGAGGTACAGTCCGGTCCGGCAACCACTGTAAATGGGCGCCGGCGGGCGCCGGCCGCCGCCACCCTCCGGCGCCCCAGTATTAATGAGCTATAAATCGCTCGAGCTTGGGAGAAAGCGAAGAAAAATACAATTTTCGTCCATAGTAGACAGGATAAGTAGTAGATAAGCCTAACCCTGTGCTTAAGAATGGGTTTAAGGCCTAGGCTTCACAGGAGTGGCCCCACCCAATTCCCTTTTCACCTAAATTTCTAAGATAAACTACGATAAGTGTAAGTGTAAGTATGATTAGACACTATTTGTATGTTGTGTCGCGTGCGCGCATAGCTCAGTGGGTTGAGGGAATGATCGACGTTCTGGTGGTCGGGGGATCGAATCCTGACCTGTGCCGCCGTTTTGCAAATACATATAGTATGCTGCCTACGGCTATTGCAGTTATCTAACAAACTCCAACATAAAAAGTAGCCCGGATGGCTCAGTGGTTTGAGTGGCAGATTGCAATCTGTCCCTATCGCTGGTTCCACTCCGTTGGAGATCCAGAGTTAAGCATCGCAGTGTTTGGGGTTCACTGCTTGGAACGTCCCCCGTGATCTCCTTCGGGTAGTCCAGGAAGGCATCCGGCAACGTTTTGCATGAATTTCGAAGATAAACTACGATAAATGTAAGTGTAAGTAATAGTAATAGTGTAAGTAATAGTGAAAAACCACTTTTTCAAAGTTGAGGGAAACCGGGAGAGAGTAACTCCGCCGTGAAGGATTGCTCCACGAAAGATAAATGACAGCGGTAGAACTACTTCGCAATGGATATGGAACAATTCATACGGATTTCAATTATTTCTGAGGATCCCGAATTGGATGAGCTTTATTATTCAGGTGGGATAACTGAAGTACTGTGTCCATCTATAGAGGAATAACGGCCATTTTTGTATTCACGAAGCAGTGTACTATAGCAAAAAATGGAAGAGTTGGCTTCGCTTATTGTGTATTCAGAAATCTTCCCCCATGAAAATCACAAAAATGAAAAAACATGAAAGTTGTGAAAATGGTCCCCTGCTTTATAGCCTTAACATATCCACTGCACTCTGTCTACTATGGACTAAAATTGTATTTTTCTTCGCTTTCTCTTAAGCTCGAGTGATTTATGGCTCATTAATATCGGGGCGCCGGAGGGTGGCGGCGGCCGGCGCCCGCCGGCGCCCATTTGCAGTGGCTGCCGGACCCGACTGTAAAACGTATGACGTGCCTCATTAGCCAGCCATTAGAAAGCCATTTCTACCGCAAACAACCCCACTTTTTTTTAAATGACCTCTTTTTCTACATCCTCAAGTTCATTTTCAGGGCAGTGCTTCACCTTATAGTCGTTTTTCAGGTTTTGAAATCTGAGAAATCTCCAGGTGTCGCTGATCGCAGTTGTGAACGCATAGCCTTGTACAGTTGCCAAATACTCCTTACTGAACACTACCGTCTAGTGGAGAGTTCGACAGCTACCACAAAAAGGTGCAGCTAGCGATATCGATCGCTTGCACCCTGCACTGTTTTGTGGGAGATGTGTCAATTGGGCACCTCGAGTTACCAACGGATGATGGGATTAGAAGAGGCTTTTTCGGCACTTTTGTGAGGAAGCATGAGTAAAACTGTGTTCATCGTCGCCTGGAGATCCTTATGGTGGTAAAATTTCAGAATTCATCATGAGATGAGACACTGCTTCAAGGAAAAACCTCTGACTATTTGAGCATGAGTTACATACTTAATACCTATACCATTCAACTATCTTTGTACACACGCACACAATTCTCTAGAGGTTCACGCATCCCATATTCTATTCAGTTCTAAGTTTAAAGGCCCCAAATTCTTACTAGAACTGAGGAATTATCATCGTTCCCATGCACAGTCAAATTTGAGTTAATAGATGAGCAATCTCTGTTTTTCAGACCTCGTTCAAATCGGTCAAGAGCGATTGTATGATGATGGTGAGTAGCTATCAACTTCTCCTTACCCCTCTTCTCATCTATTTTCCATACTTTACCAACCTCCTAAGTAGCGCTCCTCTTTTGCGCCATACTTTCTCCATTGCTCAGAGCAAGCGTTTTCAAGACCCATTTGATTTTGTGATCTTTTAGTACTTTGGCCACTTTTGTGTGACATCTACTACTTTTACGGTATTGGAGAGGGGGGGCGGGGTTCAAACTACTGTTGAGAGATAATTGTTAGAAATACGATCCCGTCTGTATCATCTTTGAAATCTGTAAAATAGACGCGATATTGCGTCAGAAGCGAAGCGTAGATTCCAACTTTTTCTGGTCCAATGATAATAGTAGCCTTCCGGAACTACATTTCAAATTGCTTCTACAAAACTCATGAGGTCATCTTGTACATCTTTCCTGTAACAAGAAACAATTCCTAAAACCTCTCGTTTTCCAGAAATTAGTGGGATCGCCGGAAGTCGTTGGTATCTGAGGGTACAATTAGGCAACACTCGATGCATATCACGCTGTCACTAATGGCAGACTGCTATGACGTCAGCAAAAATGCAAAAATTTCGCAATTTTTATCTTTTAAATAATGCGCAGGATAGAACAGGGAGCGCTGACTCCGCATATCTGGTCTTCGATGCGATCGCGATGAGCGGAGTTATGGTATAGTGTGTTTCACCAGGGAACGTAGCTGCGAAGACATTAGAGAAAAAGAAAACGCAAGAAATAGTGTAGCATTCGGAGAGACAGGCGAGAAATGCAGACCATAGGCAGAAGTACTCAATTATCGTCGTTTTTTGAAACGGATTATAGCGTTTCCGATGCGATATCGCATTTATTTCGCAGATTTTAAGGGCAGCACCGATGGGACGATGGAATTGTATGCTGTGGAGCAGATGTAGTGTTCACATTCTGCTACGTAGCCTTGGATATTGTTACATTGCAAGCATCGCATGATTCTGTTCATTTAACTCTTTTCTTACATTGCAGAACCGTACCTCCCACGGATTAGAGTGTTCCCAAAGATCGATTATGACCCAGGTAAGTCGTTACCAATTTTTTCAAGCCTATTTGATTTTCTTCTTCCCCATTAATCTCATTCACACTACGCATACGATAAATTATCATGAAACATTGTGACATAAAGCAACCTTAAGTAGTCGCTGTACTTTGCGTGGAGTAAACGTAGCAGCCAGTATTAATGCCAAATGAGGTCAACTTCAAAATTTTTTTGAACGGATTCAAAATATACACCCTGTTTTTCCGGGAGTAAAATCGGTGCAATTGCGGACCCAGTACGAACCTCCGCTTTCACGTGGTCTTTCGACTGAGAATTTGATCTACTGGAATGGATCAGATCGCGCGCGATTTTACTCCCGGAAAAACACACTGTAGTCGCAGAGGGGTTGCAACCATGAACACGAGAACTTGCAGCTAGCAAAATTAAAAATAGTTCTCCCATAACGCTCATACTTTCCAACCAACTCATGTAAGGAGTCTCATGTAACGCTATAACATTAAACCTGACATCATTCTTATACCAACCATATATAGATCGCACATACAGATTTTATTCACTATATTACTATGCTGTTTATTAGTATACATATATTACTATAGATTTTATTCACTCAACATTAGTTTCTATTGCAGATCCGCTCCGGATTCCAATCTTCAGGGACAGTGATGGTGAGAAACCGATAGTTTTCATACTACAACCAAATTATTATAATAACGCACTTAGCCAAGTACATACATACTTCTTTCGTTCTAAGGCTCCATAGAAAGCCACTACGATGTCACTTTTGTCATATGAAACGAAGGTCCACCTCTTCAAGAGCATGAAAAGAGTCAGGGGAACCATGTAGTCTGTTATCTTTGACAGAATTACTTTGCCTAAGCTTCTTGGCGGAACGAATAAGATAGCAGTAATTAACTACCATTAATCAGCGTTGATTCCTCCTGAATTTTTTCGATGTGGTGTGTAACTGTGTCATATTAAGATTTCTGTTCAGACGACTACATCTACATCCGCAAAAGGGTAAAGGTCCCAGGTAATCGCTTTTTCTCCGTACTATCGAGTTGACATGCTTCTACTGGAACAGCAATGAGTAATCAAACAACTATTCAATGTGTAGACCTAAGCTCTACCGTAATTCGTTTCGGGATTGCCTTGCTTGGATCTTGACTCAAACTTGATCACGATTTCACGGCAGAAGTAATATTCCTACCACGGCGAATGCTGAGAGCAATGATGCAGGGATTCTCCATGAAAACGACTAGAACTTGAGGGTTCCCAGATCAACACTTGATCAGGAAACTCTAGTGGTCCGAGAGCGACCGCAGCTCTAAGCTCACATTTTTTTTGGCATAGACTGCTCATTCTCAACCGAATACCTACACGAATGTCAGCGATGACATCCACAATATAACATACATGACAGGTATAAACTCTCGTTTTAAGGACGAAAAAAGATCCGAGTCAGAGTCCCGCGAGTTGATCTTGGTGAGCTTTACCTTGAAGTTTTATTTTTCGCAAAATCATCAGTGAGCCTTTTTATTACAGACAAAATCGTTTATGTGGACTAAAATCAGTGATGCGGTAAGAGCTAATGTTAATATATTTCTTAATGTCGTATAGCTAGTCACTTCTAGTGATTGAAGGCAGCACCCACGGAAAATTCTGTTCGAACATTCTAGAAGTTATGAAAGCCGTTGACTTGGGGAATACTTCCGCCGTACAAGCTGCACTTGAAGTGTCTTTCTCTTACTTACAATGAGATCGCCTAAGACCAGACGTGCTTGTTCTTCAGCTGGTTGTACGTGTTTTCGCGGCTGTATTCGGTTGCGCAGAGCACAAAAGTCCTTTGGGGCACGAGAAGGATCGATTCTCAGCTGATCTATGTACAGTGGACGTCAATGGCGTTGGCCCAACTGTGGCCTTGAGAGGACGTCGTGCAACCGCGCCGCGCGCGCCGTAACCTATGTATTCTGCTGCTGTTATGCATATTCTTACAGCTTTTCTACTCGACTCTAAGGATTTTCAGCAAATCGGGGAGAAAAGACCCTAGAAATAGCATTCCGCAGGTGACGACACCGATCCCGGCGCGCGCGGCGCGGTCGCGCTGCGTCCTTCTCGAGGCCGCAGATGGGCCACTGCCGTTGCCGTCCACTCTATTTACCAAACCACCGCCTTTCTGAAGCGAATTCCCTTATTATGCTTCCAGAGTCACACCAATTCCCCTCATATCCCCTTTTTTTGTTTTTAGTAACTGCGAATCTTCTTCATTAGCATTCTGGGGTAATTATATCTGTATGACCACTACAAGAACTATTTTCTGTCAGAGCTTTAATTTTTTCCTTTTTCTTCCCAGTTGGCGAATTCCGTGATTTTTTGATTATCAGTTGGTGTCTTTGTTAACTGGTACTAATTTTCCAAAAATTATTTCTTTTTTTTTTGATGTGTGGGGATGCCGCAGTTCAGGAAAATTAACTGATCTTGCGAAGACTCGCATGGTGAAAAAGACTGCCTTATCGATTTTTTGCTGTCGGTTCTTATCCCATTTCATACTCGCGCAAGTCGACCATAACTGTTAGATGTAATGCGCTTATGATTTTCTAGAAACAGTGTTTCTAATGCTAACGGAACGTTTTTCTTTAAAAAAATGTTGAGCGCCCTCCACATCTCCCAAATATGTCAAGAACTTAAAATAAAAATTTTCGTGGGTGCTGCCGTTAAGTAGGCATCGCACAGAGAAACATTTTTATAAGCACTCTATGGGCCTAGTTCATCCATACGCCTAGTACCTTACACGATCTTCAATTATTTGCCCTTTTCAGGAAAGAGACGAACGTCTAGCTCGACTTCTGCAATACTGTCAAGATGTGAACTAATAAATTCTTGACATTTCTCCTTTTCTTGTATGCTCAAAAACCAATACAAACATCATAGGACAAAAGTGCAAGAGATATTATTGGAGCTACATTTTTGACAAGAACAAGATATTAAATCATATATTGGTGAAGAGAACGAGCAGCTTGACAACGTTGAGATGGGATTTCAGATTCATTGTTCAGATGGTGCTATTCATCTTCATAAAGTGGCTAGATCAACGTGTGAAAGAAATTGATGTGAGCACGCGTACCACGTTCAAGCTAGTGCTAATGTCGCTACAAAGAGGCGCAACATTGTTTCAAATGTGCATAGTGGCAGCCAAGAATGTTTGTATTCCAAGAAGATATGTCACGACATCTATCATCTGCATTTTAGTCTTATCGTACCCATTTTTCTCCTCCAATACTTATTTCAAGTTTGTCGATCCTTAAAGGGAGTGTCTCACCTCAGTAGCCGTTCTCGAAATTTATGCAGTAGTATAATAAAAGCTGAGTGAGCACTCAACTCTGAGTGACAGCAATCAATGATATGTGTGAAATGTATTGAAACAATCGAGAACCGTGTGTTTTGAAGTTTTGTTCGGCCGAGAGTTCTGAAACTGCCACAATCTGTGGGAAAGCCTCTTTCCAGAAATGGGCTGTAGTTACTGCGTCGTTTTTGATTGGCTTTGGTGACTTTTCCGTTTTTTCGTTGTACCCATTAGTTGTGACTGTACAGTGGCCAGCTACACGGTAAGCGATCCTCTTCAGAAGGAAGAATTTCTGTGATGGTGCCTTTACTTAGGAATTATTAGCACAAACTACAATGGCTCGTGCCTCCATTTAAAGGTTCATTGGCCATTTTGGAGCATATCACGTACATCACTAGAATCAGCGCATCAAGGTGGTCCTGATTTTGTTAGAATCTGAATTGCTTGAATTGTGCCGTCATGTAATCTAACCTCACGATTGTCTTAAATGATCGTAATAAATCTGTCTATTTCACACCTCAGAATTAAAAATAGGTGGATGCTGCATTTGCAGGCTCCTACATCTCATATTCAACGAGGGCGAAAGACAGAATCATTTCGTTTATTCCAATATGACGCTTATGTTTGCCGGATGACATATTATTAGGTATGTGAAAAAGTTTCCGCCCTTTTTTAAGCAAAATTGAGTCTTTATTGAAAAAGTAACAAAGCAGATACATTAATCAAAGTGTTGGCCATTACTGGCTATAACGGTTCTCCATCTTTCTGGGGGAAGACGAACTCCGCGGCGGTAGGAAGCCTCGTCTACCACTCGATCCATTTCTTCACCCATTTCTCGACATCTTCAAAAGATTGGAGGCGCTGCTCGGAAAGCATGTGGAACATCAACCGAAGCAAACGATAGTCTGACGAGGCACAATCTGATGAATAAGGTGAGGTAACACATCCCAGTAAAGTGCCTCAAGCGCTGCTTGACAGCTTTTGTGACATGTGCCAAAAGGCACTACTCCACACTGAGGACCCAAAATTTTCAAACAATTTTTTTCCACCGAAACCGTGTACAGGGGGGGTTAAGTTATATTTAAAAAATATTAGAAGTAAACAATTGAAAATAAACTAGTACAAGATTTCCATTTGTATTGTAAAGTAATTTCGAAAATTTGGCATCCCATCCCTGTGGGGGGGGGCTGCGTCCGCCATTGATATATACATATACATATCTATATTCTTAGCGTCAATAGCTAGTGCACCGTCCGCAGTAGGGGTACCGCTGCGTCACTCATTAATCCACGTTGATACGTGTTAGCTCAAACATCCTATAATCCTATTATCGCGAGTGGTCTTAGAGGCAATGCGTCACCCGGTTTGCGGTCAAGACGTACGCCGCGACGCGACCGCGCCGCACGGGCATGCTTTTCAGGTTCAGGTTGTTTCTTCAAATTCGACATACTAAATGACATCGGCAGCTACCTTCCCACGGTTTGTGGGTTCCGATAACATTCATCTGTCCCATTCAAGCTTAGAAAAATTGTCCATATCCTCAGGAACTGTGCGTGCCGTCGAAGGCTGCAGTCGCGACGCGCGCATGAATCGACCAATCATAGACCAGCAGCGTACCTCTTGCCACGCAGCCGCGTCACCCTACATTGATTCTGAGATGTTAACAGATTCTGGATCGCAGCTCTCACAACACACATCCACAGAGCTATAGTCCATTTTCGAGGTGAAGATTCTATACATAGTCGGTTGAGAATTTCGAATTTCCCGGCCGATTGTGCGGAGCGTCCTTTCAGAACCCAGGATTCCTAATGGTTTCAACACATTTAACGTGGGCCGTCATTTTCAGCACTGGAGACTGTGTTAGTGCAGAATTTTGGGAAACAATCTTCAATGTGAGACAATGCCTTTAATGTACCCTCGTGTGATACACCTTTACTGTTTATGTTCGCATGTCGTTCATCATCAAAATGTTTGAAATGTTGCGGGTCGGAATGCTTCCGCGCAGATATTAAACAAGTGCATAGTCCAGTCCAGGTTCTATCAATTTCGATGGCTTTGCATTATTTTTGCAACATCTTTCATACTTATTTTGTTACTAGCCAGTAGTTCTCCATGTTGTGTCGACATGCTTGGATTCGGTTAAACTACACAAGTTTGAGATAGTGAAGTGTAGGGCAGTGTATGTGTGGCCGATCTATCACTGAATTACTCTACATATAACATTCTTTGTAGTGGGTAAGAAGGTCCAACTTCACTCTCATCTTACACAGTGAATGCGCTCTTTTTGGCTTGAAACAGCATTTGAAGCGGCAGCTATTTATAATTGTCTCACTTGTTGCTGCTGCTTCTTCTTCATCCAAACTTTCATTCAAAGCATTGCATCCAACAAAGATAGAAAACCGGAGGAGAATAAACTTAACAGTTCCGCATTTCTTTCGCGACACCCATGTATGCTCACGCAATTTTATTTGTTTTATTGAACCATTGCGACATAAACAACGAGCATAAAAGACATGCATAAAAGTAAGCGCTAGAAAATTTTATGACGGTCAAGGATAGCCTGGACGCATTGCGTCTGGCGAAGGTGGCAAATTTTTGCAGCGGATCAAGTAGCAAACTTGCAAAATTGCAGCCTCAAGTTGATCTATTGCTTGGGCTAACTTATATGGCTTCTTGGTACAACAGCTAATCTCTATGGTGTGAGATGGGTAACATCCAGTGGCAGAACTCTCCTAGGTTTTATGGATTTGGAATGATGTGTGCAAGGAAAAAGGAGGGCAAATAATTGAGCAAATAATAATTGAGCCTTAGTGAGCTGCGTATTTCGGAAAGGACAGGCATGCCTACAAAAGAACTTCAGAAATTGCTGGCCATTTGTGTTGCGACCTCAAAGAGCGCGTGCAATGGACACCGTACGAAAGTATTTGAGGCCAGTGATTTTTTGTGCGGTGAGTAAATGTTGGGGGAAGAATCCTACTTCATAAAATAACCTGAATTCTGGAAAAATCAAAAAGCAGCCTTGAGAAAGGACTATGTGAATTAGAAATGCTCGCAAAAAGTAATCATTATAAGCAAACAAATAAATAAATCAATAAATAAACAGACTCAGAGCTTGCGTTTTTGCAAGTGGAAGGTAGGTATATCAGGGTCTGATAAATTTTCTCACGAAAGCTACAGCTACAAGCTTTGTTACGCCAAACTTCCAAAGAAATTGATGCCCTTTGCAACTGATGGCCTAGCTATAGCACTAAAATTTTTACTCTAAAATCACGAGCAAGTTGCGGCCACCCTTCACAAATTATGACGCGAATAAACTCAAACAGAATTGCTAGATGGAAAACCGGAAGCTACTACTGGCCCAGCGCCGACAGTCGCTAACAACAGGAGGTTTGAGCTTGAAGCGGAACGACGACCCCGTTCGCATTCACTAATTGCCAGAAGCCTCGCTGTACAACACGTTGGCACTCAAAGCGAACCAAGATCCACTTTCCATTAGGTATTTCGTTTGCACTTTTTGTGTTTTTCAAGCACCTCGTACACACCACTGGTAAATGGCATGTATATAAAAGCATCAGCCTCCTCGAGGAGCCACCGGCAACAATGTCTTCTCTTTGTTACTTGCTAGCGCTCATATTCGCTGTTTCCCAGAGGTAACTTAGTGTCATTTACGTAGAAAATCCTGAAATGTAGTACAAAATCAAACTCATTCTTTGGGAGAGCAGTCAGGGATTCTGAGGAGGGTTGTTCAATTTGTCCCCAGTATCTGTTAGCATCTGGTTACCACGGAGGTAGAAAGCAAGTCCCAGAAAATAGAAGAAACCTCAAAACATTGAAAGAAGAATTGACCAGCGTCTCGGATAGGCAGTGCTTGAGGATTGAGCGCCACTCAGAGCGAAACATATCCTCGCTGAAACTTTTTGAGAAGTTTTCCCTTTTTGGATACGTTCCCTGCATTAAGACCGACAATCGTAATCATGCGTATAAATGAAACTTTCAAAAACTTCTCCAAAAACTGGTACTTTCACCTGTCCCCTTGCGTTAAGAGTCGCATTATGAATCTATTGAATGTATTGAATAATATGGGGAGGATTCATAATTAGCCCTACTTCAAGTCTTTTATCCGATAATAAATAAGAGGTTTCAGGTCGAGTGCCAGCTCGCGCGTTCCACTTGCCGTTGACGATGGTTTGTGCTTATTTTGATCCTTAATAGCTTTCCCACGAAAATCAACAACAATAAATTGCCATTGATCTATCGTTGCTGTTAGGAAAAGCTGCGAATCTCTCAGTACCGTCTATTAGGATTTTGATAAGACTATCTGTTCTCCCAAACAGCAAAGCACACAATGAAACATAATTACGGAACGTAATTCGAAACGGAGTCTTCCCAGAAATCGATAGAAATTGAAAAAAATGGAAAAGTTAGAAAAGTTAGCTTTTATTTTCTTTACTGAGCCTCTATAGTTATTAAGCACTAAATCTAGAGTATACCCGTCACGTGTCTGAGCACAAACAAATAACGAAGTTCATCATTTGAACCCACTTAGAAATCCTTTCTCTAACTTCCCAGAAGCAAGAGACTATATGTAGATGAAAGACCACAGTTCACTGAAATGGTGGGCACTTCGGTTGTACCTCGTTTCATCTTGGAGTATAGGCGGAGAGACGACAGAGAAAAGAAGGAAATTGGAGAGAGGGAGAGAGATATGCGATTTTTTAGGACTTGAGAACACCAAATTACTTAAGTTGACACCATCTATTGGTAGTATGTTAACTCACGCTAATTCCTAAATATCACCACCTACACGTTAGGTTCGGTATCATTTCTGTTTACATATGGTCTTCGAATTTTTGCTTTTTTTAGGTATGTTGGCTGTGTCCGTTTCTTTTTGTTTTATCCGTAGTCCATGTGCTTGCACGTGCAGAAAAAATGTCAAATTAAATACGCAAACAATATCCCTGCAAAAATTACTATTCGTAGTACCTTATAACTATTGAAACATAGTTGTTTGCCTACTTGCATCGGAGAATCATCTTTTTACACTATTTTTTACATTTGCTCTATAAACAAATCTAGGAGCCATTACCATCTTCGCATTAATTCAGTTATTTCACAATTTCTTTCAGTTCGTGACGTTAGAATCTGATTATTTCACAAATTCTTTCAGATTACCCCGAAATCGGATTTCCCAAGGCTTACGAACCCCTACCTTACGCCAATCTACCAGTTGAGACCACTGTTCTACCTTCTGCACTAAATGCACCAATAATGTCAGCACCAGTCATATCGCCAGCATCTTTCGCAGCTCCTCCCGTGGCGCCAGAAGTAGCACCAGCGGTGGTGCCAGCGGTGGCCCCAGCTTTGGCACAAGCTGTCGCACCAATGCCTCTTTTCGCGCAGCAGCTCATATCTTCCGTGGTTCCATATCCTAGTGTGAGTCGCAGTTGGGAACAGTCGCACCATTCAAAATAGTAGTGTTCAATGTACGTTTTCAGATCTCTCATTACTACCACCCGCAGACCCTACTGCGTAACTTGGTGCGGGACTATTCCAAAGGTATTGCAGCTGAATTTCATCAAAATTTCGCGGACTGAGTATTTAGGCTTTGCTTTTACAGAAGCTGGACACCTCTCCGCAACGGCGGAAAGCATCGAATCCGAGCCGATCCTGTCAATCGCAGCAGCTCCGGCTCCGGCTGCGGCAGTTGAGCCTGCTGCTGCTGCACCAGTCGTACATGTTGTGCCTGCTCCAGCCGTTGCACCTGCTCCAGCCGTTGTGCCTGCTCCAGCCGTTGCTCCAGTCGCCCCAGTTGCTGCCGTGTCTGTACCGAAAATGGCAGCAGTAGCGAAAGCTCCTACGATGCCAGTACCGCCGGCGCCGCAAATGCCCGTCGTGAAACCTGCACCTGCCGCAAAAGCCGCGATCACACCAGTCGAACAGGAGTCAGCTTACCCGACCTTGTTGCGAGCTTCTGTGCAGCGAAAATTGTTCGCGAGAAAGGCGACGGCTCAACGAAAAGCGTCGGAAAAGATTAAAGCCTAAGAGAATTGTACAATTCTTGTCCATTTTGTTTACAAATCGTTCTAGCACCTCCTCACGAAAACAGCTAGACCTCGTTAGGAAAAAGGAATTCTTCACTGACTTGTTTGTTTAATTGAACTTTTTTTTTCTAAAGAAAGGGTCCACCAATGTCCATCACAGATTGTATTCTTAAGTGTGTTTGATAGCACGATTGAGTTCACAATAGCTAATTCAAGATCCATTTGTTACTACATACTGTCCCCCTGTATAGTCACAGAACATAATACACCATCTGTAAGTGAATTATTGCCTTGAAGTCTTTCACAAAAATATTTTGAATAAACTTGTACAGACTATGACCACCTGCATGTAAGTAACTAAATGTCGGCATGGAGATATAGCAGCATATGGAGAACAGCGATTGATGAAAACATACAGTCGGGTCCGGCAGCCACTACAAATGGGCGCCGGTGGGCGCCGGCCGCCGCCACCCTCCGGCGCCCCGGTATTAATGAGCTATAAATCACTCGAGCTTGGGAGAAAGCGAAGAAAAATACAATTTTAGTCCATAGTAGACAGAGTGCAGTGGATATGTTAAGGCTATGAAGCAGGGAACCATTTTCACAACTCTCACGTTTTTTCATTTTTGTGATTTTCATGGGGAAAGATTTCTGAATACACAATAAGCGAAGCCATCTCTTTTCTGCTATAGTACACTGCTTCGCGAATACAAAAATGGCCGTTATTCTTCCATAGATGGACACAGTACTTCAGTTATCCCATCTGAATAATAAAGCTCATCTAATTCGGGATCCTCAGAAATAATTGAAATCCGTATAAATTGTTCCATATCCAATGCGAAGTAGTTCTACCGCTGTCATTTATCTTTCGTGGAGCAGTCTTTTACGGCGGAGTTACTCTCTCCCGGTTTCCCTCAACTTTGAAAAAGTGGTTTTTCACTATTACTTACACTTACACTTATAGTAGTTTATCATCGAAATTTATGCAAAACATTGCCGGATGCCTTCCTGGACTACCCGAAGGAGATCACGGGGGACGTTCCAAGCAGTGAACCCCAAACACTGCGATACTTAACTCTGGATCTCCAACGGAGTGGAACCAGCGTAGAGACAGATTGCAATCTGCCACTCAAACCACTGAGCCATCCGGGCTACTTTTTATGTTGGAGTTTGTTAGATAACTGCAGCAGTCGTAGGCAGCATACTATATGTATTTGCAAAATGGGGCACAGGGCAGGATTCGATCCCCTGACCACCACAACGTCGATCATTCGCTCAACCCACTGAGCTATGCGGGCATGCGATGCAACATACAAATACTGTCCAATCTCACTTACACTTATCGTAGTCTATCTTAGAAATTTAGGTGAAAAGGGAGTTGGGTGGGGCCACTCCTGTGAAGCCTAAGCCTAAGCCTTAAACCCATTCTTAAGCATAGGGTTAGGCTTATCTACCCTGTCTACTATGGACTAAAATTGTATTTTTCTTCGCTTTCTCCCAAGCTCGAGTGATTTGTAGCTCATTAATACCGGGAGGATCGCGGCAGCCGGCGCCCGCCGGCGCCCATTTGCAGTGGCTGCCGGACCGGACTATAGATGGCTAGGCAGTATCAACGAAAATTTCAGTCCCAAGGATTTCTGCCAAACCCCTGGACTTCGAATCCGCTTACACGGGACGTATTTGTTTAGTATTTTCAATACGTTCAACTATTGCTGTTCCCTATTTTCTTCAGGCAGCCATAGTTCTCCAAGCTTCAAAATCTTCTCTTGCATCTTCTAGTGTGTCGTAACTGGTTACCTACTTTACCTGTTACCTACTTTTTTCCATGGAATACTTCGTGTGTACTCGATGAGTAAATAAATAAAAACCACCAAAAGAAGCGGCAGCATGCAAACCCTCTTCCATTTTTTTTCTCGTTCGAGGCGAATTGAATGAGTCGCGGGCAAATACAGCCATTTCTCTCGATTTTTTCCATAACGTGTTGTCACTTCACTTTGCAGTTAATTAAGAGAAACGGAAATGTCACACTTCACTATCATTTCTGCGGAAAAAGCCCAATCATGCATGAAAGAGAATGAAAGAAAAAGAAGAAAAAAGATGAAAGAGCAAAAACCACACAGGGAACAGCAGGAAATGCTAGCGAGTGGTGCGCTAAGGAGGAAAAGAAAAAGGATGATTCGCTCTATGGAAGAAACCGATAGAAGAAGGTCATGCGCCTAATGGGAAAGACAAGTTTCATCTTGAAGAGGCAAAATGGCTGCAAGCAAAGCAGCTGATTCATACCACGATACAATTTGTCCCGCTGTGCCACTGTTTTTGCGGGGTAATTTTCATGGATACGTTGAAGTACAAATTTATTTTGTATATGCTGCCACCCAATCAAAATTTCTTCGCTGAGGGGTGTGCCCAATAGCTCCATAACAGGGTAACTCTATCCTCTATGAGGTGCGGAGAAAGTATTGACAGCAAAACCAATCTCCACGGCAACGCCATGGTTGCAACTATAATAACAATATTTATCGAGTAAGATTAAGAACTAAGTAACAAATGATATTTCATCGTTCATTTTCGATTCGGTCTCTTCTTGTCTAGATATACTCGCCGAGACGGCGCGGTAAGGCTTCCACGGTGCGCTGGAGGTAGTCCGCATCGAGATGTTCTATTCATGGTTCTTGAGCACCTCTTAAAGAAGCAATATTCTTGCAAGATTTAGCATAGACTCTCGCTTGCAACACTCTCTAAGCAGAGTAATCAAGTAGATCGGGACTGTTCGGCGGTCAGTCCTGAGAAGTGATGAAATCGCGAAGATTTGCTTAGCGCTGTTGTGCTTGGAGAGCCTTATGGGTTGGTGCTGAACTTCGTTGGAATACTTGCGAGAATGAGAAGTTAACCACGGCAGGACACAAAAAATAATTTTTCACGGTTCAAAAAAAAGCATAAAGACATTGAGGAAAAATCGTCAACACTTTCTCCACACCCCGCAGATGAGGGGACTTTGTCAGACCTATCATTAATTCGCGTTATCACTGGCCAACGCCCTTTATTAAACATGGGAAATGAAAGGTAGGCGGAAAATGAGTGGATAATAGACTGTATGAGGACGATTAGATGCAGGAACATATCCACTTTTTTGCAGTGGTTAAATAAATATCTTATGGTGTGGGTCTTGACGAGGCAAGAGTGGGTTGGCAAAATGTCTGCGACTGGTTCAATTAAACCCTCTCCACGCAGTTTGTCATCAACTCGCACTCATCCGTGCGCGACTTCGTCACACATGCACATGCAATTCTGTAAAAAAAAAACCGAAAAACCAAGAAAAAAATCATCCATAGTACACAAACACAACACATTGTGTACGGCTCCATTTGTTCGAACAAAATCGTCAGATCACAGTTGAAATTGTTATAACTAAGATATGTCAATGTGATTGATCGTTGTGAATTCAGTGTTTGATGGAATAATATCCAAATTTTCGATCCAAAAAAAAAACGCAGCTCCAATGGTAAGATGAAAATGCATGCCTCATGCAAGCTACTACATTTTCTCTCCTTTCCTTTTACTGTAGAGTTCAGAGAGGGTTTCATTAGTCATTCATCTCTCCCGCGTTTAAGAGAAGGAGCAAACTGTTCTATTAGGATTTCTGTTTTCTTGTTGTTTAAGCATCCTTGCCAGCAAAATCGTTGTCATTGGCAATATGAACGCATATTGTCAGCCCAATTTTAGTTACCATGTACTTATGTCTATCTGACAAAATCTTAGCGCCAAGGTTCAAACGTTGCAAAGAAACAGCGTCGCATTTCCGACGCTTAGGATTGTCCGAATTCGAGAATAAATGTTTCGCACATCTATTAAAAAGCTGTTTGAGCATCCTTGTCAGCATAATCATTGTCGTTGGGAATACACGTACCAATCGGTATAAATACGCAGATGCGAGTTTCGTCGAGTCGCACTGCAGTGTGGTTGGCTTCCGTTCCCGAATACTTCCGGGTTGCTAGGATGACTAGCGTACTGGGGGTGCTCATCCTCTGCGTTACGCTAGCATATGCCCAGGAGACTGTAAAGATATCGGGTACGTTGACGTCTCATTATACCATTACCCACCTGATCATTGAACTGTGGGGCAAGTTATGCTAGTGTGCGTCAGATGTACTAATAAAGAATGCCGCAAGGTTTGCGAAGATTTTTTTCAGTAGTAGAGCTAGCGTAAGGTACGCTTCATCATATCTACTTTTATGGTTTCCCAATCATCAGTAAGTCCCACCGTCGCTTTGATTAGCTCGCGAGAATGCAGCTACTAGTGGCTCACCCTGGGTATTCAGTATAAAATTCATATATTTAGATGGGGCGCTAGAAAAAGGCCTCGAGCCACAGGATTCTCGCTCTCGAAATCCCATTGAGTTTGTGATCTCATGGCGCGCAGCTGAACATGAAATTTGCAGCCATTTCCAGTCAGTGGAACTATTTTATTTTGCGTTTGCTTTCACATAGCGTATCGTAGAAACAAGAGATAGTTTACTGCAAACCCCAAAAAAATCTGATTGGCAAACTTTTTGGATGATCAGCACGTAACCGCGCGGGAAAAGTGCTCCGAACCACTCTTTTACAGTCCTTGTCGAAAAGATAGACGGATTGCGCGTGCGGTTTCATATCGTCGCGGCCGCAGATTCGCGTTGGGACCTACCGCACCCTCTCACTTGGAGCATGCCCTCTCCTCATCTATTGCTCGGGTCCCACCGCGTTTCTGCAGTCACGGAATCCGTCTATCTTTTCGACAAGGACTGTACGTGACTCGCATAGCGTACACAAAATAAGTGATGGGAGAGCTCACAAGCTAAAAACACTTCAAAAGCTTCACTCTGAGTTGGTTACTGTACCTTCAAAAGCTCAGCCCGTGCTGCCGTATCCTCTGAGAGAAGTTACTGACCGTGAATAGTTCTTCATTTCAAGATCCGCTTGAAAATCGCCTGCCTGAAAATTTTTCAAAGGAAAACATTTATATTACACTCTATTATATTAAAAACACTATTATAATAATACTAGTCTCCAATCATTGTCTTTATCATATGGAAAGTTCTCCTTTTCTCCGTACAAGAACCACAGTTATCTTTTTACAGGTGCTTCTGCGTATCCAAGTTTTAGCTATGGGAATAGTCTCGGACTTGTTGGAGGTCTGTTGTTGACTGGAAGGGTTTCCTCACAGATATACTGCGAATATACAATGTTTCAATGAGTAATTTCATTTAGATTCTTCACCCACGCTAAGCCCCTTCTTCATGCAACCGCAAGGTAAGACAATATTTCCAAACAATAACTATGCTAATAGGTATCTTTCTTATCCTATGTTAGTCGGAAAGGCGCCAAAGCTTCCATTTATGTCTTCCTATTTTCCCATTCGAAATTCGCTCGCTGAAAGAACTGAAGAAAACCTTCCAATGAAGTTGATATATTCCAAGTTACACTGCGAAGCGAACTACAATTTTTATTATGGACATGCAAAGTGATTGCCTGGGTATAATTGTGAGGAGAGGAGATTCTTGCATGGAAAAACATAAACATGAAGGACGACTGCCTTACTCGAACAAAACTACTTGAATTTTTCTCAGAAACTTATTCAAGCCTGAGATTGATTGGATTTGCTGCTACAAGCCTCTGAGTGTAGAGCGCTTCAAGTCGGGTGCTGCAGCTGCGACACTGTTTTGGTGCATATTTCTAGTGCTCAGGCGACAGAGTTTCATCGCCCATGATCTATATGCACCGAAACTAGTAAGAAAGCAGCAACCAGAAGAGCTGTTCTCGTCTAGAAATATAAATCAACCCAAGGTTCTATTTGCTTAGAAATTACTTTTCGTTACCTATGGGAACAGCGGTTGTGCTTTACTTGCTGGTTTATAAAAAAGCGCGCTTGATGTTCCCCCCCCTCTCCTCCCTGAGGTAATCAGAAGAGGTCGAGTGTGCAGTGGACGTCAATGGCGGTGGCCCATCCGCCGCCTCGAGAATGACGCATTCCGGCGGCAGACGACACCGATCCCGGCGCGCGCAGCGCGGTTGCGCGGCGTTCTTCTCGAGGCCAGGGATGGATCACATGTCATTGACGTCCACTGTACGTCGATTTTCTGTGGCTAGAAGGTGACGACGATTGCATGGAATAGGTGATCAGCGATGTGGACTGGCATCTACGATGGGCGTCCTCTAAATTCTAGCTAAAATTCAAACATTTGTGCCCTGCGCGGACGTTCACGTGTTTTAGGGGCAGCAATGCAGTTCCACGCAGTTTTTACATATTAAACTCACAAATGCGTATAATATGCAACGACTAACGCAAACCTAGTCTTAGATTTGCGCGTTATTTTCGCACTATCTGACCATCAATGCGGCGATGACGGCCGACTGATATTTTCAGTTGGGCTACCTTCAGTACCGTCACTCTATTGCCAAAACGATCTACATCCCCCCACGAAGTCGTCTTGCGCTGATTACCGCGATTAACCGCTGATCAACGGTGCAGGCCGATGACCTGACCATAAGGATGACTTTACTACAGGCACAGTAGTTCACGGTATGGGTGCGAGCTTTCAAAATGTTGACATGTGCACACAATTGGTTGACAGATGGTGCACGAGACTCATCAACATTAAGGACTGTGGTGGGACCCATGGAGAATGTTGAAAATTGTGCTAAGGTCGTAGGCTTTACCTAACCCTTTGTTTGGCTCACGTCCAGTGCGCTCGATTATGAACTTAATGAGACAGAAATCAAATTAGAATTATTAACAAATGAGAACTTCAATTGATACTACGTACATCATTACCAGTATACTCGTAAGCATTTATCTTGCTGAAAAAATGAAGCTGTCTTCAAATGTAGCAAACAAGTGTATTGTACAGCTCTGCGTTTCGCCATGCTGTAGCCCAGTTTAACAGACACCATTGTGAGCTATGATATAACTATCAAGATGACAAGCATTAAAACGCTTACGATGATTTGGAGCTGGAGATACTGACCATTTCAGACCATGTTGATGACACCATCATCGAGAACTTGTTAGGATGCATGCCATGATGGATCATTTTTAATCCAAGCCATTTGTAGATGCTGCCTCATCTCTTACGACAACTGCAACAAATACAGCGGAGCAATGGTCAACAACAAAAGATCCTAGCAAGATCCTAGCAAAAGATCCTATCCTATCAACGGAGGTAACGACAACGACAAACACGCCATCACCGTGGGTAACCACCAAGGATCCTAGCAAGATAACAACTCGTCCCTGGTTCTGGACAACTACAGAGAACGAAATGGAGACGTCGAAGCTGAATAAGGTTTCCACCACAAAGAAACTAAGAAAGAGGATCTCCATCACAAAGAAACCAAAAACAAAACCGAAGCGCGTTAGTACAAAGCGCTCTAAGGACAAAACGCCGCTCTCTACAAAAAAGAAGACAAAAAATGGCAAGAAACCCAGAGTAGCGGAGAAGTCGAAGGGGAAATCCAAGAAAAGTAGGGAAGGAGAGAAGAAAATGAAAAAGCGAGGGAAGAAGGACAAAAGAAAGAAGTTCTGTGAGCAGTACATTTCATTCAATTTCAAACCACTTGTATCAAGAGTGGACGGTTTCAACCGGTGTTCTAAAGTTCAGCAATAGCTAAGCTACAATTGGGCAGATGCTCAGTCGTATTGCTCAGTTGTTGCTGTTGTGGTCTGAAGATGATTACATCTACATATGTTATCCAGAAAAAGAGAGACCTGATTCTAAATTCATTCAGCCGAAATTTCGACGAAGTCAATAGAGCGCTCGAACCGCGAGCGTCCAGAGGAGCCTGGTTGGTTTTATTTCGAGATAATCAACATAGTGTCAGTTTCGACAATCTTGCGTATTGGACGTGTTCCAAATTCTTAAGTAGAAGCGTAGGACACGTCATCATGATGTGAGCCACGTTGACTTACGTCCGCCATTATAGAGAATACAATTAAGCGTAGCGTAAGAAACTTCTTGCGCATCTTCACTTGACAGAAGAAATAGGTATGAATTTTGAAATAGATGGCACGCAAATGACGTGCGTACAACTCGTTGATGGAACTTCCTTTCGAAGAGCTTCGGCAGAAGGAAGTCTTCGAATGAGCTGGGAGTAAATATTCGAACTTACTATTATGAAGAGGATTTAAAACTAACTTAAGAAGGAATATGTGCCGAGAATGGAAAAATACTCTGCTCGAAATCTGAAAGATTGATTCCACAAAAAATGAGGATAAAATTCTAGAAGAAATCCCCCTATAATAATCCTTTTAACGACGCAAATTTTTCTAGAACGCGGAGGTTGGAGGCCCTCAGGTGTTCGTATTCTCTCATCATGGGTTCAGCGCATAACTGTGTAATTGGATGACGCGAAGCTGATGAGACGGTCGACCGATGCTTTAACACAAGTGCAGGGATGTAGAGGAAGTCGCGGTGGTACCCGCCTTTGTCTGGTACCTTTGGTTGCGATTATGGCGGATAAATAAGGATAAAAGAAAAAGTGGCCGGAGTTAATCTATCCTGTTCGTATGACGGCCACGCATTCGACTTCATCTGAGCATCGTAGAGGCATTGAATGCGCATGTGCCCAGTACAGTGAGTTTAGGAGGGCATCCGATGTCCCAAGTCAGTACTTCTTCCTCCCAGACTCCTCTGTTACCAATTTACCGACTCCTGAAAGCTTAGCTGGACCCGGGCGGGATCGGACCATCGGTCATGCGAGCGATGAGCGGGCCTCTTACCAATGCTTTACCTGCCAAATTAATCAAAATATTTTTATGATGATAAATCATTAATAAAAATTATTTCAAAAATAATAATGAGAATAAACAATAAATAATAAACTAATACAAGATTTCTATTTGTACCGTGAAGTAATTTCAGAAGTTTGGCGACCTGTTCTCGGAGGATGGGGGGGGGTTAGAGATGAAATGAACTAGCAAAATTCATTTCCATGCAATAGCCAAAATGCTTAGAGACGGTTGCGAACGGCAAAAAAAGAAGTTCCCTGTAAAAGTAACAGTTTTTGTTAACAACTTCCTAACCACGTGCAATTATAATATTTTCCTCCACGGCGCAGCAGTTTAATTTGAGGAAAGTTCATTAAGTGTGAACTTTCTGCTACTCTCTGTAGCTCAGGTTTTAATACCATGAAGCTGTGACGATTCGTTATCGCGATAGGAAGAAATTTTTTCAGAACGACGTTATCGTCCATGGATTCGTGTAGATGAAGATGAAGATGATGAAGACGATGAGAGATACAGTGGGTGTTTTTTTTGTTGAATTTTACAAAACGGCAAAGGAGAGAAATGACGACATGACTTTCTCCCACAAATTTTGCTAGGGAAAAATAACACGAAGAAATTCCCACCGCTGTGTTACTTTTAGGCGGAATTTCATCACGTCGACGCTATAGGCCATGGAGTCGTCGAAATCGCAGGTTCAGAACTAAATATGATGAGGACGATGACGACTTCGGATACAGTACGTGTTTTTTTTAACTGGATGGCTTACTAGAACAAAGAAAGAGAATGATCAAATGAGTTTTGTCCATCAATTGTTCTGACAAAATTATCACGGAGAAGCAACTACATGTTGCAATCTATTTTGGTTTTGCTAGTTAAAAGTTATCGTTACAGTACAAAATGTTGAAGGACTTATTTCAGTATGCTCAAAAATCCACCTGTTTCTGGAAATACAATTTCTGAAAATAGTTAGGCCTCCTTACCAGTTGTTAGTATGTATAATATTTCATTCGACGTTAAGGATTATTTATTTGTTTGTAAGAATGGAAAGATTCTCTCCTTATAGGCAGTTCAGAAAACAATATTAAAAGCCTGAAACCGTGAGAATCCGCTATTTACGTCAAAAAATTGCCAGATTTCTTTTATTTAGCGCGACGATATAGGCCAAGAAAACGTCGCTTCGAAAAAGATGACGGTGATGAGGACGACGACAGAAACAGTACGTTACTATTCTGAGCATCACACTACCATAAAGTAGAGACATCATCGAAGTCGTTCTTGATGTAAAACTTAATGGCGGAATGTATACTTGCTGATGCTAACTACAAGCGTAGTTCAGCCCATCTTGCTCCTGTAAAAATTTAATGCTCGTTTTCAGTGCAAAGCATTTTCGGCACTCGTGGAATCCGTCGAAGTGGGCGACGTGAAAGCAACAGAGGGTTTGCACTCGGTGAATTCATTTTTGCTTTATTGTTCCTCTTTGAAGGTTAAAAAAATATCGACGAAGCCATACTTTTCAAGTTTTGTCCCAGAGACTACAGGGAACAGGGACTGTGCATTTTCTCGCGGTTTACTCGCAGTTTTGCTTAAAGGCAAGGTCCGGTCAAAATCTTGCCCACTCAGGTTCCTTGCTCTCTGGTGTCCAAACCATGTGCGTAGCAAGTATCTCAAGTTTGAGAGATCGGTATAAGCTGTGTCGCAAGATATGGAACAAAACGCCCGAGGATTGCTGTAGCCGTGGGAAAACGCGCTTCAACCGACAAAGGCTGCGCGAATGCATACCGAACAAAAATGTGTGCTCAGATATATACAGCCTAACGAGCACTTCGAGAAACCTTCCCCACCCCGTCAAACGGACCACTGGTCGTTTTAATATGCTTTTTCCTACGACGCCACAACAGACTGCATGTAGGGCGCGTCGTAC
Organism: Ancylostoma caninum; assembly: GCA_037903475.1. Taxonomy (NCBI): domain Eukaryota; kingdom Metazoa; phylum Nematoda; class Chromadorea; order Rhabditida; family Ancylostomatidae; genus Ancylostoma; species Ancylostoma caninum. Next base: position 1,187,797 of record JBAJFG010000615.1, on the reverse strand, counting down.
AACGTCATTTGAAAGCACGGACGCCGCAAACCCGCAAGCGCCGTACCGAAATTGGTCGATGGAAAGCGTTTGTTATGAGATTTTTTCAGGGATTTTTCTATAGTTTTCATCTATGGTGTAGTCGTGGGCTACGAATCCAATAGGAATTCGGGAGATGGAATTTTGCCCGGACCTTGCCTTTAACGGTAAAGTCGAAAGTGGCATGATAAGAAAGATTTAACTTATAATTAACATCGCGTTTTTGTCTAGGCATTTACTCAAATGTTTTTTAATTGTTTATTTATGTCGTACAGACGTACCGCACCAAGACAAACAAATAGGGAAGGCAACAAAAAGACAACAAAATTTCCCGCAGAACAGAAGGGTTCCGAGCTATGTAGCACAAAGCTTGGGACATTTCTTCAATATCAGCTCTATACGAAGGGATCTCGTTCAATTCAACCTAGTGAGAGTTCCCCCACCACTGCCCATCGTATACCGCAAATGGGGAAAACCGCACTCTACTCGATGTCGAACTTCCGAAGACTTGAAAGTGATACATATATCAAATTCTACCTTTGTGATAATCTCAGATACAGAAGAGCGGTCCAACTATTCCTTGAGCTAGTGCGAAAATGAGGTCCTGTGGCGGAACCACGACAAATATTTAGTGTAGTAAGATATGGCAAATATGTATGTATGAGATGAAAGCGAGTGTTCTTCGATGAATTTCCTTCCAACGAATAATTGTTTGAGAGTGTAGACCGACAACTACGTTGCGAATATGTGTATATGTAGATCGCGTTATGTACTTGCAGCAAAAGTGTGGAAAGATAATATCGTTGTCCATGCCAATCCAACGTGAGAGTATTGCGCCGTAATCGTTTTCGGAACCTACCCTTTGAACAATTATAATTGTAAGAGCACTGAAACGTTGAGAACGCTGATTTGAGAGGGGTGGGGGAGAGGGTGTTAATTCAGAGTGGTCAACGTTTCATCTGTCTGGTGCAGCTAACCAGATAGTTCACCATACTGGACCCACTTACATGAAAAGAATCGGTCCACACTTTTACCCTGTGTCACAGATCACAGAACACAGACCACATTCGGTTAGGACTCTCAAATGGTTTCTGCCTACCTTCGATTCTGGCTCGAATTTGGGGTATATCCAGAGTATAATGGCACAAGAAACAAAATAAAATGAGATGGATTTTTGATTGGCTTAGACAATCAGTGATTTAATGCGTTCATGTATCTTTTGTACCCAAATGAGTGCGTTGTTCTAGATTTACTCAAAACACTGAGAAGGATTCGTCGCCTCAGTGGAAAACGAAATTCGAGGAGTGAGTTCTTTGTCGTTGTTAAATTGTGAAAAAATAGGTTACCAAGGCTCTCTCCAGGAATTAGCTTTAGGAAGCATTTTCTATTTCAATAAGCAAAGCAAGAATCTGAAAGTGTTAGCTTCAGCTTTTTTCATGAAATTCCCAGCAGATAGCATCTTACTCATTGTCAGATCGACGATATAGGCCAAAGAATCGAAGAACCGAAGATGACGACGATGATGATGAGGACGATGAAAGACTCAGTACGTAGTTTCTTCGATTATCATATGTTCTACAAGAGATGAGAAAAGTATTGAGACTAGTTTTCTCATAGAATTCTAATATGTACAGGAACCAGCAGAACGATTGGAACTTTCGATTTCTCATCCATAAATTCTCGGAAGAAAGAGCATAGAGGCTCAAGATTTCATGGGAGTTGTAGATACGTACGAATACCAGTAGACATGCGTTGAAAGCTTCACATTTACGATTGTATTCTCCTGTTATATTATTGGCTATGGTCGAAAATTGACAGAGGAGATCCATCGGGGGTGGGGGGGGGGGGGGGAATCTTTGCACAGACTAGCTCGCTGCAGCATATTCAGCTCATATTTGCGAGGAAATCCGTATGTGGCATTTTCTGACATTTTCCGAGATTTTTTGAGGTTGGTTGACTCCATTTGCTCCGCTTTCCCTTTCTAAGGTGATAAAACGCTGACAAACGTAATTTCTCACAATTTTCTCACAGCATCGCGTCGAAATCGTTTTAAGTTACGTTCCACTCACAGTTGACCTGCGAGTTAGATTTCGCATGCGAGTACTAACGCAGTTACGAGGTTGGTTTGAAGAACTAGGTTGAACAGAGCACCTTTTGCAGCATGAATAACCTCATCCAACATTTCACTTTGATGAAAGCCCTCCTAAAAAATGAGTCAGCGTAATCAGCATAACTCTGGGTGCAACTGGATTTTTTATTGAATTTTTTTCACCCGTTCGGTCACTTCTAACTACTCACATGAGCGTTTCTATCCTGTGTTTCATATTGCTCAGCACACGTCGATATTCTGGCTCACGACAAATCGATATCCTAAAATTTTGTCCTTGCTACTGAAACGCAAAGTATGACGATTTGGCGTCTTCTCACGGAACGGAGCGATTTTCACACGTTTCCAAGCAAGTAACTGTTTCAGACAACAGAAGAAGGCGAAAAAGCCGACGCTACAGACCACGTGGTGTGCAACGAAGAAAAGGTGAGATATTCCAGTGTCGATTTCCGTGGAAGAGGGAAAAAATGGGGTTCCCTCATAGGAAAAGTCCTGCTCAGCCGAAGTTCGGAAATCAGGCTTGTTTAGGAATACCTGTGAATCAGAAGAGGAAAATAGAAAACAAAGTATAAACGATAGTGTGGGAGGTATTACTATAGGGTATACCATTGTTTAGTTCACATGAAAATAGTCACTGAACCCAAAGAAATAGTGAGGTAAACTTTATGATTATCCGTGCTTCGGATTACTCATTTGCCTTGTTGTTCCCCTAATAGTGGGAGACAACAACATAGTTATAACATTTTAGCATCAAAATTTGTGAGTAGAAACAGAAAAAAGAAAGAAAATTGCAACAGAAAACTCGGATACGTTTTTTCTAATCTTATGGGTCTTTTGGTTGACTACAACATAAACAAAGTTGAACCTCTTTTACCGCTCCTACATTGTATGATAGCAAAGTTAGCGTAACCATGAATTCTTCCACTTGGTGATTTACCTGCTACAGGTACCTCGGTATGCAATTAACAAGTCTCTGAAATCTGAAATTGCTGGATTTTTTTTCAGACCGACGACAAAGGAAGAATCGTAGCTCTGAAGAAGATGATGATGGTGATGATGAAGAGGATGATGAGAAAAAAAGTACGAGATTTTTTTTTGAATAGCATTCTACAGCGAAGTGGAAAATGAGTCAAGTTTGCCTCCCTACCAGAATTTTGATGTGATGTTTGCACAGTAGCTTATAGTTGTTGAAGCTAACTCTAATAGTATCTTGCTCCTTCGTGGTTACTACATAGATGGTTTTTTTTTTTTGCAAAAAAAATGTCAGCCTTGGAATCGGCAGATCTAGGCCAAGTGTAAGCGAGCGAAGGTTCAGATTTAATGAATGTCTGCCTTTTTCCTCTCTGCATGGTGATAAAACTTTGTTAGTTAAGAAACTTAATGCATATTTCAGACTTTGAACTCACTTCTAGGAGGGAAGGTTGGCGTGGGGTTTTTTCCACATGGTCTCCTACTTGAGAACATACCAAACCTCTCATGAAGTTAAAGTTAACATAAAACCTTACTTTTGTTTGCATCAATGTTTTTTTTTTTCAGAATCACGAGAAAAGTCGAGAAGGATTCTATCAAAGAATCGCAAGAGGAAATCGAGAAGTTAGTTCTTTGATCTTGAGAATTTTATACTAGTTTACTCATTTCATTGGGCCAGTGCATTGAAACTATTTGAAATTGTCAATTTCCGGTCGTACGGAGACTGTTTGAAAACAATTAGTTCGTTCCACATGAGAGTATTTTGTTCATCTTGATAATGCTGTAGAAAAGCTAAGAATTTGGATCCTAGGTATGTAGTGGTACGGACGCGCTGTCCACAGAAAGGGAGAAAGAAGGGCAACGAAACTTCTAGACCAATTATGTTCTTGTGTAGTTACCAAACCTAGAATTTTATAACGATTTCCAGCAAATAATTTCTTCAGAGAACAGAAGAAGACTAGGAAAGCGACCCTTCGCGCTGCGTGGATTGCTACGAAGACTTGGTAAGGTCTTTATTCCACTGATGACCAAAAATGGGCTCTCTGCACAAAACGGTCCGCAACAGACGTAATCCTGAAAGTTTGGTTTGTTAAAAGGTAGACGTGTACGCGCCACATAATGGTCCCATTGGCGAGCAATTTTTATAAAATTGAGAGAGTCCCACAAAAGAGAGAATCTTTTGCCAGATTTTTTTTTCAGAACGACGATATAGGCCGAAGAGTCGTGGTTATGAAGATGACGATGAAGATGCTGACAGATTCAGTACGTGATTTGAAAAATTAATACTAGAAATCATAATTTCCGATGTTCATTGAGAGGGTCACTCAAAAGAGAGAATCATTTGCCAGAATTTTTTTCAGACCGACGATATAGGCCAAGGAGTCGTGACTATGAAGGTGACGATGAAGATGTTCACAGATACAGTACGTAATTTGAAAAATTAATACTAGAAATCATAATTTCCGATGTTCATTGAGAGGGTCACACAAAAGAGAGAAGCTTTTGCCAGAATTTTTTTTTCAGACCGACGATATAGGCTAAGGAGTCGTCGCTACGAAGGTGACGATGAAGATGCTGACAGATACAGTAAGTGATTTGAAAAATCAATACTAAAAATCGTAATTTCCGATGTTCAATGAAATAACATGGAAAATCGCCACTTTGATGTGGATGATTATGGCAAAGTACGGTTCTTGATTTTTTTGATGTCCCATATGCAACGGTAGCGAAACGACAGCTTTTCCGTAGATTATTCCATCAAAGTTCTGAAAGTTCAATTACTTATCTGTGTAGTTGAGTAGCTTTGAATGTGCCTGTTTGACTTTGTCTGCAATTACGGCTGTAGCGCTGTGTAGGACGGCTAATCACTGCTTAGATCGTTGGCAGGAAGCAGCAAGATGAGCATGGTGGGAGGTTTTACTAAATGTCAGTGCGACAACCTTGAAGTGGATGGAATCACACCATGTTCATTATAGAACTTACAGAGAAAAGTGGCAAAAATAGATCAAATTAGCTGATTAGGCGGCGGACATGGTGCGACAGACGTAATTGCAGACAAGGTTGCAGACGCACTCTTTAAGCTACGCTGCTGGTTGTTAGCTCTGGATTCAACACTTCCATTCAATACATTTTGCTTTTCTACATATACCTTCTTTGCGAAGGATTGCATAGTGACTTTCCACAATGTATATAATAAATGAATACCTAATGGATTCTTCTTTTCAGCGCCGCGATTTTCACTATTCGAGCTAAGGCTAGATGGGTCGGGTAGGTTCTACGTGTGCAATTTTATATTTAATGAACTCAAGTTACATCTGAGTAATTTGGATGCTGCGATCCTATATAATTGTGAGGTGGGCTATTCCTGGAGCTGTTACCTTTCCTTCATACATATAAGGTGACCTCCACCAGCGTTGGAGTACTAATAACATGATAATCCCACAAAGCCTACGCCTCCAAGTGGAGTTTAGGGAAAAAAGGTGGAGCATTCGTTTCCCCATCACTGTAGGAGGGACTCTGTCAGATTTCTTTACATGGGAGCAATGTTTGTTTTCTCGGTGAGGATTCCACTACAAAAACGCTTAGATTAGTTGCAAAACACAGCAGATAGTACCCTTGAAACTGCCAAATGTGAGAAGAAAACAGAATATTTCGTTTTTTACCCCAAAAATGACATGTTTTAGATGACAGAAGGAAAGAATCGCCACTGCTACTTAAAAAGCTGCTCGATTTACGAAGAATGAAAGGTAAGAATATTCGATACGACCAGCTCCTTAACCTCAGTGCCACGCCCATTCAGAAAATGTGTATAAAAATTACGAAAGTGACGAAGACCCTTCTTTAATGTGGTCAAAACGGCAATTTTCAAGGACAGTGTGGGCGGAGTGGCCCCTATGTGCTAGTTGTCCACTAGAGCTGCAGCGTTGACAAACATGTCTCGCACCGTCTCCTCGACAACAGTGACATGATACACTGCTTTACACGTCATTTTCATGTCTACCTTGGGTAGCGTAGGAAATTACCATCTTTGTTAATTCCAAGTCCAACGATCTTGTACAGGCCCTGCACCGAAAAAACGGGTTCAGAGGTCCGAGAGCAAATTCCTACCCGTCAAAACGCAGCAGAGCAGCCGCACATAGGCACCTTAGGATCCAGCCACTGTCAAGAAAAATTCCTTCAGACGTGCCGTGGAATCGCAACATATTCCCGCGTAGATGGAGAGATGGTGAAGATGACGATGATAACGACTATGATGACGACAGAGAGAGTACGCGAGTTTTTTTTTCGGATTTTCATACTTACCAAGAAAGGAAAGGGACAACTAAACTATTTTCTGAAAAATTTTGACAAGGAACTTCCTCTTGTAGAAAAATTTGCTGGGAGAACTAATTTTGGTTTTGTTAGCACACTTCCATTCTTTTTCTTTTAAGAAGGTGGAATTACTTGTGCTCCAATACCGCTACACAGTTCCAAACGATCCTACATTCTTTCGGCGACATGTACTAAGCTCATCTACAATACAAAAGCTGTCTAGATTTCGTTGGGTCTTGAAAGGAACCCATGATATTTACCTAAGGACAGTAAGCAAAATAAATAGTTCACCAAAGCAAAGCCTCACTGGACACGAATTCGGGCTGCTGCAGTACGTATGAGTTCAGATGTTTTCCAGGAAACCGTTCACTGAAAAAGCTCAGAAGGTTCCAACGCCTGATCTCGTTAGATTCCATGAAACGGAGGTGAGAATATATATTCCGTATTAGTTGGAGACATTGCACTCCTTCGAAAAGGGGATTTTGAAGAGCGCCTTGGATAGCATTCGCATTCCTTAGCTTCAAAAAACGACAATCGAAACTTCTGAAATAGTAGAGCGAGGTTGATTATTGAAAGATACAGATAAGAAAGATACAGTCTTTAGATGGGCCTAACCTTGATAATATTCATTTCGAAATGCTCAAAACCAAAAGCAAGTAGCACATATTTGGCTTGAATCTTTCGCTATCACAAATATTTTTTGAGACAAACCTAGAGGGAGGCTCACAGCATGGTCGATTTCCTGATACAACTCAGTGTTTTGCAGTACTTTGTAAATATGACTCACATACAGTGGTAGTCGATGAATTTATGCATGCAATTTATGCATTTAATGCATAAGGGTGTGCCATCTTGGCAGGACCTGGAGTCAAAATCAGATGAGACTAAACAGACGAACGGAGAACAGGAAATAAAATAGTTCAGTTAAGTTAGGAAACACAATATGTACAATGAAAATTCAGCCCATTTGACTCACTAAAGAATAACAGAATAGCTCTCACTTCAGTTCCTCAAGAAAATACGAACATTTCTCGTGAAAAGAGACATTCGAAAGGAAAAAAAGATCTGTGCATGTGCTTGGTAAGGATTACGGCCTCAGGTCTTGTACTGGCAAGAAAAGATTGTCCAGCGAATAGAGGAGAAATTGGGTTTTTTGCGGGCATAGGAACCTAACACCGGTATCCGATAGCAGTATAAGAGCACAAATCGCAGCCGTGATACAAAATCCAATCATGTTTTGTTTTATTCAATGTTTTCTTCATTTTCCAAGCGCTTTGTCTTCTCGCTGCCTTCTACGTTCTTGTCTTGAAACCGACCTGTCAACCGTTACGCTGTTGTAAATGCCTCTGGTATACGATTTGCCTCAGCTATACGCTTCCATTCTTGACGATTTGAAATAATTCCATCAACGCTCACGATGCTTCATCGTACCAGGGAAAGTCGATGGCTGTAACCCATCCGCGGCCTCGAGAAGGACGCCGCGCAAGCGCGCCGCCGCGCCATGACCGACCTCTTTTGCTGCTTTGCTGCTGTTACGCTATTTCTAGCAGCTTTTCTACCCGTTCTAAGGATTTTGCACCGAATCTGGAAGAAAGGCGCCTAGGGATGGCAGCCCGACGGCAGGCGACACCGATCCCGGTGCGGTGCGCGCGGCGCGGTTGCGCGGCGTGCTTCTCGAGGCCGCAAATGGGCCACCGTCATTGACGTCCACTGTAGATTTCATTTTCGAATGGGAAAAGCTAATAATATTTACTGCTTCAAACAATACAGCTACTGAGTTAAAAACACGATAGGGACGTAATAGGACTTAGAAGACGATGAAATGCTTGAACCCACGAACGCCGAGCAAACGCTTTATTTTGCGTCATGATTGTTGAGTACATCAAGCAAACTTAATCAACTGCGGCTGTGATATCAGCGTGCGCGTTGAAGTTGGTACTTTCTCACGTCTGCGAAAGATGCAGTTTCATTGAAGTTCAGCATATTTATTCTCCAACTTTCAGGAAGATCGCTGAATTACTCAGAAACAGAACATGGTGAAGATATCTCCAGACTGGATAACGTGCAAACCTATGGCAAAGATTGTTCACATGTGTTTACCTGGGGTTGTGACACAATAAATGATTTTCGTTGAAAGGACAGTGACTGTGCCAATGAATTAATTACGTTTTTGTCATTTAGTTACCGGTATTACTTAACGCTTCGAAAACGCACTTGCATTATATCATACTCTTCCACTCTAACAATAAAAGATTTTCCGAAGAAAATAAAAGGCTAGCTTAACTTGGGGCTGAAATGGAGTGCATCTCATCAAATGTAGCATCAGGTCGAATTACAAAAAATTATTCTGTGTTTTCAAAGACATGATTAAATAAAAAAGAATGAGAATCACTGTGAGAAAATAAGATAATGACGTAATTTTCTTCCGGAGTTCATTAGACGTGATAGATGGCCATGATTATAAAGACTGTGCAATGGCGACGAAAAAGCAAAGATAGGGGGCAGCAAATGTCGAATAATGTAGAAGGCGAGCACAAGCCGATAATCTGTCAGAATGGAAGGTGTCGCGGCTTCGGGACTTCACCCATTACTCAACTAGCAGACCACAGAAGCAGGCATCGATGTGGGCGGGGAGGGAAGAAACAGCGGCTACGAAGACGGAGCCTGTAACGCTCTAGGCTGGTAGCCCTAATCTCGCTTGTGCTTGAATGCAAGTGTCGACCTACCATGCACAAGGCACAATTGCAAAGGATGCCTTTAGACCACCAACCATACCACTACTACCCGTCACTCTACTTGGTCCCGATACGTCCTCTCAGACACTCGGACCGGCTGGCCCGATCGACCAGTCGGCCTGGATACAGCTCATCACGATTGAAGCAGATTAGAAGCACGAATGGCCGAGTGGATACTCTGATGTTCATTGACGATACATTTGGCGAGGTTTGTTTGGCAACCTCGAAAATGAGCTTGCCATCTAGCTAGGCAAACAAAGCCCGCCAAATGTATTGCCAAACAAGAAGTCCCGTAAAATATATCGCCATGCAAACCCCGTCAAATGTATCGCCACGCAAACCTCGCCAAATGTACCGTCAAACAAAAGGGTTATCAACCGCGCAAAAATTCGATATCATCAGGAATCGTACCATGATATCACTCTTAGGAGTCCACTGCCTTACCAGCTGAGCCATCCGGATCGACACCGCCGATGGTTGAGTCTCCAGCTAAGAATGAAATGAACGCCTTATCAGAACACCCGTAAAATGTGTCGTCACGCAAACCTTGCCATTTGTATCGTCAAACAAACCTCGTCAAATGTATCGTCAGCAGATTCTCTTGCCAAATGTATCGCCAAACACCCGTAAAATGTATCGTCAACAGATTCTCTTGCCAAATGTATCGTCAAACAGGCTCTTCACTCATTCTCCCGTAAATCATATTGCCAAACAAAATTTTATCCCGTAAGTCATATCGTCAAACACATTCTCTTGCCAAATGTATCGTCAATGAACATCAGAGGTAAATCATATTGCCAAACAAAATTTTATCCCGTAAATCATATCGTCAAACACATTCTCTTGCCAAATGTATCGTCAATGAACATCAGAGTAAAGCAGCGGACTCTCAACCATTCATGAACAATGGTCAGGTTGGTTTGATGGCAGAATAAAGCTAGCACTCCGGAAACATGCAGGAACTTTGCATGGAACCATATTTTCCTATTCCTGATGAGAAACTGCTTATTTGTGCTGCCCTATATATATATATATATATATATATATATATATATATATATATATATATTACTACGGATCCACAGCAGAGTAGAACCCTGAAGTCTTCCGTGCGATGCACCGCGCAACCAGTGGCCGAGCTTTCAGAAGTCGTCACACTGTCTGCGGCCAATTGACGGGTAATCTTGGAAAACACTATCCTGAGCACTCGATTTAGAGCAGTAGCGCCTGCACCCACTCGATTTCGAGCAGTTGCGGAAGGAGGCCCATCGGCGGCCGGCCTCCTCTACCATTACCGGCCTCGCTTCGACCCGGCCATAGGTAGTGTATTAGTAGTTAATGACATAGTTCATCACTCCTCATTTATTTGTGTCTTTGATGGTCCAATCCACCCTCTTCGTTCTTTCAACTGCTAGGCAAAGAATAAACTTCGCAGTGAGCGCGAGAATTATTTTCATGTGGCCTCTGATGTTCATTGACGATACATTTGGCGAGGTTTGTCTGGCAACCTCGCAGACGAGCTTGCTAACTACCTAGGCAAAAGAAGCCCGTCAAATGTATTGCCAAACAAGAAGTTCCGAAAAATGTATCGCCATGCAAACCCCGTCAAATGCATCGCCACGCGAACCCCGTCAAATGTATCGTCACACGAACCTTGCCAATTGTATCGTCAAACAAAAGGGTTATCAACCGCGCGAAAATTTCGTTATCCCAATCTTAGGGGTCGCCGCCTTACCAGCTGAGCAATCCGGATTGACACCGCCGATGGTTAAGCCTCCAACTATGAATGAAATGAACGCCTTATCAAAACACTCGTAAAATGTATCGCCATGCATGCACACCTTGCCTTTTGTATCGCCAAACGCCCGTAAAGTGTATTGCCAAACACATTTTCCTGCTAAATGTATCGCTAATGAACATCAGAGGATGTCCAGACCGCCTAGCATAGGATGAGCGCGTCCAAAGGCGGATGGAGTGGAGAAATGTGCCCAAGGTTTGCTCACCCATTCTAATCGGTTTCACAAGCGCAGGAGTTGCGCAACAAAAGTAATAGATAATTGAAACCTTCAAAATAGCACACTTAGGCATATTTGGAGCAATTACTTCATCTTTGATTAGCTGTTTGTGTAACATTGAGTACGCATCCTGAAAAGATTCGAAAAGCCTATACGATTTGAAGCGCGATACGTGAGAACGTACATTTTGATGACGTCGGTATATCTGAGATGAGGAGTTGAGGCAAAAGACCTTAAGAAAGATAGCCTGACGACATAAGAGAACCAAAAAGAAGAGAATTCAAAGAAATAACGTCAAAGTTGGTGCATGAAGAGATTAAGCGAACGCTGCACTCTCCACAAGTGTAGTGCGATAACAATAGTCACGATAAGTCACTGGACGATTTGGCGTAAACAAGGTGGATCAAAGAAATGCGAATGGAGATTCCTGGATTTCTGAAGGTAGCAGCTTGGGAGGGGGGGGGGGGCAACTGTATGCGAGTAGGCTTCCACGTTCCGGAAGGACATCCCGCGAGATCAGTCTCTGTGCCGTGGGGGAATACCACTAGCTTCTGAGAGTTGTGCCCAGCGCAGAAGGAGCGGTGAACGAGCGAGGCCAACGTTCAGTTTCATCACATGATATTGAACTAATTATGAGGGGTTGGTTCGCGAATGTGGTGGTTTTACACGACCTTGTGGTGTTTTTTTTATCATTGTAGAGCAGTATGCATATACGCTACATCCCGACTAGCAAGAAAAATCAAACATTCACTCAAGATGTGACAAAAACGATGGGACTGGGAAACTTTTGTTTTAACTTCGTTTTTTTTATTCTTGTTCCATTGATTCCTCGCTTTTTAAAAGCAATATTTTGCATGCGTTCAATCCATCATTATTCCTCCAGTCCCAAAATCAGAAAAAGTTTAAGCATTTTTTTATTACCAAATATGATTTCGTCTATGAGGGTATAAATACTGCAACAGCAAGCACAGTCACTCTGCTATTCATCGCATCGCTTCTTTTGTGCAAGAAGAATCAAAATCCCTCTCATCAATGAGACCGTTTCTGCTTCGAGTTTTGCTCATACTAGCAGTTCTTGCTGCTACGGCTTCTTCTAGAAAAAAGAGTAGGTTATTTTCGAAGAATGTATGGAGTATTGGGTGATTTAAGTAATCTCCCTTTCTAGGAAGGTGAGATTTCTATCAGAGTATCTTATTGAGAATGAAAAAGCCTATAAGAAAGGTAGAAAAAAGCATGGCTTCTGCTGATAGATCATTTCCACGCAAGACCAAAAATAGCAAAGCAACTTAGATGATCCTGTTAATGATTTAGAGACCAATTCGAAACATTCGAAAGTTCGAGGTAAAACAACACCTGCGCCCCTCTATGGCACGCCTCTCGGTATGCATGGCTTTTCTCCTTCGAAGCAAAATTTCCGACTTATCCGAGTCAAAGCCTTGGATCAACACGAGTGAAATTTAAAAAAAAAGTCTTTGGAATGTCCAGTAATAACAACCTCTCGCTCATCGAATTCTACTCGAAAACTTCCTATTTTAGCACCAGGATTCATTCCGTCGTCTGGCACCACAAAAAAATCCATAAGAGGTAATTCCAAAAAATAATCGTAAATATACATACATAATACATACATAATATACATACATACTTCGTATTGGATGAGCCCGCAAAGTAAGCAACTTAATCTCTCGAACAGCCCAAATGTTTCTCATTTAGGGAAAATCTCCGGAATTATCGATAAATACAAGGAAGCATTCGGGTTTGGAGGATATCAAGAACCCAAACGTTGGTATTTTTGAGATATACTTACTGCAACATGTACTCATTACAACAACAACTTTATTGATGAGTAACTTTTATAAATATGGAAACTTTATTACCGATAGATGTTTTTTTGAGATTTTGTTTGTTCAGGACCATTCACCATGTACGAAATGACGACTTCAGCAATGAGACCCACAGACGGTAATGCTAGACATTGGTAGGAATTTTCTCAGAAGCCGTGAGCGTAGCGATGAGGCTTCTTTAGATGTGAAGTGAATACTAGGTTGTCGGAAGTTTCCCGCAATTTTTTTCATTCGAATTTATTTTCTTCCTTAATACAATCAACAATTAATAATTACATGCATCATCACATTCGACAACATATTGCCATTTACCAGGTAATTTTCAGATCCCGCTTGTATAGAAATTCTGGGGTTTTGAGCCATAAAACTCTGTCAGTCACTTTTTGAGTTAGGCCATATTGTCGAATTTCTTCCCTTGCATCTGATTGAACAGCGGTAGGAACAGATGGCAATCTGTTGGCGCCAGGTCTGATGAGTTACTTCTCACCCACTTCTCGTCACAGGTGACCAGGTTCTCGAGCTAGGTGAAAGCTCGTCGAAATGTTAAAGAGTTAATGCTGCATGCAGCCTTCCACACGCGAAGTTGATGCCTAGATCAGAGGTATCCGTACGCCAAACTTCCATGTCTTTCCGAAGCAATGCAGATGGGCAGTTATAGTGTTGTGGTGGCACTGGGGTTCCTCTGCAAGCTCACGGGCACGCCGCGGATCCGCTTCAACCAACTCCAGAAGGCGCTCGTCATCCACTTCGGTTGGTCTACAAGACCTTCGTTTCTCACCGGAATCGAAGTCGCCGTTTTTGAACTTGCGGAACCAAACTTTTGCCTTGTCGTAAAAGACAGTCGAAGCGCCCACCGCATCACATATATTCTTCGTTGCATCGCTTGCGTTACTATGTCTTCTGAGCTCATAAAGCAGAAGCAGTCGAACTTGCTTGGAGTCAAGGACATTTTTTCAGACGTAACCGTAATGGAATGCGGAAGCAAATTAGATGTAAGTAGACTACTGACCAACCTTTATTACACACAGAATGAAAAGTTTCAAATTAATCTTAAGGTAAGATATAAGATACTAAACCAAGTGGCGGGAAACTTTTCCTGCAACCTAATATTATTATATTTTCAAGGTTTTATCATAACCAGAAGATGTATAACCTTTTGGAGAAGCTCCGGAGAACCTTTAGCTTGAAATTTTGTTTTTGACAAAGCACACTTCAGAACTTCAACTATCATGCTACAGTTCGCGTTGAGTATGGCACCATTTCTTCTTCATTGATATGGGTATCAATAGGTTTTTTGAAGCACCGATAATGAGCGAGTGTTAGAGTCGAGTCACATTTCCGCATATCTTGCGTGACGCACCACGTGCATCACTTTGTCCGCGATATGTTAATGGCTTACATATTGCAGAATGTTTTCTCCTTTAGCTGCTTTCTTCACTCCTTATCCGGTCAAAACAACACGAAGCAATTGGTGGCCTAAAGGTTCGTTTGAAAGCGGATCAGAACGTTAACCCTTCCGCTACAGTCTACTGGAGTACAGCACCCATCACTTCACTAGCCTGCAATGATTTTAACACATATTGATTATGGGCGGGGAAAACCCGCGTGGCTGCAGAGGAACGCGCCGACGATCCATATGAATAACATTGGCTGACGAAAAAACAGGGTGTTATATTCTATGTGGGGTAGAAGCGTAAATAACTTAGTTACTCAGATGACGCCTAATCTTCAATATTTAGAAAGGTTCGGCAACCACGGCAGAAATGAAAGAGAGTCTGTGGTGATACGATTCAAACGTTCGTTTTCTTTTCTGTTATTTTTTTCTGGAAAAGGTTTTATAGGTACTACTGAGTACCACATGTTAAGGGTCTGCAGATGACAATCACCAGGAGCTCACAGGCATAGGTGAGTGACAGTATGAGCCTATTTATCTCAACATACATATACTAACGAGATTAGCATATGTTTACGGATGTGCAAGTGTGTACGTATGCGCCACGGTGTCACGAAGTTCTAGGATGAGGTAGGAGAGGAAGAATGAGGAGACTCCAGGAAGAGCATGTACATCTCCTCCCACAAGTATTGCTCCCAAGCACTCCGCTAGGGAGCGATGTCCGGCGGGAGAGATTGGGAAGCTCCTCGTATGCATATGATCCTCCTACACCGCATAGAGAATCCGTCCGTCTTTCTGAGAAAGCCAACAGCTCATGGAGCGGGTTGGGATCCCTTCCATAAGCAACTATCCATGAATTATGCAGTGCGTTTCAAAGTATTACACCACCCCCAAATTTAGTTTTCCGCGCTTCCTGGTAATCTGCTGAATCAATGGGATCAATGAATTCCTATTATCACATTCCCTCATCAGAAAAATAAAGACAGAAAACCGTAGTACATTGAATCACGGAAGTGATGCTAATTTATAGTATCGTACATCAAAAATCGCTCGCTCACAGCTCGAGCCGCAGCTGCACACTTGCACTTCAGCTCATCTGAATTTTCAGGAGAGAAATGAGGACAGCTTTCAAACCTCAGCCGAAACTGCACAAAATCGTACACCTGTGCAGCATTGCAGTTCACAATGAAAAATTAATTTTCATCTTGTTTGTGATTACATACTACATCTTCTAACAGCACCACGCAAAGACAAGATTGAAAAGTCAATTAAATTGACAGTACTGCGAGACAAAATGGGGTACATAGCCTGTGTCATAATGTCATAACGGAGCATTGAAAGGAATGTCGAAAAAGCGAGAGCAAGAATACAGGAGATGCTTCGGTGTTCATCTTTATTTTTTATTCTGTAACCTCTACAAGGCGGTGGAAAGAATGGCATCGTGCTACATCTGCGGAGATTTCACATAGTTGACAGCCTCTCCATACATCCGTTTCATCAACTTTGACATAATATGCTTCAATCTTCTTCTTTTGGGCTCTTCTACGTTGTCAAGTCATATTTCTCATGGTCTTCTGCTTGCTCTTCGTTCTGAAGCTGAAATTGATCAAAAAAAACTTATGACAGACATATAGGCGAACCGCTGAAAAAGTGGGTTACGACCAAAGTTGGCGCATTATCGGAGTCTTCTTTCCAAACTGATAGCATTTCATAAAAACGAGATGAAGAGATGGTTGAAAGCTCACCGGGACAGTACAATAATAGCTGTCTTCATCTTCACACTACAGAAGGGCCAACGGCTCTGTAAGACTCAGTGCTGCCTACAACGTTATTTTACAAGCCGATGGGTTCTCAGCTAACTTTAACATTATGAAACAGTGCAGCACTGTAGCAACAACAATAACCCAGCTGTTCGATGCAAATTGTGCACTCTGATTGAACGATGAGTTCAACAAAGAGGACACTTTTTCGCTTTTGCTCTCCAATACATAATAACAAATTGAAAGCTAAAAGTCTATGGATATGCACAATAAAACATGAGTAGTGTTGACCAAAACAGTTCCTTGAATTAATGAAGAGAAAGGTGATCACATTTTCTGAAGTTAAGCTGCGGAAAGAAGTGCTATTTTTGATTCCAAATATTCCTTCTCTAGTGGCGGCACGGACTTGGAAAAACAGAGGTAAGACTTGGATGCGCGAATTGTTGAACTCTAATTAATCTCAGGCCTTCCGTAATGTCTCTCAAGAGAGCTCAAGTTACTGCAGGGAATCGAGAAGGCCCTACACTCCGGATGCCGGAAAACGCTTCCAAAATTCCCAAGACAAGAATAGAACAGACAGGGGACAATTGTGTTCAAGATGCCTGGCTGGTATACAAGTATGTACATAAGTTCTTGCACACTATATTTATTACCACTACAAGGGTAATTCAATGTAATGGCATGACCTCTATGGCCACATTAAGCCAACTCAATAGCGACTTAAATAACTTATAAAATCGGGAATTTGTCAGCATCTGCTTTTGTAACAGCTTAAAGTCTAGTGGGAGGCGCACTCATTGCGGCACGGCAGTATTCCTTGTATGAATCCTTCCAGAGCTTCTCCTCAGCCTTTTGGTGCGAGCTCAAACTTTTCCATAATGTAGCTCTTGATTTGTCCTTCAACATCGTTGGCATGGAGCAGTCCATCGGATTCAGATTACTGCTGCATGAGAATTAGATCTTTTCAAAAACATGATGAAATTCTTGAAGGAAGAGAGAAAACGGAATCTCGTTTTACCGCAGAATTCTCCAGTGCTTTTTACATGAATTTTTTCTGATGAGAATAGAACAGCTTTGTCCTGAAAAGTGGCTCCAGCTCAAGGATGACATCGTTGCTCCTTACCGCGATGGGCGCACCTCCCACTCAACGTTGAGCTAATACAAAAGCAATTGGTGGCATATTCCCGATCTGCTAGGTTATATGAGTTACTATTGAGCTGATTTGGTGCGGCCATGGAGATCATGCCATTGCGTTGAATTCTGCTGGTATGATGGTGCTAAATATGGTGTGCAAGAACATATGGCGCACCCTGTATTAAAAGGATCAGAACTGTATGTTATTGACAAGAAGTAGGTATGAAATTGCGAAATCAACTCTTCCAGTGCGATTTCTTCATTTGTGCAAAAGATTGTGAACCACTCAGAAGGGAGATAAATGAAAATTTCGATGGTACTGCAACGTTTCCTAGTAACGAATAACGTACAGTGGACGTCAATGGCGGTGGCCCATCCGCGGCCTTGAGAAGGACGCTGCGCAACCGCGCCGCGCTCTTTCCTTGCCTATTCGGTCGGAAATTCTTAAAAAGGGGAAAAAAGCTGCTAGAAATAACACAACAACAGCACAGGGCATCGGTAATGTCGCGCGCGGCGCGGCTGCGCGGCGTCCTTCTCGAGGCCGCAGATGGGCCACCGCCAGTGACGTCCACTGCACTTGTAAATTAATATGTCCTGCTTACAATAGATAGAAAAAGTAGATGCTAATCCGTTCAACCTGCTATGAGGCCTTTTGCTACTATTGACACGTGAATAAGCTGCAAAGTATGTACGTAAACAATTGTTTAGTGAGACGAATTCCAAATATATTTATTGATTTATTTATCTATTTACACCGTACAGGCGTGCCAAACAAGAGCAAAAAACATAAGACTCGGCAAGTGTAGGCGATAAAACTGTTGAATAAAACCAGTGAAGCTGCAACAACAAATATATGTTCTATGTTCTGGAAGAACACGGCTCTAACATGTGTGCTCAGAGCCAGCTTTGGATATTTCACTTAGTCCCACTATTGCACTGATTGTTATGGAGTGAGCACAACTGACACAACTTTTTCGAATGTTTGCCTTTTATTTATGATCATTCAGAAAGACAACTTTTTATTAAGTGAAGTCTAAGGCCCATAGCTTTATTTATAGTACGTCGGGGTCCGATCCGGTCGAATGACAAAAAATACGCATTGGTCTTCGTTATCCGACGATCGATGCGTATCATTCGTTATCCGACCGGATCGGACTCCGACGTACTATAAATGCAGCTTATGGCATACTACACAGCGACCCTGTCGCTGCGACCGTTCGCCATGAAAAGCTTCCGCACAATTGCTCCTATACCAACACGTGATTCCACGCAAACTGAGTGATAAGGTACGAGAACTTGTAACTTTATGTCCCCATCACTTCAATTCATTTTTTAACCGCGACAGGTCGCTGTGAAGTATGTCATGGACCTAACGGAACTAATCTAGAAGGTTCATTGCCAAAATCAAGAAGGAAGCACGTTTGCAGTGGTCGTTGATTGTTTACTAGATTACAGATTAGATTACAGATTACAACATTAGAGAAGCTTGGATTCACATTTAAGAGATTGTACTTCGAAATGTGTACCACTGCACCACTGTGATCTGATGTCAGCACTATGCACAAGCACAAGAATGGCATCGCCTTCATTTCATACATTTAGTCGGTCCGAAACGACGAGTCGGCCCACGCTTGCTGGGATCCAGAGGCTGCCGCTCAGCTGTTGTTCATTTTGCCATCCTTTTAGATTAAATTTTATTTTGTGCTTAGTTTTACAACCTAATAAAAGTACAGTCCGGTCCGGCAGCCACTGCAAATGGGCGCCGGCGGGCGCCGGCCGCCGCCACCCTCCGGCGCTCCGGTATTAATGAGCTATAAATCACTCGAGCTTGGGAGAAAGCGAAGAAAAATACAATTTTAGTCCATAGTAGACAGGGTAGATAAGCCTAACCCTATGCTTAAGAATGGGTTTAAGGCTTAGGCTTAGGCTTCACAGGAGTGGTCCCACCCAACTCCCTTTTCACCTAAATTTCTAAGATAAACTACGATAAGTGTAAGTGTAAGTAAGATTGGACACTATTTGTATGTTGCATCGCGTGCGCGCATAGCTCAGTGGGTTGAGCGAATGATCGACGTTGTGGTGGTCAGGGGATCGAATCCTACCCTGTGCCCCGTTTTGCAAATACATATAGTATGCTGCCTAAGACTGCTGCAGTTATCTAACAAACTCCAACATAAAAAGTAGCCCGGATGGCTCAGTGGTTTGAGTGGCAGATTGCAATCTGTCCCTATCGCTGGTTCCACTCCGTTGGAGATCCAGAGTTAAGTATCGCAGTGTTTGGGGTTCACTGCTTGGAACGTCCCCCGTGATCTCCTTCGGGTAGTCCAGGAAGGCATCCGGCAACGTTTTGCATGGATTTCGAAGATAAACTACGATAAGTGTAAGTGTAAGTAATAGTAATAGTGTAAGTAATAGTGAAAAACCACATTTTCAAAGTTGAGGGAAACCGGGAGAGAGTAACTCCGCCGTAAAGGACTGCTCCACGAAAGACAAATGACAGCGGTAGAACTACTTCGCAATGGATATGGAACAATTTATACGGAATTCAATTATTTCTGGGGATCCCGAATTGATGAGCTTTATTATTCAGATGGGATAACTGAAGTACTGTGTCCATCTATAGAAGAATAACGGCCATTTTTGTATTCGCGAAGCAGCGTACTATAGCAGAAAATGGAAGAGTTGGCTTCGCTTATTATGTATTCAGAAATCTTTCCCCATGAAAATCACAAAAATGAAAAAACGTGAAAGTTGTGAAAATGGTCCCATATCCACTGCACTTTGTCTGCTATGGACTAAAATTTTTTTCTTCGCTTTCTCCCGAGCTCGATTGATTTACAGCTCATTAATACCGGGGCGCCGGAGGGTGGCGGCGGCCGGCGCCCGCCGGCGCACATTTGCAGTGGCTGCCGGACCCGACTGTATGATTGTTCTCATGCTCTGAATATTTTTTTATTAATCCTTCTTTTTTTTACAACTATAATCGTCCGCTTTTATATTACCAATACTTCAGCAATCCAATTTCAGAAAATGTCAAAGCATTTTTTTATTACCAAGAATGATTACGTCCACGAGGGTATAAATACCGCAACACCAGGAGCATTCATACTGATATTTATCGCTCTCCTCTGTGCAAGAAAATTCTATCTCTCCCATGCTAATGCGATCGATTCTGCTTCGAATTCTGCTCGTACTATTAGTTTCTGCTGTTATTGTCTCTCCTAGAAAAAAGAGTAGGTTTTTTAAAAATTGTGTGCTGCATATAGGTTGGTGGATTCTCTCTATGGGATGGTGAGTTTTCTTGTTTCTGCTGAATACAATATCGCTTCAATGAAGAATCGCAGCGTATGGAGTTCCTCTCTTTCAAAATGTGACGAACATCACATTGAGGTTGATTGCGACTGAGCTCAGGTTTGGGCTTAAGCTTATGCTTAGGTTTACGCTCAGGTTTTACCTGTTGAAGAAAAACCGCTTGTTCATAGCAACAGATACTTCATTAAAATCCGTTTTATTCCCACGGTGCAGCGAAGCTGGACAAATCACCATGAAGCAAAGCGGCGCTCTATACAGATCTACAAATTCTATATGCACGGGGTATCGAAACGTTTCCGACCTTGAATTGCTCCATGCCTCCTGAGTACAGTCGCGTAGCTTAAAGTTTTTTAAGCCAGCTCGCCTAGTGTCAAGTTGTCACATTCAAAAATTAGGACGGATTTTTGAAGAATACCCATGGTAGGATTCTCATGCCTTTGCACACCGAACCCATCCACAAATCAATAGTTGCTGTTGCTGCCATAAGAGAACGCGGATTCGAAATACTGAGTCACAGAACGTATAGTTGAGACATGACAACCAGCAGCTACTTCTGTTTGGAAATCTGGAACAGCATCTTCAAGCAATAAGATTCAGAGACGAAAGCGAATTGGAGATGGCTTCTCTGACTCATGTAATAAATAAAATAAGGTCCTTCGACGGTGTAAAAGAAACTAAAATGGGGATATAAAAAGTGTATTAGTGTTACATTAGAAGGAACTATTTGACTAGAAGTAGTAGTCTAGGCCGGAAACTTTTTGATACTCCTACGTAACAGCACCAGTCGCGCATAGATTGCAGCATTATCACACTTCCTTTTTTTCCTGAGGGCAAAGGCGGCGGTGGTATCGCCTCTGGTGGCAGAGGAGGTGTCGCCGGAGATATCGGCGGCGGTGTCAGTGGCGGTAGAGGCGGCAAGGGCGGAGGTAGGAAAGAAAGAAGAACGGAGAATCGAAATTGAGGTAGGAAGGGCGTGTTAGCGCTAGACTGACCCACATTCGACTATAACAAGATTCCGCTGTTGTACACACTCTAAAAGTAGTTTATATGTTCAACTATGTTCAACGTCAATTTATTCTTGTAATAGGTTGTGACAGTAACTCAGTGGTACTTGGTCCTCCCCCTCTACTGGTAAATCTCACCATTATTTCCCACCCATTCCTGTTTTTTTTTTTCCACTGATCTTTTTTCTACTGCATGTTAAGGTTAAATTTTTCTTTTTGTTTTAGTTTCACGCCTTTACTTGGCTTGCGCACCTTGAATGTATCAATAAATAAATAAATAAATAAATAAATAAACTCTCGATGAATCTCGGCGTTGGTGGTTAACGTACTGTTGTCTGCTTGCTTGTAGGCGGACACGAGATTGTTACGATCTTTATTAGACTGAAGTTTCGGATAGTTCGCCTGCTCCAGAGTCTTAATGGGTGAACTCGATTGCAATCTACTCGGCCAAACGCGTGCGCAGATCTACGAAAAGCCTTCGAAACCTGATTTTCAGCCACAGGACCACGATCACAAGAAGAAACCCTACTTTATCGACGATTCACAAAGTAGGGACGTTGGGTGCGACGACGGGGTGTTCGCCTGGGGCAATTACCTGCTGTAGGTCACAAAACAATAGGTTAAAGTGAAGCGAGAGCCCCGCGTGTTTTGGAGGCACTCGTCCTTCCTATATATTTTTGGGTTTCGAGCGTCAATCCAAAATGCCTCTAAAGTCTTGCGAGCTGATTCCTGGGTCTCTTGCGCTAGGGTCTATATTGTACCATCAAAATCGAATAAATTGTGACGCTCTATGCGATGACCGCCCAAAAGAGAAGAAAATCGTGATCTAACCTTTGTATCCAGAAGTTCCTTGATGCACACGTACAAAGCCTATCAGTCTCACCTATGTACAAATTCCTAATCACATTCACTGCATGGGACCAGGTATATTGCCCCTGAAGTGATGTAATCCCCCTGATTTCTACCGGGGCGATTTTTGCAAGCAGGAGTGGTGCTAAGGCGTCGTACAGGAGATTACGCACAAGCATGCGCTTAAGGTTGCTTGGTGGCATTTGGACAACAACAACTGCATTTTCTAGTTGAGTTTTTCTCATGCGACGTATGTCAGCTCTGGAAGAAGTCTAGGTAGAGAGCTTTTCGACACCCCTACATAACAGCGGCAGTAGCGTATGGATTGCATCATTATCTCAACTACGTTTTTTTCCAGGAGGTGGTGGCGGTGGTGGTAGAGGAGGTGCTGGCGGCGGCGGCAGCGTCAGCCCTGGTAGAGGCGGCAGGGGCGGAGGTAAGAAATAAAGAAGAATAGAGAATTGGAGTCGAGATAAGAAAAAGAAATAAGTGCTAGAGGGACCCAGACTCACATTTGACTATGACAAAATTCAGCGGTTGGTGACCCTCTGGAGGTAGTCTAGATCGAAGGCTTTTTAATATCCCTACATAACAGCGGCAGTAGCGTATGGATTGCATCATTATCTCAACTCCTCCGTTTTTTCCAGGAGGTGGTGGCGGCAGAGGAGGTGCTGGCGGCGGCGGCGGCGTCAGCCCTGTTAGAGGCGGCAGGGGCGGAGGTAAGAAAGAAAAAAGAATGATGAATCGAAATTGAGGTGGGAAAAGTGTAATAGCGCTAGACGGCCCCACATTTTACTGTAACAAAATTCCGTGATGTAGACAGTCTGATAGTGGTCTAGTTTATGTATGGCACCAAACAACTCGGCACTTGGGAAAAACATTTGTTATTATTTCCGATAGGGGATGTTTCAGTGCTATCATGCATATCACGAATGCATATCATATCCTATCACGAATTATACAATAATCCAACAATGTTTAAGGTGGGGAAGGGACAGATAAATGCTTCCCGTTCATGGGTGACCTCCACATTCCATTACCCTTAGCATTACAATAATGAACACTAGTAATGTTGTGGGAAGAATTTCCTGGGCAGTATAGGCGAATGCAATCTGTACGTGCCTTTCATCACCCACCTCATCTAATTGACATACAAAAATAGGAAAAAAAAGATAAGAAAATAACTATAACCATGATAACAAGTATTTTATTTGTGGATAATATCTTCAGACATATATTCTTGAATAAAATTCTTATTTCTTATAACTCGATTAATTTGATTAGCAATTTAGGAACCAGTCCAAAAATTTTGGGTGGAAATGGAAAAATCTTTTCATATGAAGTTCCTGTCGGTATGCATGACTTTTCTCCTTAGAAAAATTAATAATTTGATAAACTGTTTCTGTCTTTGCAAATAACAGATTTAGTCTGCAATAACATCTGTTAACTGCAAACACGTAGACAAATTATGCGTACTGTTTATTGAGCAAAAATTTTCGCTATTCAGGATTATGAACCTGTTATGATAAACGTATCGAATTGATTCAAATAGTTTCCACAACGTCGTGCGATGAGAGCATAGGAGTAATACAATTGAGCCAATTCCTAATAGAGATGGTGAAGAAGTTTTTTTACTCACCTCCGGTTTCGGAGCTAAGAACTAGATCTGACTTCCTGGTGCTTGACCCTTTCATCAGTATTTTCCAAGATAGTTACAAAATCAATACGATGAAGTAACATTGTTGTAATTATCGATGTGAGGCAAATGAGCAACTCATGCTAAATACACATCAGGTCCATAATTTCCAATTGTGACTACTTTATTAGCAATGATTTTATGTAACTTATCAATAATAGTCAAATTTCGTTATTTCGTGCTAGCATCCACTACACCTAGCAAAAAATGGTTTTTTTTCAGAGCTTGTTGTTCCAAGTCGCACTCCTCCCCAGTCGCCCGCTGGAGGTAAGCGAAGGATTTCAGAGATAAAGCGAAGCTCTAGACAATAATACAAAGTCAGAACCTTAGCATTGTCTAGAACCCTGCTCACTAAATTGGTTAAAGGAAGTAGAAAAGTAGTTTAGTAAGATAAGTAATTATAATCAAAATAAAAGGTAATACATTTGGACAATTCCTAAACACGGGACTGAACAAAAACAATATTGCTCTTCACTAAATCACTAAACTAACCAGTAATTCAGGCACCCATTTGGCAAACTCTGTACCCATTCCTCTCGGTATGTTTCGATTAGCTCGAAGCCGAATTTTTGCATGGACTACAACGTAAAAATGTGCAGAACTGTTCAGGAAGCATAAATTTTCTTGCTTTCGCATTCTTTTTCCCTACTACATATAATCATCGGATAGTTTCCAAAGCTTCTTTTTTTTAGAAGACAGTCCCTTGGGGCCCAGGTTCGCTGCCAACGGCAAAAATCCGAATCCGAACATTGCAGGTAGTTCTAGATAATAATGCAAAAATTACAAAAAAAAACCTAGTTTAGTGATATATGATCTTATTCTTTATGGATAATATAAGGCCAAAAAATTTGCTATGCTTCGGGATACTCACCGTCAAAACATTAACGTTGCCGCTTTACTCCATGCAGAGTAAAGCAACCTTCGCAGTCTCCACTCAAATATGTACATCGATTTCAGAATTAAACGGTTTTGGACGGATTACCGCCGTCATTGCAGTAGCGACACAGAATGCTATACTCTGTATGGGGTGTAGCCGCAATATAGAAAACAGTTCAAAAGGACGAAAAGTTTTTCCTTTAGGTAGAGGCGGACAGCAAATACCCGGAGGAAGGGGAAATAACGGACGTTATGGAAGAGGAGGTTCGTCTCTTCTCAATTTTGGGTAATGAATTATTTACCTATCCTCAGTTTTTCATTCAATCGATTGACGGATGGATTCTATTCCACGCGTTTCGCGCTGAATATGTACTTATGTACATAAACGCGTCGTGAGTCGCTGTTTTAAAGCACTGCCTTTCACTACCGTCAGACTGAAACGGGAAAGGCTGCGCGTGTTTTCAATTAACCATCCTACCCAACCAACCTTTTTCGCCGAGTCGAATTACAAATACAAAGAAAAAAAAGGTGGGCTGATAGCATCAAGACGAGAAAATTTCTGGTCTGATAGAACCTGGTTCATAAACCGACCATAACCACGATATTTCTTACCAATTCTGAAGAGGGCAATCGAGGGACTGATATATTTATTTCGATCCAGTCTCCATGTCCAGGGTCATTTCCAAGTGTTCTGATGTTTCATTAATCTATTCATATGACTAAACAAATTATTCACAAGTTCTCTATTGATCTGCGGTAATGATCTGCTGCAGTGTTACATCCTTCGAAACCATAAAACAAGGGAATAGATATTCAAAAACTTCGGTTGACATTCTTAGTAATTGAGATCGGTATGATAGGCTAGCGAATAACACAGTAAATACATTAATGAGGGCTTATTCTCAAGGTACGCTGAATCACTGTGGGAATTGTAGAGTTGGATTGACCCTGAGGAGGTGCGGACTCAAAGTTATGCGGGTACTGAGAGTTTTGAGACCAATACCGGAAAGGATGGAGGTTTGCTCAGAATCCAAATAGTAGTTTCCGAAGCTCATACATTGAGTAAACTTATATAAACAACCTTCTATGGCTTGCAGAATTTGGCCAAAGACTGTTTTGTTACCCCGTATAACATCAAAAACGAATAGTGAGTGGGAGCATCTGTAGGCGACGTTGGTGTTCTTGATCAGATCTGTGTGCAACGGCTTTTCGACTTTTCCGCGCCGGCACCTGATGTCTTCCTGCTTCCTTAGCGCGCCTTCCGCCAGGCATTTGAATGCTTCGCTGCGACCCATCTGTCCGGCATCTAAATGCATCAGGGCTGGGATTCAAGAAACGATGACCAAGCAAAATAAGGATGGCTAAAGTGATTGGTTATCCTACTGACTACATAGTGCTAAGAGACGCAGACAGCAAAAGTTGGTTTACTAGCCTGGGTTTGCTTGGTTATCATTTCATGAATTCCAGCCCAATATCAGCCCATCCTTCTCTCGAGCATGGCTAGTATTGGAACGGATCGCTTGACCAGCACGACACAACCTGTGCATAGTTTGCACCTCAAACTTGAGGAATTAAACTTTAATATTTCAATACTAAGAATAAGACAGGCCGGAACACAAAACTGCATTACTAAACACAGTACTAAAGCTTCTGGAGCATGGCATAGGAAGCGCGAATAAAGATATTCTTGACTAAGTTTCCAGAACTTTACTGAGATAAGCGTGCAAAGAAAGAATGGCTGAATCAATGCGAAGAGGAAAGGATGAAACACGAGTTAAGTCCGTGTTGCTGCGAAAAGGCTCTGCCCCTCTTGAGCTTCCAACTGTCGCGGGAATGTTTCTATTCTTCGGTGCTACTTTGATAAGGGCAAGTTATACTGGATGCGTGCGACTGACGCGCGTGCGTCTATATGATGAAGAATAGGGCCCAGTCGCATAGCAGTTGCATCGCAGTCACAGCTCAGAAGCACGCGTCTACGGCCTCGCGGCGGTGGCGCATTCTTTTCATTGAAGATGTATATGCCCCATTGACCGGTCTTCATGGAAAATGCCTCGGAAATGGATGCGTGCGACTGATGCGCGACTGACACATGCAGCTAGTATAAATTGCCCTATAATCGCACATATTTTCAACGTATTCAAGTGACAAGCATAGATATTAAGATGACCGCGCACATTCTCAACACAATCAGATGAAAGCAAATGCAGTAACACATCTAGATCACGAAGATCACAGGAATACACAATATAACATTCCTCATTCGCGTCTTTCGCGAAGTCTGACAAACACTTCAAACACTTTTACACCTTAGTAATTTCCCCAAAAAAGGGACATTTGGCAATTCGTTCAATAGAAAATTTGCCAAATTTCGCTTGTCTAGGTGTTATCAAAACCATGACAGCAGGTATTCTGCGACACGTTCATCCTGAAGAAAAATTCAGTGCATCACCCCAATTTACCACTTTAATATCATCAAAGCAGCATTTGATCGTTGGATAATTTTGGCACACACAGGCGGATGTAAAGGAAGTAAATTCATTAGTTCTATTAGTAATTCAGGCTCAAATTCGCCAGTTCCGAATCCTCAAAATGCAATAGTCTCTGCACCCTTCCAGGGCAATCCCCTCGGCACTCTGGGTATGTGTGGCTTTTCTTTCTTAAGCATCCAAGATTTCACTTTTTCCAAAAATTGAAAAAAAAAACTTCTAAAAAGTGTTGATTTGCTGGGTTATTCTGCACTATATACAACAAATTCTTCTAATAATAACACTTGTGAATTGCAAATACAGAAAAAAAGCAAAAAAAATGTTTAAAATGCTTCGAATGCCCGAATTTTCGTTGTTCCTTTACACCCACTACTGTTTTTGTCGAGCTTTCTCGTTCCAGGAATTCCATCCAAAGCCGGCGCTCACGGACGTGGATTTCCGTCGGCGAAACAAGTGGCAGGTATATAGATCAGAAAAACAAATCAAATTTACGAAACGGTGCCAGACCAGCGAATATTTTCCTGTCAAATCATAAAATTTATTCGTTGGAGCTCTGTTTGCGCCGAAGAAGGTGTTACGCTTCGGAAAAACGCATAAGAGCGTCTCATTCCACGCTTGCTCAAGCACACTTCGGAACATTAACGTTGCTGTTACACTCTACGTAGAGTGCAAACACCCTTCGTCGCCTTAACCGAGCCACAACGATTTTGATATGAATAACTTTCGAGCGGGGTATCGCCAGCATAGCTGCAAGAGCCACAATAATAATGGGTACGTAGTAAAGCCGGACTAAGGCGACATAGAGTGGTGTACGTCTCGTGTGGTGTTAGCGAGTTTATGCTTCAAGCAGTGCGAAATGTTTCTT
Source organism: Ancylostoma caninum (assembly GCA_037903475.1). Taxonomy (NCBI): domain Eukaryota; kingdom Metazoa; phylum Nematoda; class Chromadorea; order Rhabditida; family Ancylostomatidae; genus Ancylostoma; species Ancylostoma caninum. Next base: position 1,159,422 of record JBAJFG010000615.1, on the reverse strand, counting down.
CTTTAGGTAAAATCGTCAATAATATTAGAAACCATATCAACGGAAAGAACACGCCAAAAGGTTGGTTTTTTTTTGAAATTTAGGTTCGTAAACGATGATCTTCCATTTTTCATTTAAATGGTCTGGAACTCTATCATTTGAAAGGGGTGTCCTACCTTTGCTGCGGCAGTAGTCGAGCGACATTGAGCGTAGGCATAACCAGGAAAAGCATGACAATATGCAGTTACGGGGGATGTACTGAGAAATAGGATCAGCAGTAAAGGTTGAGATAATGGACTTGTTTAAAATTAGAATTATCAGCAATGGGCGATGTCCAGTTGTGGTCTCATAACCAGAGAGGCGAAGAATACACGAAACAGCACGAGACAAACAGGAACACGAAGAACAAACGAAAATCAATTCGCCATTAGTATAAACCAGTAGTGTCAACAGTGTGATAATTGATCTAAAATTCTGACTAACAAGGGGAGGATACCAAATGTCTGTAGCTTTTCAAGGTGAATTGCACATCACAATATGGAGTCGGAGACGATGACTGTAAATATGTTGCCCTTTTGTGTTTAATGGCATAACGAAAAAAGTTATGAATGTTTTTCGTTTTGTGGCCCTCAGCCTCTCGGACCGTATCGTCAGTACTTGATATTAAAGTGGTACGTCTCTCACTCTATAAGATACGTTATACCGATTCCTTTGATTAAGTCTCTCTACTCTAATCCAGCTGGAGTCTTGAAATGATATAATGGAAAGACGCTTTAAGCATATAGTGACCAAGCCGGGAAAATGCAAAATCGGAGCCGGGATCGAGAAGGACGGAACCCCCACCCCCCCCCCCCACGAATCGAGAGACAACACTACACCACCATGCACCGCTGTTATCGATGAATAAGTGCTGGCTTGAAATAATGTGAAAACGACAGCAGAATCCTCATAACGTTTTTGATTTTGCTAAGGAACAGGTATAACTTACTATCTCAGAGAGTCAGTGACGTATCACGAGAGGCCGAGGGCCACGAAACCGGAAAACGTTCATAACTTTTTTCATTTTTCAATTGAGCACGAAGGGGCAAAATATTAAGGATCAGCGTCTTCTACTCAATACAATGATGTGCAATTCAACTTAAGAAGCCACAGACATCTGGTATCCTTCCCTTATAAGTTCATCCTGACTCATATCTCTGGGCAATAACTGTAACCACCTCACACCGCTGTAGAACATGAACATCGAATATGAGGTAAAATTTACTGTGATTGATTTTTCCACTAGTGCAAGTTGAAGCCTCCGGTTCTCTCTTCAGTCGGCGCCAACACCGAATATTTGCTGTATTGCAATTTATTTTCAACTGATTATGATTATAATTCTGTGACGCAATCGATATAAGTAAACGGCATGCCCGACTTGGTCGGGTGTTTCTTTTCTTCTAGTTTCTCAGCAATTTTGAGGACAAGCTAATTGGCAATACCAATTAGCTCCCAAAAAAAGTTCTCATCGACCAGGACCCGTATCCAAAACACTTTATTCAGTCGGATAAACGCGCTCTGATAGACATGTTGGTATGCTTTAGAGAAGCTGCTGTCTAATAAAAACATATCCGCAAAAACGCGAACCCACTCGTTCTATTGCGCCTCGTCTTTACTTGGTTGATTTTCACTTGATAGCTATCCATAATCTATACCATCTCTCCTGTTCGTGTTGTTTCTCCCCAAACTTGCGTCAAGAATGAGCACGTCGATGGATAAGTTATGTTGGATAGCAGAATAGACAGGAATCAGAGGGAACGGGTGTATACCCTCCCATGTGTCTTCCCTCCCATCGTCAACTATATTCAATACCGCTCCAGATCCAGCCGCGCGCACGTAAGATTTTTATGGCAAAATCTCTTGGAAAGAATGTGGGAAAACTGCCCAAATCAATACTCCAAATTTGACGACTCACTACAATTTTTTGAAAAAAAGTAAAGTAAAGTGACATACCACTCAATATGCATAGCTCTTTCTCTCTTGGCTACCGGAAAATTCCGCTCAAGCCTAAACTCCTTAAACTGCCTCAACCACTCGAATGTACTTGTTTACAATAGAAGAACATCTATCAGTAGTAAACACAGAGGCAAAACACAAAATCTTAGGCTGTTGAAAGGGCACACGTTTTCGTTGTACGCATACTGTACCGTTGACCAACAATCAATAGTTTTCCAGAGACTTCTGGTGCAGCTTTCGATTCCCTAGCCGTCGTGCCAGCGAACAAAGGAGGATCCTCAATCCTGAAACGTGTGGCAGGTAGTTTTAGACAACAATTTTAAACCCTTGAAAAAGTGCCAGCCTAGCAATGGAACGTTTTACTACTTAAGGTTTCGGGTTTCAGTCTTTAGAGAAAAATTAGAGCCAGAAAGGGATGCTACAGCTAAGGAAGTAAGGCTTTCATTTAGGTAAAGTCAGAGACACAATTAATAAATTCATTGGCAGAAGCGGCTCGTACTCGCCTCGGGGTTCGTTTTTCGTAGTTTTTTTTTTGACAGGAAAGACAGCTTCGTGCTCGCACATTGACGTATCTGAGTATTAAGAGGCGGAAAGCAAAGCGACTGGCAAACCAGGCAATTATATTCCATACAGAAAAGAGTGATTGCTGCTTCATTTGGAGATCTAACAATAAGGTAAGTGATACAGCTGAGCACTGTCAAGCATGCCAGATATTAATCAAAAACAACCGCGTCCCGCTTCATGATTATTCTATCAGTAACTACTACCGGATGTGTGGACTAAAATCCTTCGAGAGCTTAGTGTTGGAGTTCACAGGGAAAAATTCATTTTCACACTACCTAGGGTTTTAGGCGAGTTGTTCACGTGTTGGCTGTCAATTCAGAGCTGTGCAGGGAAAGCATATATTAGTGTATTAGGTATTCTCAAAATAAATGGCCACAACCTAGTAATGAAAATTTGAAAACTCATAACTCCGTGGTTTCAGAAGCAACATAGACAAGTTTTAACCCATCACGAAGAGCAAGACCTGCCCTACCTGCCAACCGAAAAGGATTAATCAATTACCCTTTTTGGGATTTCGGCAGATGACATTTTGCGATGAGATAAAACACGATTTTTTTTGCTCGCCCATTTTTTGGAATTTTTTCCGCCCTAATAGGATTTGGCGTTAGCTCACAGAACCTGCAATATAGTATAATACGTACAATGTTTGCAAGCTTATTTTCTGTTATGATCAAATGGTTTTCTGCTGATAGGTTAAATGCAAGAGGCCAGACTCGTACAGGCGGTTCAGAAATGAGTGAGTATTGGTGCATTTTTACGTAAAGAGATTAGAGAGGCCTTTGGCAAATCGCGCATGTTCAAGCTTGTTAGTCGCAGTGATTTTTAACTGCTTAACATGTTAGAAAGGGTCCCGGAAATGATGTGGGAGTACGTGGAACACATGTCTCCGATAAGTGGCATACCGACTCTCCGATGAATGGCCTGTGGATAAGAATGAGATTCAAATCTTTGCTAGACAAGGCGCTACAATATATATTTCATTACCGCCACATGTTTTGTTTCGAAAAGTGGTTTCGAAGAGCTTCTACTATATTGCAACGTGTATTGCAGCATTCAATTTAGCAGAGGGGTGGCAGAGTGGATAACTCACTGCACTACTAAAAAAATTCAAACAGAGTCAGTGCGCTGTCGAACAGATTTTATGCATTTTCCTCTGAAATTTTCCCCGGAATCATACGAGGAATGTAAGTAGTTCTCCAGAAAATAAGCCATTTCTGCTGCAGAACACGCAGAAATCGCTGTGACATTAAGTTGGACTGTGACAGGTATCTCACATCCACATAAATAGTTCCGAAAACTGAGACCCCCCCCCCCAAACGGGGGGGGAGGGTGAGGCGGAGGTGGAAGTTCTTGGTCAACAGCACTTCGCTTGTGGTGTGAAGTACTGGGTCACATCAGGCTTCAAGATTGTCGGTTGTGGGGGAAATGACGAAGAACTAGACGCCTGTCGAACATTACCCACATGTACGTAATATCAGAGCATGCTCAGCCTTTTTAGTCACCTCATCACCTCCAACAATTAACATTAAAATTCTTTTCTAACCACATAATTATGTCACGTCATATCATAATATGTGTAATATAGTGCAGTTTTCCCGAGGCCGATGCACTAATACGAATGGATAAAGTGATATAACTTCTTAGCTTCAATTTCAGTGGTCTAGAAGGGGTAAAAAACAAAAATGGAAGATGGGCATCATTGACGAAACCCAAACATTTCAGCTCTCGCTACAAGATCAGCGAATTATCCGTGCTGCTACGCCAGCGCTGAACATTATGTGGCAACACCTGTAGCAATGTGGTGTTTCCTCTCCGAAAAACGATTTTCTCTAAACTAACAATATTTTAAAGAAATTCAATACCCAAATTTTAGCGCTCAAACTTCTCGACTACCCAGCTTCTTGCCCTTTGCGAACCCTTCCTTTAATTCCATTTTCTGCTAAAATACAGGTTATATATGTGAGAAGAAGGTGAAAAAAGTATTTGAGAACCCTTTGATTTGTTACTATGATACCAGCGCAGAGCGGGTTACGCGGTTGTTCTTCTATGCTGTTCAAAAAACGCAGTTCATTATGCCTACTCCTTAAATTCCGAGAAAACCGGCGGAATTCTCGAGAACAAGAAATGGTGAAGATGTTCATAAGTTTTCAGGTAACATGGCAAATCTATGGCAAAGATTGCTCGCCGATATTTCATCTAAATCTAGGCAGGAATAAATATTTTTCCCGCATGGTCAATAACTTCATGACGTTCACGTCCACAACATTTATTTATTTTCTAAAAATGCGCTGGTATAATATTCTTACAGTCCAACAATCGTCATGCCGTAAAGAAGTAAGCAGATCGTTTTGCTCAGTACAGTAGCAGTCATCCAACAGCCGTAATGATTTTTACCAGGCGGATATACAGTAATCTCTTATATCCAACTATTAGTTAATTGAAGAAGGCAAGGGCACACTGTTGGATAAAGGAGCTGTAATAGTGAGCAGGCTCTGCCTGTCCCTGTTCTAATCTCTATTCACCCATGTTGCAGGATGTTGGAGCTGTGCAATGCTTCGGTACTGTGTGAGAAAATTTCATCGTTGTATAAGTTTTCCCATCTCGTGCATGCCATCCATCTAGCAAAACATACGGAGCAACGTTTATAGAGCAACCAAATTTATTTATTTATTTATTTATTTATTATTTGGAGACGCAGGCTAGGTCACGCGTAGATTAGTACAATACCACATCAATCACCATTAACACATCAAAGGACATAAACATGTCCATATATTCGATGGTTTCAAACAAGTTTTCCTGACAAGCTTTCCAGAAGCTTGCACAGACAATTCCATCAAATGCTCATTTCTAGCTAGTAACAAGTTGAACTCATTTACAGCTCCGTAAGTGAAGAATTTCGACCTATCAAATCTCACAGTTTGGATTGAGTTAGCTTACTCGACAATTGATATGATACTAGTCGATGAATCCGTGAGGCTAGTGCTGTGCGGGTGCAGCACAGATTTTGTTTTTGATTAGGCATTAAACGGTGAACTATAATATAAGGGTGAATTCATCGTGGTGCGTACATGTCTTAGCATTGGTTCTCACCAGTTTTACGACAATACTTTCCATGTTTTCAATCCATCATTTTTACACGGCTCCCACCATCAAAAAACGTTTAGGCATTTTATTACCAAATGTTTTACTGTGTGCGAGGATATAAATTCTACAAAAGCAAAAATTCTCGCTCTGCTACTCATCGCCCTTGTTTGTAGAGGAGAAACTGGTTCTTGTTCTCACAAATGGGAGCATTAATTCTTCGAATTCTGCTTGCGCTAGCAGTGTTGGCTGCTACGGCTTCCTCAAGAAGAACAAGTAGGTTGTTTTCTCAAATGTGAGAATAAATAAGTAGGTTGAATGAGTTTTCTTTCTAGAAACGGAAGATTGCGATCGAATCTTGAGTAATACAATAAAGTAATTTTCAAGACTTCAGAAAAATATGACGAGTATCGATATAGTAATGATATATGATCACCTCCTACATTCAGCTCCTATGCTAATTATATAATCATTATGCTCTCGAAAAAAAAAACAACAGATCAGAACAGATTTTTGCGAGAGTTAGTTCATAGAGAATAATACACCAGTAATTTGCCCTTCGACATGTTTACACAGCAACTTTTCCTGCAAGCGAGTGAGAACTGTTGGATGGGTACACCCGAGTCTCGTCACAAGATCGCGGTTACTAACTTCCGGATTCTCCTTGACAGCTTCAAAAATGGCGAAGTCTTTCACTGTATGGGGAGCATCGACCAAGGCATGTCTTCGAAATCCGCGGCTCATCCTTTGAAGCGAGCGAACCAGCGTTTGACAGTGCTGATGGAGGTGTAATAAAAAGAATTATGGCCCGTCTCTGTCCTGGACTTGAATCCATACTGTCCCATGACAGCTACCTCTCTAACCTCAAAACTCCGGGATCCGCCTCCACTAAGTTGAACTCTACAGATTATGACGGTAATTTGCAAGCCCATCCTGTCCCATATTCTACCTCATACCTAAGTCTCAACGATCAATATTCGTTCCCTACTTCCCGACATCCCAAAAAGAAAGCACAAATTAAGAATTGATTTATCTGGCTTATTAAATTCTACATTAATAGGCGCGGCACTACCACTATGAATGTGAGGCCCCTCCTGCCCCAACGAACTTGGATGCCGAATAAAGAAAAAACTGAATGAGGAGCAGATAAACAACGTGCTAAAAACAATTAAATAAAACAGAAGAACCACGGTCGAGACAAAAGATGCGGGAGAGGGAGTAAGAGAGTGGAAGAAGAAGCAGCCCAGTTTTTTTTTTGTTTACCTCATTTTATACCTCTCATTGCCTGGGGGGCGGGGCGACGCGCTGTTGATTAATCTCTTATTAATGTTGATTAATGTCTACGGGGGATTGTCATTGGCTATCGGGGAGGTTTAGTTTGCTTTTCCTACAGAGGTGGTGTCTTCTCCCAATGCATTGATGATGTTGCGAATGGTTGCCATCGCTTCACTTCAGATGAATCGAAGGAACTCTTGTGGAATTGACAACGTGATTAAAGTTAATGAAAGCAACGCGGCTATACATACCCATTACGGAGAAGTTTAGAGACTGGTTCACAACTACTAAATGTTGGATCGTGGGTACCTATCGATGATCAAAAGTTCTGGCACTTTCAAATATCGACTTAAGACTTTCTTGCCAACCTCACACAAATAAGAAACCATTTAAAGGCAGCACTCACGAATATTCTCTTTTCTGAAATGAGTCGCTTACCATGTACCGGGTCGCTGGACAATAGCAACAGTAAGTTGAACATCGTGGATGGCCGCCTACCTGCGATGACACTGCCATGGACACACCTGCCGCTCTGGACATTAGGGCAGTCGCGCCAACTAACGCCGTTGGCAGAGTTTGCGCATGTGGTTCAGCGGAGGCTTGTTTACGAAATTTCTACCACCTGCAGAGTTTCGTGGCGGGACCCACCACGGAACACTCGTCCCCGCTGTGGACACACATGAAGTACCGCCATCATTTTCTGAGTTTTTCACGTGTTTCACGCTACTTCATCGTTGCCGATGATTTCATCGTCCCTAAAAACCTCGATATACCGCGAGATCTTCAACCCAAAAATTTCCGTGAGTGCTGCCTTTAACGAGATTGTCCCTTACTCTCGACGTTTCACTCTTTGCGATGAGGAAATTGTGGTCGAGTGTGGCAAAAGCTAATATAGTGTATACGTGCGAATTGCACACATATGAAGTATATATTTGAATGAATAAAGATCAAATAGCTCAAATAATCATATTAATGCCTTAGATCATTATTCAGAAAACTTGAGTGTTCGAAAAAGGAAGAATTTTGCTGCCCTCGTCATGCTTTCCAGGAAAAGTGGTCCTTTCCCTTTCAAACATCCAGCTTTTCACCCCACTCAAAATCGAACATTAATAATCAAAATAAGATCTATGTGCAATAGGTTCTATAAATTGCCAACAAGTCATAGCGCATGTAATTTTTCAGAGGATTTTGAAGGCATAAACTTTGGCCGTTCAATATTTCCATTCACTTCTTCTTACTCGCATTTTTATTTTGTTCAAAGCTTCTTGTTGCAGAGGACATCGTCATTCCCCCACGTAAGATTCACAGCATTAAAGGTATGAATTTCTTTTACTACGATCCAAAGTCTGAAGCATAGGTTCTTGTGCGGCGAAAACCTAAGCGCACTCACCTAATCAGGGATTGTCCCTGTAGATTTTTTTTTCATTTTTGGGATCAGTTGAGAATGAGAAAATTTATGTAGCGCCGCTTAAAGGTTCCAAGTTTCCAAGTTTGATTATGGGTACTCTAACTCATTAGTGCTGCCACTATACACCACAAGGAGTACAACACCCACAGTCGTCCTCAGTCATTTGTACGAATTTCGACATCTTTCAAATTTGAGTTGGCATTTCCCAAACGGTATCGCATAGAGACCTGATACACATTAAAATTCTAAGCTGCGGACGAAGGGTGCTATACCTCATATGGAGCGTAGCTCGCTGAGCAACTCACTGAGTGGTTTACAACTAACGAAATGTAGTTCGTTCAGAAAGAATAAGGGAACGCCGCCCGAAACTGTCGAGAAGACGATCCATACGTTGGTTAATTTCGATTAGCTTTTTGGGAAAATATTTTATGTAGACTAACCAGTACAATTTGCTCAGGTTCGGTAGATGGAATTCACGAGGAGTTTATCGGAACTGGTGAGTGCCATTGTAAACTTAATAACTGCGAAGAGACATGTCCTGTCTTGAAAATTTTCCCTTACTGTCGATAACCCGAGCCTCTCCTGCTAGGAAAAATCAGCCGTGGACCATCAATGCTCATTGACAATCCTAAGGAAGTTAGTAACACAACCTACCACGATTACAGGCGACGATGACGACGAAGAGCTTGGGAATTACAGGATAGACAAGGACCCATGGTACATGAAGGCCTGGAAGCAGTGGTGAGCTATATCAGTTGGACAATACCACGGCTGAGCGCTCGTGTTTTAATATTCCCAAGTGTTTAGGGATGGAGAGCACTGACGCCCGTGCTCAAGTAACAGCGTACACATCATCTGATCCAACAACTGCATAACATTAACAATAAAAATTTCATGCTCATTTTGCTTTTTTTCGAGAAACAATAGCTCTATTATACGAGTGGAAAAATCTGAGCAGAGTCCAAATTTTTGGAAATTCTGTGTGTTTTCTAAGAAATCTCTCAAAATGAGCATGGAACATAAACCTACGTGCTCCTCCAGAAACTAGGAGAATTCTGCAGAGAAATTAGCGAGCTCTTTCGAGAAGTGGTTCGAATCCTTGCGAGTTCCATTCAGACACATCGGAAGGTGAAGGAGCAATGTTAATATGTAGATCGTGAGAAACCAATTACCACAACAAGAAAAACGGATTGTCTTGTTTTAGCTTGCACGAGGATATCTGAGCAAAATTTGAGGTTATTCGACATATCTCATATTTTTGAGTATGTCTAACCTTTGAGCCATCGAATGTTTCAACTCTCGAGGAACAACTACGCATGGGATTACGACCATTCACCGCGGTGCCCACTGCTCGATCTATCGCATGAAAGTGAGCATGCTGATCTGATGATGGCATAGCCCACGTCGGAATCTCACGTCATGAAACAGGATTTTTGTAGCTTTCAAGCAGATGTTAGATGCTCCCGCTTACACTTCTACTGTACTTCTAGTGTAGATGTACTACTCGAATTGGACAACACCCGCAAAATCACGCTTTTTTATGTTGGTATTCATGATTTACTGGCACTCACACTGTATTTGGAGTTTTAGTTTTTTGTTACTAGCACCACATAACTGTCTTAGTGTTTTTTGGCGCACCCTGAGTGTAAACAATAAATAAATGATTAAATAAAATCATCCGTGCACAAATTAGTAGATCACTGCTCTCTGTTTATGCAAATGTGTGTGAAATGAAATTCGCCGATGGGTCAGTAATGCTGATTACGCGGTCATGTAGGAGAGCGGAGACGGGTATGGTCAGATTCAAAGAATGGAAATAAGCTCTAATGGATAAAAGAGTGTAGAGCGACGAGTCCACATTGTGTTGAAGGTGCGCCGGCGCCCAAAAATGGGGGCCCGTAGTAAACTCCTCTAAACTTCAGGTGAGCTCAACTGAAACATCAACTTAGAGTTTAGCTAGGTCAGCTAGATGTCCGCTCAGTCCATGCTCAGATACTGGGCCAGCATTAATCTCGTCCCACAACAGCTCAACTCGCCTGTCTTTTCGAGGTGAGCTGCAAAGTCGGCGTAATCATAGGGATCTATATGCAGATAGTCTCTCCGGGTTTTCCCAATCCTAGCCCCAGAGTAAGCGACTCCGTAGCCCTATTGGATGGTTTTTGTCGCCATACAATAGAGTTTTCCTAGGGGAACTGTGCTGCCACACAGGTCCGCGGACCTGCCACCTACAAAACCCTAAATAACGTGTTTTACATCATAAAAACGATGAAAAACTTCATTTTCGATGTATAAACTACAGAATACGGGCAATAAAAACTCTAAAAATTCTACTCTTCAACATGAACAAATTAACAGGAGGAAAGTAATGCAATGGCATGCAAAAATGGTAAAAGCAACAACAGTTATACTAAGGATACACAAAAATCGCCCAGAACACATCAGAATAGGGCAAAACTGTACAAAGTCAAATAAGTGAGGAAAAAGATAAGTAGTATTCAATTTAATAAAATTGCATTGCATAATAAAATTGCATAATGAGCTATGGAAAATGCATGATATGAAGCAAAAAAAGTGAGCACATAAAACTAAGGCCAGGAAAACGACTGAGATCGAGCTAAAACACATGAAGGCAGCACGAGCCAAAATCCTCGACCTGGAGCTGAGGTGCGGTTGGTGAAGTACAGACTCAGCACCTCACAAATGTGAAACGAACACAAACAATGATAGCTTACCTGCAGAGAAAATGAAAACGTCGTCGCGAACACGCCTGGCCGAGTTCGCGCCTGTGCGGGTTTTGCTCGGCGATGAAGCCATTGCGGCGCGTAGTTTGACGCAAAGGTAGTACGAAATGCGTTCAGTTCGCAGGGTTTCGTGGTGGGACGCGCACATCTAACATCAGAATACTCGTCCACGTGCGAACACGGCCAAGCGTGTTTGCGACGACAGTTCCAGTTTCTCTGTAGGTAAGCCATCATAGTCTGTGTTCGTTTCACATTTATGATGCGCTGAGTCTGTAGTTCACCACCCGCACCTCAGCTCAGAGTCGAGAATTTCGGCTGTTGCTGCTTTTAAGGCCGGGTAGAACGTTAGAGATCAGAAAAAAATCATCTGAAACAAGGCAAAAATTTGAAGGCCGGGTTAAAACGACTGAGATCGAGTTAAAATATCTAAGACCAGGTAAGTCGTCCTGAGGTCAGAGAAAACCATCTAAGACAAGGCAAAATGTCCAAAGCCGGGTAGAATTGACTGAGATCGGGTCAAAACGTTTAGTGCCGGGATAGAAAGAATGAGACCAGAAAAAAGTCCGAGAATAGGTAAAACGTCTTAAGCCGGGTTAAAGCGACTGAGACCAGGTTAAAACGTCTAAAGTCGGGTTGGAGAGACCGAGGTCATCAAAAAACGTTTGAGAAATTGGTTAAAACTACCAAAACCGGGTTCAGCCATCTTGGATCAGGTGGGACTTCCGAGACTGAGTTATTGCCAAAACGTGTTCGACGGAGTGGCACAGGAAGGAGTAAGTATCAGGGATTTTTTTTCAAAACTTTTCTCATGCGAATACGTCCGCAACATAGTCTCAAACAGTCGCTGCTCAATATCTCGCGGGAATTTCGATTCAAAAACTGTCTTCGATGTGAGAAACACTCAATAAACAACTCAAGCCATGCGTCTTCCCTATAAACTCCACTCACCCGCTAACAGCAGCAACCTCACTCCCCACTCACAACACTAGCAGAACTCGCTCAAACAAAAAAGTGATGGTGCCCTGCTGAAAAACTGACAAGAACCTAAGGAGTATTTCCACACATCCTCTCGTCTCCTCTCAAACCAGCTCATTCCAATCATCAGGAAAAAAACATGAAAAAAGGGTTGAAAAAATCCTTGCGTTAGGCTCCTCCAGCACGAACAAGGAGATCTCAATAGATATAATGAAGTTAGACAAAAATGAATGAGATCACACAATCATAAAGTCAAAAACCTGTAACGAACGAGGAAAACAATAGCGGGCGACAATGAGATACACAAATTAAGAAGACGTACTGCGGGAGACCGGGGCGTCGCGCTCTTTTTGAACCCTTTGAATAATTCTCAGTGCTAATCCGTTCGGGGGCCACCTTTTCCGTCCGCCTGGGATTTTCTCGTGTCGACGACTATGCGCTTCTGAAAAGATAGAAATTGCCATGAAATGCATGAAATCAGGAAGTTAGCACTTACACGGCTCTGACATCAATTTCCTGCCTTTCAAGACGTACTGGCGCACGTCAGCCCTGAAGTAGTGCGATAATAAGGTAAAAGCATTCAATTGTAGGTCTACAACTTACAGTGCCTTATTGCTATTGCACAGTTCGGCAGCCACTGGATGCGGCAGTCTTTTCGGGATTCCAGGGCTATTTTTCTTCCCTGTACCGCCTTAGTCTCCGCAACTTGGATTCTCACGTCCTCTAGTTTTTTTCTCACAAAATCCTAGAAATAAGAAGAGACTATGAAGCAAGCTCAGATGCGTAAGCTTAAATGCCTATATCCATTCCTGCCTCATAGTCTCCGGCACACCTATTACGAGCCGCGGCGGCTCCCAAATCCTCCAAGCTGACGCGCCGTCCTCTTAGAAAATCCCTTGTTCCGCCTGAACCAAACAAGTTGGTCAAAGTGGGACCACTTTGTCAAGAGAAGCCCCGCCCACTTTTGAATTGGGGAAGCGTGTATCGACATTCTGCTATAGCAGAACGTGCTGCTCATACCCGCCGACGTGCTGCTGTCCGCCGGATTTCTCCAGACGTGCTGCTGTCCGCCGCGACCGTGATAACACGTGTATATGTGATTAATCAGCAGCTTCATTTTCCCTCACCTTCACTTTCATCTTAACTTCCTTGTAGCGGGAGTGAGTGTTCACGAGTTCTCATAATAGGGCAACCAGGGTAATATGTACTAAATGAGTGCGTTAGTTGCTCATCAGACACACGCAAGGGTTTAGGGGGAATGTTCCACAAGGGCCCGCCACAAGGAGCCATGCGGATCGGACACAAGGAACTTGCTCCTTGTGTCCGATCCGCATGGCTCCTTGTGGCGGGCCCTTTGTGTGTGTGTGTTGTGTGTGTGTGTGTGTGTGTCTGTCTGTCTGTCTGTCTGTCTGTCTGTCTGTCTCTCTGTCTGTGTCACGAAATTCGTCCATCCTATTTTGAAGAGAGAGCAGGGCGGTTATCCTATTCCAATCATACCTCATAGACTCGCTGCGATAGGGGTGCGCCAGCGCCCAGAAGTGGGGAACACGGGTTTTTAGACTTCTCTCATGGCTTTATAAGTACATTTTCTGTTGCCTTTTTTGTTACTTTTATGTTGTCTTTGTTGTGTATCATGTTGTACTTTGTGCATACTCGATTTTCGTTTAGTTGTATGTTGTTGATGCAATTAATAAACGACGATCTTATCACAGTGGAGCGAAAGCGATTTTTCCTAAAGCAGCGGATCAATTCCAGCTTAAATATTGTGGTTCTGGACGTCGGGGGTAGCATTGAGGGCGGGCACGTGGGGGGACGTCTGCTGGCGCACGTGGTGGGATGTCTGCCGGGGGCACGTGAGGGGGGGGACGTCGGTCGGGAGCACGTGAGGGGAAGTCGGCCATATGTGCGGGTAGGTGCCCGCGATTTGGGGTCCACCCCCAGGTACAACTGGGGGTGGACCCCTTTTCTACCTGCAGTCGACTCCCACGAGTGTCTGAGTCATGGGCCAATGTTGTCTCCAGCTACGAAAACTCCCCGGCGCGGGGTTTTCTTTCCTGATTTCTCTATCTGAACACTCATTCGATCCTTCCAACCATTCTGCATGAAGGAAACCCTGCGCCGCGGAGTTTTCTTCTTGACTTTTCTCCAAAATGCCGAGTGGACGTGCAACTTCATGGGCCCATGTCATCTACCGCTCCAAAAAACCGCCGCGCGTGGTTTTCTTTTCTAACTTCTCTTTCTGAACACTCATTCGATCCTTCCAATCACTATGCGTGAAGGAAACCACGCGCCGCAGAGTTTCTTATAATGATTTTTTCCCAAAATACCCAGTGATGACGCATTCTATTATGGCTTCTCTTGACAAAGTGGTCCCACTTTGACCAACTTGTTTGGTTCAGGCGGAACAAGGGATTTTCTAAGAGGACGGCGCGTCAGCTTGGAGGATTTGGGAGCCGCCGCGGCTCGTAATAGGTGTGCCGGAGACTATGAGGCAGGAATGGATATAGGCATTTAAGCTTACGCATCTGAGCTTGCTTCATAGTCTCTTCTTATTTCTAGGATTTTGTGAGAAAAAAACTAGAGGACGTGAGAATCCAAGTTGCGGAGACTAAGGCGGTACAGGGAAGAAAAATAGCCCTGGAATCCCGAAAAGACTGCCGCATCCAGTGGCTGCCGAACTGTGCAATAGCAATAAGGCACTGTAAGTTGTAGACCTACAATTGAATGCTTTTACCTTATTATCGCACTACTTCAGGGCTGACGTGCGCCAGTACGTCTTGAAAGGCAGGAAATTGATGTCAGAGCCGTGTAAGTGCTAACTTCCTGATTTCATGCATTTCATGGCAATTTCTATCTTTTCAGAAGCGCATAGTCGTCGACACGAGAAAATCCCAGGCGGACGGAAAAGGTGGCCCCCGAACGGATTAGCACTGAGAATTATTCAAAGGGTTCAAAAAGAGCGCGACGCCCCGGTCTCCCGCAGTACGTCTTCTTAATTTGTGTATCTCATTGTCGCCCGCTATTGTTTTCCTCGTTCGTTACAGGTTTTTGACTTTATGATTGTGTGATCTCATTCATTTTTGTCTAACTTCATTATATCTATTGAGATCTCCTTGTTCGTGCTGGAGGAGCCTAACGCAAGGATTTTTTCAACCCTTTTTTCATGTTTTTTTCCTGATGATTGGAATGAGCTGGTTTGAGAGGAGACGAGAGGATGTGTGGAAATACTCCTTAGGTTCTTGTCAGTTTTTCAGCAGGGCACCATCACTTTTTTGTTTGAGCGAGTTCTGCTAGTGTTGTGAGTGGGGAGTGAGGTTGCTGCTGTTAGCGGGTGAGTGGAGTTTATAGGGAAGACGCATGGCTTGAGTTGTTTATTGAGTGTTTCTCACATCGAAGACAGTTTTTGAATCGAAATTCCCGCGAGATATTGAGCAGCGACTGTTTGAGACTATGTTGCGGACGTATTCGCATGAGAAAAGTTTTGAAAAAAAATCCCTGATACTTACTCCTTCCTGTGCCACTCCGTCGAACACGTTTTGGCAATAACTCAGTCTCGGAAGTCCCACCTGATCCAAGATGGCTGAACCCGGTTTTGGTAGTTTTAACCAATTTCTCAAACGTTTTTTGATGACCTCGGTCTCTCCAACCCGACTTTAGACGTTTTAACCTGGTCTCAGTCGCTTTAACCCGGCTTAAGACGTTTTACCTATTCTCGGACTTTTTTCTGGTCTCATTCTTTCTATCCCGGCACTAAACGTTTTGACCCGATCTCAGTCAATTCTACCCGGCTTTGGACATTTTGCCTTGTCTTAGATGGTTTTCTCTGACCTCAGGACGACTTACCTGGTCTTAGATATTTTAACTCGATCTCAGTCGTTTTAACCCGGCCTTCAAATTTTTGCCTTGTTTCAGATGATTTTTTTCTGATCTCTAACGTTCTACCCGGCCTTAAAAGCAGCAACAGCCGAAATTCTCGACTCTGAGCTGAGGTGCGGGTGGTGAACTACAGACTCAGCGCATCATAAATGTGAAACGAACACAGACTATGATGGCTTACCTACAGAGAAACTGGAACTGTCGTCGCAAACACGCTTGGCCGTGTTCGCACGTGGACGAGTATTCTGATGTTAGATGTGCGCGTCCCACCACGAAACCCTGCGAACTGAACGCATTTCGTACTACCTTTGCGTCAAACTACGCGCCGCAATGGCTTCATCGCCGAGCAAAACCCGCACAGGCGCGAACTCGGCCAGGCGTGTTCGCGACGACGTTTTCATTTTCTCTGCAGGTAAGCTATCATTGTTTGTGTTCGTTTCACATTTGTGAGGTGCTGAGTCTGTACTTCACCAACCGCACCTCAGCTCCAGGTCGAGGATTTTGGCTCGTGCTGCCTTCATGTGTTTTAGCTCGATCTCAGTCGTTTTCCTGGCCTTAGTTTTATGTGCTCACTTTTTTTGCTTCATATCATGCATTTTCCATAGCTCATTATGCAATTTTATTATGCAATGCAATTTTATTAAATTGAATACTACTTATCTTTTTCCTCACTTATTTGACTTTGTACAGTTTTGCCCTATTCTGATGTGTTCTGGGCGATTTTTGTGTATCCTTAGTATAACTGTTGTTGCTTTTACCATTTTTGCATGCCATTGCATTACTTTCCTCCTGTTAATTTGTTCATGTTGAAGAGTAGAATTTTTAGAGTTTTTATTGCCCGTATTCTGTAGTTTAAACATCGAAAATGAAGTTTTTCATCGTTTTTATGATGTAAAACACGTTATTTAGGGTTTTGTAGGTGGCAGGTCCGCGGACCTGTGTGGCAGCACAGTTCCCCTAGGAAAACTCTATTGTATGGCGACAAAAACCATCCAATAGGGCTACGGAGTCGCTTACTCTGGGGCTAGGATTGGGAAAACCCGGAGAGACTATCTGCATATAGATCCCTATGATTACGCCGACTTTGCAGCTCACCTCGAAAAGACAGGCGAGTTGAGCTGTTGTGGGACGAGATTAATGCTGGCCCAGTATCTGAGCATGGACTGAGCGGACATCTAGCTGACCTAGCTAAAGATTGAAGATTCTAGGTGGTTTGATTGACAGCATGGCCTATGACGCAAGCTCCCCCCCCCCCCGAAAAAAAAAACAAATAGGCACATACACCGACCGTTGTGCTGACACCTTGAACACCGACCGCTGTGCTGACACTTTGACAACGAAATTGTGGAAGCAGCAAGAGAAGCGGCAACGCAAAGATGGAGTGGTCAGAAATCATAAAAAGTTTCGACACAGACCAACCTTTGTGTGGACTCATAAACACCCAAAGCGTGAATGGACAAAGCGTGTGAAAGTGAAAAACGTGAGTGTTAGAACAGCTTGAACATTAACATGATACCTGGTCCTCGTATCCGACCTTCTAGTTCGTCTACATGCCGTCGATCCCCTCGCCACGATTCCAAGAACTCGTCGAACAATTTTGAAAGAATTATTACACCAGTGAGAATGAAAGCTGAGAAAGTGTCATGGTTGAGGTCGAAAGAGAATATACTCACCACTGTGCCTGCAGCATCCTATCCTGTAAACATCACAGTCACGTGAGCACAAGTCTGCTCATATTCTACAATAATGGAAACATTTGAAACAATTCAATAAAAAAGCGCACTAGCTTTCTACCTTAGTCTCGTTTTTATATGGATGTGTTAGGATTAAAGTTCAAAAAAAGAGAGAATGTCAACTTCGGCAGGAAATGGAAACCTGGCAATGCATTATCCCGCATATTCTAGTTAAAATCTCAAAATTTTCTTCACAGATCGATTAAAAAGTTTTTGAAGGTAATAAACATGAACATCGCATCCACTTCGCCCGCGCTCCAATTATGCACATCAGCTAGGCTGCCTTCAACGCCGCTGTCATTAGCCTCATTTTTCTGCTTATACTAGCATTTCATTAAATTCTTCAAATTATCCTTATAAAAACGAGCCTAAGGTTAGAAGCTAGTGCGATCTTCATGATAACGGCAACAAATAATCTCCTTAGGAAAAGTCGTGGCAAAGGTTTCTGAAGAAAACCAATACGATCATAAGACACCTTTGATGATTCTGTCAAAACAAAGCTAATGAAGGTGTAGAATGAATAATTCTTTAATGAACAGGCAAATACGTGGACACTTGTAGAAGAGAATAACAGATGATTGCGAAATCCTTGAGGAATTTCTTTCTGCAGTTCTCCGTAGTAGTCTCTCTCACGCAGCATTGCAGACATTTCAATGCTGAGCGCCCGCACGGTAACGGTGACTGCTGACCGCTGGCACGGTGGAAAGCCCCGCTCCCAAATTTATGCACAGCGCTCGCACGGTCGACTCTAAATTCGGAGCGCTCGCACGGTGCGAGTGTCTGAGTGGCGCACGCTGGATTTCGCAAGTGTCTCCGTGTTTTTTCTTGGAAACTGATGCGTTTTCGTGCCCTTTCAAGTGCTTTTATGATCTCCCATGTTCGTGATTACCAGATGATTTGAATGTTTTATGTTCTCCTAAACCTTTATTTTTCAGGTTAGCACTGCGGAATCGACGATTTACAAGAGGAGGCTTCGGATGTAGAGGTTATGGACGATCATGATGGAGCAATCGCTGGCATCGGCAACTTGTGGAGTCACACGCAGGTTGAAGTAAGCTCCCAGAAAATTTTCTAAGCCAAAGAATAGGAAAAAATTAGGAAGGAATCAGAAATTTGATGCCCATCCTCAGACAATTGTGCCGTCGAACAGCAGGTTTGAGATTTTAACTAGAATATGCGGGATAATGCATTGCCAGGTTTCCATTTCCTGCCGAAGTTGACATTCTCTCTTTTTTTGAACTTTAATCCTAACACATCCATATAAAAACGAGACTAAGGTAGAAAGCTAGTGCGCTTTTTTATTGAATTGTTTCAAATGTTTCCATTATTGTAGAATATGAGCAGACTTGTGCTCACGTGACTGTGATGTTTACAGGATAGGATGCTGCAGGCACAGTGGTGAGTATATTCTCTTTCGACCTCAACCATGACACTTTCTCAGCTTTCATTCTCACTGGTGTAATAATTCTTTCAAAATTGTTCGACGAGTTCTTGGAATCGTGGCGAGGGGATCGACGGCATGTAGACGAACTAGAAGGTCGGATACGAGGACCAGGTATCATGTTAATGTTCAAGCTGTTCTAACACTCACGTTTTTCACTTTCACACGCTTTGTCCATTCACGCTTTGGGTGTTTATGAGTCCACACAAAGGTTGGTCTGTGTCGAAACTTTTTATGATTTCTGACCACTCCATCTTTGCGTTGCCGCTTCTCTTGCTGCTTCCACAATTTCGTTGTCAAAGTGTCAGCACAGCGGTCGGTGTTCAAGGTGTCAGCACAACGGTCGGTGTATGTGCCTATTTGTTTTTTTTTTCGGGGGGGGGGGGGGGAGCTTGCGTCATAGGCCATGCTGTCAATCAAACCACCTAGAATCTTCAATCAAACCACCTAGAATCTGAGTGTGAGATAAATTTGGGCACTATTTACCTTTCAGGGCCCGAAAATCTTGAGATAAATGGCACCATTCTTCTTGTTCTGGCCCAAAATCTCAATTTCAAAAATTTCTCTGAAACTTCGTCTAGGAGGCTTATTTGGTATGCTAATCACGAATGTCATACTCATTTTGTGCCGCAACCCTATTTGGGTGGAGTTACGGTAGGGTTAGGGTAAGTAAGGTATCTTATGCAATTACGTAAATTATTGTCTACATGGGTTATTCTACGTGCTGATAATGAATGTCACATTGATTTTGCAAGTTGAAAGTAATTGGAGGTTTTCCTATACACCGTACTTGCCCTAACCCTACCGTTACAATCAATTTTACCCCTTTTACCTGTTTCGCCTCCTTATCCCCTATACAGAGAGAATGAGCCACCCCCAGAGGCTCTTCAGTAGGGGAAGGGGTGGCTTCAGTGAAATGAGTAAATGAAAGAATATAGGGTTGTATATAGTCCAATTCTGGGTTGGCGGGAATGGGTCATTGCGGTAGACCAAAAAAAGACGGGGAGAGGCGTTATGATTAGAGGAGGTTGAAAAAGTTATGCCTAACGAAATTTCTAATTTTTCGGTATTTTTGCAATTCTAAGTATTTATAAAAATAGAACTTGTTACTTAAAATACATTTTATGACCAATTTTGTAACTAGGGTATTCTAATTCAATGAGGTCATCGAATAACTGATTGTTCCTAAGAACAAAATCACAATAATTAGAGCAATACGCGCTATACGTAGCACTTCAGAGTAAATAAGCAAAGTTTTTTGCCTTTCACAAATGTATGAAGTGCCATCACTAAGTCTGATAACTTTGAAGTTAAAATAATCCGTCTTATTGTATTGTTTAGTAATGATTTGGTTATTTATTATCTTTACCAGTCTGGCCGTCCGGCTAACGCCGGACTTCCAGACTTCTATTGATGCTCGCTTCGCTCGCATACTGCACGTTGAAAGCAGACACAAAAGTGTAAATGGGTTGATAAAATCTGCATGCTTCTAAGCAGTTTTATCGCTCTCCTGAGAAACCATTGGTCCCGTAGGTGGTAGCTTTCCCCCATATGAACGAAGTTGTGCTCTCCCAAATGAGCGAAGTTAATTGCCGCGAACCAATTCAGTGCGAATGTTATCTTGGAGTGATTTAGGCTCGACTGGTTGTTGTGGTAATTCAAGTGATAAGGGTCCACCGGTGTATATAAACGGAAAGGAAGGAGTGGTTCATTCAGACACAAACGGAATGGGAAGAGAACACGAATACGAAAGGAAACAATGAACATCTAGGTGATTTAGGTAGGAGGGTCACAGGGTAAGCAGACTCCTCATGCAGAAATAGACCCGCCTAGCGGATTCCTATTACTTGTGGAAGCCGGCGCACACTTACCACACCGTTGGACCCGACTCCAGGCGTTTCCCCACTTTTGGACGCCGGCGCGCCCTTATCACACCGTTGGACCCGACTCCAGGCGTTTCCCCACTTTTGGACGCCGGCGCACCCTTATCACACCGTTGGACCCGACTCCAGGCGTTTCCCCACTTTTGGACGCCGGCGCACCCTTATCACACCGTTGGACCCGACTCCAGGCGTTTCCCCACTTTTGGACGCCGGCGTTATCCCCACTTTTGGACGCCGGCGCACCCTTATCACACCGTTGGACCCGACTCCAGGCGTTTCCCCACTTTTGGACGCCGGCGCACCCTTATCGCACCGTTGGACCCGACTCCAGGCGTTTCCCCACTTTTGGACGCCGGCGCACCCTTATCACACCGTTGGACCCGACTCCAGGCGTTTCCCCACTTTTGGACGCCGGCGCACCCTTATCACACCGTTGGACCCGACTCCAGGCGTTTCCCCACTTTTGGACGCCGGCGCACCCTTATCACACCGTTGGACCCGACTCCAGGCGTTTCCCCACTTTTGGACGCCGGCGCACCCTTATCACACCGTTGGACCCGACTCCAGGCGTTTCCCCACTTTTGGACGCCGGCGCACCCTTATCACACCGTTGGACCCGACTCCAGGCGTTTCCCCACTTTTGGACGCCGGCGCACCCTTATCACACCGTTGGACCCGCCAGGCGTTCCCCACTTTTGGACGCCGGCGCACCCTTATCACACCGTTGGACCCGACTCCAGGCGTTTCCCGCACTTTTGGACGCCGGCGCACCCTTATCACACCGTTGGACCCGACTCCAGGCGTTTCCCCACTTTTGGACGCCGGCGCTCCCTTATCACACCGTTGGACCCGACTCCAGGCGTTTCCCCACTTTTGGACGCCGGCGCACCCTTATCACACCGTTGGACCCGACTCCAGGCGTTTCCCCACTTTTGGACGCCGGCGCACCCTTATCACACCGTTGGACCCGACTCCAGGCGTTTCCCCACTTTTGGACGCCGGCGCACCCTTATCACACCGTTGGACCCGACTCCAGGCGTTTCCCCACTTTTGGACGCCGGCGCACCCTTATCACACCGTTGGACCCGACTCCAGGCGTTTCCCCACTTTTGGACGCCGGCGCACCCTTATCACACCGTTGGACCCGACTCCAGGCGTTTCCCCACTTTTGGACGCCGGCGCACCCTCCACACCGCGGTGCACTCACCGCTCTCCACTTCCCCATCCTTTAGAGCTTCTCTTCATTCTTTGAACCTCACCATACCCGTCCCGATCATCTCGTTGACCTCGTAATCACCATCACTGGCCAATCAGGGAATTTCGTTTCTGACACACACACACACGTGACAGACGAAGTAAGCCCGTTATTATAATACCAGTCTGGCCGTCCGGCTAACGCCGGACTTCCAGACTTCTGTTGGTGCTCGCTTCGCTCGCATACTGCACGAAGGTGTAAATGGATTGATTAAATCTGTTCTATCGCTCTCCTGAGAAACCCTTGATCCCGTAGAGGGTAGCTTCCCCATAACGAAGATATGCTCTTCCATTTGAGCGAATTTAGTAGCGGTGAAGAACTGAGTGTAAGCAATTCAGTGCAAATGTTATCTTGGAATGATTTAGGCTCAACTGGTTGTTGTGGTAATTCAAGTGATAAGGGTCGACCGGTGTGTATAAACGGGAAAGATAGAGTGGTTCATTCAGACACAAAAGGAATGGGAAGAGAACACGGATACGAAAGGAAACAATGTACATCCAGGTGATTTAGGTAGGACTCCAGGCGTTTTCCCACTTTTGGACGCCGGCGCACCCTTATCACACCGTTGGACCCGACTCCAGGCGTTTCCCCACTTTTGGACGCCGGCGCACCCTTATCACACCGTTGGACCCGACTCCAGGCGTTTCCCCACTTTTGGACGCCGGCGCACCCTTATCACACCGTTGGACCCGACTCTAGGCGTTTCCCCACTTTTGGACGCCGGCGCACCCTTATCACACCGTTGGACCCGACTCCGGGCGTTTCCCCACTTTTGGACGCCGGCGCACCCTTATCACACCGTTGGACCCGACTTCCAGGCGTTTCCCCACTTTTGGACGCCGGCGCACCCTTATCACACCGTTGGACCCGACCCCACTTTTGGACGCCGGCGCACCCTTATCACACCGTTCACGACTCCAGGCGTTTCCCCACTTTTGGACGCCGGCGCACCTTACCGTTGGACCCGACTCTAGGCGTTTCCCCACTTTTGGACGCCGGCGCACCCTTATCACACCGTTGGACCCGACTCCAGGCGTTTCCCCACTTTTGGACGCCGGCGCACCCTTATCACACCGTTGGACCCGACTCTAGGCGTTTCCCCACTTTTGGACGCCGGCGCACCCTTATCACACCGTTGGACCCGACTCTAGGCGTTTCCCCACTTTTGGACGCCGGCGCACCCTTATCACACCGTTGGACCCGACTCCAGGCGTTTCCCCACTTTTGGACGCCGGCGCACCCTTATCACACCGTTGGACCCGAGCGTTCCCCACTTTTGGACGCCGGCGCACCCTTATCACACCGTTGGACCCGACTCCAGGCGTTTCCCCACTTTTGGACGCCGGCGCACCCTTATCACACCGTTGGACCCGACTCCGGGCGTTTCCCCACTTTTGGACGCCGGCGCACCCTTATCACACCGTTGGACCCGACTCCGGGCGTTTCCCACTTTTGGACGCCGGCGCACCCTTATCACACCGTTGGACCCGACTCCGGGCGTTTCCCCACTTTTGGACGCCGGCGCACCCTTATCACACCGTTGGACCCGACTCCAGGCGTTTTCCCACTTTTGGACGCCGGCGCACCCTTATCACACCGTTGGACCCGACTCCAGGTGTTTCCCCACTTTTGGACGCCGGCGCACCCTTATCACACCGTTGGACCCGACTCCAGGCGTTTTCCCACTTTTGGACGCCGGCGCACCCTTATCACACCGTTGGACCCGACTCCAGGTGTTTCCCCACTTTTGGACGCCGGCGCACTCCTACAGCAACAGTGGACTCGGTGTAGAACATTTTCTTCACTCTAGGCCACGCCCTCGAATTTCGTTTCACACTGACACACACACACGCACACACACACGTGACAGACTAAGCCCTTTATTATAAGTCATGATAAGTTATAAGTCATGATATTTAAGTCCAAAAAATTACTTTCATAGTTACTAAGATGAGTAGTTTCAAGCTTTAGAATGTTATCATAAGTTTTATTAGGGAGGTTTGTAAGATAATTTTGTTGTGTCATTGTAGATAATTAATATATCATCCATGTATCTGAAGGGGTGAAAGAGGAGATTAGTTTTGGTACTTGCATGGTGGTTATGTATTCGAGATAAGAAAGAGTAAGGTCAGCTAAAACAGGGCTTGCATTACCTCCCTGAGGAACCCCACCATCTGTTTGTATAACTATTTCCCAATCATACTATAGCTATTATTAAGTATATATTCTAAGATGTACACGATATATGACGCTGCCAACTAATTTGTCCTCTCAAAAATGCAAAGTAGAAAATGAATGACAGAATCCGAACGGTTCGAGTTATGCCACCATTTCATTTTCACTGTGCAATATCGAACGGTCCGGATTGTGGCCATTCATTCCCAACTTGCATTTTTACGCGGACAAATTAGTTGGCAGCGTCATATATCCTCTATTTTATAAGTTCTAAAATTATGGCCACTAACCCTACCCAAATGGGATTGCGGCACAAATGACTGTGATATTTGTGATCAGCATAAAATAAACCCTCTAGACAAAGTTTCAAAGAAATTTTTTGTGTTGAGATTTTGGGCCAGAATAAGTGGAATAGTGCCCCATTTTGTAACGTAACCCAAATTTTACACCCAACCTTGCTTAGGCGGGAAGCTGTTACGTGCGCAGTAGTTTTATATACTTACTTTGATACTTTGATGGTCCATCTTCACTGCTGGGTTGGTCTTCTCAGTGTGGACCACATTCGCTCCAGGTTCTCCTGTCTCGGGCCGCTCTCATCCAGTTCGTCAGATCTCTTTGTTTAAACGACCTGGAAAATGTATACCAGCGCGTGAAGGTTCGGCCGAGGGGTCTTTTGACGTTCAAGGGAGTCCAGAGAGTTGATCTCGTGCTCCATCTGTCATCAGTTCGGCGCATCACGTGTCCTGCCCACCGATGCTTTGCGGATGCCATGTAGTCTGTCAGGTCCTTGATCTTCGATTCCTTCCTCAAGTCTTGCTACTGAGGCCGCATTTCCATTGCTTCCATCTATTCGTTCCCAGAAAACATCTTTCCAAGGCCCTGTGTGTCGTTCTCATAGCCAAGGAGATGTTTCTGTTGTCCATCCATGTTTCAGTAGCATAACACAGTGCCGGAAGTACCGTAGAATCAAATAGGTGAGCTCGCAGCTTCGAGTCCCTGATTTGACTTGTCGTTTCTCGAATCGTGTCCATGGCTGCCCACGCCGCTTTTCTTCTTCGTCCAATTTCGCCTGTCAAGTCGTTCGTCATATTTACTTCACGTCCCAGGTAAACGTAGCTGTCTACTTTCCTCAAGATAATTCCATTCAGCTGTACTATTCCGTTGTCACACCATTGATTTGCCATCATCTGTGTCTTCTTCATATTCATTTCTAGCCCGATGCTCTTGCTCACTTCGTTCAGCTCGTTTAGCAGCTGGTTCATCTCTGATGTGTTGTTGCTAACAAGAACCACGTCGTCTGCGAATCGTAGGTTTGAGAGCTTCTTTCCGTCGATCATGATACCTTTGTCTTCCCAGTTCAGTCGAGACATAGCATACTGGAGGGCTGACGTGAACAGTTTTGGCGATATTGTGTCACCTTGTCGGACACCTTTTCCGATCGGAATGCGTAGTTTTTTGTCAAACAACTGGATTGTCGTCGTTGTTCCGACATTGCACTGCTCAAGAATCTTCACGTAAGCTGGATCTACTCCTGCATGTATGAGCGCATTCAAGACTGCATTCGTTTCGACGGAGTCGAATGCTTTTCTGTAGTCGACGAATGTGAGGATCAGAGGCATCGTGTATTCCCTGCATCTCTCAATCAGCTGGACGATAGTGTGAATGTGGTCCATACAGCAAAAGCCTTTTCTGAAACTTGCCTGTTCTATTGGCTGGTACTCATCAAGCGTGGTTTCAAGCCGGTTCAGAATGATCTTCGTGAACAGTTTGTACGGTATAGACAACAAAGCAATAGGGCGGTAGTTTTCGATATCTTCTTTGTCACCTTTTTTGAAGATCAACACTGTCTTGGAGCTCTTCCACTGGTCGGGAATGATGCCAGCTTCGACATAGGAGGTAAAGTGATCTGCTAAGAGTTTATGCATTGTATATCCTCCGACTCTAAGCAAGTCCGCTGTAATGTCATCGGGTCCTGGGGCCGTCCCCTTTCTCAGCGATTGAATTGCAATTCTCACTTCCGAGACCAGAATGGGTGGTGGCTTTTCTTCTGTGGGGGATGGGCGTCTTGGGACAACCGTTGTTGAGCGGTACAGATTTGTATAAAAGTCCGTTACGATGCGTTCCATGTCCGTCCTCGTCGTTTTGGGTATTCCCTGTTTGTCTTTCAGGCATGTGGTCACAGCAGAATAGTCCGAGAGTTCTCGTCGGCATCGTTTCAGGCTTTTCCTCTGAGCGGCTGTCGAAGCGGCTTTGCGGTGCTCTCTAAGGGATTCCTTCATGGCCGCGCGACAGGCTTTATTGATGACAACTTTCTCCAAATGCGTCGCTGTCTGATCTCTTTTGAATTCACCTCTACGGCGCAGCAATTGTTTGGCCTTTGGGTTAAGCCTTTCTCCTCTCAGTTTGTAGTTCATCATAGCTGCTTTAGCACAAAATATCAGCCCTTTCGCTAATTCTTCATAGTCTTCTGTGGGATCTTCCTCCTTTCTCCAGTTGTATGCATTCATGGCCTTCTGCAGTTCGGATTCATCATACTCAGGAGAGCGTATAGGTGGCCCACAATGTGTGTCTCTTTTGAATATGCGATCGCTGAGTCGTATCTTGGCCCGTAGCAGTCTGTGGTCGGATCCGGTGTCAAAAGAGGGTACTACTGAAGTGTCCATTCATCGACACTGACACTGACATTTCCATTTGTCCACTGACATTCGCAACAGAGAGTTTTGTACATATATATATATATATATATATATATATATATATATATATATATATATATATATATATATATATATATATATATATATATATATATATATATATATATATATATATATATATATATATATATATATATAGCAACTGCACACCACGTTTAATGAGTATTCTTCCAGCGGAAAGCGAAAAGAACAACGAAATTCATCGGCAACGAAGCAAGCCTGGATCCGCATACGTCGGCCACTGCGTAGGATCCTACGGACTCCGATTCACAGGATCCAACAATGTGAATCCTGTTGTAAATACCTTTACTTGACGCAATAGAAGTTGTTGAACTACTAGTTTAGTCTACAAACATCCCGAATTCATTACGAGGTTACCTAGCTACGGTTCGTTTGCGTATAGTACGTGTATAAGTCTTTGTAGTGTGACTGCCCTACCATTGAAGAAGAAGATCTCACTTAACCTCTTCGTTTTTTTCATGTTCTAGGATTTTTGTTCTATAGCTGAAATTGTAGTCCATGATAGTTCTGTTTCTTAGGTATCGAAGGTTAATTCACTCCTGATTTTGTTCCTAAGTAACGCTTATAAATCACCAGTCTGGCCGTCCGGCTGACGCCGGACTTCCAGACTTTTCCCAATGCTCGCTTCGCTCGCATGGCTTCATCCCTCTTCATTCAAATAAAGTCACAGCTATTCCACATTTTTGCTATAATGTGTCCCACAACCTTTCCATTGCTTTTTCTCATGTAAAAATGCACTTATCAAAGAGGATTAACCTTCTCGAAGCAATTCTGAAATAGCTTTTTGTAACTATATATATATATATATATATATATATATATATATATATATATATATCAGTGGCGGACGCAGGGGGGGGGGCGGGGGGGCGCCCCCCCCGAGAATGGGTCGCCAAATTTTCGAAATTACTTTACAATACAAATAAAAATCTTGTGTTAGTTTATTTTTAATTGTTTATTTTTATTATTATTTTTAATATATTTTTTATTTATTGTTTATTATTATAATTAATATTATTATTAATTTTATCTTCCGTCTGGGTCCCCAAAACGGCGGAGACCCCACTTTTCTTCCCACGCCCCCCCTCCCGCCCACTTTCTGCGTCCGCCACTGATATATATATAGTATAAACAGGGCGCGACGTCGCGGGGCGACGTCGCGCCCTGTTTATACTTTTTTCTTGAAAAACGACGCGATGGGACGAATTCGCGTTGCGCCTGCTAGCAGACGCGACGCGATGGTTTCGCTGATGTTGCGCACTCGAGTTGGCCACTGTTCCATAGTTTTTCGAGTGGTTTGGCCCAAAACCCATGGAATAAGACGGATTCAGTTGGAGATGTGAACGTGAACGAACTTGAACGCGTCGTATGCACTTTACGTAGTGATTTTGTGAGCTTTTTAAGTTCCTAATGTTGCATGCTGTTTACGAGAGGTCACTACTTACATCTTGTCAGCCGAGCTGTGGAAGAACACAATGTAGGTATACACGTTAAATCTATACATGGATATAGAGATTTTCTTGTGAATTTGAGTTATCGGGATCGTTTCGCTCTCACGTAGACATTGTTGTACAGATGCTTTAGAACAGCATTCGATCAGTGCGATATTGATCCATAGGTGAATATAAGGTAGTCCTGCGCTCTAACACATGATTTTTCACATTCTGCTTCTGCGGTGAAATCGGTGCAAGACCCCCACCCCCACCCCACAGAAATCACAAGATAACAGGTCTAACCAGTGAAAGATTGGAAAAGATCAAAGGGCGGGGCTAGAACGTGACTTAGTGAAACGAAACTCTCAACGTATACCACCAAAGAAATCCCTAGCAGTACTACTAGAACACCTGAACAAGGAAAAAACACAAAGCTGAGAACTTTTTCTGAACACTCCAGACCACATATGGTAAAGTGAGGTCCAAAACAGTCCGTGGAAACCCATGATCCCCGCTAAATCGGGGTGTGCTTGTAATTTTGCGTGGGTACGTGAATTTGCGAGGTTCAGCATGGCGCGACGGCTTCGCTACCCATCGCGTCGCGCGTGTCTTGGCCGTCGCGTCGCGAAAAAGTATAAATACTCTTTTCGAAACTCCGCCGCCGCAGCCACCGTGACGTCACAGGCACGCGGCGACCTGTGACGTCACGGGCAGCTCAATACTTTAAGCGCTGCAAAATCTCAAAAACCGTCGCAGCTCTAGTCTCCAGGGGTGGAGCCAAATCCGCCCAGTGCAGTAGAAAATAACCCTTTAGGGTTAGGATATCAATCGGATTGCCGTGACGAGCTGAATAGATATTGAGCTGCGATGGGCGTGGCGTGGGCGTGATGACGAGGATAGTGCTGAATTCTTTGACCATAGTGCTACCCGAATGTCTGAGCACATACTAAGATACATGAAGGTGCCGACTAATTCTTCCTAGTAAAATTGCAAAGTAGAGATTGAGAGACCACTAAGTTGACTGGTCAGAAAATCGAAGAAACGCTGTTGTCAGCATAAGAGAGGCCGGTAAGCTCTAGACTTACCTACGCTCAACTCTGAGTTGACGTGCATAGTGACCGATTAACGTGAAGGGCTCTGTGCAAATGGTTCAATTCCTTCGGCCTGATATGATAACGGCTCGTATGGGTATCTAAACGAATAAGAAAGGTAGGCCCTGTTCAGATACGGCTAAGAGAAACCGAACGCGGTGGGGATTTATTCATTTACTTATTCATACACCAATAAGGTGCGCCAACACAAACAAGCACCATGACAGGCCAGAGTTCAGCAGATACTTGAAAAGAACTATCAATTACACCAGAGATCAGCAGCAACTTGACTAAAGGCAAGTGGGACATCGTAAAAGATAAGGTGAGCGAAGAAGACTTCGTAGCTGGGATCCAGTTCAAATGCGCGTGTTCCACATGACACAGCATGACAAGATCATATGGTCGTGAATGTGTTAATCATTGCAAGAAGTCATATGCACTGAATTGGCTGTATCCTGTCATTCACAACTCTAAGTATATCCGTGCCCACTACGCCGATATAGAGGAGAGCTACCGCTGACGTGTCCAAAGATTTACCAGGAAAATACTGCCGCAAAGAGAAGATTACATGTTTGCAAGGTCTCAAGTAGGCTTACTAAACCAATCCACATCATCTTCGTTTGCACTCAATTCGAAATATGTGAGCGAAGCAAACATACTGAAGTTTCATTTGCTTTCAATGAAATTCGTATAAAGATTAGGATGGGTCGGAGTCCTCTACTCGCACGCCCGGAAAACAAGTGCAATCATGAAACGGGGATGCCTTTTTATTCCCATTCGTTCATTCTGTGAATTAACAAACAACGAATTTTTCTCGTACTTTTCACGTTTTGAAGCCATGAACTGGAGGCAATGTAGGCGTCCACTTCCTGGATGGAAGGAAATCCCACAAAATCACAGTGGAGGGATACCATGACCCTCCGAGAGGTGTGATCCACTCAAAGGGAGCGGAGAACGACCAAAGTTAAGGTTTTTATCACATGATAATGAATTAATATTAGGAGGTTTGTTTGGGCATATAGTTAGTGGGCACCTCTTTTGCGTAGAAGGACAGTATCTGTGCGACACTGTAAAGGTTGTCAATGTTCTTTTCTGGTGTGACAAGAAATACGAATTTAAACATGATTTAAAAAATGTTTGCATTAATTCTTTGCTATTTCACAGCGATATTTCGCATGTTTTTAATCCACTATTATTTCCGTAATACCAATATCAGAAAACATTTAAGAATTTTTTTATTACCGACTACGATTTCGTCCACGAGGATATAAATACCGCAACATCGAGGCCAGTCACACTGATACTCATCGCTCATTCAATAAGAAAAGATTTTTCTCTAGCCTATGGTAAAATTTCTGCTTCAAATTCTGCTTGTATTAGCAGTCTTTGATTCCCTGGCTTCATTTAGAAGTAGGTTATTTTCTGAGGATCTATAATTCGAAACATTGGAGTAGGTTGAATGATCTCCCTCAGATCTGCTCTAGTCAGAGGAGATTAGTTTTGTGCATGTATTGATCAATGCGGTTCCAGTTTTTCCGCTAGGCATCTCATGGAGACGTATACAGATTAGCTTGAAAAGTGTGGCTGTCTAGTGGTGAAAAGGTGGATAACTCATCAAGAGCGTTATATACTCACTCGGGCCGTGTGAGCGGGCCGCGGCGTGGCCGCGAGCGGGACTCGCAAGGCCGGTTCGCACGGTCGTCGCATCCCGCTAGCACGGCGAATGTGCGCTCCAATCATCGATTAGCGTGATTGCTTGCGGCATTATGGATGATGTTCTAGGGTGCGCGGCCTTAGAAACCCACACATCTCTTCGAACCTTCCTTCGCACCTCCCTACTTTGCCAGTGGCGATGCCCAAAGCCACCAGTCTGTTGCGCTCCACAGAGAATAACCAACGTCAGCTGTCACGGCAATTTCGGACTGATACATTATAAAATTAATATTGGAAAGTTGTTTTACAAATTGTTACTTAAATTGTGAAAACCAAAAAATTCATTTCACGAGGGAGACATTTAAATGTTTGCAAATTATTCACTAAATATTTGGACAACTACTTCATCGATTGCCAATTATTCATTGTCTATAATTTTCGGAAGTTAACCAAATTTCAGTAAAAAATACTTCACTAGCATTTCGAGCTCTTGAAACAGTCGACTGAAACAATCCAAAAATTTACAACTAGCAGTTGAATTTTAGCGAGAGTTAATTCTTCCAGTTTTTACCACTTTCACATAATTCCCGATGAAGCCTTTGTGACAAGTACCTCTCACTATGCGATGAAGCGGATTGAATTTTAAAACAATCTCCTTCGAAAGGCTTAGGTGATAAAAGAATACACATTTTTACATGTTTTTGATGTAGATATTCGGTCAAAGCAAGTCGGGGAGGCCGTCTGTAGCATGATTTATGCTTGCTTAAAAATCGAACGAAATCCGAGTTCTTGCCCGACAAGAGAATTACATGTTGGAATGATTTAATGTAATACTGTATTAGCTAACCCTTGCAAATGAAATTCTTCAAAATTTTTACCCGCTTCATGGAATAGTTACATTTTTGTCAGAAATTTTGCCAGAAATGATGTGATTGATTAAAAAAAACAACTGTAAGTTGCAAATTTCTGAATTGTTTCAGTCTGCTGTTTCGAGCTAAGTACTTTTTATGAGAATTTGACTGACTTTCAAAAATTCTAGATAGTGAATAATTAGCCTAAATAAGATGAATGGTAACTGTCCACATTTGAAATGAACCTTCTGTTTGGTAACTAAGCAAACAATTTATAAAATAACTTTTGAGTATTGATTTTATAGTGTGCTAAACCGAGGTTACTGTGACAGCTGGCGTTAGCTTATCTCTGAACAGCAGAACAGACTGCTGGCTTCGGGTATTGCCACTGGCAAAGTAGGGAGGTGCGAAGGAAGGTGCGAAGAGATGTGTGGGTTTCTAAGGCCTGCCTCCCGATGTTCTAGATAAGTGGTTTTCCACGTGAAAAACGTGGGATTGAAGCGAGCAATTGTGTTGTTCACAATGAACTGATTCATTTTAAGAAAATTCGATGTCTTGATCCGTTTTTCACGTGAAACACGTTGAAACTGGTATGTTTGGTGGTATATACGATTGATTCGTATGTTTTATCGAACGGTACCTTCTCATTTGCCTTTTGTGATGAGTGCGATGTGGCAATGGAGACCACTGCTTGCTTTTTTTTTGCTGTTGTCGTAGCAGTCTGTGCATTCGTTTACTATAGTCCGTACATTCGTTTGCTGTTTTTGCTTTCCCGGCATCCAAACATTATTTGGTTCAAGTATAATATTATAACATTCACAGATCAGTAATGAGGAATAGTGGTTTTTACCCGGAAGTAACTGACTAATACGTAGACGCGCACAATAATTTAGCACTATTAACAAATGAAATGCCTTATAGGCGCAACGTGAATATAACATAACTACTCTGAACTTTCGTACCACGGTGGGCCCCCAACCGACAGTGGGCCCACCGTTACCCTCCAGTTATCTCCCAGATATCCCCCGATTATGATGTCCGCACCCACTTATCCCACCGTTAGCCCACCATTGTCATCAGTCCCACGGTGCGCCCACCTTTTCCTCACGGTGGGCCCACCGTGGGACTGATGACTGATGACGTGCTCTGAGAATCAATGGTGGAACCTCCGTTTGCCCTCCCTTTGCCCACTATTAGCCCACATTTCCATTTTTCCACGGGTGAACTACCTTTTGCCCACCATTTGCCCACCGTTATCCCACCTATCCCAATTCCGCCTTACTCCCCGTTTTAACCACCATTCGCCCACCATTTGCCCACCATTCACCCACCTTTACCTCATCTGAAGACCGGTCCCGCGGGAGCGTGTTTGCAGAATGACATAGGTATTTGATGAAAACATCATCATTCATTGTGTTTGCTGGTTCCAATCAATTCATCCGATTCCGCTCCCGCTTGTGGTGTGTTCCTCTGGACTTCTACTAACTCTGAGACTCCAGCACGGCAAACGGCGTAAACGACTATAGCAAAAGTATGACGCGAACTCTCCTTGATGAAGCGAGGATTTTGTTTCAGTGCTTACTTCAGTACTAGCTCTTTTAGGTATTCTTTGACGTAGTTAGTGGGCACATATCGTAACTAATGTTAGAGGAGAAGTAATTGAGTCAACACTCATGAATGCTCAAATTCCTACATTCGTACATTCCTTCTGACTTCTTCACGAGGAAGAAGGCCTGTCCAAGCGCGTGATCGTTCCAAGTGGGTGAAAATCCTGCTCATATTCAGGCCACATGAAAATGCAAAGTCCTTGGTTTCTCTCCACTAAACATTGTTGTTCTGTTGCAGTCATGATTGTACTGTTTTTAAATGCCAATTTGTTGGAAATAAATCACTATGCTGTTATGTGGTGTTTATCCAGAAAAAGGCGATCAGGACACGATGAGAATGTGGGCGGAAGAGCATGATGACCCCCGCCTCACTCGTTGAATTACCCCGATTAACCCCTGGAAGTGCCCTGATTAACACTTGGAAATACCCCGATTAAACCCTGGAAAATCCCTGGAAATACCCCAGTTTCTCCACCGAAATCCCACAGTTTCCCCTCGTGAATCCCCTAGTTAGTCCAGGGTGGCCCCACGAATAGCCCACGGTTGCCCCACTATTTGCCCATGGTTGACGTGCCGAACATTAACCATGGGATAACGGTGGGTCCACCGTGGTACGAAAGTTCAGAGTAACAAACATGAAGTTCCGCCTTTGGTCAAGTATCAGTCGTGCTGCTTTGTTCATGGCCAGGGCACCATTTGAGACACAATCGTACAGGGACGTTGTCTTCCTAACAGTCTCCTCCGGAGTCTCGATGTTGAACTCCGGTCGGTTGTACACGTTCCTTAAACCAACATAATTTTGAAATAAGCTAAAACTACTATTGTTAGCCATCCATACCGGATTGCACTTCCTCCTGCTCAATTGGCATCTCCTCATCCCGTATCATTTGTTGCGCTCCCACATTTTCCGCAAACAGTCGTCTCCTTCTGAAAGACAAGGAAATTGTAACAATTTTCAATGATGCTTCTGTTTCTGAAACTTACGATGTTGGTTGGAGAGTTTTAGGGAACTGGCCGCACAGTGAACTCTAGGTCTGGCAACCAACTTCGGAAGAGATGAGTGTGGGATCTTGTAGGGGTGAAAGAATGCATTCTAAAAGACTGAGTGACCTACAACCTTGACCTGTCCTTGGTCACTCCTTCAGAGCATACCTGCAGCGCATCCCCAGGAAAATCGCAAGGCGTGATGATCCGCATAATCGTTGTCTCTTCTTCAATGAATTTAGAAGGTTTTGCCAAGAGGTCCAGTTGAGACCTACTTGGGACTCCGTTTCTACCAAGTCTTCCATCTGAGACATACGAGTTTGATTCTCGTAGAGAAATATTATCGTCCTCTGTCGAGATCCAAACTCGGTGTGAGCCTATGCGCTGTCCTGCTATGTGACATTTAGAGCAGCCATATTCTGAACTCCTCTTCCGCACTCCAAACAATGCTTTTTGCGCCTTAGTTCGGCTTTTTGAATCCATATCATGGCATAGTACATGATGCGATCATCAAAATCTGAATGGAACAGAGTAGACACGTAAAATTGACCTAGGGATCAACATTACGAGTCGTTTCTACCCAGATAAACGTACTCATATCTCGGTTGTAGTCTACCTCGTTGGTAGTCGTGGAACTTTGATGAACTCCATCATTCTCTGTCCCTGTTGTATCCTCGCAAAGCCGTTCATCATCAGGTAAATCACGAGTCACATCTATTTTACATATTCTACCTTATTTACTGACATAATACATATGTTTCTATACATATTTCTAAACATATTATGTCACTAATCATAGATGAGCAAGAAGTTATTCTGTTGTACTTCGGCGACCCCACTACCGATCCATTTGGCAAAGATTTTGCAAGAAAAGGTGGGGGGAGGGGCGATTTAAAGAGGTAAAGCCCAGTAAAGTCGTGAACTACATCGCTATACAGAGAAAAACTTGTTGAATATCAACGAAATCGAGATATTCGGGAGCTCTAGAAATTACGCGTAATTTTTCAGTGAGATCTAGATGAGTTGAACTTTTAAAAAAACGATAATATCGATAATGTCGTGCGAAATGAACATGATATTCGAGGTCAGGACCCTCGAGTACGCCTTTACAGATGTTTTCAAAAAAAAATCCGTTTTCTTCGAGCTTAGCGTCTGTAGTGGGGCCGCTGAAGTACAGTAGTAGCACTTTATAATAGTGGCAAATACAGTAAACAAATTTAATAACAGTAGCTCTTTGTAACTATTGTTACTATTTTGTCGCTATATATGCCACCATTGATATCCGTTTCAATGTAGCCTTGATTCTTAGCGTTTCACTTTTTTAATTTCGTCTAATCACTATGGTTTTGAAAATTGAACCAACTTGAACTGTGCGCTACTTCAGGATCTTCATTGAGACTTACGAGTTCGGTTTGTCGTCCCTGTTTACTCTGAAGCCATGCCAAATATTCTCGATCGGCACGCAATCGGTCGAGGCGCTCTTCCACAATCAGCGAAAACCATTACTTATCACTTGTAATAATTTTGGAGAACGAGAGAAAAAATAGCAAGAATGAAAATCGAAGCACTACAGCTAAAAATCTATTTGTCGGAAAGTTAAAAGTGAATAATGACTACATATATTTAATGAAACGCGTTCTAATAATAATAAATCAGTTAGAAATCACCCACATCCATATTTGCGACATCCTACCCGAAAATGATTTCCATGTTTATTGCCGGAATTCCCATTCATGTTCTAAATTACAGTCGTTTAAATAAATACCACATTCGAATGCGATTTTATTCTGCGAATTTTATATGATCACGACATATCTTGACAACGAAAAAAAATTTACGATGTGCAGCCTTCCTACGCGACAGTGAGTAGCGGTATGCAGTCATCAAGCAAAGCTGAGGTAGGCGGAACAACACCTGAGGCGTTCCATAGCATTTAGGCGCCATCGCGTAAATGATGTGAATAGCCTAAGGAATATCCAGGGGAATGATCGGTCATCATCTTCTATTGATTGCAAACGAACGATAATATATGGTGGTAGATTTGAGTTTTTGCTAGGTTAGTCTAGGACTAATACAATAACGTGTGTATACTACATACGTTTTCTGAACAGAGCCTATGGAGAAATCAGTTATGTTCAATTTTTTTCTGTGGAAAGCAAAACGTAGGGTGAATTACTAAAAAAAAAGTATTACAGCATTAGTACTTGGTGTAGATATGGTGTTTGTTCAACATACATTTTTTTTATTCTGTAAATGTGCGTAGCAGCAGCGTCCCACGCACTACTGTAGAGATTTCTTCGCGGCCCGCTCGCACGGACGTAAGCTCCGCCCACAAATCTAGGCGTCCCGCTCGCACGGCAGGCGACTTTTGCGGCCCGATAGCCCTGAGTAGATGTGGTGCTAAACGGCTTATGTATGAACACCATCTCAATCTCACCAAATCCGTAGAAGCTGTAACGTAAAAAAGACAAATACACAGAGCACTATTTACATACCATCGGTGGCAAAGACCCCTAACAACTGCCTAAACGCGGAATTCCTCTCATATGACGGATTTAACGTAGATGAGCGCCATGGAATTAACCTGAAGTAGTGCAGCAAATTCTGCCACAGAGCCAAATAGGTGATTGCTTCAAAGAAAGAGTGTGACAAAGTTCCCTGCGCAAAGTAGAGCCCTAGTGGATCGGCACATCGACCGAAACACGAAAATAAATTTCCAACTAAATGGGTGTAAAACTATAAATGCGCGCTCCATCTTCGTAGCTTCGCAGAATTGGAGTAAAGAGGCAAAGAAAGTCAATATTTATGATAACCGCATATAATTTGAACATTTCCAGCTTTGTTGACTGATGGATTATTCAAGTAACTTGATTATTTTCATGAATTATTTAGTACCCATACCCAAATTCGTCATATCGGCGGGGAAAAAGCTCTTAGAAGTTGGTGAGTGTGCCTCTTTGTATTTCATTCGAGCAAATAAGTCTGATTAATTATTCGGTTCTGAGTATGATAACAAAACTCTATCTACAGTATCATCAACTAATTGCAAATGCGAACCCAAACTAGAAAACATATTCACACTGTTCAGAAGCGCAAATTTAACTTAATCAGCATTTGTATCTACCAATGTTTATGAGCGACCTCTTTTTCTGCTTTTTTTTTGTTTGTTTTTTCGAGTTTTTTTTTTTGCTTCAGGCAAAGACCTTCTTCCTGACCTATTACCCACTTCGTCTCGATCTTTCAAAGGATTTGAAGGTAATTCAATACAATGATTGAAAATTTACGAAAGGGTGCCTGCACAGTGAGAGAGTTTTCGAATTTTGGTTTTTTTCTCCAGCACAATGTGCCAGCGATGACTAAGTATTAGAGTCGGGCGATGGCGACATAGACTGCCATACTCCATGTAGGGTGCAGCCGCGGCGCAAGCAACTTCATGTCCAAAGTAGTGTGAAATGTTTCTCTTTTAGGTAGACTCCTCAATGAAATTCAGGACAAACTTTCCGGGGTAAAGTCGCTCGAAGTTCCTTTCTTACTTCGTTTTGCAAATTTCCTGATAACAAATCATCCAAAATAAAGTAAATTTTCTAGTCTCACGGTTGATTTGATTTTGATTGATTTTTTTATTTGATTTTCGACAAGATCTCGCAAAAGGCAATCGACAAAATCTCGCGATTTTCGGGGCCAAAAGTTTCTTACTTTTTTTGCAAATTTGTATTATGGATCGCTTGACAAACATCAATATTTCATTCACATCATTGAAGGCTGGGACCCTTTCAGTACGTATCCACTTTTTCTGAAATCCTGGCTCTTTCCTCCTCTTTAGAATTTTGGCAAGAATTCCAATCTAAGTAGCTTTTTATGATAACAGTGGCTCCTAGAATTTACTGTGTTTTCCATTAAGGAAATCACAGAGAACATCCCTACTGAAGATGAAGAATGTCATCTAACCGTTTAAAATCGCTCATATCGAACTGCTACCAACCTCAACTGGGCGCAGTCGTATCTCTAGTCAAGAGCGACGGGTCATATATCGCTCAATTTTCAACTGTGCTTCAGTGGAGAGGAAAAACAAAATTGGAAGGAAAACCCAAAAATGAAGGGAAACTCATACGACAACTCAATAAAATATGTAAAATGGACTCAAAATCAGATGATAGTACTGGATGACCGAAATTATAATGAAAAATGACAAAAAATGACAAAAATTTACGGTATTCCTCGGACAAACTTAGTTTTGTTGAAGAAGTCAAGGAGAACAGCTTTTTGAAGTACTTCTCACCACTTATTTTGAAGGACTGTTTCACTTTCTATGGCGTGCGATACGCATAGGAGATTTTCAGCTTTGAGGAGAGATGTTCTGAACCTATCGAGAGTGAGCCAGCTATTACGTTCATCAGGGATTTTTGGAAAAGCGAAATGGCATTCCACCCAGGTGTAAACCCTCCCCCCCCCTTAGTCTAATATCCTTGCTTGTGTAGTAAGAAACATTGATCAAGATGCAAAAATTTAAGAAGCACTTAGGAGATCGAAATAACGACCTGAAAATCGTACAGTGCATTTTTTTGACAAAATGGACTACAAAAGAGGAAAAGAGTCAATGAGAAAATTAGCTATATGTGGTGAAAACTGTGTTCCACGGAAATATAATTTGCATGCATATGTAATTTAGGATATGAACCGAGTAATATGATTACTATGTTTGGTAATTCAGACATCGATGCGAATATCCAAACTGAAAGAACTGGAGTAGATAAGAAGGCTCAAACTGAAATTTTCTCAGGCTACCAGAGGGCTCTTGGTGCTCTCGGCATGTGTGGCTCTTTCTCTCTTGAATATCGAAGTTTTCAGTTTACTCCGAATTGAAGGTTTGGATAAAAAAATACATTGAGCAGAATATTTGGCACCGACTACAACTAGTTTCATTCATAGAATTATTTGTTAGTTGCCAAAACATATTAAAGCGTAAAAAACATTTGAACTACTTGATGAGCACAAATCCTTTTAAATTCGGATGACTTTTTGAGTTTGTTTTTTCTAGAATGTGGCCCCTAAGTGCCTGTCGTCCGCGCGTGAACTTCATCTATAAAAAAGATAGTTATCAGCAATAATAAA
This sequence comes from Ancylostoma caninum, assembly GCA_037903475.1. Lineage (NCBI taxonomy): Eukaryota > Metazoa > Nematoda > Chromadorea > Rhabditida > Ancylostomatidae > Ancylostoma > Ancylostoma caninum. The sequence goes on along the minus strand of JBAJFG010000615.1, from coordinate 1,119,569 downwards.
AATTCACGAAAGGGCATGTATCAAGAAGTAAGGACTTCCCCCTGTGGACATGTAAGACCTCATATAAGGACCGCTTTCGCCAGCCAAATAGGTTCTGTTAAGCAACGTGGTGACTCAAATAATGCGGATTGTCTCTTCTTTAGATGAATTCGCCAAGTACGAGAAGTCACTCGTGGACAAACGCTTCGAGATGATGATGCAGCAACGTGGTTCGTTTCTTTTTTTAAATTCCACTGCAAAATATTTGACAATCATTAATTTTCCGTTCAATCCACTCAATACTGGGTTCTAGCGTGATTTCCCGGAGTTGCACATGGCAGTGTTTAGCGAACCTCAGAGCCAACGTATTGGAGGAGCAACTACCAGGAAACTCGCAATCTGATACTGACGGGACGTGTAACCCGCCAAGGCTGATAGCACGTTTGGCTTGCATCGCAATGCATGAGTTCATCTGCTTCGTTACTCATAGCACAACTGCGGTGGAGGCCCATAACTTACCAACCATACCAATACCCCATTGTTTCAGAACTACATTCCGGTACATCCGTGGATGCACCAACACTGACACATGTGACCACAACTAGACAGTAACGACAAATGTGATCATGCACGAAAATCTTGCCAGCGCTGATAATACGCACAGATATAAGACGGTAATTATACTGCTAGTATAACCGCTATCTTCGCGGCACAAGTCTGTGATTTTTGGTGCACCAAATGAACACATAAATTGCCCAAATTTATGATCCCGCAAAATATGAACACAAATATACACTAAAGGAGGATCCAATCAACCCAGCCAATGCAGAGGTAACAGGCACAAACTCTCCGGATGTATGAGAGGCACGCAGTGACAGCGTATGCTCAAAGCCTCCATGCCAAGCTCAGTGACTCCGGGTTACCTCAGACTTGGATTCGCTCCTCCTCTTCCCATGGCCATACTAGTGGAATCGACACTTGTGACCAAGATCAAAACAACATCCACTGACTTCTCGCAACCGCTCTCCGCAAAAGCCAGACGACGAATGAATCTTCAGTACACGTGTGCCAGCTATTTATGCGCTCGCGACGCGGGCAGCAGAGCCTAACGTGCGCGTGCGAGGAACCTAGAGGCCATTGCGCGCAGTCATCTGGCGAACTTTGTGATAACGTAAAAAGAGCCGCACGAAGTCGCGACAGGTTTCTTTTCCCCATTATCCACATTTGCTCAAGTTCTGGCTCATTTCTCCTCTCTAATGATTTTTGATAAGGGTTGATAAGGGTCTCTCATAACCGCATTAAGTTGGTAAATGGGGAACATGCGTAGTGGCGTTAAGTGGAATTTATTTTCAAAGTGTAGTACAACGTTTCGACCCAAATTTCGTCCACGACTGATATGGCTTACCCTACCGAGTCTTGCATGTTACCCCTCGTCACTTACATTGCCACAAAGAGTCAATGAGACATACATAGTATGTCATACTCTGTTCTGGCATCATTAACAACGTAATCCATCTAATAGTGCTAAAAGCGTCTCTTTAAGGTGAAGTCGTCAAGCCAGTCATATACCCAACGCATCAACAATTCACCACAAAAAGGCCGCGTACAGGTTTGTTCTTTCTTAAATTTTGATCCGTAAATTGCTTAATAATTTTCAATTTTCCATCTGGAAAATTGAAACTCTATCGACTGAAAAAGCTTCCTTCCTTTTTTCAGTTCCTCCAACAATTTTTGAACCTAATTCGGAAATTAATCTTTGTCAAGTTATTGCACAACTAAGTTACGTTTTCACCAATGCAATGAGCAACATCCTAGAATCTTCGGGTCGCATAAGACGTTTTCGCTCTTGGGGAAGATGCACCACTCTTATCGAAAATGCATAAATTACGCAATTTCTAAGAAGGAAAAGGGAGGGTGTGACTTTTCGTTCAAGGGTCACCTCCCTATTACTGTGAACAAAGCGCATGACGTGAGAATTTCAGGCTAGGAGATTGAGATCAGATCGGATGCTTAAAAATCGCCCAGTTCTCATAGGATTACGAAAATAGAACAAAATGGTACTCTATTCAAGGACATTATTTGCAGAAACGTCCATAAAGATAATATAACTCGATTGATTTTGCCAATAATTTAGGAGACAAAAAGAATTAGGAGACACAGGAGTACAAAAAATATCGGATGCTCAGAGCTGAAAAATCCATGCACCCTTCATTTAGATTTTTAGGAAGGGTACCCGCCACAGCCTTCTTTTCTAATTTATTTTTCATCTTCAGTGCTACTAACAAGCACGCAATATATGCGCCATCACAATCAACAAGAACACGATCAGTGATGGTGAAGCTAGCAGCCAACGGTAAATGATTCCGTTCCAATTCTCTAGCAAACAGTGAACTTCACCTTCTAAGAGTGGAGTTTTCGTCTTGATATTGGAATCCCAGGCTATCTGCGAATCATTTCCGAATCTGCATCTGACTCAAACAGAAAACTTACTTCTCATCCGGCTGTCGAGACTACCCACACCACTTTTGTTTTGGATCTAACTCACAGGGTAACCGTGTATTAGGTATAAAAGCAATGCTATGTGCAGTCAGCTGATTCGTGGATTTTTGCTTCATAAATTTAAATGAGAACGATCACCAAGAGAAGCGAACCATTGCATCAGTAATGCGTTTTTGTAGAGTATCTTCTTCAAAATGGCAGGTACTTGTGGGCTCCCAGGAATTCGAGGTGTAGGTGAGAGATTAAAGAATGACCTATGAGCGCATCACCAACTCATTTTTCGCAAAGGTGTCCGGAAAGAGCAGGTTGAATCAGTGCAAAGTGGGCAGGACATCATAGGGAAGCTTTTTAACCGTCATTTGAAGAGAACTGAAAGAAGGAGAAGACAATTCTATATGTTGCGAAGAACAGCAATGTCGACACACACACACACAAATCTGCAAATGTTTGATCTAAAGATATCCAAGCAACCCATTGCCTGGAAGGATTGTTATTGTTGATAGAAAATGGGTCATGCACGACAATATGAAGGTCTAGCCTCTTGCGACCCACCTAAAAATGTGAAAGTCATTACTACACCCTCAATAAATTTCTCCGGCCTACTTTAGTCAGCAGATTAAGTAATTCAAGACGAATTTGTCCCAAGACGATGACAAGACTGTCGAGTTTTACACTCTTTTGTCCTGAGAAATGAATTGCAAACTCTTAGTTATAATTTACAGCTAATAAATAACAAGATTGCTTGTTATTTATCCGTCTGTAAATCATAATAAGTATTACACTTTAACAACAAATCTCGCATAATATGCTAATATCCCACACAAAATCTCCCAAGCCATGTGGCCTGAAGGTTTTTGACTTTTTTGATCTATATTTTTTGAATGTGTACTATGAATTGTTTGACAATTTCCAGTATTTCATTCACTCCAATGAGGACCGGGCTCCTTTTAATATTCACGTCTTCTGAAATCCTTGCTCTTTTCTCCTCTTTAAGATTTTGCAAAGAATCCCAACATAAGTAGTTCTTCATAATTACACTGACTGCTAGAATTTATTGCATTTTCGGCTAAGAATACTGTATCGATTAATGAGGATTATTAATCTCTCAAGCTCAACAATGCGCAAAAAATGGCTCAGAGTTAGGTCGCGTGGTTACGCGAATTCGAAGCACTCCTCAACCGTGTAATAAGGAACACCACTCAAGATGTAAAAATTTGAGGAGCACTTACGAGATCTTAAGTACCACTATGTAATTCAGAATAAAAACCAAGTATATATATATATATATATATATATATATATATATATATAAGCCCGTTATTATAACTCATGATGATATAGCATATCATCAGAATAAGCCCGTTATTATAACTCATGATGATATAGCATATCATCATGAGTTATAATAAAGGGCTTATTCTGTATGTGTGTAAGTGTGTGTGTGTGTGTCTGTGTGTCTGTGTATCATGAAATTCGTTCATCCTGTCTTGAAGAGGGCGGTTACCCTATTCCAATCATACCTCGAGGTTGCTGGCTTATGTAATCTTATCCCCGGAAGGTAGCATCTCTCGTACTCAGATTCATACTTGAGCACATCATTTTTTAGAATAAAAAATGAAAACTGAGAAAAACTGGAAGTAGTCAACGGTGGAAGCTGCCGGGAAAGATGATGAAAACGTTACACAAAGAGCTTCTCCGATAGTCTGGCCTAAACTCACAAATTGGCTCACACTGCCCTATAAGACCTACGCACCAACACTTCCTGTTTTCGTCCTCCGTTATTATGGCAAATTCCGAGCCAGTATCTGCAATATCTCATTGTTTTCAAATTGCATAGCGTCAGTAAAATTAACCCTTGAGAGCCGACGCGAAAGCATGAGAAGGGCTGTTTTGTTTTGATGGCAATTCATAAACTACACTTCCAGACAGTCGAGCAGATTGACGAGTTCTCAGCCCCACAATTGCAGGGCTATAGACGCTGAACGTAAAAGTGTCATATAAATGTTGTATTAGGTTGTAACGTAAGTTTCCGCTGTTTTCGCTTAGGCATTTCCAAAGGTTTCTAGTAAATGGATACCTATTATACTTGGGACCGAATAAAAACCGAATCATTTCGTGACTTCAATAAACAAGTTAGGGAACAATTTGGACATCCATCTAATCGAGAATGAGAAGGCCCTGAAGCTCTCCTTCTCTTTTTACAGCACTGTATTGGTATCAAGTGTTAGGACATTCGAATTTTTCATTTATTCGAAATATTCGATATTCGAAGGCTAAAATATTCGATTTCGAATAGATGGAGAAATCGAATGCTCCAACATTGGAAACCAATACAGAGCTGTACGAAAAGGAAGAAGAGCTTTAGGGCTTTCTTGTCAGTGAATATATGGATGTTTGCACTGGTTCCTGAATTGCTAATTAAGGTAACAAAATTATTCGATTTTTATTCGGTCCCAAGTATAATACCTATTGGATTTCGCGTATGTCTAGATACTTTTCTGAAGCGCATGATCCCGCAAGCATTCTGGAATGTGAGAGCTATTTTTCCGTCTCATTTTGGAAATGTGATGATCTTCGGAGGGAACCCTTCAGGAGTGCAAATTCGATAACTGCACTTGCACTAATTATAATTTTAACATAATGTTTAATGAGACTAACCAAATTTGGATGTAGTAATCTCCAGGCCATTCATATTCTCCATGGTACTTTCGCTCTCCATTTTATTGTCGAGCGGTCTCAAGCACAAGCACCAAATTTGGTTACCCAAAATTTTGATTATGCTGTTTTTCTCCCTGCAGTTGAAGCGAATTGAAGTGGGATTTCTCACACTGTGGCTAAAAACATCAAGCGTTCGCGGACATTAATCGATGGAATTTGGGACCTGTTCTAAGCGCTCTGTGGAAACCACATCATTTTGCCACACCGCGGAGCGCGCCTTGAAGGCAGTGTATCACTTCCTCCTCGTTTATGAGCTTTTGGCTGATCCTGAATCTTCTCGATGTGCTGAATCCAGCTGTATATATAAAATTGGCAAAAGTCGCTTTTATCCCGTTTTTCAGTCGTTTTTCTTGACATATTTTGGAACAGATTGTCGAGCCGAGTGGACGCGTAAAGCCACTGATCTTTCCGATCGGACACGTCAAGACGTGTTGCCAACGTTGTAGTCGTGGCGGGCAGCCAGCACCCTCACGGACCACTCCGCCTGAGTGGTCCGTGAACGGCACCTCCAGACCCTTCGGAAACGGATGCCCGTCACCTTTATGCATTATGGCGTAATCATTGGAATCAGCGTGACGAGAAAGTCTAGAGTATGCTGATATCTACAGCCCATGAAACGACGTGACACACAGCCTTTAATTTTGTTGGTCGAATTCTACGGAAAGCTAAAGAGTCCACAGAGCCCTTTATAAGCACGCGTTATGAGGCATAAATCTAGCGCTAAGTATGCGCCGGTTATCAGTTCACAAGAATGCCTAGTGTGCGAGAACCGACTTGCCAAAGTTAGTGACCTCCAGCACTGGCCGACTCAGTTCTTTGCTTCGTAGTTCACAGATTTCTGGAGCAGCAGAGAAAAAACCTGAAAAAACGGCAAAAGGCCAGCGACTCTTGCGGTGCATACTCCTTTTGATATCTTCTGTTATATGATTTTTTGTGAAACTATTTTATCGAAACTCCAAAGCAGCGGAAACTTATGTTACAACCCAATAAATATCGACGAAGAATGACGTAGCTACCCGTATCGTGACTTACGTAGCTACCCGTACCCGTGACGTACCTACGGCGGATTTAAATGCTCGCATAGAAGACTGATTAGAAAGAAGCGAAAAAAGCAAGCCTTTACTTCGCTCGATCGTTAACGATTCGGAAAGGTATTGCGAAAAATAGTGAGCAAAAAGCCAAAGCCTGGACTGAGAGCTTCGGTTTTTGAGCATTGAGTGTTCAAAAAGTATTTATATCATCGATCAGAAATCTTATAACTGAAAGAGAAAACATGGCCTAATGAAGTCCATGCTTGGAATGAAAAAGTTGGCAGGGAAGCTAAATGCTAAAAAAAAGGAACGCGAAGTGTTAAACGGAAGCTATCGGGAACCGATTTCCAGCTGCGCAACAGATGCCCATCAAAGAAAATTGTAATTCCTTCCATTTCAGGCTATCCAATGCATGTAGTGAAATAACTGATAAGGAAAATCAATGCAAAGAACCTGAAGAGAGGTGGAAAAGTACTCGAAGGGGAATTCTTAGCTACGCCGCTGATGTACTTCGATAAAATGGAATTTCGCACCATTTCATCCTATGCATAGCGCGGAGTGAAATACACAGAAAAACAAAAAAAAAATCGAGCAGCCGTGGAGCAGATGAAAGCAAATCCAGTGCATGAGCAAAAAATACTTCTGCAGAAATTCACACTTCTTCTCTTCCCAATCTCTTAGTAGTTGGTCTCTGCCTAGTTGGTATGCCCGTGACGAATACTCCATCAGAAATCGCCCGTGCCCAGCAGAGTTTACTTATTGTAGAAGTACTCTTCAATTCTCAACTACAATAAAAAAAACTCAAAATAGGGAGAGATAAGCGGTACGGCGGATGACCACCGCATGTACTAGATGGTAGAAGGGATGCGGGAGCTAAAGAAGATGCTTCTATCGCCCCTAAATCGGAAAATGCGACCTGTACGTTCGGGATGCTTAGGTGTACTAGAGTGTCTGAGATGAAGAAAACGAAGAAATAGCAAACCGAATACCAAATAATGACAAAAAATACTCCAAAAAACAACAAGATAAGGTGCTGGAATGAAGTTTAGGTATTTTTTATTTATTCTGTACTCTGCCACCGCTTTGATGTTCTAGCCATTTATGGACTCGTATGTCATAATCTCGAAATCGTTTAGAATACTGCTTACGGGAGTGAATTGTAAGGAAAAAACAACCTCATATTTACATGCGGATTAGAGAGATGTTCGACACATATCGTCTTCAGCAGCTCAGAGAAGTTCCATCTGCGTAAAAATCACGAAAATGATTGCGTGGAATAATTACGTTTTTTCTGGACGTAACAGTGGGACAGCTTTGATGAGATGTGGAGCAGCAAAAAGCGTTTAATTCCCGCTTTCGACAGAAACGATGAAATGAAGCTGCAAATGCTGAACATGATTTAATGTGTTTTCGAATTAATTCTCTGCTATTTTACAACAATATTTCGCATGTTTTCAATCCACCATTGTCGCCCTAATCCCAATGCCAGAAAACATTTAAGCATTTTATATTACCAAATGTTGTTCCGTCTATGAGGGTATAAATACAGTAACATCAACGACTGTCATTTTGATATTCATTGCTTTCTTCGTACAAGAAAAATCGACTTCTATCTGATCAATGAGAACATATCTGCTCTGAGTTCTACTTGTGCTAGCAGTTTTTGCTGCTATGGCTTCTTCTAGAAGAAAGAGTGGGTTATTTTCTAAGGATGTACGTAGTACTGGAGTAAGTTGAACGACCTCCTTTCCTAGAGAGGCAAGACTTCTTTCTTAATGCTATGATGGAAAGCACAAGAATGAAAAGACGACAACTTATAACTCACTTGAGTTAGAAATTCACTTTGAAGAAATTCAGCCTTGTTTTCCTCAGAACAGCGAGAAAAGCAAGTTGTTGGACAACAATTTCTTGATATTTGATCCGGCTCAATATTCCCCAATCAATTATTAATGATCACTAACCTACGTTCCAAAATCATGACTTATAATAACGGGCTTACTTTGTGTGTCACGTGTGTGTGTGTGTGTGTGTGTGTGTGTGTGTGTGTGTGTGTGTGTGTGTGTGTGTGTGTGTGTGTGTGTGTGTGTGTGTGTGTGTGTGTGTGTGTGTGTGTGTGTGTGTGTGTGTGTGTGTGTGTGTGTGTGTGTGTGTGTGTGTGTGTGTGTGTGTGTGTGTGTGTGTGTGTGTGTGTGTGTGTGTGTGTGTGTGTGTGTGTGTGTGTGTGTGTGTGTGTGTGTGTGTGTGTGTGTGTGTGTGTGTGTGTGTGTGTGTGTGTAGAACGAAATTCGAGGGCGTGGCTTAGAGTGATGCCGACCACTCCACCGTTACATGAAGGGTGCGCCGGCGCCCAAAGTGGGGGGAGACGGGTCCACTGCTGTGATAAGGGTGCGCCGGCGCCCAAAGTGGGGGGAGACGGGTCCACTGCTGTGATAAGGGTGCGTCGGCGCCCAAAGTGGGGAGACGGGTCCACTGCTGTGATAAGGGTGCGCCGGCGCCCAAAGTGGGGGGAGACGGGTCCACGGCTGTGATAAGGGTGCGTCGGCGCCCAAAGTGGGGGGAGACGGGTCCTGTGATAAGGGAGCGTCGGCGCCCAAAGTGGGGGGAGACGGGTCCACGGCTGTGATAAGGGTGCGTCGGCTCCCAATGTGGGGGGAGACGATTCCACTGCTGTGATAAGGGTGCGCCGGCGCCCAATGTGGGGGGGACGGGTCCATCACTCTGATAAAGGTGCGCCGGCGCCCAATGTGGAGGAGACGGGTCCACCACTGTGATAAGGGTGCGCCGGCGCCCAATGTGGGGGGAGACGGTCCATCACCGTGATAAGGGTGCGTCGGCGCCCAAAGTGGGGGGAGACGGGTCCACCACTCTGATAAAGGTGCGCCGGCGCCCAAAGTGGGCGGAGACGGGTCCATCACTGTGATAAGGGTGCACCGGCGCCCAAAGTGGGGGGAGACGGGTCCACTGCTGTGATAAGGGTGCACCGGCGCCCAAAGTGGGGGGAGACGGGTCCATCACTGTGATAAGGGTGCGTCGGCTCCCAAAGTGGGGGGAGACGATTCCACTGCTGTGATAAGGGTGCACCAGCGCCCAAAGTGGGGGAGACGGGTCCACGGCTGTGATAAGGGTGCGTCGGCGCCCAAAGTGGGGGGACGGGTCCACGGCTGTGATAAGGGTGCGTCGGCGCCCAAAGTGGGGGGAGACGGGTCCGCGGCTGTGATAAGGGTGCGCCGGCGCCCAAAGTGGGGGGAGACGGGTCCACTGCTGTGATGAGGGTGTGCCGGCGCCCAAAGTGGGGGAGACGGGTCCACTGCTGTGATAAGGGTGTGCCGGCGCCCAAAGTGGGGTGAGACGGGTCCACTGCTGTGATAAGGGTGCACCGGCGCCCAAAGTGGGGGAGACGGATCCACGGCTGCGATAAGGGTGCGTCGGCGCCCAAAGTGGGGGGAGACGGGTCCACTGCTGTGATAAGGGTGCACCGGCGCCCAAAGTGGGGGAGACGGGTCCATTGGGGTGCGTCGGCGAGCAAAGTGGGGGGAGACGGGTCCATTGCTGTGATAAGGGTGCGTCGGCGCCCAAAGTGGGGGGAGACGGGTCCACTGCTGTGATAAGGGTGCGTCGGCGCCCAAAGTGGGGGGAGACGGGTCCACTGCTGTGATAAGGGTGCGTCGGGGCCCAAAGTGGGGGAGACGGGTCCACTGCTGTGATAAGGGTGCGCCGGCGCCCAAAGTGGGGGGAGACGGGTCCACGGCTGTGATAAGGGTGCGTCGGCGCCCAAAGTGGGGGGAGACGGGTCCACTGCTGTGATAAGGGTGCGTCGGCGCCCAAAGTGGGGGAGACGGGTCCGTGGCTGTGATAAGGGTGCGTTGGCGCCCAAAGTGGGGGAGACGCTGATTGCTGTGATAAAGCCTTGCCGGCGCCCAAAGTGGGGGGAGACGGGTCCACGGCTGTGATAAGGGTGCGTCGGCGCCCAAAGTGGGGGGAGACGGGTCCACTGCTTTGATGAGGGTGCACCGGCGCCCAAAGTGGGGGAGACGGGTCCACTGCTGTGATAAGGGTGCGTCGGCGCCCAAAGTGGGGGGAGACGGGTCCACTGCTGTGATAAGGGTGCGTCGGCGCCCAAAGTGGGGGGAGACGGGTCCACTGCTGTGATAAGGGTGCGTCGGCGCCCAAAGTGGGGGAGACGGGTCCACGGCTGTGATAAGGGTGCGTCGGCGCCCAAAGTGGGGGGAGACGGGTCCACTGCTGTGATAAGGGTGCGTCGGCGCCCAAAGTGGGGGGAGACGGGTCCGCGGCTGTGATAAGGGTGCGCCGGCGCCCAAAGTGGGGGAGACGGGTCCGCGGCTGTGATAAGGGTGCGTCGGCGCCCAAAGTGGGGGAGACGGGTCCACGGCTGTGATAAGGGTGCGTCGGCGCCCAAAGTGGGGGGAGACGGGTCCACTGCTGTGATAAGGGTGCGCCGGCGCCCAAAGTGGGGGAGACGGGTCCACTGCTGTGATAAGGGTGCGTCGGCGCCCAAAGTGGGGGGAGACGGGTCCACTGCTGTGATAAGGGTGCGCCGGCGCCCAAAGTGGGGGAGACGGGTCCACTGCTGTGATAAGGGTGCGCCGGCGCCCAAAGTGGGGGGAGACGGGTCCACTGCTGTGATAAGTGTGCGCGGCGCCCAAAGTGGGGGGAGACGGGTCTACTGCTGTGCTGTGATAGGGCTGCGCCTGCGCTCAAAAGTGGAGGAGCGCCTGAAAATATAGCTACCGATGCAGGAGGGGTGCGCCGGTGTCCACTACTCAGGGAAATGTCATGAGTTAGGTCCATATTTGTTAAATCGATTCGATGGCGTCTAACATCAATCGTTAAAAAAACTAGATGTCAGACCACTGCGCGGATTAGTATGCAATCCGTGTGAATCCTTCCTCCTTACGTCCTCCCCCGCGTTCTCCTCTTCTCATTTGTTTATGAACACACCGCACCCTCCACTTTTATATGTTCTAACTGACTCTTATCACTTGACCAGTTATAACAAACAAAGAATGATAGACCATTTTCTGCGGTCAATCCAGGTTGAACCGGTTATATATAGTTACAAAAAGCTATTTCAGTTGAGCAAATGATAAAATTGCTTCGAGAAGGTTAATCCTCTTTGATAAGTGCATTTTTACATGAGAAAAAGCAATGGAAAGGGTGTGGGACACATTATAGCAAAAAATGTGGAATAGCTGTGACTTTATTTGAATGAAGAAGGGATGAAGCCATGCGAGCGAAGCGAGCATTAGGAAAAGTCTGGAAGTCCGGCGTCAGCCGGACGGCCAGACTGGTTACATATACACGCGTTATCGCAGTCCCGGCGGACAGCAGCACGTCTGGAAAATCCGGCGGACAGCAGCACGTCGGGGGGTATGAGCAGCACGTCGGGGGGTATGAGCAGCACGTCGGGGGGTATGAGCAGCACGTTCTGCTATAGCAGAACGTCGAGACACGTTTCCCCAGTTCAAAAGGTGGGCGGGGCGATGGGGGTTCGACCTGCTGTTCGACGGCACAATTGTCTGAGTAGCTAGACAAACATTATCTTGATCCTTACTGCGTGTATAAAAAAAACAACTTCAACGACACATCAGAAATTGATAAAAACCGCTTGATTTGCAATGAAAACATGCGAAATCCATGGATGAAAACAGCTGATGCGAAAACTTGTGCTTGCGGACTACGAACAAAGCCACGATGCGTCGTTCCGATTTCGTATCCGACCGTCGCAGCCCACATCCGATGCGAATCGGACTCCGACGCGCTATAAATAAAGCTTAATAGACCATACGTGCCTTATTAAAATTGTTTCGCGTACCAATGCTATTTCCCTACCGGAAATAGCATTTTCGTTCTATTCTTAGAGTATCCCCAGACTTCGCCAGTTCAAAATGAATAGAAATGAACAGGCGATATAAGAGATAAGGATAGTAGAAATGATACGTATTGACTGTACGTTACATCGCCATGGATCGCTGCCAAACGGAGCTCATCGCCCGTACTCTCGAAGATGTGCTCAAAATGAACTGGCGATGTGAATGATAGCAACAGTGGAAACGATGCCAATCGATCGCCACGCCCCATTTATTATCATCGCTCTTACGCCTGGGGTCTCCTCATTCACTTTATCCATGTGGCGATCGCCGACGGTCGTGGCGATCGCGACGACAGCCGGCTGTCGTGGCGATCGCAACGATTGCTAGCGAAGTCTGGGGATACTCTTACAGCAACCCCTTGCAACCCTACAGAAATGGGGCTAGGGCCAGGCCCCGGCACGAGCCTAGATTAGGGTCGTACCTAAAACGAAGCCCCCTTTGAAAAATGCAGATTTTACGAAGCCCCCTCTGAAAATAACAATAGATAGGAGGGAATGACCGCATCCAATGATAGCAATTCTACAAGCATTCTCCGTGATTGCAATTAAAGCAATTAGTAGCAATTAAAGGACGATAGCCCATTGTGAAACCACAAAATATAACTGCAATAACCAGTGTAAACCGACAAAACATAACTATAATTCTTTACCAAGAGCAATCAATGGATGGACCATTCCACACTGCGGCAGAAATTATACTGACGGAATCAGGAAACGATAAGGTCGACATTGGTCGCCAAAAGCCGAACAGAACAACAAACTAATCGAGAATAAAGGAATAAAAACTCTGGAAAAAAGTAGAGACCAAACTAATGACAGTAGCCTTCGTAGAAAAAAAGGGTCCGAGTCAAGAGGTGCGCTCGGTCGTTAGCTGGGTCATGTCGCACCTCGACCGCACCTTCCCACAGGCAGAGGCAGCCATGGCTACAGTATCCATCTGCCTCTAAACCCTCCATAGCTAGGGAGGAGAGCCAGCGAGACAACTCGTACATATTGTCGCGCGCGATGGAGTAGTACACTACTGTAACGACGGTCCATCTAGCACTATAGTGCCTGACAATATCGAAAGAAATTAGTTCAAGCAAAATGTTTTCTAGTTTCTCAACGTACAGTCTGTTCCCTGAAACGTACACTGCCACCCTCGCCCCAATCCAACAAAGCGGCGCGTGCGCATTCAATTGAGGGGGACGGCAAGCACTAGGCGACAAAGGGGGGCGTTCCCGTACGAGATACCTCGATGGCAGCAGCATAGACGTAGGCATTGCTGGCATCCTGCCAGCTCCAGCGTCGATGCATACCAACCTGGCCCTGGGAATGTGATAGGTCCCCAGGTGTTGCCACCATCGACTAGGTCGTGCTGAGAATAACAAAGTCAGCGTATTCCTATTAGTTAGTTGGCTACCTTGCCAGAATAGTGTTATTGAAAAGTACTGGAAATAACTCAATTATGTGAGGAGCAGGGAAAAATAAGTCAACATTAAATTTAGCAATCATGCAAATGGCTGTGCGGATATTTCATCACTTATCTCCACGAAGAAATTCCAGAATTAAGTCCAAACTTTGATTTTATGAAAGGTTTAGAAATGACCGTTTCGATGAACCAAACCTCTACAAAAGCAAAATAAAATCAGCAGCTAGGTACTCTTTTCCTCATTCGACGGTCCTTCTCCATCCCTCATTCGAGGAGCAGATGCTCTTTTCGGTACGCAGTGTGTCGGAATAGCGGCCCACACAAATTTTGGCTTTCTTAATGTTTTGAAGCTTTTTCTCTTCCAAAAAATGTGTCATCGATAGGAACGAAGAGCATTCTAATTGTGTCAAGTCTAGGCTATATAGTGATCATATGCAGGACCTCTCATCCAAACTAGGAAATGAATACGACCGATGGATTGATTGGCAACATCAATTTCGGTTCAGTTATCCACGGAATTTCCAAAAAGTCACTTTACGTACGGATTTAGCGGAGTCGCAAAGCATACTACACTCTCTGTATGCATTACGCATCATCCCGAAAGTCCGGGATGTAAAAATTTGTTTAAAAATGCTAACATTTGAGGTTTCTACCGATGTTTGTAATACAGGAAGGGTAGCAATACGCGTTTTGCTTCTGGAAGAGCACTGTCCTGCACTGTTCTTTATATTAAAGTCAGGTACGAAATGAAGAAATGGAGACTTTTCAACCTTTCTAACAATAACTTCTACTTTTGTTTTCATTTATATGTAAAGCTTTTGTTTTCATTTATATCCAACCTTTCTTCATCGTTCCTTGTGTATTGCCCTTCTCTAAAACCACTGGCGTGTCCACATGAAGCAGCCAGTAGGTCCTGGAACTTAGTGTTCCCCCGCTCTGAACCTGCCAGATGCCAAGCGCTTGAGCAATGTACTGCAAAAACGTTCGGAAACTATCTTCCCATTGCAGACTTCAAGGCAGAACATGCTCTTTCAGAAGCAAAACGCGTGTTGTTACCAATCCTGTTTTAGGCTAACATCGGTAGGAATGCTGCTCACATAATAGAACTATTCCCTCACGGGTTCGAAAAGAGAGGAAAAGCAAATAACTTTGTGGGTAGATGATTATCCTCCATATTGGCTTTTCCCTAATTACCCACTTGAATACTGTATCCAGTTCCCTGACGAGCATTTTCCCCTTTTTTGCTAAAAAATTGCGCAAGGAGATGATCGGATGATCGATATACGAGCGTTTAACCTCAACCTCTGACGTCGACCTAGACAGCTCCAATGTACCAGTAATTAAAGGTGGGAGAGAGGTGCGAGAGCCATCCGAGCGAGCGCTTACTGCCACCCTGCAGAGTGCAGAGATGACAGAGTTTTGCAGATCTCGTCCGAGACACACCTCTCGTTGTCGCCTAGTGCAACGCACCCAATTGGGGCACGAAGCTGCAACAGCCGATCAGCCTCTCCTCGCGCCCTGATCAATCCCTTCGCGCCCCAATTGAACGCGCACGCGCCGCTTTGTTCGATATGGGCGAGGGTGGCAGTGTACGTTTCAGGGAACAGACTGTAAGTGAATGAGTATGAAATCCAGAATTGAGCTCTCAATCATTGACTTGATCCTTTGAGTCACAGTGGTATCAGGAAGATTCTAGTCTAGATCACTTAAAGATGAACTATTGCAGGGAAATTTTAGAGCAAATAAATACATATAGATCCTTGAAGTTCGAAGCACTTTTCATCTTGACAATTTATCTAATTCAGTGAGTTTTGTGAGGACCTTTATCACATGAGCAGAAATATAGTCTGTCCGAAACGACGAGTCCGCCCTCGCACACGGGGATCGAGAAGCTGCCACGTTTGCCAGCGCTCCACGTCATCATCCCTGATCTGCGTGTCACGTTTCGTCATTATCTTCATGGTATTGACCAATGATTTGGCTGTGACGTGAACGACGTGGCAGCCAACAGCATCCGTCCTAGCCGCGCCGCCTCTCGATCCTCGCGTGCGTGGGCGGACTCGTCGTTTCGGACAGACTATACCAGACGTATAGAAAACTCCAAACGTACGCAGACAAGGGGCGGGACCGCGGCGCGGCTCCCTTGGGTAGAGACGCAGGCGCTCAGCATGCAGAGAGCCCGTGTCTCTGCACATGAGAGCCGCGCCGCGGTCCTGGCCCTTGTCTGCGTACGTTTGGAGTTCCCTGTAGGTGCTTTTTGATTTTTTTTGTGAGTTCGTTGAAGTGCCTCTTCAAGCTTTCTTTGCAAGATGATCATTGGCCTTGCCTGACTTCACCCAACACTCCGTGCTTAGAACTTCAAGTCTTGACACGGGATTTGCTACTCGTTACCGTTAAAAAAAAACGCTAAAGAATGTCTCTTTCGCTTAAAAAAAGCTTGGAAGTCTGTTCGTCTGTTCAGCTGGGATCTGGACTGTTCAACTGATATTCCTCTATCGAGAATCGAGAAGATTGTGGAGACCCAATATTTTACGTAACCTAGAACATTGCCCAGAAAATAAAGAGAGTATCCAAAACATCAATCATTGAGTCGTGTCTGCGAAGGTGACCTAGCACTCCAGGAAAGGATCAACTTTGCCTGTAGCATATCTCTAGAAAGGAAAAATCCCTGCAAGTGGAGATCTAGGGCTTGGGGGGATCATCTGACAACAGCTCAAGACAAATTAATTAGTCATAGACATGCCCTCCGATTTTCGTTTGACGTTATGATCAAGACTTACAGGAAGCCCCAAATGTCCGCAGTCAAAAGGGCGTGGCCACGGCGCGGCTCCTTGATCAGACACAGCGCTCTCTATGCTGCCTCTGGTTTCTCTGACTCTGCAGACAACCAGTGGTAGCATGCAGAGCGCCTGTGTCTCTGCCTAAAGCCGCGTCGTGGCCACGTCCCTCTTGACTGCGGACATTTGGAGCTTCCTGTAGGTGCGAGAATTTCTCGAGCGCACCTCCTGACCGGCACCCGAAAAAAAGGACCGAGGCTTTCAAATGATTTCAGTTCCCGCGCAGGCTCGATTGGGTCGGCGTTCCGCTTTGGAGCGCGGCTAAACGGCTTGCGATAGTGCCTTGGAGCGAGCGGAGAAGGGCAAATACTCACAAGATAGGAGATGATAAGTGATAGTATGTGAGGCGTATGATAGCACATACCTACAAGTATAGGGGGCATGGTAGGAGGTTGGAAACTTATGTGTTTGAATAGGGAAATTATTAGAGTGTTGACCGAATCGAATAACATTCGGATAATTATTCGAATATTCGTTTATTCGAAACATTCGAATATTCGAAAAATCAGAATATTCGGATTATTCGAATATTCGAATATTCGGCGCTTTCAAAATATTCGTTTATTCGAATATTCGATTATTCGATCACTCTTAATTATTCGATTATTCGAATATTCGCATGTTCGGGGTGGGTGCATTCGAATATTAGATCATTCGAATAATCGAGCAGTCATTTTCAACAGCACCTTCGCTCTCACAATCATTCTCGAGTCCCACCAGCAAGCACCTACCGTCGCTAAATTTGTGATTGCTAAAATTTCACCCACATATCGCCAGTATGCATTGCTGCCGTTGTCAGCACGCCACATTATCATTTTGGCGGGCTGACAGCGGATTTTCTGCAGGCTCACCCCACATAGATAATTTAATGATCGCGTTCAATTATTGTCCTTGTCACCACGGAAGAAACGTCTGCAGTAGCACGGCCACGGCGGAGGCCGCCGCGCAGCCGCGGCGCAACACCGCCGCGAGGCTGTTGCGGGCGGCGTGGCGGGCATTTTGCCAGCTTTGGCAGCCGGCTGATTTATCGAGTACTTCATTGCGGCCGGATTTCCGCCGTTTTTGTTCGTTTTTCTTAGAGTTTTTCACATTTTCTTTTCTGTCTCGTTAATTTTTCATCCATTCCAGGCCAGAAGGGATGTTGAGCTAACATCACTTTATAGTGCAAACCATTTATTTTTATTTATGCATGTTTGCTGGTATCAAGTCACGATCCAAAGCACAAATACGCATAGAAATTTCAATCCACCTTCATTCGACTTCATCCCACGGGGCAAGGTCTAAGCGATTGTCTTATTCACCTCTAACCCGTTAAAAATTGCATCCTCTATAAGAATGAACACAGCACTGAGAAATGGATATGCTGTCCTATGAAACACTTCCAAGCAGGAAATTTCTGGTGCAGCTATGTCGATTATGTTGAATTCCGACGAATGCAAAAGAAAGAAGTTTTAGAGATCACCAACAGTGGCATTCTAATGCTATGTCAGATTTTGAAAACAATGAATAGACAAAATATCTCACAAAGAGCTGTAGAAAGTCAGAAAGTAAAACTTGCCGTCGTTCTTCATTCCTTCTGGCCTGGAAAAGATGAAAATCAACGAGACAGGGAAAAAATATAAAAAAAAACATGAAGAAGAACGAACAAAAACGGCGGAAATCCGGCCGCAATGAAGTAATCGATAAATCAGCCGGCTGCCAAAGCTGGCAAAATGCCCGCCACGCCGCCCGCAACAGCCTCGCGGCGGTGTTGCGCCGCGGCTGCGCGGCGGCCTCCGCCGTGGCCGTGCTGCTGCAGACGTTTGTTCCGTGGTGACAAAGACTATACTTGGTTGAGTGTAGAGTTGCCTACGCCAAATATTTGTACCGCGGTTCACCCGCACATTGTCTGAGAATACCTGCTGACGTAGATAGATCGCTACAATTTTGTGGCAAGTCTTGAGCCTTCAATTTGGTGAAAAAAAAAACTTCACAAAAGCAAAGAGCTTACTGGGAATTTCCAATCTTTATGATACTAGTCTGCCATGGAGGCTCCACGCCTCCATTTCGAGTAATCCTACCAGTTGCGGACGCAGGGGGGGGGGGGGGGGGGGGGCGCCCCCCCCCGAGAATGGGTCGCCAAATTTTCGAAATTACTTTACAATACAATAAAAATCTTGTGTTAGTTTATTTTTAATTGTTTATTTTTATTATTATTTTTAATATATTTTTTATTTATTGTTTATTATTATAATTAATATTATTATTAATTTTATTTTCCGTCTGGGTCCCCAAAACGGCGGAGACCCCACTTTTCTTCCCACGCCCCCCCTCCCGCCCACTTTCTGCGTCCGCCACTGAATCCTACTTTTCCAACCCCATCCCGCAACCTTACCACCAGCATGCCACTGCAACTTCTGTGCACAAAATTTGGGAAATTAACTTCATTTATTTATACAATACAAAGCACCCGTTCTGAGAAACGATCTCGAGATGTTGGATGGAAACCCAGCAAAGCGATTAGCAAGTACGTACAATATTGACATACTAGTTTGCTGAGTCCAAAACTCCTAAAAATGCTCCTATTTGTTTTCATTACCTAGAAAGAAACTCATGCTGACTTATCATATGGCTGTAACATTCTACGTATGTTGCTGTAGCAAAAAAACTTATGCAGACTCATTACAGAAACGAGTGCAACACTACGTACATATCTTGAGGTTTCAGTGATTTGGGATTGGGTTAGTTCTTGCAATTGGTAGTAGCTCCAATGCTGAACCCGTCAGCTGAGAACTAGGCTCACTTGAAATTAGGTTCGAAACACCGGTTCTTAACTCTATTCAGTGTTGTCTATTTTAGACGTCGCGAAAGTTTCAGCCATTTTTGGACGTCTTTTCGGGTTAATTCTTTTTCTTCAATATAACAAACATCTACACAATGTAAGCGAAATCATTATTCTGCGCAAACAGTAAGTTTTGTTGGCAGCAGCTTTTAACAAATGGTTCCTTTGTACTTTCTGAGGAGATAGTTCTCGTTTATGCAGTAGTTTTGGCAGTTAATGGCTTAAGAGTCAACCACATTTCCTTGCGTGAATTACATAAAGAACCCTCTTCTCGTCACCGGTAACCAAGATGGCTAGCTGAGCGAAGCTCTGTTGAAAACTCAAAAAGTTTATGCATTTATGCACGCACTCTACGCACTTGAAACTAGCGGTCACTCAGATCATGAGGTATCCACACGTCGTATTTCCTTGCCTCCCCGTGGAGAAGCAGGTAAAAAAAAATACTGTGTGTGTGTTGCGATGACTGCCAGGTCAAGAATACCACTACGCGGATTCTATTCAATCAGTTCCAGGAGGCGCTCGCTTTTGTGGCACCCCTTGAGTTGCTATGTTTTCTGAGTTATCAAACCAGGAGCAGCTGAAGATGCTTGTAGTCAGTGACAATCTTTTCAGTCATAATCGCAACGGAATGGTAGGACAAACTGGATATAGGTAGAGCATTGAGTTATATAAGTTTTGGACAGAAAATTCCAAATCAATTTCGAAAAAAAATTAGCAACACACAAAAGTAAGTGACTTTGACTAAGTAAGTAGTAGTGAATAGTGGTGAAGTGACTAAGTAACTTTCGCGGCAACCTACTGAGTAATTGTTCTATTCAGGGAATTTCCCTTTGCATACTCAGTCGAGATAAACATAGAGCAACTTCCCAAATATTCGAAATATTCGAATATTCGAAGCTCATGATCGAATATTCGAATAATTCGAATATTCGAGAGGTTGAAGTATTCGAATTACTCGAATATTCGAATATTCGGAGACGTCGAAATATTCGTTTATTCGAATATTCGAATATTCGGGCGTTTCAGAATATTCGTTTATTCGAATATTCGAATATTCGGCCATATCGAAATATTCGATTATTCGAATATTCGAATATTCGAAAAATTTTTTCGAATGTAACACTCTAGAAATTATGCCCCCGACAGGCTCAGCTTGTACCCCAGCCTGTCTGAAACAGGCTGGCCCCTTTACCGAGCATACAATTCCTGGATTCACATAAGTTTTGTGATCTGATAGTATACAGGCGGTTCAGAAATGAGTCGGTATTGGTGCATTTTTACGTAAAGAGATCAGAGAGGCCTTTGGCAAGTCGCGCATGTTCAAGCTTGTTAGTCGCAGTGATTTTTAACTGCTTAACATGTTAGAAAGGATCCCGGAAATGATGTGGGAGTACGTGGAACACATGACTCACCTCAGGTCCGTGAATGCACCAGTACCGACTCCTTTCCGAATGCCCTGTACCTTTATTTTGAGTGCTATAACGCTTCTTCACCACAACATCGATCGCCGCAATTGCCCTGCTAAAGCTACGAGCAGTTCTTTTGCGAGCCTTTTTCGTCTTTCATCGCCTTTATTAACGCATTTCTTTCCTTTGGACCAACGAACACCTCAAAGTTTTTCTGGGGCTCGGCCCCGAACCCGTACGAAGCCCCTTTTGCTTTTCGACCCTTTTACGAAGCCCAGCTTGCCCACCGACAAGCTGCGCTGGGGCCTGGCTAGGGCACAAAAAAAGTACGACTTTTGTGATTATGACATCAGACAACTCCTACAGTCTGTTCCCTGAAACGTACACTGCAGTCCTCGCCCCGATTGAACAAGGCGGCGCGTGTGCGTTCAATCGGGGCGTGAAGCTGCAACAGCCGATCAGCCTCTCCTCGCGTTCTGAATGATCCGTTCGCGCCCTGATTGAACACACATGCGCCGCTTTGTTCGATCGGGGCGAGGATGGCAGTGTACGTTTCAGGGAACGCACTGTATACGATGTCTGGACTGAAATTTCCTACGATTACCAATCCGATGACAAATCACAATTTAGAATTCGGTCCTCAGAAGCAATGTCCCATCTCACTACCGTGGTTGAGCTAATAACGGATTCTGAATCTTCTCGATACGCTGATTCCAGCGGTATACACAAAATTTTCCAAAACACCATTCAACCCTGCTTTCCGGGGCGGGCTCTGTAACACCTTGTTAACCCGAGTCGACGAGTGAAGCCGTTGACCTCATCGATTGCTCGCGCCAAACTCATTACCCAACCCGCTGCAGCCGTGGCGGACAGTTAGCACAGCTTGGATCGACCCGCCTACTGGCTCCGGGATGAGTGAGTTCGACCCTATCAAAAACGGGGTTGTGGTAATTTCTTTGACTTTGATTTACATTGCTGAAATCAGCGTAGCGAGGAGATCAAGAATCTGCTGATACCACCAACATGAGAAGTGCAGTGGGAGAATGCCTTCAAGGAACTATATGGTGTCCTGAAAAGCCATGAACGAGCACGCCATTCAAAAGCTGCTCGCGAGCTCATGAGAGCTTTCCCGCCGCTCCGCTCTGGAAGGAGCCGACAAGGCTGCTCCAGCGCCAGCGCAGGCGCGTGTCGGCCTTCGCACGTGCCGTTTTGCTCTTCGATGAAGGAATTTGTGATTTCTTCCAGGGAACCATCATCGTCTTTCCTTTCACTGATTCACTATTTCTCATCATTACACTTGATAAATTCCCGTTCCCGGCTTCACCGGATGGGGCGCCCACATTGTTTTTGGCCTTGTAATCCCTTGGTTTTGATAATCTTTGCAAATAAATGTATGGGAAAGATTCGCTTTGCTTTCAGACGTGATGAATGGACCTTGTCGTGTTCTGTGTTCTATTCTTCTTATTTTCAGGTGATATAGGCTTTATTTAGTGTTCCTTTATGGTGAACACTATGAGCTCATACTCCAACACTACTACGGGTAGACGCCGATTGATTACTAAGACAGATGCGGAGGAAAAGGCACTGGACCGAATCTCTCGTGAAGTAAGTGCTATGATAAATGCGTTCTTTTTGCGCTTCTAATCTGGCCTTTGCGTCCTTGCATATAGTACCTTCTCACCTTCTCTCTGATAATGCTTCCTACAACTAGTGTTAAGGTCTGACTCTGAACTCCTCCCATTATTCATGTAATACATATTCCCTTCTTTGATGAATATGTTTTCAAACCATAGTAGCAGAAACATATATGATATGGGACCATATCTATTTGAAAAAAAAAGTATTGTCACGAACTGCCGCCCTGAAGTATGGAGGCAATGCATTTGGAACCATACGTTTGGCCATCCAGTTAACCAGTTTACCAGCAGTTTAGCCAGACGAACTCCACGAATTGTTCCACATTGTTGCTTAACAAGAGTACAATCTATTGAAGGCAAAATTTTCGGTGCTAACGAGAACTCTACCATGATACCTTCTCTGAAATCGTATCTTGAGCATAACTTTCATTTACCAAAAAAAAAACGTGCTGTTCCGCCGTAATTATATTTCGGCTCTGTACGTCAATGAGTGTTCTACATACGCGGAGTGAGATCCACCGTTGTTAAAGGCAGCAGGAGCTGAAATCCTCGACTCCGAGCTGAGCTGTGGGTGATGAAGTACAGACTCAGCACATCATAAATGTGAAACGAACACAGACAATGATAGCTTACCTGCAGAGAAAATGGAGCATTCGTCGCGAACACGCCTGGCCGTGTTCGCGCGCGGACGAGTTTTCCCCGGCGCAAAAGCCATTGCAGTGCGTGGTTTGGCGCAAAGGGAAAACGAAATGCATTCAATTCACAGGGTTTCATGACGGGACTCGGCCAAAACCATGCGCCGCAATGGCTTTCGCGCCGGGAAAAACTCGTCCGCGCACCCACACGGCCAGGCGTGTTCGCGACGAATGTTCCATTTTCTCTGCAGGTAAGCCATCATTGTCTGTGTTCCTTTCACATTTATGATGTGCTGAGTCTGTACTTCACCACCCGCAGCTCAGCTCAGAGTCGAGAGTTTCAGCTCCTGCTGCCTTTAAAGGCAGGGGTCCACCTCACATTCGTGGTTGAGATATTTCCAGATTCTGCATCTCCTCCGCACGCTGAATCTAGCGGTATTGGTAAATTGTCTCAAAACGGTCTTTAAACCCGTCTTCCTGGACGGAGTCTGTAACAGTTCGCCAACCCGAGTTGACATGTGAAGCCGTTGATCTTATCGATTGAACACGCCAAGACTCGTTGACCAACGCGGCAGCCGTGGCAGGCAGCCAGCACAGCTTGGAGCGATCCGCCTCCGGGCTCCAAATTTTTACCCAGTTCGTGCCTTTCAAAAATGGGTATTTCGTCGCTTCTGCGCCTGTTGATGTACATTCCGGGGATCAACATGATGAGAAGGTCTAGGATTAATGGTGAATCCAACAGGCAGAACGAGGTGGCCCCCTGCCTTTAAGCGCCATTATTCGATTTTCGAAATGTTTACAACGAAGGCTATTCAGTGCGCTCCGATAGTGGTGCAATTTTCGCCGACTTGGAAAGCATGCGGCGCGGCCTCGGGTAAAATGGAGTTGGGGGGGGGCCACTTGGTATAAGTCGATAATATGACCTGTCCTGCACGTTCAGACTCGTTAGCTGACACGTCCAGAACTCTCTGACTTGTTAGCTCTCTTAAAGGCAGGGGTCCACCTCATTTTCGTAGTTCAGCTAACAGCAGATTCTGCATCTACTCGGCGCGATGGTTCCAATGGTATACATAAATTGTCTCAGAATGGTCTATAAACCCGTCTTCCAGGACGGGGTCTGTAACAGTTTGCCAACCCGAGTTGACATGTGAAGCCGTTGATCTTATCGATTGGACACGCCAAGACTCGTTGACCGACGCGGCAGCCGTGGCAGGCAGCCAGCACAGCTTGGAGCGATCCACCTCCGGGCTCCAAATTTTTATCCAGTTCGAGCCTTTCAAAAATGGGAATTTCGTCGCTTCTGTGCCTGTTGATGTACATCCCAGGGATCAACATGATGAGAAGGTGTAGGATATGTTGGTAAATCCAACAGGCAGAACGAGGTGGCCCTCTGCCTTTAATGTACAGTAGTTACCTGTAATGCAAACAAGTCAAAACGTGTAGGACAGGTCATTTCATCGACTTATACCGAGTGCCCCCCCCACTCCATTTTACCCGCGGCCTCTCCTCTCGCTGCAGTAATAACAGAACCATTGGGTTACTTCTGCCTCAAAATTCGCAGATCTGAAAATCTCGCCTAAACTTTGCCTCTAGTGGTTATTTGATGCGCTGATTATAAAAATTGTATTCATATTTTACCGTGAGGTCATCTTTATATGTATGGTTACGGTAGGGTCCGTGCAACAGATTGGAAGAAAATGCTAGTTTTGTGAGGGAAATGATAGTCGTCTACGGACGTTCGTCACCCGCCGCGCCGCCGCGCGCGAATTCGCGCGCGGCACTACCTTTTTTTCCGTGGCGCAGACGCCGGGAGGGTGGGTATGGAGCGTTATACCTGCAGTGGGAGGCGCGGTCGAGCTCTGGCCAATCGCAGAGCTGGGCCGCACCGCCCTCTCCAGGTATAACACCCCACACCCCGGGAGGGTTCGTCGCGCACTCCGCCCTTTTCGCCGCGTTCGCGGAAGGACGGGTGACGAACGTCACGTAATCAATGATAGTATGCCTTGAAGTAAAGTTGGTATTCGATCAATATACCAGCTAATCTACTGTGCACGGTTTGAAAAGTTTGTGTGGTGTCGTTCCTGTTGTATACCTAGCATAATCCTACAAATATTCAGGTCAGCGCATGAAGTAACGCCACTGACAAAATTCGGTAGGAAGCTATGACTTTGATGATTGGATGATTTTCGAGGTAGAAGTAGCCGAATAATGTCACAGTGTCACCTTCACACTATTGCCATACTCCACGTGGAGCACCCTGCGCCGCTGTCGCCGACGACTATGACTACAGCGCCTATCCACTATGGGCGGGGCGTCGCTGCGGCCGCTGATGTTTGCGGCCCAACGTCGCTAACGACCTCAACGACCGCTAACGACTGTGTCAGTGGTGCATATTGACCGCCGGCGTTGGTGAGAGGCGACGGCAACACAGGGTGCTACACTTTACGTGGAGTATAGCGCCAGATTTAGAGTATCCTCAGACTCCGCCAGCATGTGACGATTGCCTGCGATCGCGACGACAGCCCGAGGTCGCCGCATGGATAATGAGAATGAGGAGACCCCAGACTATTGAAGATGATAATTAATTGGGCTGGGCACACTTGCATAGACGGCGATTTGGTCTCCACGCGATTTAACTTGCAAACGTCACAAAAACTGCCGTGGTCATTCCACGCGCCTTCACTTTGAGAAGCAATCCGGGGATGCGCGGCCGATTTTGACCAAATCGCGAAAGGTATAGGGTGGCGACCAAATCGCTTGCCTGTCGCGGCTTGGGCATACTTCATTTTATGAGTATTCAGCTATTTTCCTCATTTTTATGCCGTGTGATCCAATCGCGTCGCTTCATCTAGGCGAAATTTCTATTATTTCGACACATTTGTGTGGGAGTTTCACTGTTGCAGATATTGATAAGAATATCTGTAAAGTTTTCTTTTTCTAAGTAGTATGTTCTTAATTTGTTCCCATACTGCAGTATTTTAGAGTGATTCCTTATTCATCCTCCATAACAATTTTAGAGGGATTTCTTATTCAATCTCCATAACCAAATTCGCATCTCTTCAAATTGTGGATGTTTTACCAATATTGCAAAGAACAACACAATAGTTATGCTCAAGAGGTCAAACAGAGAACTAGAACCTTATTCAATCTCCATAACCAAAGCTTGGAACGCGAAAATAGTCTTCCAAAACCAATTAGAAGCCACAATTCCGACGCACAAAGCTTTTCATCACAGCTTACTTCCACTAGGTAAGGGAAGCAGTGTAAGTGAAGCTTAAATATCGAGATTTCAATGGGACGAGCCTAGTGAGTTATTCAATGCCGTTGCCAATCATTATATAAAGTGTGCCCTAGCACGCGACCCAGTCGCCGCGACTTTGTCGCTCGTGCAAAACCAAGTCGCGGCGACCACATTGCGTCGCCTGAAGTATGCCCAGGGCGAAGTTGGCGTGGCGATCGATAAGCATGCTTTCCCCTATCGCTATCACTCACATCGCTCACTTTGAGCACATCATCGAGAAAAAACATGCGATGAGAAGCGATGAGCTCCGTTGGAAGGCGATCCAAGGTGATGTAACGTGGCACTCGATACGTATCTTTTCTATCGTTGTTATCTTTTATTGTATCGCCGGTTCGTTCTGATTCGTCTTGAACTGGCGAAGTCTGGGGATGCTCTTATGATTGCCTATCACGGGGACGGTTCCAGCGCGCGCGTCGCATGCTTCCCGAGCCCGTGAAGAAACGCACTTCCATGGGCACGCACTGTAATTTTCAGTGAAATCCTCTTTTCCGAATTCCTATCTCAGATTGTCTTTTTGTTTATTTTTTTGTAACACTGAGGAGCATTCTAAATATTACAGCAATATTCGCTGCTGGAATGCAAGTTAGTAGTGTTATTTTTGTTACTTCGTTCCCAATTCCTCTAAATAACTTTTTTTTACTACCATGCGTAATGGTCGCTCAGCGTCTCTAGCGCTGAACACCTTCATTGCTTCCACTTCTAGGTTACAACAATTTTGTTGCATTTTTGAAAATCCTGGCATACAGCAGAACATATAACAGACATATATGACGCTGCCAACTATTTTGTCTGTGTAAAAATGCAAGTTGGGGATGAATGGCCTTAATCCGGACCGTTCGGGGTACGGCATAGTGAAAATGAAATGGTGGCATAACTCAAACCGTTCGCATTTTGCCATTCATTTTCTACTTTGCATTTGTGCGATGACAAATTAGTTGGCAGCGTCATATATTATTATTAGCTATCGTTCTTCCCGACTTAATCCTTGGTTTTCTTGTTTAGACCGCTTTTGTTTGTGTTGTTCGTTATATTTGCTTTTTCTCTTCTTCTAAAATGATTTCCCATCACTTTTCTTTTGTAAAGAGTGCCGCTTCTCTCTGGATTGACATGTCTCTGCTTCCTATCCTATTATCCCTCTAAAATGGCGCTTTTTCATATTAGGTTGATGCAAAAGGAATGGCGCCACCTTTTTCGAGAACATGTAATTTCGCTTAGACAAAGCATTACATCTAGGTATAATATTATTCTTGTAGATAAAAGGAAGCTCTCTTTTTCTATGAGTTCAAGAGATTTCCACTGCAGTTAGCAGACGTCAAATAATTGAAAATGTCCGGGAAACTCGTTCTCAATTTTTTAAATTTCCTCGATTTTTTCCATCACACTACAAGCAATACGGTCCAAAGAACCTTCTTTGTATTAGGTCATGATGTCAGTACTTGCTCCATATGTGAGCTGTGATGCAACGGCTTCGCTGTTGGAGAAATGTGGATGAGCACTTTTTGAAGCATTTTCCTTCTTATTTCTAAGATTCTTGCTGGATGGTTCTCTCCAACCTACTTTCCAAAAATTACACCTTCAACAACACCTATTACTATATTGGCCTCGAAGAGTCGCGAACTGTCTGCCGGAAAAACATCCGAGACGCTCAAAAGCCCATTTTCTGCAACTTAAATTTCAACCACTATTTGCTTCCGAGAGCTGGCTTGAAATTTGATAATTTAAATGGAGGACTTTTGTGTAGTCACCTTCTCCTCAGGAAAATTGTAGTATTTCTACCGCTTTTCCCAGCACCAGAAACTCTTACTGCGGAAGAAAAAAAAAACTCGCCAAACATGACGATATGAAAACGAAGTTCTTGTTGTTCTTGGCTTCGCTGTTCCACGAGATATAGACGTACGGCATCAGGGACCTGCTCATACGATATGCAATGTTAGCTGCTAATTAAATTATCCTTATGGTTTGCCGAAGTTATCATTTATTGAAGTTGCGAAACAAGATAGAGTCAACGCGAAAAAGCGCCATTTCTTTTGCATCAACCCAATACTTACTGGTTTTAGGCCGAGGCGCGCATGAGAGTGAAACGTGAGACGCGCGAGCAAGCGAGGCAACATCGTTATACCCTTCTCGAAAAACGCGTGGAGGTGAGCTTATGCTTATGTAGATTGTAGTGATTCTCATATTTGCTTTCCTCCTCCATTTTCTCCTGTGCTCACTTTGAATTTTCCAGGAGGATGCTGAGGTATATCGCCAAGATGCTGCGGTATGTTGTATTTGCTTCTTGCCTTACCCCATAGTTAGCGGTCTTCGCTCCCAGTGTGAATTTGTATTTAGTTGCTTTTGGATTGTTCTGTTTCCGATTTCCGTTTGAAACTGATCATTGTTCCGCTGGTACAAACTGTTAGGAAAATTGTTCCTTACACTTCTTTGCGTTTGATTTACCCTATAACTGCACCGGTAGATTTTTTTAGTTTCGTGTGAAAATAGTTTAACCTGAAGTGTCTTTAGCACAGTGTTATCATTTACAGTCAACTTCTAATGGTCTGCAAAACTGCAGCGATGGCAACGCCAAGTTGCAGGTGTGTGCATGCTATTTCTTTTAGCTAACAATAAGCTCGAGGCGTGTTCCAAATAACGTGCAACAGACATCCTCAATGTATGTTGTACCGTGGGCGTGACAACCTACTTATGTTTTTTTTTGTTCCTCAAATTCATTTCCGTTTGCGTGGTCAACTATTCCAGATTTCCCGTACAGGCAGGCTCGTTCACGCGTTTCTTTGGAAACTTCATTCTGCCGTTCAATCCATGTTTCTTTATATGCTATTTCTCCCTTCACCTTCATTCATCTCCATTTTCGTAGTTTTTGGCCATTGCCCATCTATTTTTATCTTCTCCTTGGAGCCCATCTATTTTTATATTTTTTTGATAGAGCCTATTTATTTTCATCTTCTTTATGGAGTCTATCTATTTTTATCTTCTTTATTGAGTCAGAATTTTATAGTCGAATGCATGCTTTCATTAATTTTTTTCTCATATACGGAATAAATTAGATATCTCTCCTGCTCATCTCTTGTGATGAATATTGTTTGTATTGTAGTTTCTCTCTGCTAATGTTGGTGAAAGCGATCGCATATGAAGTCGAAATCATTTCATCGGGATTATATCATACTCATTGAGACATTTGTGTAAGGAAAATGGTATGTAGATAGATGAAGATCATCTACATCTTAAAAGTTCATGTATATCTCTTCCTTTTCTTCCTTTTGCCACCAAATAACTCTCTCAATTTTCCCATATTGTCAACATTACTCCAGGTCTTTCTTTCTTTCTTCCTTTCTTTCTTCCTTTCTTCCTCTCATTCGCTTTCTCAGCCTTCTACCTTTTTCGAAAATTGTGTGCTTGGAGGTGAAAATTTTGGGAAGTATCAAATTTTCACTATTTCCTCCGTAATTATCCTGGTTAATTTAGTTGTGTGATTATTTTCTGACCTTGTGGTAATGCACTGCATGTCTTTTTTAAAAAAATCAGACTGTAAATTTGTTGTAGGTGTTTCCATAAAGTTATTCTTCATCACTACAGCGGGTGAGGTAAACCATATGAATTAAGGACAAAGTCGTGGAATTGGAAGACCGCTTCCAGCAAGCGATGTTTTTGTACTCACAGCTAGATAATGAAAAATCATCTCTGCTGTACGAGGTTTGTCTTTTGACAGGGTGGTTGAGCATGTAATCTGTGAAAGCGGCTGGAGCTAATGGATGTTTAACAGGTCGACCTCCTGAAGGATGATCTTGAGGAAAAAGAAGTTTTGCTCCAACAATCAAACAGAGAATGTCGCGATCTCACTAGCGTATGGTTTTCATGTTCATTCAATCTTAACTCGTTGCTTCGTTAATAAGACAGATTTTATTACAGGAAGTCAAGCTATTAAAAAGGACGATCGAAGCGATGACAGCTACACAAAAGAACTTGAAGGCGGAAATTGCTCAGCGAGATCATTTAATTCAAGTAAGTACTTTTGTTATGAAAAAGTTTTCCAAAGAAGTCAACTTTTTTACGAAGTTGTCTTTCGTATTCGTATTTGAATTAAATCATACTCTTCACATGTGGCAAGGTTAGATCCACTGTGAAACGTGGAGTGAAATCAATTTCTGTGGGCCAATCAACATTATTACTGTGTTCACTGACGTTGGCCAGCCACAGATAAAGTTTATTGCTCCTCTGATCGCCAGAGCAGCCAAATTACGACCATTATGAGTGACTGCCGCGCAGATATGTCAATCTTCTGCGTACATAGAGGATCATTTGAAGTTGATCAAAGGGTTTGATATGCAACAAAATTGCTATCCAGTTGATGGCTTTGGCCCTTTCCTGGAACAATCCTGCAGCGTCCATGCTGCATCCGTGGTTTTTGTGGCAAGACAATGTGGCAAATATGGTGACGAATTCAATATGGTTTTAATACATTTTCCTATGTAATAAAAAAATGAGTTCTAGTAAGACCATTACGTATGGGTCACTCTTTTCAGAGAGAACTCTCAGCATTCAGTAGTTTTTCTGACACTGCCATACCCGTTTTCCTTGTGATTTTCGAATTTGTGAGCACAAAGATGTAAACATCACGGTTGAAAAACTGAGAACTCTCATTCCCACTGGAAAAACTACATCTCACTGACCTCCGCTCTTCGTACTGATTTCATAACAGTTAAGTGTGAGTGTTTGTCACCTCGAAGATGGATTGTGAGAAGTGCAAAAGTGTAAAATGTAGAATTTTATTCTATTGTCATATTCATGATTCATTGTAGTTATTTGTCATACTTATCATAGTCTCATTTTTAAACTTTTTTGTCTGACGTAGGAGCTTTCGAAGGGTTGATTCCGGTATCCGATCTCATTTTCATATGTGTGAGGTACCACAAAATGAGTGTCACGGGCACGTTTCCTTGCAATAATGAAAGAAAACTCGATTTTCTAGCGCTATTGGGTGTGCGGCAGACGTTCTTCATGCAGTGCAAACTTCTCTTGAATTCATTTCTGCATCAGTTGAAACCATAGGTAGAATAGTGGTGAGCATGGGTCTTCGAAAGTGAAGGTGGAACGTGAAAATCGGAGGTCCAAAAGTGAAGGTTGCCTACCAAATCGCTGGGCGTCGACCGGGAGGGGGGGGGGGCTTATTTTTGTTGTGTTTTTTTTGTAGTAATTCCATTTTGTTGTAGTTTTTTTTTGCTAATAAATTTTATGACTCCTTCGATTTTGCACACAATATTTCTCAGGATCGAGAGTAGCCAGGAGGAAGGCCGTTCACACATGGATAGTAGAGGTAGAGTAGTAGGTAGAAATATCTGAAATTGAACGCTGATCGGAAAAGGGAAAATTTTTCTGTGAAAATCAAAGATTTTTTGGATTTTCCGCCCAGAATTTCTCAGGCCTTGGAAGAACTGAGTCGAAGCTGGGCTAAAGTAGGATAGAGAACACACAGTAGTATGTTAACATATGCGAAAGTTGTAGCGGATTTGAAAAGGAAGCAGAAAAATGAAGTTTAAAATTTTTAACTTTTTTCCGTTTTTTTGGGACGAAAATTCAGGGAACAAGGGGCGTTGTCCACGGATCTGTGATATGCTTGGTAATAAGCAGTAACAGATAAGTTAGAAACTGTAAAGACATTCGGAGCAGACCCCCTACCTGAGTCGATATTGGCGTGCGAAAATCCGGAAAAATAGGTACACGGCAGGGTTGGGTCCGCGCCGCGGACCGCCACGCGCCAGGTATTGATTTTCACACTTCGGCGCGGTTGTCTCGCATGTGCGGAGGATTTCCTCTATCGAACGGTATACAACACTCCTATATTGGATTGCTCCTACCTCCCGCCAAATTTTCCAAACATCCGGGATTTTCAACTTTTAATCGAATTTTTCAGGCTTCGTTGAAATCGGTGTTCATAGGTGCGGTTGTCTGCGTGATCAGCTCACTATGCTGCGTCGACTAGTATAGGAGTCGGAGCTGGAATTTGCGCGGGAAGCTCTGCCGGCCGTTAGGTGAGCACGCTATAACGGGCGTGCTCACCTAACGGCCTAGCCTGCCGAAACAGTGCACTGAAGGTGGAGACGCAGAGACTTTAAGTGAGCACGCCCGTTATAGTGTGCCCACTTAACGGCCGGCAGAGCTTCCCGCGCAAATTCCAGCTCCGACTCCTATACTAGGCGGCGCAACATCGTACCGAGATTATCCAGACAACCGCGCCGATGAACACCGATTTCAACGAAACCTGAAAAATTCGATTAAAAGTTGAAAATCCCGGATGTTTAGAAAATTTGGCGGGAGGTAGGAGCAATCCAATATAGGAGTATTGTATACTGTTCGATAGAGGAAATCCTCCCCACATGCGAGACAACCGTGCCGAAGTGTGAAAATCAATACCTGGCGCGTGGCGGCCCGCGGCGCGGATCCAACCCCGCCGTGCACCTATTTTTCCGGATTTTCGCACGCCAATATCGACTCAGGTAGGGGGTCTGCTCCAAATGTCTTTACAGTTTCTAACTTAACTGTTACTGCTTATTACCAAGCATATCACAGATCCGTGGACAGCGCTCCCCCTTCCTAAAATTTCGTCCCAAAAATCGGAAAAAAAAGTTTAAAAATTTAAACTTCATTTTTCTGCTTCCTTTTCAAATCTCCTACAACTTTCGCACATATTGGCATACTACAGTTTCTCCTCTATCCTTAGCCGAGCGTCGACACAGCTCTTCTGTGGCCTGAGAAATGTTGGGCGGAAAACCCGAAAAATCTTTGATTTTCATGATAGAGTTTTTCAGTCAGTTTTCCGATCAGCGTTCAATTTCAGATATTTTTGCTTAGTACTCTTTCTTTACTATCTATGCGTGAACGGCGTTCCTCCTGGCTCCTTTCGGTCCTGAGAAATGTTGCCCGGAAAATGAAAAAAATCATGAAACTTCAATGTTAACTCCTCGACTATATCCTTTACTCCAGAAATAATTTTGTACACTTTCTATGTTATTTCTTCGTGTCTATAGCGCTGTATTCACGTTTTGAACAATAACTCGATAAATCTACCATCTCGGTTAGAAAAACGTTCAACAACTACCTACCTACTTATCGATCGCACTTTTTGATCCCGATCTACACCTTCGTTTGTCTGTATCAAAAGTTTTTCTTGGTTTTCCACTGCAACCGTGTTCTATCCGCACTTTCAGTTTCTCTACACCAACGGGACAAATCAAAACATTAACACTTTTAATTTCGGCTGATCGGTGCGCCACACCTCACAATTATATAAACACAACAGTAGGGATCACAATCCCCTTTGCACTGTCCTCACGATGTTCCGCCGGAAATCCCTCTTTCAGCGACGAAGTTCTGGCTTAAACCTGAAATTAAGCAGGATTACATGTGCTTCTCCCATTTGGGCAGCGGAGATGGGTGGGGTGGGGGGCTTCGCCTCCCCCCCTCCCCACCAGAGTGGAGGTTCTCCCCCTGGCTCGGCTAAAAGTGAAGGTTGGGTGGGCACGATGCTCAGGGTATTCCACCTATGGTGGAGACTTCTTTTTTATTCTTCCTTAAAGGCAGTGTGTCACCTCGTTTTCGTGTCTGAGCTTTTACCAGATTCTGAATCTCCTCGACACGCTGAATCCAACGGTATACCAAAGATTTTACCCTATTTTTAAATTCTTAGTTTTCGGGATGGGATTTGTAACAGTTTGTCGAGTCGGGTGGACGCGTGAAGCTGTTGATCTCATCGATCGGACACGTCTAGACGTGTTGGCCATCGCTGCAAACGTGGCGGGCAGCCAGTAGATTCACAGACTGTTCCGCCCAGCTGGTCCGTGAACTGCAGTGTGTGTCCGTGTGCATGCACATTCGAACCGTCCGAAAACGGGGTTTTCGTCATTTTCATGAGCTTTGATGTACATCTTTTTAATTAGCGTGACGAGGAGGTCTGGAATCTGCTGGTATTTTCAGCCCACAAAACGAGGTGATACCGTGCTGTGTGTAAGGGTGTCAAGATTATTTTTAGATAATTTTATAGGGAATCGTGTCAACCATTGTGATCATCGTCTTCTGAAGTTTCTATGTGAAAGCCGCAAACACAAAATTGAGATGGTACTTGCTCCCAAGGTTATGTTTTGACGCCTGCTGATAAAGTCCCGTTTTTCACACTAAGCATTGGTCTGTATGAGTTTGTCCAGCAATTTCGCACCGCTATTGCCGCATAAATACTGCCGCACATCGTGCTTTAACAAGCGGGATGGGGAGTTTCATACATCATAACAACTATTCCTTCCGACTGCCAGTAATTCATTGGTGTCGAAAGGCATCTGAAAGCAGGAAATTTTTGATAAGATTTGGTTGCATTTTTTCTTACATTCTCAAACGTTAAGAGTATGGAAAATCTTCCAAGAGGAAAATCCTTAGTTCGATTGGGTAGTTAATGAATGGGTTTAGTAGTGGACATCTCAAAAATGCTAAAGTTACACCGCGCGACTAGCTCAGGCCTGACGGAACCTTTTGTTTGCACTTACGAGCGCATTGTAATGTGTGTGCATTATCCTCGCGAGCCAAAGCAAGCTGTGTTGCTCGTTTCTCCACTCGCGGGGTTTAATATCGACGCGACCGTACGACTGCGAACAAGATTACAAATTTGTTGCGGCCTTACTGGTATTTTAGCCAGTGCTGAGCAGTTTCATTAGCTTTATTAGGGTTCCCAACCTTTTTTTTGGGTGGGGCACCAACGAACTGTGTAGCTATGCTCATTGAAATTACAGGATGTGCCATACTTATTGACGCACTTGAAGTGAGTCCAAAAAAGGTACGCCATAATTATCGGCGTACCTGAAATGGCTCCATAAAAAAGAAAGAATGTGAAAACATTTCAAAAATTTATGTACAAAATAAAGCCTAATGAAGGAGTAAATATACATATGTATTGTACCAGAATGAATGTATCCTTCCTCGCGGAAGCAGTCACGAGGAATCAGAGGGAGCGCATTGGCTCTGTGGGTCGATTTTGTTCCGAGCCATGAGTAGATCAGCCAGCAAGAGTTTGGTATTTCTATGAAAGGTAGCGCAGGTTTCAGTCTATAAGCGGCCCATATGGGGTGACCCAGTAGATTTAAATCCTGGCCACAAGGAAGCCACTCCCGCGCCAGTGTGAAATCCTTTAAACTGACCTCTGACGTCAGGCTTGCTGTTTTTTCGTCTATTGCACTGGAGCCGAATCCTGCTCAAACATGTACAGCTTCGTCTTGCGGTGAGGATTGACCGAAGAAAGTGAATTTCCCTTCAGGACATTACTTACCTCAGTTGTTTTGGAATTACCTCAGTTGTTTTGGTAGCTTTAAAGGCAGTGTCCAGGCAGAATCTTCAGTATTAGTACCCAAAGCGGATCCAGTGCCCAGCCCGCCCCTTCAACGATTTCATGAAAACAGATCAAATCTTGTCTTAGTTGGTCAAGACATGTTCCATTGTCTGACAGTCTGGTCCCTCTCCATTCCGTTATGCTGGGGATGGCACTCTTCCCAACATAGGTCACCTTGTTGAACACGTATTCTTGAATTTTACACGTATCTCAATCGATAATGGTCAGGAATTTCGACACGATTTTTCGGAAAAAGTGGTTAGTAGAGAAGATACTAACGAAAAAAGAAAGAACAGAATATTTTTGAGACTACTATATATTGTATTCGTTGGCTAGCAAGAATTGGCTGGTTTTTCATAAAAATGGAAGCCTCGCAACCTCCTTTTCAGTTTTCATCGGACAACTCGTCCACATAGTTACTTCCAACCTTCTAAAAACCATGAATTTCAAGGTCTCTATGGCTAAAACCTATACAGTTGCAATCAGCTCGTCGAGAAGAGTAAGAAGGTGCCAGATTTGAAGTATCGAAATTTTTGCCTGGACACTGCCTTTAAGAAGTATAATGTTCATCTAGACTGTAAGAGTATCCCCAGACTTCGCCAGTTCAAAATGTATAGAAATGAACAGGCGATATAAGAGATAAGGATCGTAGAAATGATACGTATTGAACGCACGTTACATCGCCATGGATTGCTGTCTAACGAAGCTCATCGCCCGTACTTCGAAGATGTGCTCAAAATGAACTGGCGATGTGAATGATAGCAGTAGCGGAAACGATGCCTATCGATCGCCACGCCCATTTATTATCGCTCTTACGTCTGGGGTCTCCTCATTCACTTTATCCATGTGGCGATCGCCGCCGGTCGTGGCGATCGCCACGATTGCTGGCGAAGTCTGGGGATACTCTAAGATCCCTCTGGAGCAATTCCCAGCTGTTTGAGCTTGAAAAATCACTTACAACCAGTCATTTCAAGCAAAACGTCTCTTCCACACTTAGTAGAGATCGCTTGCCTTGTTTTGATGGCCTTTCGAACTTCAACTGAATGCCAGGATAGGTACTTGTCGGTTGCGCTGTTTTTCATTGACTCATTGCTCCACTTCGCAAGCTTGAAACTCAAGCATGCTGTCATTTTAAAGAAAGCTCTCTTTACAAAGATCTTGTGGAGGAAGATTAGCGCTTCTGAATCGTATATGAGATGTATCTAAAAGATAACAAATAGGTGGAGAAAAGTGCATCCGAAAAAAAAAGCGCAAGGACCTATGTTAACGCCTAGTATTTATGATCAAGGTTCTGAGATAGTCTGCATTCGCCTGTTGCGTTCTACCTGACAGTTACTGCAAGTTACTCGACTGTAGTATGACGTTTTGGAAGACTTGTCCCCATCCTCATAGAAACCCGGTTGTGACCAAGTAGCTTTTTGCTTCCCTGCAGTGTTGCAGGATGTGCACTACTACCTCCCACCTGGATTAGCAAAGTTGCTACCACAGAACGTAATGAAGAATAAATGTAGCACTGTATAGATGATTGCAGAAAAATATCCCACCTGTTTCCCACGCTTGTGATGTTGATAAACGTGTTGTATCGGCATTCTTTAAAAGATTTACCAGAGATATTCTCTTAGTATTCTTGCAAAAATCAGAATGGATTCCATGTTCATTCTCAGTTTTCCGATTCGTCTGCCCATTTCATATCACACCTTATTTCTGCGCTCTGCCCTCTTTCAACAATTTTTGAGAACTTTACTAGACCATGGTCGAGGGAAGAAGTGAATCCTTTCTTGTTTCCGACAGAAAAGTCATTGAAAAGGCCTATCGGTGTATTATTCATCTTTTTCCAAAATTGTAGGAAGAAATAGCTTTAGCAGTCAGTGGATGAAGGGACTTTAAGGAAGCTGTGGTCTCCACCAAAAAAAAGGTGTCAGAACAACCTAAGTTAAAAAAAACCAAGAACTAATTTTAATTTGAAACAATCGCAAATGTTTAGAAAGGTGAATTATGGTTGCTTACAAAGTTCTGCGACTCTCTGTGTTCACGTTTGTAAAATGGGGCATAATGTGATGGGTGAGATTTCGCCTCACAGTTCTGTGATTGTCATTTTAGTGACTATGGTGATTGCTGCGTTTCCTGCATGAGTACTTTCTGAGATAGGAAGGGTTTGTGCGTGGTGCGTTACCTATCCTCGCCAGAATGTGGCTCCTTTGTGGAGAAGCGCTTCGAAAGACGTTGAAGGCAAATTCGCATGAGGCGAATGAGCTCACTTCAGGCTTTGCACAAGGTGTTGTAACGTTGATCCTACCGGTGTAGATAGCAGTTCCATGATAACAGGCGTTGTGTATTTCATCCAACACTTGGACATAGGCACATCGGCAATGCAGTCAGTGTAAAATGTCTGGTGCGGGAATATGTTTTCTCCTAAGAATAATTAAAAAAGACGTGAAAGTCACCTAGTGCGCTTTTATAAATATACTTTATGACCCCGTCTCTCACTATCTCTTCCAAGCGGGAACCAGTGATTTCAGGATGTCAGCGATGGATGCCTTGGGATATTTACTGCGGATGTCTGTGTGCATTTGTGTGCATTACATCCAATCTATTATGGCTCGATTTAATAATGTTTTATAACTTTTAATGACTCAAAGGCGCATGCACCAATATTTTGCACACACCATGCACAGGCAGCGGTGCTTCTTAAAGTTGATCTTCATATGCCTTAACTCCAAAATCCTTTGGTTTGTTCAGATTTTCAGAAATTTCTGCGTGTAGGAGATCTTAAACATATCAGACAGGACCATGTTCAGGACCTGTGATTTAATCATTTTTTTTTTGCTTACTAGAATCGTTAAGGAAAATGGTCTCGTTCTGGTGGAGCAAGAAGCGGATGAAGCTTCTCAAGTGTCTGTTGAAAGCAGTGGATCCTCTATTAGCATGTACGTTGCTTGCATTGGTTATTAGATGGAAGGCAAGGCTTTTTTTAAATTATGTACTACTCTGTGCGCTCATTTTTCATTTGGAGAGAACGACATTTTCATTGTTGTTCAAGGAATAACATACCAATAAACCATCTGTATTTTCTGTAATGGTAATTCTCTTGCAGAAAGCCAGGACCTTTGTTATTCTCTGCCGACACAATCAAGCTAGTGGAGCGCGCAGTGCCCGGATCGTCGAGTCTCGATCAGAAAGTTCGAAAACTTGTTGACACGGTAGGTTCCGTTTCCTGCTGTTTAGCTTCTTTATAACTCTGAAAAAGGAAAGCGATCCTCATTTTATTGTTATAACTTGATTCTATTCAGAACAAAAAGATGCGTAAGGATTACGAAGAGATGGAGCAGTCTATTTATAGCCAGCGAATATCACGCGCCAATCACCAGGCGAACATTGCTGGCCATGGGCCTGCTGATGAAGTCAACAGTAAGTTCACTTAGCCTTTGCTGCCACAAGCGTTTGTCTGCAAACTGCTTTGGTCATTTGGTG
Organism: Ancylostoma caninum; assembly: GCA_037903475.1. Classification (NCBI taxonomy): domain Eukaryota; kingdom Metazoa; phylum Nematoda; class Chromadorea; order Rhabditida; family Ancylostomatidae; genus Ancylostoma; species Ancylostoma caninum. Next base: position 1,080,566 of record JBAJFG010000615.1, on the reverse strand, counting down.
CGAAGGTCTGCAGAAATCGAAAGACGACCTGTCAACGAAAAATAGATACGTGGTGCTTGACTATACGTAGATTATAATCTTTTTCTAACAGATACATCGCTTAGAACGACATATGAGGATAAGTTTAGTGAGTTTCACAGCTATATTTGTTGTGTTTTTCGTTCAAATTCCTTGGTTTTGTCGCTGATGGTGTTCGTATGGCACAGTGGATAGGCAAGTAGAGCACCAAGCTATCCAAATAGAGTAGTTTGCAATGCTGTTTTCCTATATCTTTCATTCTGCGTTATGGTTTCTAAATTTAGCAAAAACTGAAATTATAAATGAAGCTACAGCGTTCATTGCTGCGGTGGTTGCCTTTTTTCTTTTTTTTCTCCTTTGTTTTCCCCTGCGAGGAGAGAGAGAGAGAGAGAGAGAAAAGTAATGATGTTATGAGTTGTTGTTATGTCAGGTTATTTGCTCGTTCCATTTCTGACGGCATCAAAACATCAAATATAACATTCCTCTTCCTGCACCATAGCGGTACGAGAACCTTTGTAATGGCAAGGGTATAGGAGCAATACAATGCCAAAATAGCTCTACTGAAACCTATGAGTTTAGCATTTTCCAATTGCGATGGAATCAATATGGTTTTTATACGTCACGCTCCTAAGAGAGCTAGTAATAAGTGAAAGAATTTATGTTGGTACGTTTTCGTATTTGGATTGGTGATAACCTTTGGTTTGCGCGTGGTTTGAAAAGAAAGACCTAAATTCTTTTCGAATCAAGAGGGGTAACGCTGCTGAAGCTGTGTGGACCAACTACTACTCAGCAAGTCGCCAACGTGCATAGTTAGAAACGAGATGTCATGTCGAATGTCGCAAATATAGTATCTCTCTGGTTTCAGCTTCTTGTGCAGCAATAAATCAGAGCGCCAGAGCGCCAGTGGGGCTTATGGGTAGTCAATTAGTTACTTGGAATTGTTATTTTGCCATCGGTTGGTATCGTAACTAATGTGTGGTTCGTGTGGCATATCTTTCGTATTCGTCATCGATAACGTGGGCTTTTTTTAAGAACGGCTACAAGGTGACAGCAGTCTTTGGCAGAAAATCAGCATTATTTTTTGCGCTGTGCCTGTAAATTCCGTGACTTTGTGTTTGTGACAACCTGACTTTCTCGAATACATGTACAATTTCATATTCCATAGCTTTATCTGAATCCTGTATGAGTTGCGAACAGGAAACGAGGTGGCGCTGGAAGTGCCCGCTGGTAGAGTCTTGATGACTTCTCTTCCAAGAACTCTTAATTGGCTCTCCAAATCGCTAATTTTCTGCTTAGTATTCGAGATGATAGAAGCATCCTACAATAGCGAGATTCGTGACTGGACTTTATTACTTACATAGCATACGAGTCTTAAAATGTGTTAAATTCGGCCAAAGGTTTTGTTGTCACCCTGCATTTTGCTGGGGCTCTTTTCCCGCATCACACTTTTCGGCAAGCAGCATTCCCGCAGTTGCTGTTGTCACGCATAGAGGTGGACATATAAAAGGAAATTCTAAGAATTAATTCCACTTTTGATGTGCATTACTGCCCTTCATTTTTCTCTCTGTGCTCGCTAGCGCAAGGGAAAATTTGCCTTCTTCTGTCAAGTTTTTGGAACATTTTTGGAAATTTATGAAATAGCTTTGTGTAATTTCTCAGGATTTCCTCGAAAATATTGTAGGTATGAATCATTATGTGGTCATACAGTGGCAGATTTCTTTTTTCGGGTGGTATAAGGAGGTATTATTGTTACATAAAAAAGAAAGTTTGAGCTCATTTTTAACCCTAGACTTGACACTAACGTTGAGATTATTAATCTTTTCTGAAAATATGATCTGTTTGCTTAGAGAGGGCCGATGTTCTGACTTCGTCTGCAATTACGGCCGCACTTGTTCCATCGATGGGAGGACGCCACAGGATGTGCATGAAAGGAGACTTTAGTGGCAGCAGGGAAACATCAAAATGGAATAGTTCACACCACATACATATTTAAAAAATGTAAAAATTAGATCAGTTGGCCGACACCGTGGTGAGGTCGCAATTGTGGCCAAAGTCGACCCAGCGGCCATCTCTGAACCGACAGACTACATTCTTTTTTCATTAAATTCGGTCCCTATGTTTGCCCTTGTTCTTACCTTCCACTCTTTGGGCGTGTGCTTTACTAGGAGTATTTGCCCTTCAAGTTTGCCGAGAAATTTGGCTAATCTGAAGCGTCACGTTCTTTGAAGATGAGCTTTTATGCAGTGCATATGAACTAGTGAGTAAATTTGTATGCGGTTACGTATCCATTACAATGACTGGTCTTCGCGTGTAATTTGTTAAGTAGCATTGCCTCTTTCAACTAGAGCAGCAACTTTTCAATTATCTATCACCTTCAGTGCCTCTTGATTTGCACATATGTATTGCTGGCACAACAACCCATATTTCTGAGAAAACTGAACATCCCTTATTTTTCGCCTTTTGCAAACGCAACCGCAGGGAATAGTTTGTACTCTCGTGGGCAGAGAATTTCATTTATGTTTGAGCCACTTCCGTATTACTGTTCGTGCGAATTATTATATACTATGCTCCAGACACATCCGTCAAATTGATAGAGGGCATCAATTCAAGCGCTATGGGCTCTGCACGCGAAGCGATGTGCACTATGTTCGTCATTGCTTTCATAGGAGCTGGGTAAAGGAATTTGTTGCAGTCTTCGTGGTAAGATTCCATGCTGTGGATTAGTTGCTTCCCACTTCTTTAGAAGTCTTTCAACGGTATAGAATTTTTATTAACTGTGCTCTTGGAAGATGTGTCTATTTGAGACAGTTGTTAATGAAATGATATATTGGTACTGCAAATTATGAAGCTGTAGGTTTATGTAACCTGGAAATATAAGGTCGGTGCAAAAATAATGCGCGTTTTCATGCCTCTGATTCTGAACCTCATAACTCCTTTCAGAATCAATCTTTTTCAAAAGGCCTGGAACTATTGTAATCCGCAAATCGCTACGAATAAGGTGCATGTTCTTCTACTACCGTACTATTCTGGCAGGACCTTCTAGGATCGACGGACTTCCGGAGGGCAGTTTTGGTATCCCTTTAGCCTTAGAGGAAATTCTACCGGAAGACGTCGTACAAGTTCTCAGGGAAGAGGTATTCGGCGAGCGGGAGGTTTGCTGATCATGATATGTGAGTCCGAGCTCCCTAGCCCAGTTGCTTTAGCCTGTGAAGTTTTTCTCGTGCAAGGTGTGCCTGGACGGTGCTGTGTAGAAGAGTAGAATCCATTTTATTGAGCAACGTTGGGCTCGCACAGTGAAGTTTCTAATTTATTTTATTTACATCTTGGAGATACTTCCTAGAGGATGAAGAATGGGTGTTCTGAAGTGAGCGATTTTTGCAGCAGGTCACCCCAAAGTCGCCGTGACCTTATTTTGGTGTTGCATCGAGAGTGTTTGGGAGTGTTTCGGTGCACTTTCCTCGCCCAACAGTTGAGCAAGGCACTTAATTTTGTCGCAGAGGGTCTAAACTTCATATTTTATCACTAAGCTACCTAGTGTCTGGTCGCAATTTTTCCACTACAAAGGCGCGAGGCAGACCTCTACGAGGATCAGTCTGGTACTCGTTCAGTGTGCGCGACATCTACTCGTCGAGCTTTTTCGTCCTCCCTTTCTTACTGAAGGGAGGGTTGGTTCGACAACAATTACTGGTGAGGTTGCAAAACCAAATATGTTGTTTGGAATGGGTGCTCTTTGATAATTATCATCAGCTGGGGATCGCAAACCCCAGAAAGACCTATGCGACACTCCTCAATTTGGACGCAAGGCACACCGAGTCGAGAAATCCGGGAGCAGCTTCGCGGGATGCATTCGCTTAAATTTCCCTTGCCAAAACTATGGTGGTATTCCGAGCGGTTCCTGCTGCGATGCCGCCGAGTTTTAGCTCGCTGAAGTGAATATAACAAAAAAAACTTGCTTTGGCACCTTTCGCTCCAGAACTAAAAACACCAAAAATATGAATTTCGTTCAGAATACTTAGGATATTTGAAAAGGCCATAAAATTTGCTACAAAATCGTATACAACTTCTCATACAGCTGGTAAGAAAAACTGGAAGTTTCCTGCACCCAAGATGAAGCAACGAAAAACGTGCATTATTTTTGCACCAACCTAATATAATAGCGAGATCATGATCATGAATACCTTCGGTGCGCGTTTTTGTGTGAAACAAAATTCATTTTAAAAAGAGAGTAAAACGCTTTAATCCGAGATGTAACTGTTATTGCCATCAGTGGCTCTTTACCATTCTCAAGACAGAGAACTAATGCTCTCTTGAAAGAATTTGGTGCGCCCTGAGGGAAAAAAAGCGACTTATTCAAGCTCAGGAAATGACGGTGATCGAAACTCAGTTCATCAGTTCTCGAAGTTTCAGTTTAGGTTCACAATTTCTATGATCATTCTGAAGAATTCGTTCGTTGCATGGATGTGGCCAATTGGCAGAGCAAGCATCTCCTGAATCTCTAGCGTGAAGTATGCCGCAATTCTCCTGCGGTAAATTAACTGAGTTTTATGGCAACATTCCTCGCCTACAGTAGCACGTAATTTTTATGCTGATCACGGATTCTGGACAAGTTTTCCCGAGAAAAAATCGACCAAGGGCGTACATATTGGCTAGTTAGCTCCACTAATTCCCACTGTCAACCCTGTTTACTTCATCTCCTTTGGAGTGGAAATTCCTTGCGTCTAGACGCCTTATATGATGAAAACAGTGGCTTTATGAGCGCTCCCCGCTGAACGCGTTTGTCTTAAAATGTTCGCGTTAACTTCTTTTTAAATCCAGGAAGTTTTGTGCAGAATGAGTACATTCGACTATTTTTTAGTTGATTTTGCACTTATTTTTACTTTTGACGGAAATAAGGACTTAATGTTAGATTGTTGCCCATAATCGGGTTGGGGTACTTATATGTAAGGATGTTTCGTTAAACATGGTAGTCCTCACGCTTTGTTAATTGTCATGCTTACTCTGTAGAGGCTTTTGAAGCGATAATTTTGTCCGATATTTCACTAAATCACCGATATTTTAATCCATAGTTGAGGTGCTGACTTCATAAATTGGTTCATAGTCAGCTCATTTTCGTTGAGCTGTTTCGTAACGCTACAAAGCCCTCCTGCACAGGGTGGACCAAAGGTGCGATAACAAAGAAAAGGACGGGCAGAATAGGAATTTCAATGTAATTTGGAACAATATCATATAATTTATGTTCATTGCCTTCCATTGAACAAGAGACAAGACAACATCTAGGAACTTCCTGGATGTTCTCCATCTGCTAAAAAACAGACCATGAGATATTCAGGGAACTCGCAAACCGCGGTTGAGGTTAAAATGATCTCCCATTTTTTCAAGAGATTCTTCGAATAATATAAATTCATATGGCTTTTGGGCAAGCATATGTCTCACTTATGCCGAAAGCCTACTGATCCAGTGAATGGATTCCTGTTCAGGCCACTCGACGAAATCAGTAGGTCCCGAAATTTATTCTTCCCACCGCCCTGAACCAGATGTAGCCTAGACGCTGAAGCACTGTCCTGCCAAATTGTCGGGGAGCGACCGTCCAATTCCGTCAGGCTTTAAGGCGGGATATCTTTTTTTATGAAAAGGAGAACACACCTCATTGTCTTATTTTTGGCCCACCCTGTACTCGTAATAGAGTATTCATGTGGGTAAAGGTAGCAAGAAGGGGTGCTGCATGTGTCAGACCACTTACCTATAATTAGTTTACTAAGTCTGCGTTTTGGTCACATGAATGATCTACTTCACCCAGATTTCTGTCGTTGCCTCTTTCATCAGAATCACAGTGTTCATCCAGGATTGCTAAGCCTCTTTTTTCACGGAGACAGGTGAATAAACCTGAAACTCCTCTTTTTTCACGGAGACAGATGAATAAACTTGAACCTATCTGACATTCAATGTACATATATTGGCTGATCCTCTTTGTGCATACAGTGCGCGTTGCATCGAAATCTTGTGTTCAAAAAAGCGACCAAGCAGACTTAGTTGGTATTCGGTGGTTGTGCTTCCATTAAAAAACGGATTGGATTCGGTTGAAATGCTAGTCATTAGAATGAAGCAGGTGTTTGGCCTAATAACATGAACGATATCTGGCACGGTATCGGCTCAAACTTGATGAGATATTACATTTTATCGTCCTACCGTAACTGCTCATTCACCACTTTCCCTCAAGCTGTTTTTTTCCTGGAAGAGCAATTTTTCTTCATGTCGTTGCTACTGTCAGGAAACGCAGAATTTCCGCACTAGACAGAGTGCATTCTCGTTTTTATTTCATTTCGAATGCAACACAAGATTCCAGAAAGTGCTCGATGGAATGAGTGATTCCTTTCTTGAACTATTGGGGCAGGATCTAGACATGTGTAGCACTCGTGGCTGTCATCTGTGCCTTGATCATGGGGGATAGTGTGTGTGTGTTTTTTTGTTGTTGATTAGGTGCGCTACACTAGAGGTAGACTACAACGAAGACTTCTAAATTCTTCAGGTTCACTTAAATCGACTTACTACGGTCATGCTTATGTTTGGGTCGATTGTTTTTTCTTTGTATGCCAAATCGTTTATATTTTTGTGCTATATATAAAACCATTTATTAAGCAGCTAGAAGTAGGAATTTTCTATTTAGCTAAAGATTTTGCTTGCGCAGTGGGGCTCCAACTATTTCTATTGCTCTTAGCATCCGAATTATAATGTTAGGTTGTCAAACAAGTTACCGCAATTAGAAGAGGGAAATCGATGACCGATGGAAATATAGGATATGAATGGGGATGGTAACTCGTCTAGTACTCGCTTGCTCCGTCCTTCTTCAGGTTGGGGCCTGTAGGGTAACCTGATCGAGATGTCTTGCCAGCTGCAATGTATTAGCGTGGTCAGAAAGTCTTGAGCCGATTTTTTTAAAAGTTTCAGAACTTTCGATTCTTGACCGGTACCACGACCTACCATGTGGTGTCATCCTCTTTCAGTATCACTCTCGAAACCGATAGGTATATATACCCAGGTTGCCTTTCTTAACTTTAATTACGATGTCAATTCCACAAGTGCACATTCGAGCGATTATCTTCTATGAATGGCGCCGCGGCACTGGAGCGACGGAAACCGTTCGCAACATCAACAACGCATTAGGAGAAGACACTACTTCCATCAGTACCATCAAACGCTGTTTCGCTCGCTTCGAAGGAGGAGATACGGACTTCGAAGAAAAGCCTCGGTCGGGACGCCCCCTCAAGGTGGAAGACTGTCATTCTCGGCGAGAGGAGCCGGAAGTTAGCACCCGCAGTCTTGCGACGAGACTCAGATGTAGCCATCAAACAGTCCTCAGTCGCCTTCAGGTCCTCGGCTACAGAAAAGTGCTGACTCGATGGATCCCTCATGTCTTGACCGATAGTACGCGCTTCACCCGGATATCGATTTGTCAGTCTCTCCTTCTCCGCCCTCAACGAAAGGAGTTTCTGAGGGATCTGATTACCGGAGACGAGAGTTGGGTCCTCTACGATTCCAGTACGCGTCGTGCCTTGTGGCTCCCTCAAGGAGAAGACCCTCCAACGCAAGCCAAATCGGACCTTCACCCCAAGAAGTGTCTTCTTTGCTGCTTTTGGGATTCGCGAGGAATGCTGTATCACGAGCTGCTCCCGCAAGGACACACCGTCACCGGTAGCGTTTACGCCAAACAGATTTCTTTCTTGTTAGGAGAACTTACCACTATTCGCATACAAGTGCGATGTTCTAAAAAATGACGCAGCTTCTATGAGCATTTTATTTGGGGTTAAGAGTCCTTCTCATCATTCTTTCCATTTTTGAGGGACAGGTAGCCCCTGGTCCGCTGAAGAAGTTCGTCGTGATTTCGCTGATCGTAATCCCTCAAATCTCTCCTTTGCTTATCCTTTGTACTTTTTGCTGCTTCCTGTCCCCCGCAGCAACTTGAAGGATAGTTACTCAAAAGTGGAATTATGTCAAAGCACACAGGATTCCAAGGGAGCTTACAAAGTCGCAATTGAACGCCCTTTGTGTCATCTAAATCTGTGCATTATAGAGTTGCTTTCTGAAGTTGAAAGCTCTTAAACAGGAATGCATGAGATTTGGTTCTGTTGCGATATTCTAAATTTACCAGTATTTCCTGAGTGGCCATTATATCCGTAAAATTAGTGGATTTCTTTGGCCTCAGTTTTTTTCCTTGAAAAACTCAGGCTTCGGTTTTTTTTTTCACGACGTTCTCAGATAAGTCCTGGATGACGTCTTTCCTCCGTACGTTATGCTGCTCTTTGCGTCATTATTAGCTTAATTTGCTTCTGGGAAGAAAATACACGTGTCCGCTTAACCTCAGCGTCTTATAGGGCTCTTCTGCAGCAATGAAAGGGTGAAATGCTGAGTTCATAAATGTTTATTTTCTTACATGATTTCCGAAAGAATCGCAGAACGGCAAATTTCAGTATGCAGTGTATTGAGGGAGCAGATAAGCACAAAACTTCTTCTTTTTGTTGCTGCTCAGCTGTTGTGCAGTGTTACGAGCTTTCTATCTGGAATTACGCGCTTTATGTATTATGCATTATTGTGGCAGCTGAGAGAAGGTGACCCACCTTCGAAACAAAGCACGATGTTGTCGCCCAAGGTGTTTTCTGCTGAATATTCACAAAGTCTGTCCTTTTGTAGCCTCAAATTACTTTCTGCTTAGTGCTTTCCAGCAGTATCGCTTGGTGATATCCGCTATCGTCGCTGTAGAAACCTCATAGGTTCTCATGAACATTTCTTCAATAGGATTTTGTTGTATTCATTCAAGTGGTTGGGAACGAACGGGTGTCTGTCAGTTCTGCTACTGTTGATTCCAGAAGAGGCTGCGAAACAACTGGCCGAGCTCAAGTTCAAGCTACAGGAAGCTGAACGCGAGAACACCAATCACCAAGGCAGTGTGAGTTCATTGCGTGATTCGCCATTGTTTGTATCATTTAATGAGGCGTCACCACTTCCCGATCATTTGTCTCTTCCTTGTTGCAGATCATCCGGGTCGAAGGCCAGATGAAGCGATTCAAGGCGAACGCCGAAGCCCTCGAAAAAGAGCTCGACGAGGTTAAGACTCAGAACCGACAGCTCAAGAAGGAGGTGAGCGGTGCAATTTCCTTTCGAACTGTGCTCCCTGTCTTAGTTGGAAATGCCTGGGTTACACATCGGGTCATCCTTAACAAGTCCTTCCAGCCGTAAGCTTGTTGCCATAACATGTCGTGCTAAGTAGCAGTCTTTCGTTGATGAGTCGGAGACGGCTGCTACGTTAATCATAAGATGTTGCTGTTGTTACTCTCCCTAATTGGATCCCCGTGACCGAACTACTGCACCAAAATAATAACACCTTGCTGCAAGAGCTTACATACCAAACTCTGCTCGCTTGCTACAATTTGCGTGCGTATTTTGTAGCTAAGGACTTCCTTCAAGTACATAATATCCGTAGTGCACGTCAGCAGCACGTGCTGGGCGGACGCGACCCTTTTGTCCATTCATCTTCCCACGATAATTGGCTTAAGCTGTGTGTAATTCCTATGATCGAGCCGTGTCCTCCTTTTCTTTGCATATTTCCCTAATTTGACGACTAAATGCACATGTCTGGCACGCAAGTGCACTGCTCGTCCTTGTTCAGTCCTAAAGTGTATTGGGAATTGCGCATGAATAATTAGTGAAAATGCTTGGTAATGCCGCTGCTGGATTGAAGAGTTGGTCATAGTTGACTGGCGAAGAATTCATATTAAGACTTGTTTGCACGAAACGCTTCGTTGACACACTACGTAATTCATAGAACTTCGAGTCGCGAGTCATTCGAGAATTTAGTTGTTGCAGTCGCGGCTCCATGATCACATTAACAGGTGTAGTAAGGAATGCGTAACTTGTCATAGTCTGTTAGGCCGGGGAGTGCCTCCGGGTGGAATTTGTCTACAATTGCGACCGCAGTGGTACCGACCGGCCTATCGGCTTTTTTGAACTATTTTTACACCTCTTTCTGTAAGTTTTCATATGTGTGTTGGGTGATCCCTTCCATTTTGGTGTTTCGCTACTGTCGCCGATCGAACCAGCCGATTGGCCGCCCTATACCACTGCGGTCGCAATGGCAGACAAAGCCCAGTCGGAGGCTCTCCTCGGGCTAACAGACCAAAGATACATTTGAATTTGAATTTTTGGTTTGGACTCAGTCGAAAATTCCAGTTCGAGCAAGAGAGAAGGTTGCAAAACTTTGCCTTCCTCTAGTATTAATGCACTGGAATCGATTTTTGAATTATTAGTCAAATTGGCCATCAATCTGTCTTTATTCGGTATCAACTGTACTAACAAGTTTTCATGGGATTTCTAGAGGGTTCCATATTTCCTGCTGTGATTCTCTGAAGTTACTAAACAAAGGACATCGTTCATAAAGTGATTCAGTTCAAATGCCCGCATGCCTTTAGCCCTCGTAGGCCGTTTCTGGGGCAGAAATGGTCGATTATGTTAAATATCATACAAGTTTTGCACGCCCCTTGTTATTGTGCGTCGCCAAAAAATTGCGTGGAGACTCCAAACAAACAGAGCGGCAATACTAAAATTTCTTACCCGCTTCACTTCCCTAATTTCTGTTGTTCCGTGCTCGGCTCGTCTTTGTGCAGCAGTGGGCTCCAACGTTCAAAATCACTCCTCGGAACCTAAGCATTACTGGTTACAATATTTTGCTATACGGTTAAGGTTATGTAAGAGCTTTCTTGCGAAAGGTTCGTGCAGACGAAAAAGCGTGTAATGGGGAAATGCTGATAGATCTGTTGTTTTCGTTTCGAAAATAAGTTTTTGGAGGAGTTGACAAAGATAAAATGACAGAATATCTGGCCGCTTAGCACACTCAATTCTTATCCAGATATATCATAGATTCCTCAGTCTTGAGGTGTGCCATAGTATTTCCGATATAAATGGAGGTGCATGAAATAATACACTGCTTAAGTTTTGTTGACTTCATCTCCTATGGTGTAGTTTCGCATGCGTAATTTGGGTCTTCTTCCTTATTTGATATAGTTAGAGTGAACAAATCTTCACGTTCTTTCCCTCGTTTCAATCAAGGCATCCTAGGAGTAATTGGAGTTCTGGGACATACACACGAATAGTTTTCGTGTCTCTTTGAGAGTATCTTATTCTCTTTCGTAAGCCCAAAAAAAAAGAACTCCACCGGGTGATTTTCTGCGGGACTGTGCTGAGTTGAGCCCCTTACCTTCCGACCCCTATCCTCGCTTTTCTACAAAAAGAAGAAGTTTCAGCAAATGACGTCCACTGTTTCAAATTGCTTGCATTCACTTCGTTGTAGATTATTAGATTTGTCGTTCCAACGGTCGCTTCCGCGCCAGAAGCGACTCAAAAGATGATTGCCTGGAGCATTGTCAGATAACATCTTTGTACTTGAAACGTGAACTTATATTATGCTGGGTTTTTTGCTTCCAATTCTGCGAAAAATTTGCTCCATGGTAGACCAGTGATGCAGGTGCATTGTCGAGTGCACGTGCATGGTAATGCAAGTATTTCATGAGGAGTAGACTTTAATTTTTTGCACTTTACCTGACTGGAATGGGTTTTGCGGTCGCAGTTTTATCGCGCAACTTCCGAACCGCTAGTTGTTTTAGGGCTGCACAAATTAGCTTAGATTGTCTTAGGAACATATGCATAGGGGTGGCTCGTTCAGCATTTTTGATTTTACTATTGTTCAATGGCGTATTAGTCAGGCATAAACTTCCTCAGCAGTTGACGTTATATGCACTATTTCATTTCACATCTATAGGGTCTTTTTTATAGTGGATCATATCTCGGAATTCTGGAGATCCGTGAAGAAATGCGCATGCTTGCTACCCCCAAGATCACTTCTGAGCGAAGGGAGCGGAGCCTTTTTGTCGTTTGATGCGTTCTTGGTGCAAATGCGGATAATGTGTTTTGCATAAATTAGTGGTCGGGACGTCCCATTCTCAGATGTTTTTGTTTGTGTAAGCTTATGCATTGAGGACACGAATGCGATCGTTAATTGAGATCCTATTCTTACACCATATGCAGCGATGCCTGTATGGACTAGGCGTGATTGTTTTCTTCTTTTCGATGACTTCACCGAATTGTGAAGATTATGGCGTGAAGTGGCGAGTCAGGGGAAGACTGCAAACAGCGTTCAACCAAGCATGTATGCAAACGAAAAGTGCTTCGTTGTTCTACTTTCGAATGACTTGTTATTGTTCCTGAGCTTTTGTTTTTTTCTAAACCTTGTTTTGACTTTTAGACCAAGTGAAATTATACAAGCATAAAGCAAAGCAGGAGATCCGCATAAGATCGTCCTTAGAGCAACAGTAACAACGGGGATAAGAGCAGAAATGAAATAAAAATCGTGGGGATTTTCGATAGATATGCGTACCTCGGGGGAAAAAATGACAAAGGCGTCGCTTCTGTTATCTGCCTGCCCAGATATACTTTGTCAAATCCGTGTCATATCGAGTTAATTACTCGAAAGAAATTCTTATTTTGCACCTCACCTTACAAGCGAAATGAGCTAGTTCCCTTATTGTGTACCTTACCTTACGTCCCGGTGATATAAAACTGATTTAAGGACACTCTCACGTTGCTTGCGACGAACTAACTCTCCGTTATTGCGGACGCATTTCCAAACCATGCCATTTCACTTTTGTCTTGAGCAAATCGTGTCCAGCTGTTGCAATTTTCCTCCACAGTTCTATCCATTGCTAGGGTAGTCCACCAGTTGGAGGTCTTTTTGTTGCAAATTGATAATTTTGCAGAGCTGGCTGTTTCCTCTTATTTCTTCTGGCCACCTCTGTGCTCATGATAGCATCACACCTTTACAATTGGCGGAGGTGGGGGAACTATTTCTATACTAAAAGCGGAACTATATACGATTTTTCCGCCTACGTCCCGTTACATATAGCCTTTTTAGCAGGATAGGAGTTTTTTCAATCATCCAATAGGATAATTGTTGGATGCAAAAACGTATGCATATCCTCGCTTAAACGTAACCTCTCCGTGAACTTCCTTTCCTACAGTTAAAGCAGAGAGGCCCATATTCCCTTGCTCCCCACAATCAGGAGGAAAAGAGCAGTCTAGGCTTTTTTCTTCCTTAATCATGCAGTGGAAAATCGTTTTCTTGTTTTGAATCTTTCTTTCTTCTTGTTATCCAAAATTCACCATCACTATGCGTCCGACATTGGTCCTGTATTAAATCAGATGTTTCTATTAATTAATTGTCTAGGCTTTTGTTGTGGAAGGGACCAGCTTTCGTGCCGTTGTCGGTAACCAATTTAACCACCCATCAGTACGCTATAACGAACGCAAAATATTTTGAGATTACTCCGGTCGTGAACACGTCACGCATTGATTGCTTAAGAGCTTTGAAAGTGAAAAAATCATGACCAGTGCGGATTATTTCGTTAGCGTTGTCTCTCATGGGTGAAGTTCTCGTTCCTTTCTGGGTTGACAAAGCTAGCAGCGATAAACATGTAAGGTAGAGCAAAAAAAAACGGCTTGAAGCGTTAGTTGTGCTCCCCATTATCGTATAGAAAATAGTTTCTTTGCAACATCAAACAATGTTTCGTGATTCTTCTATTGATGTATGAGGTTCGGGTAGTCACTGTAAATGTCTCTTTGTATTCAGAGGTAGAGGTTCGTAGTGGTGTTGTATGTGGTCGCTCACATAGCCGAACGAATACAGCAGGGTCGAAAGTGTTTACATTCTCCGCTTCTATGTTGATGTCCTTTTCTTACATGTTACTTGGAAAGCTATATTTTGGCACGTAAGGTTTGAAAAAAAGCTCGAAAATCAGATTAAGCACCAAGTTTACACATTACAATCTTCTAATTTCAAGATCTTTTTTTCCGGGATAGAATAGGTAAGAATCGCTAGTGTCAAAAAGCTATGATGTTCACACTGCGTACATTTTTCTTTTAGGACTCAGTTGTGCTCACATGATTTTATTGGTCACCTCACTGGATATATAAACTTTCGTAGGGTTCTGAAATTATGGTGGAGATCTCACATGGCCACGACCCCCCATGATGTCTCGGAATCAGTGAAGCAGAGTGAACTTGTGGCCTTGTAGAGACTCTTCCTTCTAGGACGTTTGGAGGCTGGGGGTTTGTCGTACAGGTGCCGCTAAAACAGTTTACGGAGAGTTTCCATGTTCCCTGCTTTTTGAACCTGGGCATTTTGATACTATCCTTTGTATGCTGCTGCTACCTCCAGGTTGTTTGGTGGAACTCGTTTATTAGGGCCTGACGTTTCGGTAACGGTGGTTAGTTGCTTACTGTCTATGGGCGGTTCTGTCTAGTTAATCCGGAATGATGCTGCATTAGCCATTGAGGGACGCAACATTTGGTCTCCAAGAACGCATAATTGAGCTTTACACCACTTTCAGGCCTCCGAAGAAGACGTTTAAGTCGAAACGTCAGGCCCTAATAAACGAGTTCCACCAAACAACCTGGAGGTAGCAGCAGCATACAAAGCATAGTTTACGGAGAAGTTTTGTGTGAACAATTTGCTTAAGAGAGAACAAAGAGGCTAAAACTCCCACCGTGACCTCAACGTTCGCACGGTAATTGTAGTAACACCATAATAACCATGTTAAATATGTGTCAAAATTTGAGATATCTATCATTGAGCTGTCATGACATCTTTTCGGCAGCTACTGTATGTTTTGCCAAAAACACTGTTCAGTTGTCTGGAAGCAATGAATTCCGACATGTGGAGCACGGAACTTTTTCACTTTATCGCTTCAAAGATTTGTGATCGACACACGGCCTTGCTGGCTGACATTGTGTGAATTACCATGCTTCCGTTTGCTTGGCATAATCTCGGTGGGACTTTCATCCCAAGAAGGACTCAAAGGCGCATGATCACGACCCCCATTTCCCTCGTTGTTTAAAGGCAGCACCCACGGAAATTTTCATGTCCAAGATTTCAAGATAACATTGGGTTTTCGACTATGAAGAACACGAATATGAGGGTCAATTCCACTTGAATGTCACAGGAAAACAATTTTCGAATACTTTGAATTTGCTGCGATTGAACAAAACGGTCGAGTTGTCGGGCATGGGGTAGGGCAAAAAGTCGATAACACTGACTTGATCGCCACGTATTTCCTCAACGGATTTGGATATTTTCGTGGTTTTGCAGCATATTCAAGTCAGAAGAGAACAGAAATCAGAAGAAAATGAAGTGTGGGCTGCACAGATTTACTGGTGAAGAAAAAACGAGTACATGTGGGAAAGAATGGGAAAGAAATAGTACAAACACACAAAATAGGAAGAAATGGTTGTTATGAAAAAAGAAGATGGAAAACAGCTGGTGAAAAGTAAGATTAGAATGCAAACAGACAGCTGCAGCAAAGTAGTGTAAGAATGGTACAGAAAAGTCCGCGAAACAAATTTTTTTCAAAGAAAAACTGAGCGATTGTATGTGAAAACAGCTGATTCGTTCCAACATCGCCCCCACGGCTATTTCTGAACAGCAGGTCAACTCGTACCAGCGGGCTGGGTTCGAGCTGTTGAACTGATGTTATACTTGTGATATCTCATGAAATGCGGGGTTTCTGACTGCATTTCCATCACAGAATTGTCGGGACAATGTCTGAGGTTCGAAAACTCAAAAGTTCGAAGGTGAAGATCATCGTGGGTGCTGCCTTTAACACGGTCAGTATAGGATGATTTGATGCTTAAGTTGGTTCCTAGTCCTTGATTTGTGCAAGGAAAGCATTAGCATAAGACGCATAGGCATAAGGTAGAACGCTAGCTTAGGATTTCACATGTATATAG
This sequence comes from Ancylostoma caninum, assembly GCA_037903475.1. NCBI lineage: Eukaryota > Metazoa > Nematoda > Chromadorea > Rhabditida > Ancylostomatidae > Ancylostoma > Ancylostoma caninum. Next base: position 1,064,723 of record JBAJFG010000615.1, on the reverse strand, counting down.
ATGGGTTTCTTTTGAAAACTTTGAAAGATGCTGCATAACAACACTGGATATGCGTGTGTGTCGTTTGATCTCAGAAAATTAGGAACAAACAATTTTTCCGGCTTCTTCACGGTGTTTTTGGCGCGAGTGGTAAAGAAATTTAGTGTTAGAGAAACTATAAGACAACAGTACACAGTCACAATCAATTGGTTAAGTGGATTTCCTATGCTTCAGGGTCTCTTCTTCCAGTTTCCTTCAATTTTCATTAAAATTGATTATGGCTGAAATCGGATCGTGTCGTTCTAATTTTCGCTATAACTAACTTGACTCATACTGGTTCTCTCTGAGTTTTTACTGTTTCCATCGCTTTGTACTGTATAACAACTTACGTAACTGTACTACTTTTTTCTTTTATTTCGTAGTTTCGTTGTTGTAGTACGAAAGTCACAGGTCTTTTACATTCGAGAAAGTACTTTTACAAAAAGTTTTATTTTTGCTGTTCATACGGTATCGTAGTGGTACGAGACGCACACATGGATAAGTTCATTTGACTACTGTTCTCTTAGATAAGTACAGTTAATCATTGTTTTCTATGAACTCACCACATGGTCAGGCAAAAGGTGTTTTCTCGATGAACAGCGCGTGAAGAAATTTTCTGGATATACATAAGATTTTTACTTCTGGTAGTCAATTTCTCCATATGAAATTTTTTTTGGGTGGATGAGCTCCGTCCCCATTTCTATATTTCTATGAATGCTGAGCTGTCGAGGATTTAGATTTCTGAATTCCTTCAGCGACGACTTAAATTATCTTTTACAGCTGCGCGACAAGGAGAATGCGTTGGATGAGCAGAAGGAGACGAACAAGCATCTGCAGAGTCGATTGGAGAAGTACCGGAACCAGCGAGCCCGTCCGCTATGAACTGCTGCGTCCATCCCTCCGAATTTCCCGTGCAAACTGTGTGCTCATCGCTAGTGTTCGGCTTGTAGGTGTTGAATAGGAGCGTTTGTCGCTTTTTTGTGATAGAATGTGTGTGTCTTGTCGTTCGTTGTATACCCTCGAATAGTGCTCAGTGCTTTATTGATTCCCTAGGCATAATTCGCGTTCGTTCGTTCGTCCCAACATCTCCCTCCCATCCGCCCGTCGTGTGTCCCCGTAGCATTTCGCCCGCTAGAGCTGCGTTGTGTCGCGTTGCTCGCTTCGCTCGCTCGCGCATTGCACAAGACCATCCATGCCCACGCAGTGGCGACTTCTAGCCTCCGTGCCTTTGCCAAGTGCATTTCGATCGTCTAGCTCAGCATCTACTTCGAAATTCTACTGCTTCATGCTCCCGTTCGCCGTCCCACATGCAACAACAGAGCATTCTTACACTGTGTACAGCAACCGAAACACTGCAATAAATCCGTTCCATTTCTCCTGCGCCTGTTTGTCCTTCAACGACGCTGTCGAGCCAACTCGTCCAGCTCCCAAGAGAGCGGAAAGTACGGTATCGAAGGCCGAGGAGAGTGGTTTTGAAATGGAATTAGGTGTTAGATTCAAGGCAAAACAAACCTAAAAAAGGGATGAGAGCGTGAGGCTGACGCGTAGTGCTACAGTAGTCCCTAGTATGAGGGCTGTGGGGTGTAAGAGCTAAATTCAAATTCGTGCGCTGTAGTTGTGAAGCGAAACGGGCTGGGCAGGTGATTCCAAATGCTTTGTGATCCACACAAGGAGACACCTGCATTAGATGTGTTGATTGTATTCAAACGAACCAGAGATCAAGAAAATAGTAGAGGATTACTGCTGCATAGTTCAATGTTCTTTCAGAAAAAGAAGACACTGAACTCTTATTATTCTGTGGTTGCTTAAACAATGTCAGTAATATTAAAATTGTAGGAAAATGTGAGTGAAGTAACAACGCAGGTAGTTAATCTGTGAATGTTGTTTATGTCAACGCTGATAGCAGTAAAAAAATATATGAACAAACAAAGAAGCCGTCGAGTTGGTGCTGCAGCAACGAATAAACAAGCTGGGCCTTTGTCCACAAACGCAAAAACTGCCGTTCTTCTTAGTCGATGGCAAAACAAGGAGGCTTTGGTGGGAATACTCTGTGGTTTTATCCTCTCTCTTTTGCACCGCGATCGTAGAATTGGAGAAGTGATGACACCAAACAGTCTTGAATACATTGCGAGCGGTGTGATGCACATGCTGCATCACGCCCTTTTGTCTCAGTGTGGCTACGGTGATGCATCACACGAAATACTCTCCTCGTGTCCATAAAACGTTCTTCTGTACTGAGGTGGTGCAAATGGTGAATTATCAGGAAGATCCCCTCTTTCCACCCGCACTCACCATGCAATAATGTGCTCGGTCCACAGTATGTCAATTTTTTTGTGTTCACTCAATAACTGATTCTCGCTACAGAACCAGTGGTTTATTTAGCGCGTTATCCAGATTTGTGGTAACATTGGACTTAGATAGCGTATACGATAACCACTAGCACCAATCAGCATAGGTTTGCCCAGTTACGGCCAGCCCGGGATGTTCTCTGCTGGTCTGTAAAATCCGTTAGGTGCTTTATAGGAATAGCCGAGTAGAGCTCATTCGCATATGGGTGCCACAACTGGGAATATCTGGATTCGATAGAATTCCATACAATCTTGCCAAGCATTCTATGCTAATAGGAGTAATTATAGTTTTTTTTCAAATCCTGAAAGAGAATATCATTTAATGGGAGTGTCGGAGTAACAGTAGTAGAATAAGAAATTTGTTCAGCTCTCAAGCACCTGCTCATTTCATACTGCGATTTTTTTTCGCCTTCGAAGTGTTATCCACGTCACTATTTAAAAGGCTGGTGATGGCATTTGTATTCCTTTAATTCGCACTATGACAACGTTTGCAATATTGTACAGTGGAATTATTAATGTTATGGAAAGATTTCTCATGTAAGAGACTATGAAAATTCGTAGAGGAATATCGCCTACTTGCCCGTTTCGTTCGCTTACCATTTAAGGGCAAATATGTTTAAGAAATAGATCCTCCCGGGGTCTCGTCACTACGGCTAGGAGGCCCTTCATATGGATGAAAGTAAATGAAGGAACATGAAGGTAAAAACTTACCATATTCTTGGGACGGTTACGAGTTTCCCGCTCACCCAGAGTGTACGAGTTCCTAGACCAAAAGATCATTTGTATAATCACCTGTAATCACTAAGAGACAATGAAAATATCAATGTTATGAGAAGATTCCACACGAAGAGGACTGCAGCTATCCATAAGAAATGTCGCCTATTTGTTCTTCTCGTTCTTTATCATATATGGTTAAATAGGTTCAAGAAATAGGTCCTTTCGGGTAAAGTCATATAAGGTAATGATTCGTAGAGTGATTATCTCTACCTCGCGAACTCGTCCACTTTGGAAGGGCGAGTAGGTTATAGTTTTCTTGGTGCGTCCGTGAATACCTGGGAAGAACAATGTTTGGCGTTTTCGTTATCAAGGTTTTCCTGAATCGTTGGGGTTTGGGATGTTGGGTGGCCAAGGAAGACTATCCTGGCCATAAGGAGGAGACTTCTAGCTTCATTTCCGCACGGCGAATGCATTCGATCACTTTTCGTTCTCTCTACTGCTCTTTAACTGCACAAATTTTGTCCATTCTAGTGATTTACCCCTAAGGAGGTGCTCAATCACTGGAGCTACAGCTGATGAAATTGCAACAATAACACATTTATAACGTAGTCATCTGGATAGTTAGTGCCAGCTTTCAGTGGCGGACGCAGAAAGTGGGCGGGGGGGGGGGAGCGTGGGAAAAAAGTGGGGTCTCAGCCGGTTTGGGGACCCAGCTGGAAAATAAAATTAATAAAAATATTAATTATAACAATAAATAATAAATAAAAATTATATTAAAAATAATAATAAAAATAAATGAAAATAAACCAATACAATATTTTTATTTGTATTGTAAAGTTATTTCGAAAATTTGGCGACCCATTCTCGCCCCCCCCCCCCCTGCGTCCGCCACTGCCAGCTTTCTATTCTTTATCTGCGTTTGGCTGTTTTAGGTGTTTCTCTTTCATATTTCGAGCGCACTGTATGCAGAAACTAAGTAAATAAAGAAAAACCCTCGATTATGACGTTACTCCAGAATTTTCTTTTAGTTCTGTATAGACAAAACAAAGATGAGCGTATTTCGACTATTTCAAAATGCTGTACCTGGGAAGCCATCCTCTAGGCTCCACCACCACTCCGGTGGCGATTAGTTTTCCTGGACCCTACACGTATTTTTCGCACACACATGCGTTCGTCCTCGGAGGGGGCGTGGCCAGCTGCGGTCGTGGGAGGAGCATAGGCGGCGTCGGCCGTCATTCTTCGTCGTCACTTGTTGAAAAGCCACGAGATGCGCAGCTTCTTCGCCGTCATTCTGGCCCTGATCGTCGCCGCCGTCGCTGTCGCCTCCGCAAACCCGCTCGTCTATCGTGCCCCACAGGTCGGTCACTCTTAGAGATCTTTCAACACTAAGGAACTGGTCGAGTTCGTTCGCCAGTGAAACGACAGAATTTGCGGAACCCTTTGGTCTTTTAGCTGGTTTCCTTGCCATAGGTTATTCCTGCTTTTGAAGTCGGAACAAATTGGGCTTATAAGGTATGTGTAGCCGAAGAAAGTATTCATGGAGTGTTGAATTCGTCACCTAACTAGGCCTAACCCAATTTATAAAAATCTACTTTGGTTCGAGTACATTCAGAGAGGGGAATAATGTGTACGTCGAGTTTCCTAGCACGACAAATCTCCCAGGTTGAACATGGCCGTTTTGGATATTCCGGAACCACCGAGAGATTTCGAAGAGGGGTAGATGGGGTAAATTCCCTGGTTGATGAGGACATGTATGATCTTCCTGTGCTTGCATTCATGACCTCCTCGGGAACGTTCTAAGCTTCCCGCTCGCCCTGGGAGGCTGTGTTTCTCGATGTAAACGTAAGTACTCCTATCTTGTTAAGTTGACTGGGACGAGTTGCTCCAATAGCTGAACTTATTTTTACTTGGGAAACTTGTCCATTTTATGAAATGGGTAGGTGACCATCAATGTTCATGGATATGGACACTGATCTCATCTCCCTCCAGACCACCGGAAACGAACTTTCTTCCAAGCCCTTGCCAGATCCTGATGTCTACATCAAAACGAGTGATTCCATGTATTCATGGTCTTCCGCTTCTCGTTCAAACGGTAGCGTGATGTAGTCGATTCAGAAATGCACCTACTAGCATATTTGTTCCGTCTTCGTTCGGACAACAAGCGTGCAATATCCTCATTACATTGGCGAATTGAAAATTCTGCAAAAAAAAACGTGTGCTTAATTTTCTCACGTTCTGCGCTCTGTCCTCATGAATCATTCCATAGCAGCAAGTGGTGTTCCTCGCAAAAAAATCGCGTATGTACTGAAGGGCATGCAGTGAAAATAGAACCATCGCATTGGTTGTGAATTCACTTATTCTTCGCTACTGGTGGCCCATAATTCTGGTAACAGGAATGTGCACTCACTTTAAACGTGTTTCAGTTTCGCTCAAAACATCGACATGGCATTTTTGTCCTTTATTGAACAACAAACAAATACAAGCATTGAATTCGAAAATATCATCCACCTGTTCCCGCAAAGGCGCTGAGACGTTTGATAATTTCGTTGACGATGGCACGCTAGCGCTATCGTCGAACTCATTCCTAGCCAAATGAAGTTCCATTCAACAACTTTCAAGTGGAAATCAACGAATTTGCATTCCTTTGAGGTCTTGATAAAGGCATTGTCTCGGAAAAGTAGTGAGCTGAGTGATCCAGCAGAACGAGATCTAAGAATTTTGACGGTTATTCGCCGAAATCACTGAAATCTTTATGCAATTTTAGGTTTACTATGAATTGTTTAGGATTTTTGATCATAAATTTCATCAGAATTTGTTCTTAACTATTTCTAAATTTCAGAATATTTCCGTACTATATGTAGCTATTAAAAGTGTTGTATTAGCGCCAACCCATAAACAAACACAATTTCGAGAAAAAGGCATTAACCTGAAATAAATTGCAAAAGCAGAGACATGTATGGTGTTATCACCTTATAGAAGTAGTACCTGGGATGAATTTGCGACAGAATCTTTAGTGTGAAGAGCGCATTTTCAATCGGTAAGCAGTACGGTTACGGACGACTATTTCTTGTAGCCATGTAATAAGGTAATGAGAAATAACTATTAAAATGAATATAAAGTACAAGTAAATAGTAGTCGTAAAAGTTAGTAACCGTGAAGAAAAAACGTGGTAGAAGAATAGAATTGAAGTGACTCAATACAGAAGGAACTAAAGTCTTCTGGAGCAAATCCTGTGAACGCTTGAAGCGCTAGCATTCGTCCAATGTGCGCTGGACGCGTTTTCCATCTCTTCAGCTTCTCCTTCAATTCGGACAAGCGGAAGACGTACGCGCTTGTCACATATTTCAGCCGAAAAATGAATGTCGTCATATGAAACGAGGGGTTGGAATCCGAAATATCCAAAACGGCCACATTTAACCTGGGAGATTCATGGTGCTATCCAACCCCGCGTAAACATTATTCCTTTCTCCCCGGACATATCTGAACCTAAACAATTTCGTAAAGTTGCGTTAGGTCTGATTATCTCTGTGTTCGAAGTTTCCTGAATACTTTCTTCAGCGGAACAAATCTTCTAGTCCAAATTTGGTCGTGCTTGCAAAGCAGAGATTCAGCCTCGGCCGTCCAGGTTTTTAGTGCTTTTTAGAGCTTGCATAGCTTTACGAATAATTTGAAGTCAGAAATGGCGGATTAAATCGAATAGAATAGAGCGAGTTTTTCGCTGTGGCTTTATCAAGGTTTTCCTGAATCCGCAGAGACTTTGCTGCTGCTGACAACTTCGTGGAGGACATCAAAATCTCCTCAACTCTTGCCAACAAAAACGAGAACAAAAAGGAATGGATCGCGGCGCTGAAGTTATTAGTGCGTGAAACTTCAATGCTAATTCGTACCCTTTTCGCTTATAAAGTGCGTCTTGTTTTCGCATCAGACGCGTTCACGAGTTCATGCGTTCATGCTGAGGAGACCTCCTCACTGGCAAAGAAATCACGCTTCAACAGACGCGAGAAAATCAAATCGGTCCGATGACATCGAAGTTGACGAAGCTCGATGTTTGCTCGTGGCTGCACCACAATCTAATACTTTTCTACATAGATCTGCAATGCCACAGCTTTTGCTCGGAAATCGAGTCTTTCTGGGTCACTTGCACCGAGAAAGGTATCGGAATAAGCGGTAGAATAGCTGTGGTATCGGGAAAAGGTGAGAGGAAGTGTTTTGGGAGAAACGGAGTTGTGAGCTAGGGGGAGTACAAAATGTAGGAAGTTCAGAATGGTATAAACAGCAGAACAAATTATCGTGGGTGTTTAGAAAGAAAACGAAATGAACTCCTTAGCATTATCTACTTACAGCGTTAGTCTTGAAAAAGTTGTAAGCAGGAAATTCGTGGCACATCTGCAGCGGGATTTATGGATATCCATAGAATGGTACCCTAACCAACCTCGTAGAAGCAGGGCCTGGATGCCTCACTGAGAATACCCAAGCCAAACATGTTGTTGACCGTGTTAACGATGGGTAAATTCGTGCAGTGTTCTCACGTTCACCCTAGGTAATCTCAATGCCATGAGGCCCCAGCATTCTCCGAAATCTTCGCATCTGAGATGGGTTCTAAGGGACGTAGGACTCAAATCTATGGATGAGGTAGCGCGAAACGAGCGAGCATTCCCCTGAAGAGCGTTGCTTTCCCCGTGCGCCCGTATTGCGCGTCCTTTGACGCGTTTTGGTCCCGCCACGCAGATGCAGGTGTGCATGTGCAATTGACTGAACCCATTTAAGGAGGCACAAACGTACATTAGAAGATCCACAGTGACATTACTGTGAACGCCAGTAGCTCCCCCGTTAGGTAGTAATTTTTGTTCTGTTTACAATTAGATTCTCTAGTGACACACTATATAGTGAACGGCTTACCTTGAAGGTGAAGGAATTACTCCAAACTACTTACTCTAAACGACAAAGCGAAACTTTGCGCGAGTGTTGCCCTTTAAGTTGACGAGTTTTCTGGGAGGAAATATATATATATATATTTTTTCATGTAGTTACTCACCTCAGCTAACTAGGAAGTAGGTAGAGGTGGGGAGGGGGGGGGGGGGAGAGAGAGAGAGAGAAATCTATCACACTTGTCTACTCTGGAGGAGAAGAAAGCATATGACCTTCCCAGGGAACGCTGCTGAATCTCGCAGCAAGAGCAGCCCCAAGAAAACCATGAACGGAAGCGTCAGGTAAAGTCCGGAAGTGGGTAGCCTAGAAAAGTGCAAAGTATAGGAAGTTTGGAGCGAAATAATAGCAAAAACGGATTACCTAGAGAGTTTAAGGACCAATAATGCTAAGAACGCCTTGACATCATCTATTTGCTGCTGAATTTTCGGGGAAAAAACTGAAATGTTGTTAGCTTGAGGCGCGCCACATTGAGAGACTTCCAGAATTGACTTCGGAATCCAGCTTTTCATCACTTTTAGGTCCAACAGTGCATTGTGAAAGAAAAATATTTGTTATATGTCCGTATCTAAATTCAAGCTGTCGAATGAAAGTTGAAAGCCAAAATGAAGAGGACAAAAGAAAAGAAATTGTTTGTTTTGTGTGCAACATTATATCGAAACTAAGTGAAAATATTATATCATATTATTATTATAAATTATTATCATATTATTATACTATTATTTCGGCTTTAATCCAGGGTAGAGTCAATTTTGTGGGTCCTACTGCTTTTCTACTGCTGTTGTAGTGCGCTCTCCAACTCGAATTTACTCATCCCATACCCATCTCTGATGTTCATTGACGATACATTAGGCGAGGTTTGTTTGGCAACCTCGAAAACGAGCTTGCCATCTGGCTAGGCAAACAAAGCCCGCCAAATGTATTGCCAAACAAGAAGTCCCGTAAAATATATCGCCATGCAAACCCCGTCAAATGTATCGCCACGCAAACCTCGCCAAATGTACCGTCAAACAAAAGGGTTATCAACCGCGCAAAAATTCGATATTATCAGGAATCGTACCATGATATCAATCTTAGGAGTCCACTGCCTTACCAGCTGAGCCATCCTGATCGACACCGCCGATGGTTGAGTCTCCAGCTAAGAATGAAATGAACGCCTTATCAGAACACCCGTAAAATGTGTCGTCACGCAAACCTTGCCATTTGTATCGTCCAACAAACCTCGTCAAATGTATCGTTAGCAGATTCTCTTGCCAAATGTATCGCCAAACACCCGTAAAATGTATCGTCAACAGATTCTCTTGCCAAATGTATCGTCAAACAGGCTCTTCACTCATTCTCCCGTAAATCATATTGCCAAACAAACTTTTATCCCGTAAATCAATCATATCGTCAAACACATTCTCTTGCCAAATGTATCGTCAATGAACATCAGAGATAACTCATGATTTTTCGACCCCACCTCAAGAGTGCAGGGTAGAGCGCTGATGATGTAGGCCGCAGAGTCCCGGTCACTTTTTGCGCGGATCCGCGTGTTAAGGAAATCAGCAGCAGCAAAGTGAATTTCCGGACATTCTCGGCAAGGCTGTAGTAATGGAAACTTCCAGAAAAAAAGCAGCTGTCCGAGAAAGATGTGTCACAAGCGCAAAAAAGCGTTAAAGTAATGGTTTGCCATCAACGTTGCACTTCTGTGCTCTGCTTCTGACAGCTCTAGAACTTTGCGCCCTACGTGACGGTCTTCGTCTGCATGACATCCACTAAAGTACGTCTCCACGTAGGTGGAAGCTGAGCCGGTGAAGCACAATTCGGACGCGTAGAAGTGAATAGTGCACTTCAGTACCTGTCCTCGGCTTCTTCCTTGTCTCCTCAGCTCCTGCCAACCGTGTTTGGCTGTAGCTGGGTCCCAGGGGGGGGGGGGAATTTGTCAAATATGTCAGATTTCCTATGTTGTGCCCGAAAAATCAAAGAGTGGGAAAGGTCATAGTACCTAGGCGGAAGTGCTGCGGCGGGTAAGTGTTTACCATGGGAAAATGAGAGATGACCGTGAAAAATTCATAGTAAAATGATCGTGCCTAGAATAAAACGCTTTCTCACGCTCTAAAAAGGTATCTCGTTGATATTTTTACAATTATTTGCTGTAGCTGAAAGAGGCTAGTCGCTCAGGTATTGTTCAACCTTTTTCGTGAACTGACCCACTTAAGAAGAAGGAGTAGTTCACAACTTTCCCAGCAACATTTATGGATTTCACCGCAGATTCCCCCTAACTCTACTACGCTGCTTACTCAGAGGGGTTCGCCTCCTTCAATAGAAATCTGCTGAATTTCTGAGATCTTCTCACGCACTAGCCACAGAGCGAAGTCTAGAGCTTTGTTGGAAATTGAGCAAACGAATAGGCTATCGTCATGGGACTGGATTTCCCTCGTGCAAGCCGGACTATCGTTTCTACCTGTGCATATGTTTCATCCAAATTGCATTGTTTCCCATCAAGCTGTGGCAGGATTCTTGAACGTCTCCGGGAACGTTGTAACCTACCTACTTTTCTGAAGCGAACGAGTTGTTCGGATATGACGGTATTCTTTGTTTGAAAGTTTCGTCTTAATGAGGAGAGACTATGGCTCGGATGCATTGGATTACCCATGGTAAATGTTTTAGCGCACTCAATTTACCTTCTACCTCTTGTCCATCGTCATTTACTAATAAGTAACGTAGTCTACACCCAGTTACTACCTTCCAATGATGCATCCAAGTGAAGTAATAGAAGGTAAAAGTAGCAAGGACATAGTGGCTGACCAAGAATCTTTTCTAGGAGGTTGGGGGTGGGGTTGGCTAAAATTGCCCGTGATAAGCCAGACCTTCCGCCGACATTGAAATTGATAAACATTGAAATTAGCCCTAGAAAGCTAGTGAAGGTGTATGATTTTTCTTCTGTGCCACACAGGCTGTTATCAGGACACGGACATAAACCACCAAAGACCTCCTCACACTCAAATTTGCCCACCCATTCTAGGAAGACTGAGGCGCGAGGAAGGCTCTGCGCCCACATCTGCGAGATATATAACATTTTTCCCGAGAAACTCGTCCTGGATGAGCGGAAGGCAGAGAATTTTGCCGGGAGCACTTACGAATCCGGCCACTGGTGTCCATGAACATATGTGACACCAGAGACCGCCTGTTTGAAGGAACATTGGTCACGACGAAATGTTAGGCCAATAAAGTCGCGTCGCAAAACATTCTGGACAGCATAAACAATAGCGAGGAATTCCAACATCCAAAAAAGGAAGCATTGCAACTCGACCCAGTGTCCTCGGCCATTCGTCAAACGGACAAGGCGGAACCGGAGCGTAGTTGGTGGACTCCGTTCATCGGAGACAAGAGCTGGTCGCACATGAGTGGCATCTGCTTACTCTCTTTGCGTCCTGCAAATGGATCGCGTCTCGTTTTCAGAAAATAACGGAGTTTCCAGGAGTAGTAAATAACGGTGTTCTTCCGGATAAGGAATTGTTTGCAGTCATTGTTACTTTACGAATTTGTAGCTCGAGAGTTGGCAACAATTTTGTGGTTAATGGGACTATGGGACTATGAAATTGCCGCTGAAACTCATTAAGTGCCCAGCGATCATTGGAGCAAGAGAAAGTCGCACTTCGTCGTCATTCGCTTTCAATTAAATAACTTCCTTGGTCAGGAAATTTATTTCGACGTACGTGCTCCTCTTTTCCTGTGAGGACACTAGCTCAGCTGACAATTTCTTCTCAGAACATATCGCATTCCCCACCGTAGGTCTCCCTGCACGGTGCAGCTCCCCGCTGGCGATTTCTTGTAAGGTTTGTTGTAGCGCACGGCTGATGTGCAGGGGCGGTAAGTGTAAACAACCTCGGCCCTTCCGGCAGCGACGAATTGTTTTGCGCTCATCAGAAAACACTTCTCTATCTGCCATGTCCGCGCAAAGAGCGAAAGCCGGCGCTATTTAGCATACTCATTAGCGCCATGCGATTTAAGGAAAACCCCAGGCGCAGGATTTGAGAGCGCCGGAAGCGTCTTTGCTGCCTGCCGGGTCCATCAACGCGGGTATTAGGGAAATTGCCCTGAAATGTGGGTGGAAACTGGCTAAAGTGCTCGTTTTTGCATGATGCTGATGTGTGACGTGGAATGGCATCGTATCATCACCCATCATGGCCTCAGACTTGTTACTGCAGTCAACTTGTAGGTAACTCGACTGGCTAAACCAACTGCATAGAGTGCGGTCATAATCAGATATATTATATGATTTTTTGAAAAAATTTTGTACAAATAATCAATAGAATTTTTTTAAAAAATTCTCCGTGAATTAATGGTAGAAAGGGAAGTCGCTCCGAAGCGGGAAGCATTGACAGGGAGGACCGAGCACCAAAAATTCTTCATTTTCGAGTTAGGTGATATGTGGTAAGTAAAATTGAACAGCTTGTCTGTTTAAAAATTTACACTCGAAATCTAATCAGTCGTTCTGACCTCCCTTTCAAGACTGCACTTCTGCTGTTCTCTGTAGCCATTGGAAAATCGAATGGTAATTCATAGGATAATTAGTAGTGGAGCAACGTAAAAAGTTTTGGAATCAACGGCCCAACTTCCTTATATGACCAAGACATTGACCTATTTATCTTCCCTAAGCTGAACTTATTTTCTGACCTAGTCTCAAAGAGCAGAACTTCACTTAAGGATCATTATGTGGTAGGTTTTGGGAAAAGTAGACGGATTGGCCTACGTCCGCAGGAAACGTCGTTTCCCACAACATCATCAGTGGGTCCTTGAGAGTCTGCATAGGACCGAATAACATGCTGGATATGTTTATGATTGCGATATTTCCTGGGATTGGAATATTTCCGAATTGGTTCCCTGATTCTAGCTAAAGTTATTGAATAAATCGGTTTTCGTTCGGCCCTATGTAAGTAGTATGCTTTTGCCTTCACGCTTTTCGGATGATTCAGAGGCTCCAGGGCAAACCATTTTGGGTTTTGAGTTGAGTGCGTTTGAGTGATGTGTTGTTGGTATGGAGTAGTGACATAGAAGTCAGTAGTCAACATGGGAACACAAGGGCCACGCGGATCTGTCATTTGACTAACTCTGCCTGAGGCTCGTATGGAACTGAATGATTGATTAATTTTACGCAAATCAGTCCAAAAGTATTCAAGGAAGAGACAGCCCCACGGCCTTTCTTATCCCTCTCCAGGGCCTTGCTGCCGTTCTCCCTTCGAACATCCAAACACCTAAAAAAACTGGATATTTGATTTTGAACGCACCTAATACGTTATTCGGTCTTCAAAACACCTTTAGCTCACTTCCGACCAAGTTGTCCTCTCCGAGCGGAAGCAGTTCTGGTTTTCTAGTAGACATATAAGCAGAACCGCAGCCCTAATCACCAGTCATAATTTCAGATGTACGACGACACGCAGTTTGTAAAGAGGAGTAATGCAGAGTTGATAAATGGCCTCATTGGAATGGACCTCGGCAAGCTGTCGGCGGTTGGCAAGCGGTGAGGAATACCATACTAGTTTCCGTGCAAAATACCACTTTGAGGATCCTTAGACGATCCTGGGAATGATCATGAGAATCGGTGTCCTGAGAAAAGTCCAGAACAAGTGCATCAAGTGTTTTTCTCTGCCCTCTGGTTACCAAAATCGTATGGAAGTTTACTGAATTGTGCTGCGGTCCCATATTTTCGCATCTTCAGTTTAGGTGACCATATATTTTTATGGAGTCCTTCCTCAGGATGTAGTCCCGACATTGAAATTATTTAGTCCTTCATGAGAATGCCCTTAGGACTTTTTCTCGAATACAAATTAGGTAAGCAACTGCTATGAATGAGCGTTAATTCCTCTGCCATTCAATACCTACCATATGATGTATGGTAAAGCTAGTATTCAATTATTACAAAACATACGATGCGTTCTGATAAACAAATTAGTTCAGAAACCGTGAGAATCCCATTGCTCATGCACTCTGAAACTCACGTGGGTATAAGCGCTGGCTAAGAATAGAAAGCAGCGGGGACAAACCCCCAAGTCGTTCACACGACCCCTTAAACCCTTTAAACGAACAAGTGGTAAGCCACCCACAGCGATGAGGAGTTCACACGTCACGTTACTCCCAACGCCCTCAGCGCTCATCCGTCGTGACTTGTACGTGCTATGCTCCTCTTCAGAGTAAGATAGCCGCGCCTGGATTCATCATCAAGATTACCTAGGGTTAACCTGTTGTAGTGTTGTTTGTGTTTGTAATGTTAATACTATTACCGATAGGTAATTTTGGAGGGGTGGGGGGGGGGGGAACACGTTGACACTCGGTAATCTCAATTATGCATGCGGCCCCTGATTGATCTCGCTGTTGGTTCTTCCCTAAACTCTCCGATTGTCTTTAAAATAATTTGAAAAATCAGATTAGTAAATATTTAGTAGAATAATGGTTAATAGGAAACAGGAGGTTGAAGGAACAGCTGAGCGAGCATTTTAGCTTGAAAAAGCGGCGTCAGCGAGCTTTGCGATTGGTCGGTAGCGTTAGTCTAGTAATCGCGGAGCTCAGTACCATTTTTGCCAGGTGCAATGTTGCTCCACACCCTAGAAGCCATGGTCGTTCCAAATCGGTGTTGGAACATAATATGTGGTTTATTTGACGCTTATTCAAATTATTTTGGGTGCTGGGAGTGAGCCAAAAGACAGTACTTCCTGGTTCTTACTCAACCCACCCTTCACTTACTCAACCCACCCTTCAAACTCGGACTTCCAACACGCAACATTTCAGTACTTCCTGCACGAAAATCTGTATTTAGAAGCTTGTCGTTATAATCACTGCACACAAATTTCAGATCAAACGCTGAACTGATCAATGGTCTGCTGGGAATGAACCTGAACAAGCTGAGCTCCGCCGGCCGACGATAACTGCTCTGCAAGCGACCGCGTCCCCCACAGAACAACAGCTACGCACCACTCACACACTCACACAAAACTATCCGCTATCTCTGAGCCATATTTTAGTAGAGGATCGTTCTCTCAGTGTTTGTTTTCCCTGCTGCAGTGTTGATCATCTTCGTCTTTATGGGTGTTGTATTCATCTGTTCCTGGTCCGCGAGCCGGTGATCTCCTTCTGAGCCGCGCTGCGTCGCGGCCGCTCTCGATCTCGCTCCGCCATTTTCCATCGAATAATGAAAGTGATGAATGAAATCTAGATGGTTGTTTGTGTATTGGTACACTTGCAGAGTACTAAAAGCGTAGTTGAAACGCACACATGTCTCGGACGCTTGCGACAATTTGTAGCAGGAGGCGTCGAGTACAAAACGCTTTGACTTGCACTTAGAAATTTGAGTGAGTCACGCATCCGTCACAGCTCTAGAGGTGCAGATTTTCTTGGAAAGGAGATCTAGATGTCCCAAGAATGAATCTACTGGCCAGAGAACACTGTTCTGGAAGTCGATCATTTCTGGTGTGGAAAAGTTGCATAACTTCGAGACCGTTACTGAGTGTTGTAACCCAGCGATCTAACGAGTTAACGCTATAGGCCAATTTACCAGTAATTTGACGGATTATTCCCTTCACAAAAAGTGCGAAAAAACCATCGAAGTCGGCTTTGTTTCTAGGCGAACAACTGATTGAGATCCCACTCACTCTCTGCTTTTCAGGTGCAGTTGTATAAGAAAACAATCCAGACACACGTTAACAACAACTACACAATATTTTTATTGCAATTCAATATTTATTTTTGTGGAGCAGAAGATGTAATTCCGTTCACTTTCCTCCTGGCGAGAATGTTTGCAATTTCACTGAAACGATTGGAATCTGAAACGATCTGTTTTTTTTTTCAAGCGAACTAAAAGGATCGCTTAACATAGTTCTGTGTGCTGGAGATATCAACACATCCTCCTGGATCTTCCTGCCATACTGATCCCACAAATTTTCAGCAATACCTTCAGAATTGAAGAAAACCCCGTTTTTGGGGTGGGTTGAGAGGGTTGACTTCGCGGAACATTTGGGCGGAGCGGTCCGTTTGTGCTGGTTGACCGCCACGGTTGTAGTGCTGGCTAACAAGTATTGGCACGTCCTTTCGATAAAATCAAGATTCACATGTCCAGCAAACTGTTACCGACCTTGTCTCCAAAGACTTGTTCAAAGGCCGTTTTGAGACAGTTCATGTGGACTGCTGGAATCGTCGTGTCCAGGTGATGCAGGATTTGCTAACAGCTGAAGCACAAAAATGAGGTCGCAAGTGGCGGCACTTCTTCGGCTAGCTCACGAATTATTGATTAAAACTAGAATTTCCATAATGTAGTTTTCTTGTCAACATATCCATTATATTTTCATCTCTACAAGGCCAGCATCGCAGCTTAAGCAGCTCTGCAAAATGGAAAATAGCACTTCCTCTGAGCTTATCCATGCATAGGGAACTTCTTGCAATTCTAGGGCAGAAACACGAGGTCTGCAAGCATGGATATATCCAAATTTCTTGCTATTCCTTGAGAATTTGTGACGAATGGATTTTGGACCTTTCTCAGTAAGGTTGTGACCTACGCAGTCTCGTGAAGTAAATGAGTTGTTCAAGCAAAGTGGTAAGTAATGGTGATGATAGGAAGATATATCTGCCACACTTTCGTCGAGAAACTCACCCATCCTGGATGAACACGAAGGCTTTAAGTTTTTTGGAACGCTCACCTCAGAAAACCTAGGTTTTGTCTAGGCATGCATGGGTTCTGTTTGCGAATGAGAAATCGTGGGTTTCTTGTGAGTTTCGCACCGGACTTGCATCTGGTGTGGAGACGCATGGCTTCTGAGTGGATATGCATGGGTTTTGCATGGATTTCACCATTGCCCGTATAGAACTATGATTTTAAAAACAGTGTTTTGCACGAGCAAGCATGTCGCAGTCGTGGAATTCGCATCTTTCAATCTCATGCAAACACGTTCGTAGGGTTCCTGAGATGAATTCAACCACTGGTTATTTTCATGCCCACTGCACCTACATTGCACCCGAAATCGCTGCAGGCGCTGTATGAAAACGTCATTCGCATTCTCGTGGGACGAATGGACCCCATTTCCAAAGTGAGTAATGAACACATGAAGACGAGGACATGAGCCATTCGCAATCGCAGTGCGCAGGGTTCACTCTGCAAGCGATTTGAACGTTCTCTATTGGAAAGAGCATACGTGAGAACTCGGGTATTCTGAGCGGAGAGCATGGGTAAAAACTACTCTTTCCTGGAGAACTCGAGAAAAGCTGCTGAGTGCTGGAAAATACTTCCGATTTCCGGGCATGGGGCTTCCTCTGCTTCGGTGTTTAGCTGACTGCTTTTCTGCTTATACACCATCCGTCATGATATTACTTAAATTTATTGCAACGCCTGTAGGGGTGGAAACTCTATAAACTGCGATCTTTCCAAGATTTCCAGGATCCTCCCCGTGCTGCAGAGCTCAAACTGCAATTCATCACCGAATCACTTCTCCCCATTAGCAAGACCCTACCAAGCGCTCGTAAAAAACGCCACATATTTCAGATGCAAAGAGGATCTGACAGCCGCCCATCAGCTTCTCCCAAGAAATACTGTGCAACGCTTGATTTAGTAGGTATTACTAAGGGGCTGTAGTTGAACTAGTTTCTGAAGGAATAGTGTAATTTTTAAGTTCTAGCACATAGTTCCAGTGCTACTAGAAAGCTTTCACTGGAAGAGATTTACAGTTTCTTCGCCGAAAAATAGTCACGACACTTAGAATCAGGTCAAGTTCCACTACTTTTTCCCTGATTCAGTCTATCCTAGAGTTGTTCTACCTCTAGTTATTGGTTGACTTCTTTTTCATTCTCTGGGGAAGCATGCATCATTAATATTACCCGAAGTAAACTGGTTAACAATTCCCAGATTTACCCATCACAACGGGCGTCAACACGTTCATTATGGGTGATAATTTCAACGATGCATTCGGGACCCTGGAAGTGTTTTTTAAGTTGTGGAGTACCTTCTTCCGATGCATGAAATAAAGGCAAATGAAATTATTCATTCTACTTCATTTAATATTATTTAATCAGTATGGCCATACACTTCGAACCGAAGGTGTGTAACGCGGAAGGATCAGAAATGCAAAGAGGTTTTAGAGTCCATCTCTGATGGAGACGAAATGTCACTGCCAGCTGACTTTATGAGCAAATGCTTTTCGTCCTCCTGCTATTATAAAGCCTTTTTTTGGCCATTCAGCTTTTGTCTTTTGCACTATTCAGCGTCTCCTGAGCCTGAATACTTAAGAACCACGTAAATGCCTAAGAGGAGAGGCAGATTTCGCCAGGATAGGGCCATTTGTGACACATAGCCTTGCATAAACATATGAGAAATGTGTTCCAGAAAAACTGTTCAAAGGAGTCTAAGGTTTTGGAATTTGTAGCTCATTGTGAGAAGAAATGGGGCGTCACGAGGCTGATGTGACTGGTGCATTCGGGCAATTGGCCAATCAGGGTAGCCCCCGTTTCCTCTCACGATGGTACACACTATACTTAGGACCGAGTAATGCATTTGGTACCTGTCGATTTATTCGAAATTCGAAATTTCGATTTCGAATAACTCTATAGTTCGGATAATTAAAAAACGGGGAGTAAAACGATTCTTTAGGAATGATAAGGAGGCCGAGGGGTAGCTCTCTCGCTTTTCTGAACATTTCAACTCATCGAACCTAGTTCTGCATCAATTGTTAAATGAACTGAGTATGAGATATAAGTCCGTCCTTGAGGATGCTCTAAAATGGCTGTAAATAACTTAACCAGGCGTTTGTTTGTGGTTTATAAACAGGTGTGAGCGGAATTGATAAAGTTGGAGGGCGAGAGAAGTTCAAAATGTGGTAACTTCGCATGACAACACAAAGCAGCATACTCGGTTCGGGACCAACTCAGTTGCTGCAAATTCCTCGAAAATGTGGGAGAAGTGTCTGAATTAGAGAGCGACGACTGGGTTTCTGATGGGTAGTAGACCGGTCCAGGTGTAAAGCCCTTGTTTCGTCGTAAACCGCGAACAAGAAAAATTCTTCATTGGATGCCTGGAAGTTCTGAAGCTCTGACGTCATTCAAGAGTCTGATTCCTAGTTTTTCCTAGGAATTTGCTTGAAATAAACTACACCAAGCCATGCGCGTGTGCAGTTCCGGTCTATAGAAATTTATCACATTTTCAACTTCTTCTAAACTTCCAACTTTCGAGCTTCTATTTCCATGCAGCATTTCCGTTCTTACCTGTTCTTGCCCGGGCCGAGGACATCCGGAAAGCTTAACACAGCTACTCTAAAACTTCCTTACTAACGATAGCTAGCATTGAATAGTCGCTTCCGGAAACAAAAACAAAAACAGCCAGGTTACTTTCCATGTACTCTGGTTTTTCAATCTGAAAAATTGGAACCAAACAGAACTACTTCTTAAAAAACAAAAAAAAAACCCACGCCTAATCACCGCATTGGCGCTCAAGGGTGGCATTCAAAGACAGTAGTGCTTTCTACTCAAATGTTGTTCATTGACAGCGACTACTACAGTAAGAAGGTGAGATCTTATTGTTTGTCTCAGGATGCCAGCACAGCTTGAGGGGTTGAATGTTTGGTGTTATATGAAAACCTATCTACACTCAGCTACTTACTATTATTGCCTTTACTCATTATTCCGAACTTCAGAGCTTCATGCATAAACAAAACGATTTCCCTTTTTTTTCTCGTAATAACTGGTGTTTGTCCACTCCGTAACTTCTTTTGCGATTAATTCCATAGCAGCGTGCTGATTAGAATGCGAATGTTCATCTCATTTACCAACCAAGCACTTCATTTTGACCTCTATCGTAGGGAACTGTGGTCGGGAAACTGTGAAAAGCTTCAGAATCAGCCAACAATTAATTTGGTGGGCCAGGCCAGTCAAAATTGTAAAAGTCAAAATGAACGTAAAGGCAAGGATCCTGTAGATTTATACGAATACTTCCTTTTCATACATGGAACATTCTGCTCTTTTCAACAGCACCTGATAGTGATTTTGTTATACGAGATCGTCTTTTAACCTTGACCACTCGATAAAAGGCTCTATGCTATGCTTTTAGGCTGGAAAATTTAGGAAAAATGAGTGACCCTGCCTGTGCTGTCGTTCCCCGACGTGCTCGAGAAGATTATAAGCTTTCCGCTCATCCAGAGTGACAAGTTCATCAAGCAAAATGTGACATATATACATTTATTTCCTATGTATATTACATTAATATTACACAGTACATGTATATTTTCTATCCCTATACAAATTGTCAGGTTTGAGATAAAGAATTTGTTTGAACCAAGCATACTTATTTTTGCCGGGCGATGAGTAATGCCACTTTAGAAGGGTGGGTGAGTCATAACCTTGCCGGGAACCATCATGAATTCCGCCGCTGGTATTATGACTTCTCTGTGATATACATCACCCCAACAACTGGTAGGTTGAATGAATGAATAATCAGGTAGATAAATAAGAAGTCAAAATCATCTAAGACTCTGAGTCCAAGATGTGTTTTCTCCTGCCGGATCCTAGCAGTTTCATAGGCACAGCGGCTTCCTGGAAATGTGTGGGTGCTCATCAACACTGCGACAGCGCAATTGGGCTTTTTAGCACCGTGTAGATCTGTGCGTCGTGTCGGACGGGGGTAAAGAGGCTAATCGAGGAGGTAACGAAGAGGGGTGAACGAGGCGGAAATGAGCGTTTTCATATCGGCGATAGTCGCTAATGAGCTTCGACGACGCTCTCTGTGCGGTTTTTCGCCATTCTCACAATAATATTTTTCGAGCAAGGGTAAAGGCATTAGTTGGGAAGGAGCGTAACACTCCAGAGGTTTCTTAATCAGATCAGCGGGAGCGAACGAGGTTCCTCCCTGCGTGTTTGAAGGGGGTGAAAAAGCAGAAAGCAGCTTGTTCGCAGGGATTACTCATCCCTGCGAAGGATTACCTTTTGAACCTTAGATCGACAACGTGTGATGGAAGCATTTATAGTTTGAGCCTTTTAGTCAAGGGAAACCTTTCAGCATCAAATACTCTAGCTGTGGATGCCCCCTCGATCACTCCAAAGTGAAAAACAAACCCACAAGTGCCTTCAACCGCATATGTACTTTTTTGAAGGAGCATTGCAGGTTGGTCTCACGCCCTTCCCTTTTGGGTGAAGCGTCAGTGATTCTCGGTGTTTGTGCTAGAAGAATTATCGAATAAATTTACCAACGAATGCAACCGATGCTTGTCCCATAGGGAAGAACCTTCATAATCCTTGTGAGTTTTTAATCACAAACGCAGTGGAATCTCAGCCACTACATTGTACATATAGAGCCTGTTTCGACTCATGCCTGTTACTACTCACAGCAGTGAGTTCTCCAAGGAGGAACCTCTTTCCCTGCGTAGAGGATGCGCAAGGGTAGTTGAGAGTAACTGTAGACAAATGTTTGATTGGGGTGTTCTGTTACCACTCTTTTAGAATAAATTTTTTTTCCGCACGAAAAGCACGTTCATAGTTTTACTCTAAAAAAAATCGATAATGCCTTCTTTTCCCACAGTTGCTTATTCCCGACATCAACTTTTTTCCAACATACGGATCCTTTCCGGCCTAGCAAAAGAAACACCTCTCATGGGAAGCAACCCCAATAATTTTGCTCCCCAGATTACATTGTAACCCTAGGCTTAGCACCATGGTGAATACCATGGACGCAATGATCAATTGTGTGAAATTCTCGAAGTTTGGGGAAGGCGGCTTTTATCGGTTCCAGTTTGGCTCATGTAAAAGGATGGCCGAGTTGTGCAGGGTGGAAATGGGCGGAGGAGGGCTTGGAACGGGGCTTTCTCGTGAGGAAAGAATAATCGTGAACAAAAACATATACGTAGGCAAAGAATGAATTTGGGATTGTCTCTTATCTAAAAATTCAGGTTTTCTGAGTCGGTTCCTAAATTAATGACCAAATTATTCTGTTCTTGTTCGGTCCTTAAAAAAAACTATTCATTTCATGCCACCTCGTCCCGTTGAGACACTGAAATACATCTACCATATCATGAGAATGCTTACACCTATAGCGATGCAAATTTCATGGAACTATTGGGACCATTGCTCAGGCTTCGAAACTCTCGACATTGATGATCAAAACTACCGTCGGTGCTGCCTTCAAGAATGAATTTCGTCTCCCATAGGCAGGCAGAACGATGCTTAATCCTACAGATAACACGAGTACTCACTGCTATCTCCAATTTAATTAAATGACAATTATTATAGTTTTAGTAGGCTCCCGCGTTGAGTGCCCGAACGTTTCAAGAACATTCCTTCACACTTTTTCCAGCAAGTTCCAAATATAGAGTAGTTTTCATGAGAGGAACTTATAGGAAATTTTCTTTTTTTAGCTACGTTAGTTCCATCAAGTAGGAGTGGAGTGATCTGCACACGTACAGTAGCGAGCAAAAAGACTGCAACTTTTGGTTTTTCGTCTACAACATCCTTCAGTGTGGAGAATGGAGGCTCAGATTTCTAAGAGAGTTGTAGGTACTCATGCAAGAAAGAAAAAAATTCAAAACCTCTTCACCCTGCAAACTTCATATTTTTTTAAGAATTTTTTTTTTGGCAGAGGTCGGAATCTGTAGTTTGGCACCATGTGCAAAGTCTTTCAAAATGACGTCTGTTGTTGGGATCGGGCCCCGAATTAGTTGCTTACATAAAGAATCAACCCGTATTTGCCAGGAAATGTGCATCTGGTGACTACTGCTTGACATTTGTGAAGACTATGTGAAGTAAGTTCAACAATGATGTTTTATGGATGTTTTCGCCTCTCTGGCACCCCCTATCAGCTTTGTTTGAAAGAAAGAGATGCTGCTGATGGTTTCAAAACTTTAGTTACTGGTGCTGAGCTTTAATACATTTCAAGGCTCCCTCGGGATTCCAAAATATTCTGGCTGGCTAGTTGCAATGCAACAATTGTGCACATCACGGAAAATAAGTTTTGAAATTTTTTCTGTCTCGAGAAGGAATATATCTCAGCGATCCCTTGAGTAGTAAAGATGGATACGAGACTACTCGAAGTAAAGAGTGCTAGTCAGTAGCAGGAGTGGGTGTACTCCTTTGCTCCGCACACGAGTTTTCATACTTCTCCTAGAGTCTTTTGCTTTGCAAATGTCTCATTCGATTGGATTCATCCAATTATAACTAAAATAGCCGGTTTTTATTATGACGGGACACAATATCCTATTTCAGTGTTGTCTCGTACAGATCATTGCATTTTAGCAAAACCTACCTCACCGAATCCAAGGCGACATGAGTCGACGTGTACACGGCAATATTCTAGGAATCCTAGAGCATCTTTACCACTCATGTGATCGCTGAGGAATTTTCCTTGTCGAGAAGAAAAAAATTCAAAACTTATTTTCCTTGATGTGCACAATTGGCTGCATTGCAACTAGCCGGAATATTTTGGAATCCCGAGGGAACAATGAAATGTATTAAATTCTAGCATCTGTAACCAAACTTTTAGGACCATCAGCAGCATCTCTTCTTTTCAAACGAAGCTTAGAGAGGGTGCCAGAGAGGCAAGAACATCCATAAAGCATCACTGTTGAACTAACTTCACATTGTCTTCGCAAATGCCAGCCACTAGTCACCAGATGCACATTTCCTGGTAAATACGGGTTGATTCTTCATGTAAGCAACTAATTCGGGGCCCGATCCCAACAACAGACGTCATTTTGAAAGACTTTGCACATGGTGCCAAATTACAAATTTCGACCTCCGCGAAGAAAAAAATCTTTAAAAAAATAAAGTCAGCGAGGTGAGGAGATTTTAAATTCTTCCTTTCTTGCATGAGTATCTACAAATCTCCTGAAAATTCGAGCCTTCATTCTCTACTTTGAAAGAAGTTGTAGACGAAAAACCAAAAGTTGCAATCTTTTTGCTCGCTACAGTGGCGGACACAGAAAGTGGGCGGGTGGGGCGTAGGGAAAAGAGCGGGGTCCCCGCCGTTTTGAGGACCCAGACGGAAAATAAAGTTGATAAAAATATTAATTATAATAATAATTAAATGACAAAAAATTATGTTAAAAATGATAATAAAAATAAACAATTAGAAATAAATTAACACAAGATTTTTATTTGTATTGTAAAGTTATTTCAAAAATTTGGCGACATATTCTCGGGGAGAGGGCCCCTCCCCCTCCCCTGCGTCCGCCACTGGTAGTTACATGTATAGGACCTTACCCAAATTGAAAATTGGTGAATTGGAAACCACACCGCTTGTTCTGAACAAATTTGTCTTGCAAAAGGGGAAGAAGGAAGACCACGCGGATTCTTTCCGGCCATGGATCATTTTGCATCATGCAATTTTTCTAACAATGAACAACACACACGCAAATTTTGCACATTCTCACACTAAATTTTGCATTTTTTTAAAATCATCACAGTACATATAGCGCATGGATGGAACCTGTCCAGAGAATCTTCATAGTTTAGAAGTACTAGAATATTTCACACATACCATTGCAAAAGAATTCCAAAGACCAAGAAATATTGAGTCGAAAAATAAACGTTGGTGCAAGATTTTCGGGGCAATGTGGAGTTTTATCAGTTTGTTCGTTCACTTCTCACATTTCCAATGCAGCATCTCGGAGGAAACACACAAATATTCTTAGCTCGGAACTGCTTCATACCAAAGAACAATATGTACTTTACAAACCAACACAAACCGCAGAGTCACCACTTCCATGGCGCCAATCACTAACGCTGCCCTGGGTTTAGGCAAAATGACCTTGCTCGATTGCTGCCATGATAAAGGCGAATTTTGCTGGGGATTAATTGCATTAGCTGGGTAATGCGAGATTTCTGCTCTACTATTGACATACACACAAACAGAAACACTATGCGATTCTCGGGCTTCATACTGCAGACGTTGTGGAAGGAGTTTCGCATTTCTAAAGAGAGAGATTAGTTAACTGGGACTTATTATTACTATTATTTTATTATAATAAAACGAAGCGATGATCTAACCGCTACTGAAGGTTGTCGGAGATCCACGGTCAAACAAACAAATGTCACAAACATTCTACATACTAACCATTCTCCAGGGAACCCTTATAAATGTTGTTATATAGGTGCAATGCTAATAGCTCAGGTAACTAGTGTTCTTGGTTAGGTAACCACCTAAGGCAGAGGTGTGGAAGTGTTCCTGGATGAAAATACGAAATCTGAAGACGGTTTCCCCACACCCCCATTCTCGTACAAAGAAGATCGTCGTTTTGCTCTGTGAAAGAGGTTTCTCGCACTGTTACCCTAAGCACCCCAAAGTTCATTCATTTCAAACAGCTAGTCATTAAAATCTCAACGGAATTGCAGAGTCTCATAACCCCGCCATCTACGTGCAGTAGTCTGTTTTTCGTTGAGAAGTCCATAACTTCCTCCTATACCAACTCCTTCATCGTGGCAATTCTGGAGCCGTACCTGAGGCATGCTAAGTACCAGCCTCTTTCGAGGTAGAGATATCATATCACTGAGATTATCTAAGGTAAACGTGTTTACGGTGTGTAGATTCGTGTTGTGTTAACGTGCTTACACTGTGTGATCTCAACGATGTATGCGGCCCCTGGATGCCTCACTAGGACTAACCAGGGTAAGTATGTCGGAACCCTCGTCAACTATGTGTAAATTTGAGTGGGGGAGTAATCTCAATGCTGCATGCGACCTCAGAACGACGAAAGCCAAGAACCAATGAAGACTCTTATTTGAGGTGACTAAGGTCGATGAATTTCTTTCCTGTCAAGGAAAAACCGGTGTGATGGTGAACGATGAGCCACCAGAGTAAGCTACATATGTGTGATGTACCAGACTGTTGGCACACTTGTTCAAGAAAAGTATCTCCACCGAAAAAAAAAGAAACTCAGAGAGTTAGCATGCTGGATGTGTGGGTGAGACCATGATTCTTCCTTCTGGACTCCGGCACATCATTAAGATTACCTGGTAACGTGCTAGCGTAATCGCTACCCATGGGTGACAGTAAAGATAAGGGTGAGATAACCCTATCTTTTAGTGGTGCATTCGGGCCCTGACTACTGTCCTTCGTCTCCACAATAACCTGGATCTGGGCCACTCGGCTTAATCATGCTGTGCTGCCTTGCAGAAGCGATTTAGATTACAGGATCTTCCGCATCAAGACACGACGACGTTCAACTTTTCGATCTGATATGGTTTAGTAATACAGTCATTCAGAGCCAAAAGTAACATTCGGAACAAGCTATGCGACTATGTGAACAAAAATTATGAAAATCCATGGTATGGTTATGACTTCAAGCATCTTCGGTCCAAAAAAGTCGAAGATTCGTCGCACCCAGTGATCTTTTCCAAACATTTTTTTTTTCAAACGAACGTGGCCAGATGACTGCTTGAAGCAGTCAGCAGCAGTCTGCAGCAGTTTACCAGTGATGCACTGGGGAATGTTCAGCGACATTTTCGCTGAATGCAGTGTTGATGCTCCCGACCTATATGCTTGCATGATGCTGTACGGCAATCCATAATAAATGATAGCACTCTATTGCAGCTCAAGCATATCTGCAATACCGAATGAGTTCCGCCTTTGAACAACAATGAGACAACACCTTCGAAGACATACCGGGATACCCTCCGAAATGTACCGAATCTCCAGCAAACAGTGCCAGACGCAGGAGTTGCTAGCCGGGAGGGTGGGGGTGGGGAGAAAGTGGGAAGTCCGCTACTCCGTAGAACCAAATAGAAAAATAAAATTTCCGAAAATATTAATTTTTACCATTATTTTTTAATTCAATTTTTTAAAAGTAAATATTCAAAATAATTATAAAGTTAAACAATGAAAGGTGAGCCTATACAATATTTTTATCTATTTCATAATGTAATTTCGAAAACTCGGTGACTCATTCTTGGGGGACCTGCATCCGTCACTGAAAGCAACAAAAGCAAATGACTTTTGCACATTTTCTTCTATCACTTCATTTTACCTAACGTTTTCGTTATATTAGATTCCATCTTTTATTGGATATTTTTTGCAAGTAAGCCAATATGAAGCGAATGATAACGCTCCCCTAGCTTGAGTTTCTCGCCTCTCTAATGTGGGACAAGGAGCACTAAATATAGCAAAAAAAGTGGAATAAAGCAAATAATGAGCAAATAATACCAGTCCAGGAACTCTCTCTTAATGCTTTGTTACTGTAGCGATAGCGATTCTAGTTCAAATTAAAGTCGAGCAAAAAGGATCAGGAGAACGCTGTCATCGTTAGCTAACGTCTCCCGAGAACAGGAGGTTTTTCCCGAAAAACGGAGAGCTCAACTGCGACAGAGTCTCGCATGGAGTCGTTTTTTCATATTTCATGTATTGAGTGTGAACGAATTGAAGTTCGACGGCGAACGGTGTCAACAACGAGTCAGCAACAGAACCAACAGCAACAAAGCAACAGAACCTTTGACTTCATGTATGAGTTTAGTGTCATTAATAATAGAGGTGTGAAGAGTTTTGATTACTGTTATTAACCTGAGTCACACCTCACTTACTCACGAAAACAATATCACGTATCGTAGCAGCATTCTTCGAAAAGGAACGGAAAGAAACTAGAGCATTACCTGGAGAAGTTTTCTTTCAGTTAGCCATCAATTTTCACATCCACCGAGTAAAAAGGGGATGGCTCTGCTAAAAGAGGTGCCGGAACGGCCGGAATTTTGAGGACGGAAGTCTTTTAAAACTAACCATAAAAATAAGTTACTGTAAATAATTAAACAAGAACTTTATAACACGAGCAGAATTGAGACTAAAAGTCCACTTCCGGAAAACGTTATTCTACGATATTGAGGAAGTTTTCCGAGGTTTTTTGAACACTTTTCCAGAGAGGTCACTCCTCGAAGTCCTAGCACCATTGGCCTTCACAACGATGTTTTTTACAGGTTCTTAACTCCACTATGTAATGTTAATCTAATGTCACATCATACCAAGTCATTTCTCTGCATTTTGATTAGATCGTCAGATCGTCAGCTCACTACTCCACCCCTCATCCCCACGTCGTCGTCATTCGACGATCTTGTGCCTATATCATAACATTTAGGCTATAAAAGGGCACAACATTCCAACAAAATTTTTACGATTATCTATTCAACCAAAAAATTCAGGTTTGAAAATCTTGTAATTGTTTGTAAAGTTCCCCCCCCCCCCCTGTGCAACCACTCTTTTCAACAGGCTATACTCCTATACAATACTCCTCTTATCACTTGTTTCCGTAAAAAGAATTCGTAAGAGGGGTCACTACATGAGGGAAAATAGGGGTAAACTTCTGGGGCACGAGTGTTTCCTCTGCCAAGGAACCCAGCTCTTGCCATGGAGAATGGAAAACTAGGAGCTAAAGAGGACAATACCATCAGTTATATGCATTGTCACTAAATAAATCAAAGTAAATAGACGGATAGATAAATAAATTCGTAAATGGAACACGAATATTGTTTTGAAATAAATTTTATTTTGAAATGAATCTTCATTTCAAACAAAAAGCTGGGCGAGCCAGCAGGGTAAGTTCCTGATAAATACCGAGCTCCAACAACTGATGATTGCTGTCATCTTTCCTCAATTCCCGGTACAAGGAAAGAAGCTCGAGGAGCGATGGAGGGGAGGATAGCAGCAATTGGGAGGAGATGCTGCTAGGCCTTGTACTCGACGTATTACGCTGTTCGGAGTGCGTTTCTGTTGCGCAGTTCTTACAGTTTGGAGATGAGAACCAAACAACAACGCGATTTTCATTCATGTTCGGAGAGCTGTGTGTAGATAACCTTTAACACTGTATTAGGTTTGCGATGCCAAAGCGTACGTCGAAGCATTCAACGAAGACAAACACCCTCAGCACGAACAGAGGGGTGTCAACGTAATATAATTAAGCGCATCTACGACGATTGGGGACGCTGAGCCAGGTTTTCCTGTTTGACGGTCAAGTGGAATTCGTACACCTCTTGGACCACAATCAGCGTTGCAGAAGCGTGACCAGCAGTCCTGGAACATCTCCAGGGGATTAGCAGATGCAAAGCACTTCCTACGCCTTGACGTCAATTGTTGCAATGCTTCTTCAATGCGAGCAGATGTCAACACAGCTGCCCTTTCGCCCGCACTTAAATGTCGTCTCAGACAGCCCTCCCACCTAAAATGAAGATCCTCCGTACTCAAAATTGCTTTTTCCACGGATTTAGCCGTGAAGAATTTAGGCTCAATTGGGGGTCTGGCGAGGAACAGAGCGAGCCCTCCAATTGATCTGAAATGGTTATATTTAGGGCCATAAGAAAAGGCATTAAAATGGAAAATTGAACGAAAATTCAATTTTGGATGGGTCCCAATTCGAAAACTAGAAAGAGCCTGACACTTTTAAGGGAAAGCCGCTAAGGATGTAGATCCCTCTTTTGGCTTAAGTATGTTCGAATTGCCGAATCTTATTTGAAACTTAATATTAATTCTTTGGGGGGGATAACATAAGTCCTTTTTTGCTTTCAGGTATTTCCGCTCATTTTTTAGGTTCTAGCCAGGTTTCATACATATTTTAAGAACGCTATTCCTGCTCTGCAAGAGTGTTGTCACTTCTTCTCAGTCAACATTTCGCCCAAGTTTCAAGTCTATGAAAGGGGGTATAAAATAAATGAGAAACACCAATAACGACACCTACTCCTCTGGCATTCAGTTGAAGCTTGATGCACCATCAAAACTCGTCAAACGATCTCGACTTAGTATGAAAAAGGCATAGAGCTCGCAACAGCCGGTCTCCAGGGATCTTCCAGGTCCAAAGAAGACACACTTCGTTTTGGCGACACCAACCATTTCAAACAACCAAATTTCTTCCACGAAGATTTGGGGAATCATTCTTTTAAACGATGCAACTCAGCAGAACAAATCCAACCGCAACGGTCTAGTCATCCTACCCCGTGATGGTGTAAGGTGAGCTCGGATGACGCCTTTAGCTCCTATCGGTCTCACGCACTGCGAGTAAAGCCATCTAGGTTCGCCTACAAAAACCTGAGTACCATTGTGAGCAATAAATCTCTGAGCCGGGTTCAGAATATATAGGTGCTTTTTCCATCTGGGGGAATTTCAAAATTCAGAGTGGCAAAGTTTCTGAAGTACATAGCTAGTTTAATCAACACTCATCTGATTTCATAGTCAATCATATTAACATGCTCCATGTAGTATCCATGCTTGCCGAGTAAAAGCCTTCCTAAACAGGAATGTCCACGGGCCCCACCACAGTAACGGAAACTAGGACGTTATAGAGGAAAAACTGAGAACAGCGAGAGAAAAGTGAAGTTGAAGTGGGTGAGGAGTGGAGGGAGAAGAAGGTAAAAGGAAACTATACATACTTCTTGAATACGGGAAAAAAAAGAAACGACATACGTTGCCCAGCTTCAAAATTACTTATGCGAGTTTCTAATTGAAGACAAAAAAAAAAACACAAAAACAGGTTGGCCCCAACAGCATGTCTTCTAATTACTTTATTTTTTTTCAGAAAGTCATCGTTTCTTGGAGTCGTAAATACTGAGACCGCAGCCCCACAATTTACGAACTGTGTTTAGTTCAAGCTGTGTTAAGTTCAAATTCCAGCGAACTTCCGCAGCATGGAAATATTCCAGGAACAAACAAAGAAACTAGTGCAGCGCCCAATTTTGAGCGGAAAGGGTGAAAATAGAATCTCAAATCCAATGAAACATAAACAGGAAGAAGATTGTTGTGTAGAAACGGTCGCAGGGCCCTAATGGTACAACTCAGAAAGAAAAATTCTTGGCACGCTTGTTCAAATAACCAAAAACTGCCTATTTTGACTATAGTATTAAATTCCACGTTTAAAACAAAAAAAAACTGCGTGGAGGATGGAGTCTGTGCATCATAGAAATTCACGTGGAATGGAATATTATGTTAACAATATTACCGGCATCAAGTATTACGAATACAACGTTGCCAGTACCAAGCGCATCATTTCTGATGTGCTAATGAATAATCAAATATCACCTATTGTTGCAAGCTCCCTTACTCCCTTGGCACTCGTTTTGCCCACATGTTAGAAATTGTTCATTTATCCGTCTAGTTTTACTGCATTTGATATGTTGTAAGGACAGAGAAAAAACCACGGGATCGGGCCTACGAACGCACAGAACATAAGGAAACAAACAAGGGTTCCATTCTCACTCGGAAAGAAACAAAACGTAGTTTGCAACACTCCCAGAACGCCTTAAATTGACGAAGAACTTTCAGAACTACATACAATCTGTGTGGCAGCAAATGCTCGGGCTCCCTCAGCTGATGAAGGCATCTACTGTCGTCAAGAAAGGGCGAAGAGACTCCATTGTGTGCACTGCAACAATTGGTACTACAGTACGCTAAGGTCTCGATGGGAACAGTTCAATTCTATTCATTACCACGGTGGTGTACCATACACAGTTTGCAGTGTTGATCTCGAATCGGTTTACCTTCTGCGCAGCACCCCGTTAGGACTTACGTGGCATCCTTCCGCCTTGATCAAAACGCCCGAATTTGGTAATATACATGATACATATATTCTGCTCGAAGTATAAGTTGAAATCACTCTGAACTATGTAGTTATCAGCCGAAATTAATTGAAACCTCCAGAAATCTCTGAGATCTAGACAGTTTTACGACGAATGGGGAGAACTGGGGTCTTCGCTGCTTAGGGGACCCGGATGGAGACTAAAAATAATGATTGAATAATAATAGCAATTATTCAAAGGTAATAATGAAAATAAACAATTGGAAACAAACTTATGCGAGGTTTTTATTTATTTCACAAGGTCGTTTTAGAAGCTTTTGATTCACTAATAAGTTTTGGGCGCTTTGAGAATGCCGACAAAATAATGCAATAATAAATATCGTAATTCTCCATGAAGGTCTCCACAGCAAACAACGAAAACGGATTCAAAATTACCGTCACAAGCTGCACTCGGCTGCAAACACTTTGTTACAAACGGCTGGACTCCTACATAGGCATCCTTCCCAGGTGGAGAAATTTCAGCAGATTCTTTTGCTTATTCTTCGAGTATTCTCTTCGAAAATTTATTTCCGAGACAAATACGGAAAATAAGCGAAATCTGCTCGAAGGTAGATTGAACCCGCTCAAATTTTAACATGAGTCATCTTGTCAGATATAGCGCTTCAGTAAAGGAATCCAGCAAAAAGAACCCAATCGCAAACTACAAATGACCCAGGATAATGTCATACTACCACTACTACTTGCGATCGGGAATAACCTTTTGCTTTTGCATTCTTCCGATCCTACGCCTTTAAGAACTTCACAATCCTCTGGTGTCGAGCAGCGATGGATAGAGGAGAAAGGGGTGGGAGCCCTCTCTGAGATGGGTTGCCAAGTTTTTGAGATTACTTTGCAAATAAATGGATCCTTTTTATGGGATTATTTTTAACTTAAACAGCGAGGACTTATGATAAGACCCAGAAATTTTGCTCGAACTCTTGGTAGTTCTACCAGCTAACTTTTCACTTGATATGCTTATAGAATGTTTAACGATGCTCAGCCAAAACATGGTTCACTAATTATTAGAGCGCTGCTCATCACTCCCGTAAACGCACCACCCTGAAGTCTCTCTTCTACTCGTCGCTTTCGTCCTTCAATTCGCAACTCTCGCAGCCGCGCAGTTGTCTCGGAAGACCTCTAATAAATTCGGATTTCACATGATTTAATCCCCCGGGGATCGTCGTTTGACGCGCGGTCCTATGACTCACGACCATTGTCCAGATGCTATCTACGACAATGAATGGCCTCTGCAGCAGCTGACCACTACTACGTCGGAATTTCCTGCCGCTGTACTTCTAGGACTGCTGTAGAATCTCGGTAGTATTGTCGAAATGCTGATGTACGTGTGGCTGGCAATGTCGTTTGCGATTTCCATCACTCAGCTGCTCGTCACCACGCAGCCCGAATGGATCGTGAACCGGGACCAGATCCAGGTAAGCCCGGACGAGGCCCTGGTCCACTTTCGGAACAGGGCGCGAATTCGAGTTTTTGAGGGACTGTTCGCCCTGTGTACCGCCTGGGGCTGCGAGCTACGAGAGGTGACGGCGCTGGTGCCGCTCTGCCTGCACTCCGTCGGCTCGGTGCTGTTCCTGCTCTCGGCCGTCGCCCTCGTCCCGGCCATCTTCTGCTCGGCCACCGCTGCTCCCCTGCAGACCATAGCTCACCTACAAATCACTGCCGGTCAGTTCTTTCGCCTATTGCACTTTGCAACCGCAAACCTCGGCTTAGTAGGGAGCAGCGACTTCTTTTTGTGGATTACGGGAAATTATCTCAGTGATCACCTCTAAGGAAAAGTGAGTGTAAGGAAAATTGACAGATCGAGGTGGAGATGAGTGTGTGCTATAGTGAATAGTTGTTGTCTGACTGTCGCTTGAACATGTTGCCATTCAGCTGCATTGGACTGGAAACGAAAGCAATTACCTCGCTGCCTTCACGCCAGATCAAAGGGGTTAACGTAAACTCGTTAAATTATTCTTGGTGAACGCCTCGAATGGTTAGATACGTTAATATGATTACAAACACATGTCTAAGAAGAAAAGAATCAGGTTGAGAAACTCTAAGAAGCTAGGCGAAAGTCAAGCTTATTGTTGGCTATGTTTTACAGGGGTCATTTGTGAATACAGGTGCACACAATTCTAGAGACATTGGCTGCCATTCTAAATGAAGGAAAGACCATTTCCTAGTGTCCGTTTCCCTCCTCCCCCTATGAGGCAACTAGTGGATTGTGAAACCTTCCTTGTGACTCATCATTAACTAAGAAATGACATGACAATGAACGTAACAGATAAATAAACTAGCATTTGTTCCGTGCCCCTTCTTCTCTTTTTGCAGGTGAAGTTTGGAAGCCAAGTCATAAACTTGGGTAATTTAACCTCTGTCCACGGCAGTTTCGACTACTGTGACTTCATTATTTCTTTTCATCCTGCTTCCCATAATCATATGTAGTCTCCCGTGGAAAGAGTTGTGGATCTCTGCACATTGTAGCGAAAAGTGGACCTCACCATTCAAAGAAAGATCCGCATTCCCATGGGGGTTTTAAGGATAAGCTCGGATGTCCACTAGGGTAGCAATAGGTTGCTAGGAATATTCCCGAGGTGGGATGCTAACATAAAAAGGCTCCTCGCGAAAACGTTTCCCTTATGTGCTACTTAATACGTTCAACGCGTAAATAACTCGATAACACTTGATGGCAATGCTGATTACATCAGGTAATGTTTGATATTTTCTGTTACTTTTAGCAATCAAACCCAAGTTATTAGTCCAATCCACAGGCTTTCCGAACAACCTAAGAACGGTTCGAAAATATTGATTTTCTTGGCTTTTTTCCTTGCTGGTAAGCCCTTCTTCTATTTATCTTACTTCTTATTAATTGGCAGTTCATGTGTGTGTGTGTGTGCGTGTGTGCACGAGAACCAGCCATCAAAAATGGAAAGTACCTGTACCATCGTGTTCAGCGTGTCGAGTTATGTATGAAAATGTGGTAAATTTTGATTTTTACCTTGATCCACAGGAGTTTCGGGCCACTTTTGTCACGTTCAGACATGTTAATGGCCAACAGTTGTTTTGATCACGGTCGGAATGAATGAGATAGGCTTCTGATTACAGGACCGTATAAAAGGAAAGAGAAGGGTAGGACACCTCTATAACGAAGAGGAGGAACCAGGCGAACGAGGGATGACACGGATGAGGGTTACGCCTTAGGATAGTGTTAGAGGTGGGCTGGCGGTGTGATAAGGATGCTCCGGCGTCCAAAAGCGGGGAAACGCCTGGAGTCGGGTAGACCGGCGTGATAAGGGGGCGCCGGCGTCTAAAAGCGGGGAAACGCCTGGAGTCGGGTCCAACGGCGTGATAAGGGTGCGCCGGCGTCCAAAAGCGGGGAAACGCCTGGAGTCGGGTCCAACGGCGTGATAAGGGGGCGCCGGCGTCCAAAAGCGGGGAACGCCTGGAGTCGGGTCCAACGGCGTGATAAGGGTGCGCCGGCGTCCAAAAGCGGGGAAACGCCTGGAGTCGGGTCCAACGGCGTGATAAGGGTGCGCCGGCGTCCAAAAG
Source organism: Ancylostoma caninum (assembly GCA_037903475.1). Classification (NCBI taxonomy): domain Eukaryota; kingdom Metazoa; phylum Nematoda; class Chromadorea; order Rhabditida; family Ancylostomatidae; genus Ancylostoma; species Ancylostoma caninum. Next base: position 1,029,646 of record JBAJFG010000615.1, on the reverse strand, counting down.
CGGGGAAACGCCTGGAGTCGGGTCCAACAGCGTGTTAAGGGTGCGCCGGCGTCCAAAAGCGGGGAAACGCCTGGAGTCGGGTCCAACGGCGTGATAAGGGTGCGCCGGCGTCCAAAAGCGGGGAAACGCCTGGGGTCGGGTCCAGCGGCGTGATAAGGGTGCGCCGGCGTCCAAAAGCGGGGAAACGCCTGGGGTCGGGTCCAGCGGCGTGATGAGGGTGCGCCGGCGTCCAAAAGCGGGGAAACGCCTGGAGTCGGGTCCAACGGCGTGATAAGGGTGCGCCGGCGTCCAAAAGTAGGGAAACGTGTTTGCCAGAAATTGTTGGAAAGGAGCTGTCCATAGTGGGTCAGTAGTTCCATGCACTGCGATAAAGAATACTTCTTTGTGGATAGTGTCTGTTCATCCACCTGCACCAATCTTATCTGAGGACAATGAAAATATGCGAGCGAAGCGAGCACGAAAAGAAGCCTGAGAGTCCGGCGTCAGCCGGACGATCAGGCTGGTATTCTTTATTAGTGCTTCCATAGTTCAGTAGTATAGATGTCGCAGTTTTGCTCCTCTTCACTTTTGCGGCTATTTTCCCCATCTTTGGGATTTTTTTTTGGAATTCGGACTCGTTTTGTCTCTCAGCAATGTTACTGGAAGCGGGTATACTTACTCGTGTTTCTTCCAAAGGCTAAATATATGTACTACGATTACGGACTCTGACTTCGGAGTTCTCCTCTGCTTGCCCAGGAACTTCATCTGCTACGTGTTCATCGAGCAAGGGGGCGAGGGAGGGTTACTTGGCCGAAACGGCCACTTTCAGTGAGATGTGTGCTCCAAAATGCAGACTGCAACAGTGATCTCGATTCCATTGTCGAAATTTGCTCTTCCACTCACCATAACTATTTGAACCTATTTTTCTGCCGAGGTTCGAAATAACGAACCAAAATGCTCATCCACGGGCCTCACGTCTAGCATGGTAGCTGAGTTAATGTATTCTAAGAATTGAGAGCTTGCCTGGAGGGTCTGCCAGTGTGCAACCATCACAACACTCTCACTCCAACATGGTATTCTATTCCAAATTAGTTCGCGAAAAATGTGCATGAGTTACTAAAGAGAAAGCACGGGAGATTAGGAAGACAGATTCGAGATCAGTTCCGCAGGCTGCGTTTGGGTGCTACATGTCGCATTAAAATGGCTACTTCAACTAAGTATCCTTCTTACAAGAACTTGGAACGTGCAAAATGTGTTTCCACTTTGCTGAATTATTTCTGCACTCGAGCAGAAATGAACTTCATGTTTTGCATCTTCATCCATACCTCACGGGGCGAAGGCGAGCAATCTTTTAAGATGCTCGAAAGGGGAAATGAGTTTGGCACCAACGAAAACCCTCTTCATAACATGACTAGAACTACAAAAGAACTGAGAGGTGTACAGGATTTCTATCAGAGTATGGGAAAAGCATCTCAGTAGGGGATTGTTCACATTCCACTCTAGAATGGTGCCCTTATGGCCCGTCTGAGTAGAAATTGCGTGAAAACGATGGGTTTTTCTTTAAAGCGAAGGTAGAATTCTAGTTTCTGTTTTATGTTCAGCTTTAGTTTTGATCTGAAGCATCGTCGAGTGCGGTTAAATGACTAAGTAGCAAAGTAATTGTCTAATCAAACAAAAAAAATAGAGAAAAGCAAGATACACAACTTTTACTGCCAGACGGATAAAGTCTACTTCAAAAACGACGATAGTATTGTACTTGTGCCTATTGTCTGCGTTTCTTGCCTACCTCTTCAAATACGTATACTTTCTGGTGTTCTTTCCTTCTCTAATATCTTCACAGCTACGCTCTTCGGTGAGACTCGATATATGACCTTCGGAAAAACTACCGTGATTCTGCCAATATTTATTTATTATATACATCGGGATAGATAGTTTAACTCTTCACAAGGGAGATAAACTGAGAAATGAACCGATTAGCATAGATCAGCGACTGCAGGTATTCAATGCCTGGTATTAAAACTTCGACTCACCAGAACTTAACGGCAGAGATTCACCTCAGTTCCGAATTCGCACTTGAGTCATAAGAAGGATACGTACCTTCTCAAAACGCAGTTTCAACGGTCTACGTGGAACTTTGCGAAAAAGCTGTTACAACTATTTTCTGGCACGTTTAAGTACGAGTTTGGTTGGCAGAAATGTGCGCTTCAGATCACGGCAAAGATCAAATCGATGAAGCACCGCAAGGCGTTCTAAAGAACAAAAGATGCTTGACCTCGAAGCAAAGAAAACCGTTTAAAAGTAGGGAATCCAACATTTCCATGCACTTTTGCGTACACCACTTTTATCAGCTGCTCACGCAGATTCTGTTGATATGAAGTACATATACAAAATCTCGAAAACGATTTCTGAGATGACATTTTGCATTGAAACGCTAGGAGCATCTCCTATGAGCATAACAACTCGTCTCAAAAAAGGTCGTCTTATCTAGTTCCCATTGCACGCTGGAAGAGCGCCCAAGGCCTTGCCGTGAGGTGGGATATCAGCTGGGCACTAGGGCTTAGGAGGAGCTGCTGAGGTTTGGCCTTCGACCCTGCCGCAACGCTTCGATTTTCATTCGTCTCATCTCCCTAGCCCGGAAGGTAGAAAGAAGCCGAAACAATGTTCTGGGGGCGCATGCATCATTGAGATTACCCAGGTGAACTCGGTAACACCACAAGTTTACTTATAGCTAACGGAGGCGTCAAGACCTTTACCTTGGACAGTCTCAATGATGCATCCAGCCTCTGGTTCCCAGCCAGAGTTGACAGCCGATGTTGACAGGGACGCCAGCGGGTCATCGTCCGTCTTGCTCACTTCCCGTCCACACTCTGCTCCTCGCAGCAGCTCGCATTTCTTCCATCTATCTTTTGCTAATTAGTAAGCAATGCAAAAGGATACCGTATCCCCGGCACTACCCCACGGAATCCCTCAGGGAGAGCCGATGTTCGCTTAATTGAATCTGGTAATCCCTTCCATTTCCCGTGTTGCGCAAAGATTTGGAGTAAAAGGGGGCGTCTTCTCGTCAAATAAGAGGGAGGGGGATTGTGCTCCCGTTTGTGTCACGAGCCTGGCTCTTAGGCGTATCTTCAGTGCATTGGTACTTGAATGGGGGTGGGGGGGGGGGCTCAAAGCCCACCGTAATTAATTAACTTCTGCTTCGACGAGCAAGATGCCAAATCTCGATCTAGTGGCAGAGAACTCCTGTTGTTGACCGAAATGGGAGATGAACCAGGATCTAAGAGATAACGACCATAGAAAAAACATAGAGCAGACTTCCGCCTTCTGAGCAGATGCGTTCAGGAGTTGATACTTACTTCCAGCTCAACAAGGAACTTCTAATTAAAATCACAACAAAGGCGCATAGTTACAGCCTGGTAGCTCAGCGAGGGCCGTTGGAATGATCTTATCTGCAATCACGACCGCGGTGGTCCCATCGATGAAACCACGCCGCAGGATACGTCTGGAAGGAGATTTAACTCAATGGCAGTAGGGAACCATCAAAACGGGAAGAATCACACCACATACCTATCAAAATTTACAGAAAAAAAAACGTAAAAATTAGATCAGTGCTGAGGTCGTAACTGCAGACAGTGCCACTCCATCGACCCTCTTTAATAGACTATAATGTTGTTTGAAGAAGAAAAAAAATAGTCAGCGATCCTCTTTGAAAGTGCTGGATTCTGTTCCAAGCGAACGACACCATTTGTAGAGAAAGTTCTAAAGAATTCCAGGGAAAAACAACCACAACACTCCAATAGTAACGATTGTGTTGTTGTTCGATGACATACTTTTTATGTAATCCAGTTCATTTATCTAATTGTGGATCTCTTATAGCAGGTTTTGCTGGAGCATAATTGGTGCATTGAATAAAATAAAATAAAATAAAAAATAATCAGTAGTTAAGGCATGAGATTATAACCACAACCAGCATCTACCTTACTCAGGGAGAAAATCAATCAATCAACCAATCATTAGCCAAACGAAATCGCATTTGCAGCATAAATTAAGGATGTTTTTGAACTAGCGAATCCGAGAACATGAGATCATTTGATGAGTCTACTGGTGGGAGAGCAGCGACAACACGAGATTGTTTGCGACACTCTCGAATTGCTAGACGTCATCCGAGCTCACCTTACAAAGTGAATACGTCGCAGAAAATTCCTCGTGTTGGTGCATTATTTTATAGCTGTCAACTTAAAGATTAATATAAAAAATTAAGTGTCGATTTAAATCGCATGTGAGGTACGAGGGAAAAAAGTAGTGGAGATATTAGAAAAAAAGCATGGAAAGTGCGCTGATACAGGACAGACAGGCAAGAAGGGAATTTTGTGGAACAGACTATAAACAGCTAGTGAATCCAACTACATTAAAGCTGCAACTACAATTCAGGTAAAAACTTGAACCATATCTATTCCAGCAATATTAATGGGTCTTTGCTCATTCGTTGTGCCAATGAACATGCAGGATATCGGCTGCACCGTTTCACAACTCCTTCGATCCTCCGTTTGCAGGTCAGTGCAATTTCTCACACCATCCAGAAAAATCATTAACGACAATAAACCCCAGAGCCAAATTGATGAGCTACTCCGACTAATGATTTCAGAGTCGGCTGGGCGTACGCTGCGTCATCAGTCTGCAGTCTGGTGTCGATCTGCTGTCCAGTACTAGGGAAACTCGCATCGGATGACCGGAGGCGATACGCTCTCCTTCAACATCCAGAACACTACCTTTAACAGTGGACTGGATACTTCTAACCGATATAAGGAAGATCGAAGAAGGAAAGCCACGACCTACCGCTATCTTTTCCATCTTTCCCTTGCAAGAAGTTGTATTGTTCTCGTTAACAAAGTATCAACAATTTATTCCACTATTATAATTCTTGTCTGTGCCGTCAAATATTCTAATATAGGTCTCAATTTGCAGAGCAAAATACAGTCCAAAAAAGGCAAACTCAACAACTCAGTTCAACAATGTAGTAAAACATGTACAACAAAAACAAATTGAAACTAGAACTTCTGCTTTCTCTTCCGACCGGAATACTTTGATTCGTGCCGCACTATCCTAAAGCGAAAGCAGTCTAGCAGTATTCATCATCTTGTTATAAGAGGGCTACAAATCTGAGCAGCCAAACAGAATTTTAAGGAGGTGTAAATTTGTCAAAATCCTAAATTCCCAAATTTTTGAAAAAAAAAACATTCAAGGGATATATAACAAACATGGGGTTCCCCTGTAAGATCTCTACTTTCACAGATGTAAGATAATGGTGCGCGATGGCTGCAAAAATATTCTTGGCTTACCTGCCCTGCTTCAGCATTCGCTCTCTTTTCTTATTAATCCATTCTTTTGAACCTTTGGATGGTTTCTTCTCGTGTTTTCGAGATAATGTCAACGTCCTGCAACATTTGCTTCAATACACTGTCTGTTTACTAGATCATTACAGACCTTCCGGTGTTTTCGACGTGAGCTTGATGTTCCATCGCCTCTTCACCAGTGAGCGCCTTCGGCAATTGAGCAATACCTCCAGTCATTAACACCAAATAGACTCTAAAATGAGATAGTGGAAAAGGTAGCACCAACACACAAAAACGATCAGTTATTTCAACCACTTCGGACTGAGTGTTAAAAACATTGAGCTCCTATCAACATGCTTAGGCAATTTTTGGAGAACCGCTACTACTTACTTCTTCGCTTTGACGCTGTTCGGGTAATCGACCACGAGACCTCCATTAAAACCTGCTTTCGTTGCTTGTGTCATAATCAAGGCAGACTGGTGTTCATTCTCCGGATAGAATTGGAACACTGCCCGCGTTCCTCTTCCCTAAAAAATTGAAATATTGGAAAGTTGTTGTGCAAGTGAGTTATTGTATAAGTATCGCTAAGGTGCAGCATTTTTCCGGTAGTCAAAAGAGGAAAGGAACAGAAGGTATTCCAGAAAATGACTTGTTGTGGGGAACGATTGTCGAGATACTGTCCAGAAATGATCTCTACAAAAGTGATGATGTCCAGAATTTTAAGAGTCACGAATTTGCAGCGATCAGTAACAGAAACATATCTCATAAATAGGAACTTCCAGGGACTAAAAATGCGAAAATTAGAGTAATTTTCAAACATGACTGGTAGAACTGCAGCAAACAATAGCTGCAACTAAGAAAATAATCCCGTTGTACAGGTTATCACGGGATGTCTACACTAGATGAGGAAAAAACAGTGACTTATGAGGTCCAATTGTTCTTTTTATGCATTCAATTTAAATACATAAAAACAACTAATCCAACAACACGTCAATAAAAAATGTATTGGCAACCGTTCAAGAAGACACGGTGGAGGAAAAACATACCAGGCAACCGTAGAGGGTCTGGAAAAACCGATGAAGACGTCGCTTTGGATTTTGATCAGCAGCATTGGCATGACATAGCCACTGTATTGCTGATATACTGAACAGAAGGGAATCTCACTGAATGTTGGAAATATTTCACAACTGCTGAGACCTGATAGCTCCATCAAACGTTCCAGGCCGGAACGGTACTCCTGTCCCCATGTCCGTCCACACAAAATCGCCCATGTTGTCTCTGTCCTCCTCATCCTCGGTAGCTAACTCTGAATGTAATAATATAAATAGACATTTCTGCGTAATGATTTCCTTAGCTGAAGTGTGCACAAGACGTACTGAGCATAGGTCTGCTTACATCGAGTCCTACCCAACAATGTCCACTGTTTGCAAGCACTCCCCCGCTTATGCCAGTACCACAACCTGCAATCACTTCATAAACAGTGTATCAGTAAGTGAAAATAATTCAGTTTAGCTAACCGATATCAAGGAGGAAAGCCGATTTCTCCTCTGGCAATGCCAGCAACTCCAAGGCCCGCTCAGCCATTTCCGTTTGGATCCGCACAATGTGTGAGTTGGAAGCGTACTTGGATGCTTCAGATTCATCGTAATACTGGAATGAAACGTATGGAATACCAGACTATCAGACTTGAGAGACAGAGCAAACTATTTGAGATGGAAAGCTTGGTGTACTCAAATATCTCAACAAGTGGGGCAATTTTATTTATTTATACAATGTCATCTTCCTCATCAAACTCATAGAAAAGAATAAGAATTTATTTGAATACCAAAGCGTCCCATGTGCTCTGTCGCTCTGATGCCCAATTACTGAATCATAAGTGAGTGCCAGCTTTACTGGCAGAAAATCACTGCTCAATCAACCTGAAACAGTCTTCGCAAATGTCAACCAGTGGTGTACGCATGTACATTTTTTAGCACCTACGGGTTGATTTTGCACGGAGGAATCAATGCGTGCTCAGATACCAACGATAGATGTCATTTTCCGAGACACTGCGGATGGTGCCAAATTACAGATTTCGATTTCTGCGAAATAAATTTTTTTTTGGAAAACAAGAAGTCTGTGGAATGAGGAAGTTCTAATTTTTTCCTACCTCTCATGATTGTTTATAACTCTCATAGAATTTTCAACCTCCATGCTCTGTTCTAAGCGGAGTTACAGAAGAAAAACCAAAAGTTGCAATCTTTTTGCTCGCTACTATATGTACAGATATGCATTGTGCGTACGAAAGAATAGAAGTGCGCAGAATCACTTCAACTACTGTTTGGACTTCAAATCCCAACGTTACCGCATCAGTACGAATGGCCAACGCGTACACTGTCAAAGGTTCGATCCCCTCCCTATCCAGAATTTTTGCAAAAAGTTGAGATGTACGTGGTTAGTGAATATCGCTCTGAAAGCGTGAGTTTGGACTTATTTAGGCAAATCGCTTCAAATCTGTCACGAAGAATATCGATATACGTCATTTACACAGTCAAGAGTTCGATCTCCTCCGAGGCTAAAATTTTTGCACGGCTTAAAATAGCGTGCGCTTGTAGTGGGCTCGAGATACTCGAACGTAGTGCGCGAAAGGACACTTTATCGGATTGCCAGGACTGAGCAGAACTAGCAGCGCGAACGTGAAAAATGTCCACCCAAAATTTTGGCTCGCTCAGAGGTATGACTATGGATGGACCATGAATAGCAGAAGATATAGCAAGTTGAGGTGCCATTTTTTTCAGTTTTAAATAGTCGAAGGTTTGCGCTTCCATGCTGTATAGCCCCTTTTTCCGCAGATGCCTTTGTCGTGATTAAAGCGATAAAAACATGTAAAAAAGGCCATTTTTACCGACGAAACCTCATCTCTGTAATTCCCGTGCTGAATTTTTTGCAGCTCGCCGGACTGGGTGATACTGGCAGTTTGGACGTACAAAAATTTTTGCCTAGAATTTTGGATTGCTTGGAAGCATGGTTGTAGTTGAACATGAACAGCAGGAGATCTAGCCAGTCGAGGTGCCATTTTTTCTCAGTTTTAATTAGTCAAAGGTTTGGGCTCTCAAGCAGTGTAGTTCCCTTTTCCGCACTTGTCATCCTTCCTGCTTCGATCTAGTCGACAAAAACAAGCAAAACGGCCATTTTTATCGACTAAACATCACTTCTGTAATTCCTGTTAATCTTTCCAATTGATCCTGGAGAGCTGAAACTCGGAGACAAAGCACAACTGGGTAGGAACCATAGTAAGACTTTTTGTCGGCTTCCAGGATTTGGCAGGACTGGCAGTACGTATGCACAAAAATGACCCTCCGAAATTCAGCCTCGCTTGAAGGCATGGCTGTAGTACTACTAAAAGTACTGCACGAATTCTCCACCACAATCGCGACTCCCCTCTTCTACGACCCCCCCCCCCCCGTTGATAATTTATCAACACACGCTTGACCTGCTTCCCACGTTTGTTGTCTACTGGTTTGTTATGGCCGTGGTTTTTCTGAAAGTTCACTGATCTTTTAGCTGTCCTAGTTCGAAATACAGTGAAAAAGTCCGAGAAACTGTCTGCTTTGCCCATTGCGTGTATACAAGACTTGTACTATGTCTGTTAGTACATTACTACATAGAAATTAACTAAGAGGGCTTCATCAACATGACGTTAAATTAATTAATTAAGAGCGCTTCACCAGCACGACACGACGTTAAATAGGGTGTGCTCGACCGGTCGTGCATATTGTCGCGAAAAAGTTAATAAAGCGCCATACTGAACCGAGCCCCCAGTTAGGTTCTTTCATAACGCAGCACTCATAGATAATGAGAATCTTGTAATGTATAAAACTTCGTACCAATTCTGGTGGACCTGAGTACTCCGGACGGACACGACTACCAGACATCTGAAGAGCAAATGAGGAAAATCGCGGCAACGAAGGAGGGGAGGCTTTTCTTTAGAAATAATGAATTGGTTGACACTCTTTCAATAAGCCAGCGTAAATAGTCTGATGGAAGAATTTTACTGACACGAGATATTACAAGCCGAACAGCAATACGCTTGGAGGCAAGCAAATAGAGAGAGGCCGTAGAAGCAAGCTCACAGACACATTGACTAGAATGAGATTTTTGTATATAGTATATGCACAGTAGCACACATTCAGATCCAGTGGCGATTACGCTTTGTTTCAGTAAACACTCATGCTTTGTAGACTTTCTGAGACACTAGTACTGCTGGACGAATGACAGTATTGTTGTAGAAACAGCGACGGCACCCAGTACTGGACCGTATCAGTCGCTTGCTCGTCCACCCATGCCAAACCTTCCTTGACAAGATGGTCCAGCACTGCCTGCGCTCTCGGTTCGTCCCATCTAAATGAATAGAACAACTCAGGACAGTTAAGATAAACAAAAGCTGAAGGTACGTACCGCAATCTGTCAATGATTAGCTCCTTTGTGACATAAGCTGCGTCCTCTGCAAGTTGAAGAACTCGCGAATGATCCATGCTAAGCTCGCCAGGAACGGACTGCACAAGGAAGCGTCCACCTCCTAACGGAACCAGCTCAAATCCACCACCAAGTACTTTCAGCTTGTCTACGGAGCGCAGAATATCGTCCCTGGAATAACGAGATAATTTCTATACGATAAAGCCATACAAGCATTATTCAACAATAGCCTCACGTTGTGATGGTCTCTTTCCTTGTGCGCGACCTGCTACGCATCAAACGATTCCTTATCTCTTCCACAGTCATTATTCCTCCATTTATGTGATTAGTCGACAAACAAACCTAAACAGAAATTATGCAGAATCACAGAAAAAAATACCAGAGGACTCCTCACCTCCACAATTTGCACAGCAAGTTCGTAGTAGAAATCTCCGACACCTAGTTTCTCCGCCCAGAAACCCTTACCAGCTGAAATTTATAGAATTACAGGTGGTAAGCGTTGAGGGCATCTGCGTGAAAGGAGAATGTAGCTTACATGCAAGCGGATCGACCCCAACGCTGGCGCACATTTCCTGGAAGTGACGTCGGAACTGCGAATTCTTACGGATTTCGTCTCGATGGCGATGAGCAAACTGCTCCAGCCTGAGTTGTAAGGTGCAGATTTTCCATCACTATATAACAACAATTTCCACAACTCCCATGTACCTTGAGTTCATATTGTCAACTTCAACCCTGAGGCGGTATTTATGGTTGATGCGCATCAAATTTGACGCGGCGATACACAATGCAGAACGAGTAGAAGAGAATTCTTGGCAGGATGCGATTGTTCCTGGTTTTGCCGCCGCTACGACCGCGCGAACAAACTGTGTTCTTATCTTCGCCGCACCGAGACGTGAAATTTCAGGCCGACGCGTCAGATTTGACGCGCATCAACCATAAATAGCGCCTGATTTGCAACAATATACGACAATTTTCACACATCCCATAAATCTTGAGTGTTTGTGAAGTACCAAAAATTAATTTCTCCATCTGCTTTACAAAACTGAGATGGTAAAAGTAACTCTCAGCCCTTAAAATAGCACTGACATACGCGAAGCACTGATATGCTGAAATAATTGCAGGCCAAAATAAAGAATAGAAAACAGAGTACCACAGAGCTAGTAATAATGATCACTCTGGTTCACTAGTATGAGAAATTTGACTGCTTCTACCTCATAGTGAACTCCTCCAATTGCTTGGAGAACATCTGCAGTTGTTCACTCGCCATTTGTTCGCCTTTCGCATTGAATTTTGCCTACAACAGTACATCAATTGATACAAATGACAATGACACTACCATTAAAGTGATGATACCTGAGTCTCCTGCTTGCGCTGCACTGCAGCTACACCAACGCCGCGTCGACGTGAAGCCATATCCTGGAAACCATGCTCACACCTTAATTTCAGCTACGACAATATATAGTCAGAGATATTCGCGCAGCAACGTAGTAATTGTGATGGAACAAGATCCGGAACACTAGTATACAAGACATTTATTTCACTGAGAGAGACCCACACCGAGAAAATGACTCTAACCTTTGAAATAGCACAACATGAAAGAAAAAAAACATGAAGAGAAACAGTGACGCAGGGATGCCTCCCGAACAAAACTTTAAGAAACAAATTGGTACATAGATAACAAATTACAGTAACGTTTAACACGGAGAGGGTTTAACCCGAGATATTAGACTGTTCCTTGAAAGCAGGAGCAGTTAACGATAAAAAACGACCCACAATAACTATGAAACACACCATAACAAAACAGCCGGTGTATTTTAACAAGGAAGATCTCTCTAAAATTCTGCTGTTGCACAAACTAAGATTGAGCACCATCTGTCACAATGAAGTGCTCATGGACTAAGAAAAGTGCTAATAAAAACACTTGTTTCTGTATTTAGTGTAGCGTGCCACCATTTATCGGGCAAATATATGGCTTCTCCAGGCTTCACGACACACTCGAGTGGGCGTTTGTCTCGAGGCAGCAATGGATAATCCTTCAGGAACCTGCAAGATAAAGTGTTAGAGTGAGTAGTTGAGTAGACTTATTAGATCTCATTTCCAGTCGCAACGAGGCTTACTCATCAATTCAATTCCATACATTCAATAGCATGACTAGCTGTGAATTCATTGTTTGAGCGCAATGCGGAAACTGCGTATGGAGAAACATGAAAAGGACAATGTGTGCCGTCCGTTTTTTTCACTCCAACTATGTATTTTAATTCAGAAAAAAAACTTGTTATTGCGAGAACATTTGGAAACAAGAATAATTCCGAGCTGAGTGATCAATAGTTTTAAAGAGTTCGGTGAAACTCGCATATTCTAGTGTGTGAAAAGCTAAATGTTTCGTATTCTCAGAAACTTTAATCACGTCATTTGACGCTAGTAGACAGTTACGCACTAATTTCTTAGATCATTAATAATTTGCCATGATTAATTGCTTCATTCCATCGTTTTCACTCTGACCTCTTTGTCTATGAAGCGCCATTCTCTGTCATACATTACAAATAAATGACTAAAAATAGATAGACGACACTCACTGAACTCGTTATTTTAGTGGCCAAGAACATAAACGTGGGATAGTGATGAAAATGATGTTAAATTACTTAAGAAGAGCAGTACCTCGTTCGATGTTAGAAAGATATTAAACTTATAAAGCCCTTCTTCAGACAATCACAGTGTACCACGCACGTGTCATGGACATCATGCCTGAGATCATCAGCCCCTATTTTCTGGCGGTACAGTCAGTGGAAAGAGAAGGAAAGTCACGATGCCATCGGGGGACCGGTGTTCTTCTGATAATCTGTGAGTGGTGGCTCTAGGGGTGGAGCCAGCTATATATCTACGTGGATAAAAATGATTTTACAAGCATTCAAGCGAAGCTCACCATTCCAAAGTTGTGTGATCTGGCTCAAAATCTGGACGATCTTCGTACGGATAAAGGAACCACCTCTTCGACCCATAAATTACCTCAGCAAAAACAGGTCCATGGAAATGGAAAGGCACACCTGTTCCTGAATACTGCATACCATTATTAAGCAGCCACGATAAAATAAACATGCTGCACTTAAACCACATACCTGCTCCTGCAATTCCAAAGCTGAGCGCAGGACTATGCCCAGGAAGTGACCATTTTGGAATATGGTACTTTTCCAGTAAGGGTTTCCAAATCTTTTGGTCGATGTCTCCGAACAAGTACAGAGTCTCATTACCGAGTGTTGCAAGACTCTGCGGTTTGAGGTAACGCTCAAGGTACTCCCCAAAAGTAGAAGGGACCTAGAAACACTGGAAAAATAAGTCGTAACATAAACTGTATGCTGTGGAGATACATACTCACCCTGGTATAGCTATAGGTATTTGCAGAATTTAACGTCACAGGAGTACTTTCCCAGTCCTCCACCATCTTTTTGCGCGCGGTGAGTTTGCGGAACTCTTCATTATCAATGTTGTAGATAACCACTGGCTCTCCATAAGCGAATCTAAAGTGTTACTGCGACAGCAAGATCGAATCTAAAGAAAAACGACAATGAGAGTTAACGATGAAAAAACCTGAGTTATAATGAAATAATTGACGTCTTGTTTTTGAAATTAGATTCCATGGTGACAGGACAGCTGGTAAATTTTCAATCTTGAGAATGTTGACACAGGAAAAAAAAGACAGGCACTATTCCACCTGTTCTGCCCCAAAATCTCAAGACCATCGTTGATCACGAACATCACACTTATTTCGTAACCTGACTTCATTTGGGTAGAGTTACGATAGGGTTTGGGCAAGTACAGTATCTCACAGAATCACCCAAATTTTCGTCTAGGGGGTTATTTGAAATAGTGATCACGAATATTATACAATATAATATAATATAATATAATATAACATAATATAATATAATATAATATAATATAATATAACATAATATAATATAATATAATATAATATAATATAATATAATATAATATAATATAATATAATATAATATAATATAATATATAATATCATTTGTGAAACAACACCATTTGGATAGGGCTGCGGTAGGGTACAGCTGATCGAACGCGCCGGACCGCTGTTACCAGCGGGCCGCGCCGCGCACGCGCCGCAGGCTCGGCGCGTTCCAAAATTTTCTACCGAGCGCGCAGAAGGACTATAAGTATTGCATCTCGCAAAACCACGAAGTGGGTTACGGTACAAAATGAGTGTTATATTCGCGATCAGCATGTCAAATAACCACCCTAGACGAAATTTTTTAAGAGAAATTTTTGATTTTGAGATTTTGGGACAGAGCAAGTGTAACACTGTCAAAAGAGAAAACAAAAAGACAGAAAAAACAAGCGCCAGCTACAGTTAAACACAACAGACTTAAAGAGGCACATGCTGGAAATTAGTTAGTTTACTTCAAGAATGTCCCAAAAAAATACCTCTTCAGGAACTCCTTCTCTGTCAAGTCTCTAGCGTCATGTCTCTCAAGGTTGCATGGACCGTCCTTGCCAACAATGTCCTTCTCCTCCGTATGCCATCCGTCACTACTGGTAGTTACTGCTTCATTACAGAGAAGCACACAAACACAGTACAGCAATAACATGTAGTGCAATCCCTCGAAAGCTGCGGGAGTAAAAAGGTCATGTGCAGATCATGTAAAGTAAATGCGGAGCGGAACCGATACAGGAGCAGTACAAATAATAAATCATGGTTTAATGAAAACACAATCAATAACAATAATATTCGTAAGACAACTCCTCAAGTAAGAACTACAGGGAACTCCAAACGTACGCGGACAGGGGCGGGACCGCGGTGCGCCTCTGCTGGGCAGAGACACGAGCGCTTTGCATGTGGCTCTGGTTTCTCTGCTTCTGCGGCAGAGAGCAGAGAAACCAGAGCCACATGCAGAGCGCTCGTGTCTCTGCCCAGCAGAGGCGCACCGCGGTCCCGCCCCTGTCCGCGTACCTTTGGAGTTCCCTGTATATACAACTCATCATTTGTGGAAATCTGAAGTGTTTACATCTCTGCACATCGAGAAAAGATAACTGATTAGCCGACGATGAAAAAGCCTCAAGTTTTAGCTTAATTTTGAGGATCCTTATAGGGCTGCAAACAAAAGCCAAAGGAATATGCGGAGGAATTGGAAGTAGAAAAAAAAACTCCACGCCGTTGCATCATACCTTGCACTTTGTGAGAAAAAATATTACTCGTGTCGCATCTAAAAAACGATAATTCAAATTTAGTAGTTGAGAAGTACAGCAGCCTCAGATTACCACAGAAAATAAATTCAAAACCGGTTTTGTCGCCTGTAAAATGCATGCCTAACAAGATTTACATGTTGTTAACTCGCTAAAACAATCCATCCTGCGCCAAATTCATGTCATAACATGTTAGACAAAACTAGAGCATACAGTGAGAAAAAACGCGTTTATAGAGCAATTTATACTAGATGCGTGCGTCTATATTACGAAGAAAAAGGCGAGTCGCATCACTAACGCAGCTCAGACGCACGCGTTTATCCTCGCGGCGGCCGCACATTCTTCTCATTGAGGATGTGCATGACGCGTTAACCGGTCTTCATCGAAAGTCTTTCGTGAATGATGCGTGAGTTTAATCGCATCTAAATCGCATCCTAGTATAAATTGCCTTTATCGTGCCCTGCTCTCAATCTGAAACGTTTTCTTCCTTTTCGAAAAAAAAGAGAAAAAAACGGCATTTGATACATGTTCATCGTGCACGAACAAGAACCAGTCGCTTAATAAAAATTTGCTCTTTTTAAAACGAAAAATGGCATAGCGCACTACCTACAGAAAACTCCATTAGTCGATATCCGCACACATACGCTTACCCTGCATGCTAAGATAGGTTAGAACAGCAGAAAGGAGGATTGGACGTAAATGAGAACGGTGATATCAATGAAATGGGTAGATAATAATAAGATTGCCATCTTGCATGCAGTGTAAGACATGCTGATAGCCCCGTCAACTGGATTTTCCTGCCCACATTCCGTCACTTCTCCAAAGAAAAAAAAATCGCCAGAAGAAAATGGTAAGACTATGCAACTCAAACCAGGATTTCAAGATAATATGAATTGCGGTTCGAAACAAGAACAAGAGAATATGGAAAATAATGTCGTTAGAAATGTACAACAGCAGTAACAAATGTTAGCGCACTACGCAACAATTGAATATAGAACAGGCTAATGTGAACAATACAAAAAAAATACATAGTAAAACTTCCTTGTGACGAGAGCTAAGAAGCCACAGCGAGAAATTTTGCGCGGTACCTGAAACAACCCTACGTTGAATTTACACTAATAAACTGCGCAAGTAGGATACTAGTAGGCATATTATAACGATGCTGTATGGCAAGCTCGTCAAGTTTGATATGACAGAAAGATTCCACAAACACATATACACATATTCTTCCTCAGAAAACAAATGAAGGTGTATAGTAGGTCGAAACATCAGTAGAGCATTCAGAAACATTATCCATTGTGGATCCAGCAATATGTTTTATCAATGGCGTCAAGTTTGTTCCTTCTCTTGTGAAAAAAAAAAACCACCAGAGGACTCAAAAACTAGGAGAAACACATGGAGGAGGCCTTTAGTACAGTCCTCGCTGCAGGTAGCATCACTAGATATCCGTAAGCTCTCATTTTCTTGACTTTGATCGTCATATGTAGCGTTGTGAGTGTGACGACACCTAACACTTTGCGCTACGCCAAAATGGGTTACGGTAAGGTGCGCCCTGAACAATTCATCTTGTGATGAAATGTGGCAAGGAGAGAGCTTTAGCGCAACATAGTGACACCACCAATCGATTTTAGAAAGCAAATGTTTTATGAACACAGGCTCCCCTGCTGTCACATATATTGTGAAAAGCCCATAACGCAGTAATCAACAAAAAAAAAACTCACAGTGAAAAGAGACATCGAATTGGTAAAACGCCCCTTTGAAATGCTACGATCACTCGGCTTCTGCAGCAGGGCAATGAATATCTGAAATAAAAACTAGCACTTAGATAATACTGATTATTAATAAAGTTTTTTTTCAAAGAAAACCCTTCCAGCCGCGAAGCTTTACGCATTCAAACTGCTCATAAGTCTGAAGAGTGAATAGGCTTTGGTGGTGGGATTCGAGAATATTCTCCGGAAGATTATTCCATTTGATTGAAATTAGGATGATTTGAGACTCAGACTTCATACTGAATGAAATGCAGAAATAATCGCAAACAGGATGAAGAACGTAATTTAAGCTGCTCTTCTTTTATCTTGAATTTGGATAATTTTTCCTGCGATGATTCAAAAATTGAATTAGAAAGGGTTACATCCATGTAGCTGAAGAAAAAAGAACTACGAAATAACAAACCGAGATTGTTCATGAGAGATCTGAGCCAATGACGACTGGATTTGTCTTCGTCGAGGATGGCTTTGAACGTCTCGTCTTTTAACTGGTCAGGCAAGCACTGACGCAACGCTTGCTGAGCGCTGCAAGAAAAATGAGTTATGTTGAGAAAATATCATAAATTATATCTAAACAGAGCTGGAAATGTCAGCACAAAATAAAAATTCGTGAACGACTTCTCACCGCGGATTATCACTAAGACGACTATAACAACGAATGACGTGTTTCAGCAATCGAGATGATGGGTCTCGAGACAGCTTCATTACCATTTTCCCCTAAAAATCAATAATGCTTTTCATCGCCCAAATGCGAAATAGAAAACGGAACTCACAAGGATCATAGCTACATGACTAAAACGTTCGTATGTCTGGCAAATGTATGATAAACCAGTATCGTCAAGTAGAATCTTTTGTAGGATGAATGTAGCAACAGTTTTCGACAACTCTGTTCCTTGCTCCATAATTCGCAGGCACAATGGGATTATTTCCGTGGAGAGAAGAAAAGAAATGACCTAGAAAGTAATTTTTTAAAGATCTTTTCATTACAAAAGCACATGGTCTAGGCAAACCTCTTTTTCATCAGTCTTCACTAAGGCACCAATTACACCAAGTGACGTCAAGCGGAGATACTCGAATGATCGAGAGGTTTTTGTCGTATGCAGGAATGGGTAGAGATAGAGAGGGATGTGAGCTGAAAAAATGCATGGACACTTTCAAACTATCTTCAACTACCTGCTTGTGCAAGCTTGGTAAGCGGCTTCATATAATAACCTTGCAAAAATGGCCCTCTCGTATCCTTATGGCTGGCAACGCATTGCATTAGAGCCAGAGCATTACAAACGCGATTCGACTGTGCTGCAGTCAAGTTAGCTGGCATGATTGCTGGGTATATAGCAATTACCTAAACAAGATAACTGGATCCAGCAGAAGAAAATACATAAGACAAGATAGCTGAACGTCGTTAACTCCCAATAAAAGATTACCAGCTTACAAATATCGCTGTTTCAACAGCTAACACAAATTCCACACAATTTTCTATGAGTCTTCAATGAGGAACTACTTAGAATGAAAGGGGTCCTCGACCCGCCAGGATATGCATGGAATTAAGACCATTCGTCCAGGTGCTCTCCCACCCCCTCATTGCTCGAGGGTGATATCGACTTATCACAACATGGTTATTTTGGACCGGTAAAATGATCGCCGCTGGGTATGTTCTTTCTTAGCATAGTGATACCTTTGCAGGATGATGCGGAGCTCTATCCAGGTGCAACGTTCAATTTTGAGTATTTGGTGGGAGCTAGTGAGATTATACTTGGAGGCGCTTAGATCCTAATCTACGCCTATTTCTGTTTGCGTTGGTGGCGTTAGTGGATAATGTTTTGTTTTTGTTTTGTTCAAGTTTTTTGTTACGGTATGCTGCCTTTGTACGGAACACCTTGAGTGCATTTGATAAATAAATAAATAAATACTTATTAGCGGTTTGGCTCATCGTATCAGTGGTTTCATAGGTTTCACCTGCCCTTATTACTATTTTCGGATATTTGGTTTCAATTAGATTGATTATCACCATTATTGTTCATTTCTTTATTACTATTATTATTCATTTCTTATCTCTAGTCTTTCAAATTCTGGTTTGGGATTCATGAAATGTTAATACGCAAGCCTGTAACGGTTGGCGTGAACAGTTATGCTATAAATTTTGTTATGTCAGGCTGGTCTCACTTGGTTATTCGTTCATGAATGCTAGCCCTGGCTACTCGGGTCAGTTTCCCTCAGATAGAACAATTCTTCGTATTAATGGCCCACTTTTTCCGTCTTCCCTCCCCTTATAAGGAAGGGTGGAAATTACGATGATGGATGATGACTGCAGTAATCCAAAGATTCTTAAAATCAGAACTTATATGAGACAACTATATCAATGGGATACCTACCTCTTGTAGAAGAGCAGCCATAGTACCAAATGAGTACCATAGCCAGATAGGCAACTCTGGAACACTATCCCTTTTCTTGCTTAGCTCTAAAAGCGCATTCTCGCGCTTGTTGCAGTCCTTCAAATCCAAAATCCACTGCAAAATCTCCTCCCTGAAAGTGTGTTACTACCACAACAACTCAATATGAACAATTATTTGAGAATAAATAAAATTGTAAACAACGAAGCAGAATGAATTATTTCTCAGAGTAGATAATTACAAAATATTTTCAATGACTCCTCTACTGTACTGACCTGTCCACTTGCATACCGGGAGCCGATGGTTGCGCAGCCTGCTGCGCTTGTGTTGCGGGAGAAGCTCGAGCATCTGGTGACGCAAGGGTCATCATCTCAGTCATTGGTATCATTCACTGCTCAAAAAGTCAACGTCTATGCCACAAAAGCATAAACACAGATCATTACACAATTTTAACACGCCGATCGTAATAATAAGGAATATGATAATAGGAAATGAATTGATCCGGAAAATCCACAGTGTTCACTGCGTAAAAGCGGGAGGTGAGACAACGAAATAGCTAATAAGAGAGCGTGGAGATGTCACATCAAATTTGACCTTGGAAGTGAAGAATGTGGAAAAGTGCTTGTCTAGCACAGCGATACACATTTGATGTGGACTCCACTGCAAACCTTTAAAAAATTATCGTGATTTCCAGACGAAACCAGAGATTCGTACCTTTTGCTTTTATTCGAAATATAAATAATCCTTCCAGTATGGAAGGTCAGTTGAGTGTGAAAACAAATAGGATGAAGTCCGATTTTTACTGGAAATACGTCATCACCAGTCGTCACGCATCGGCTGAAGATCTGTCGGCGTATGCGTCGCGGGATTGGCACTAGGGCGTTGCAACTAAAATTAAGCACACTTCCAAACTCTAAACTTCTGTACATACGAGGGACCCTTTCAACATGTACTTCTCGCCTTAAAGGCAGTGTCTCAGCTCAGGGAACGCGTTCGAAATTCCCGCATCAGTTGAACATATGCAAGCCGCTGAGCACAACGGTGTACTTTAAGTTTCAGGGGAACTCGAAAACCCCAAAAGCTACGGGTTTCTTTGGCCGAGAATTCTGAAATTCTCGGCCGGTGGACGAGAGTCTTCATTCCGCAGCAAGAGCTTGCTGAGAGTGTATCATGTTTTGCAACACAGCAATGTTTGTTCATTTGATAATAGTAACGACTTAGAGGTTCATTTTTATGTGCAACCTTAGAGTATCCCCAGACTTCGCCAGTTCAAAATGAATAGAAATGAACCGGCGATATAAGAGTAAGGATCGTGGAAATGATACGTATCGATTGCACGTTACATCGCCATGGATCGCTGCCAAACGGAGCTCATCGCCTGTACTCTCGAAGATGTGCCCGAAATGAACTGGCGATGTGAATGATAGCAATAGTGGAAACGATGCCTATCGATCGCCACGCCCACTTTATTATCAACGCTCTAACGTCTGGGGTCTCCTCATTCACTTTATCCATGTGGCGATCGCCGGCGGTCGTGGCGATCGCGACGACAGCCGGCTGTCGTGGCGATTGCCACGATTGCTGGCGAAGTCTGGGGATACTCTTAACTTTTCATCTTCGCTTTTGCTAGCTTCCTGCCAAGGAAACTCGTCCGCTCCAATACTGAATTTGACCTTCAAAATAAGGGTTTTAACCGTTCTCTCACATTTCAAGCACATTATTGGAATCAGCACGTTGAGTAAGACCAGATTCCATTGATATCTCGATAGCCATCATGAGTTGAGACACAGCCTTTAAGAGGTTATTCCTCTACAAGAAAAGCCGATGACGTGAGATCACGGACCAAGTCAGCGGAATGAGGGCCTGTGGAAAAATAAAAATTCTTCGAGACTTGTCGTACTTTCTCATGAGCTCAGAGGAGATTATAACGCAGATATAATCTATCCACATGGATGACAATAAGCACATGTATAGATGAACGTTAACTCGATGGTTTACCTTCCTATTCTTGCTCTACCTACTCTGTTGAGCTTACTCCAAGTTTGTAGTGTGACATTCCAACAAAGACTGCGACCGTGCCCGAAAATTGCGACCGTGCCCGAAAGGAGAGCTGCACTGTATAAGAACATCTTTTCAACTTTAGAAACATTTGTCATTGATGAATCCTTTCCAGGGCGCAGCACTACTAGGTGGTCAGTGTCGGTTGGGGAGTACTAAGTCCAGTCGGATTCCGAAATGGGCTACTAAGTACCTACACACTAGGGTTCTTTCAGGAAAAGCAGATAGCACTAAAAAAGTGACTTAAAGGCAGCACCCACGGAAATTTTCATGTCTGAGGTTTTGATCGTTTTCGAACCTTAGCAATAGTCCTAACAATTCGACGAAGAAAGTAGCGCGGAATACTCAACCGTTTCTACAAAATAATTAGTCGAATGTCCAAGATTCTGGATCAGCAGGATCAGCGTGGGGTCGTTCGATCGAGTTGGGGTGGCAGCAGAGCGTCGCTGCCAGCTGATTTGGTGGGCAAACATTTCTTCTCATGGTATTAAAAAGCTACATGTTAGTCCTTTGCTTTCCTTTTTTGCACTTTATAGCACAACAAATTTTTCTACTTGTTGTTTTGCAAGGAACCTTCTTCTTGAATTACTTATGTGGCCGATTCCACCAAAGCCTTATTTTCGAATTTTTGCATGGTTCTGGAATCGTTTTACAACTCGACTGTATTATTGCTATACCTCCGTCGTTCAGATGATCTTTTTCGACGTTTGTTTTCTTCCATAAAGTCAGGAAACGCTGCAAAAAATGGCCAAAATCCTCTTCTCCCCGCAAAACAGCTGACAAGAAAGGCAGCGGTATCGACTTTTTTGGATCGGTCCACATCAAGCGGAGCGACTCGGCCCAACCTGCTCGAAAGCGGTGAGCTAAGCGGTTCCAGAAAACAGAAATTTCGAAGGTTTCGAATGTTTTTAGCATTGTAACAGTGTTAAGCGCACCCGATTTCCCCAAATTGTACCAAAATCTCGAGGTCGAAAATTTGCGTGGGTGCTGCCTTTAAATAAGCGTTAGTGAGACGATGATGGTTTCAGCAAGAAATGCGTACCACTTAGCGAAGACAGCCTAAATCATCTCAAATTCAAGCTAAAATCCTCGAAAAACCGACCTCAGTACGGAACTGTTTGATGCCGCTAGAACTCGTTGAAACTTGTTATAGGACCTGTCCTGTCAGATACAAGAAATTGTCATTGGAGCGTGGTTTTTTCTCTCAAACCCGGAAATTTCCCAGGAAATTTCTCTTGTTTGAGGAAGTGTTCCGATACGCTGTCAACTCCAAGAAATGCGCCTAGGTGGTACCAACTCTCCCCCAATATGAGATCTTTCGTCTTCTAGAAACGGTCTTCGTTTTTGAAAAAAAAAACCGTCATTAATGCTCAAAGAAAGGTCAATAACCACTTTTTGACCATTAATGAAGGTTTTTCTCAAAAACGAAGACGGTTTCTCAAAAACGAACGGAGCCACTTTGGGGGGATACTCGTTGGTATAGTGCGCATCTACAGTCAAAATTCCAACATGATACGTCTCCTACAGGTTGAGCAACACCTGATTATCACTGAAGCGCACGGAGTGCAGGGTAGGTTGAACAACGGTGGTCTTCAGCCACGAGTTTGATGATCCTCCAGAGGTGCCTCTCTGGAATCTGCTTCTCTCTAATATCAGTAGACGGTTAGCGATTGGCTACGCCTCGGACACTGGTGCTAAGCCCCTGAATCTGCAGGACGCTACTACAGGAAGCTCCAAATGTCCGCAGTCAAGAGGGCGTGGCCACGGCGCGGCTCCTTGATCAGACACATGCGCTCTCTATGCTGCCTCTGGCTTCTCTGACTCTGCAGCCAACCAGTGGCAGCATGCCGAGCGCCTGTGTCTCTGTCTAAAGCCGCGCCGTGGCCACGTCCCTTTTGACTGCGGACATTTGGAGCTTCCTGTAAGTCCTGGTGGTCAATGACCACCTGGTGCTGCGCCCTGATCCTGTCCTCGATACAATAGACTCCGCCCCTGCACCAACAGCGCGTCAGCTTTACTCGTTGGCGCAAGTCGCAGCACAAGCTTCTGCAAGGAACTCTTTCGCATTCGTTTGGGGTTCTGTTGACATTTAATAAAATTCTACTGAAATATTGTTTCAGTTGCCGATATTTCTTCCCAGTCATAACAGCTTTCGTAATGCTGTCTTTATCCACTGGTTAGGAGCTTTGTTTTGCTCCCGTGCAGTTAGTAGGATGTCTTTGTCTCTTTGAAGACAATATGACTGTTTGGCATGGTTTTTTTTCTAGTTCCAGCCGTATCATTGATCCTACCTACGGTAGTAATCCTACGTATAATAATATGTGCATAAGCAGTGTTATTCTCGCATATTTGGGCTACTCTCTTCTAGCCTAGTTTTGTTTGCTAATGATATCCTCGATCATTTCTATTTTCTCACTTGGCATATCTTTCTAGTTATAATCTTACTCTCGCAACTCTTCACTATTCTTCTATATTTTAGAATTACCACCGATTCCTGGAGGAGGATCATTATTAGGTTGTTGCGAAATTAATTGCCGAAGTGGACACACCAGTTCAAAGTGTTTCAACTCGGCTCAAACACAGTTTTTTTTTTCATCGCTTCAGCAACCGTTCAAGTCAGTGGACCCTCCCTGACAATTCTAGGAGGATTGCATGCCTCCGCTACTAAAATCGAGATCACAAGTATCCGCAAACTTTTGGAAGGCGATTTCAGCATGCTCCAGATCAGCAATCTGCTGCTGTCGCAAGATTGCATCTGGAGCTCGGAAAAAACACGTACAGTGGGGTAATGGTCTGAGGAATGAGGTCAATGAGTGAGAGCCTTGATGCCTTACTACATAAGTTTTGTCGAGTGAATTTTGGAGAGTGAGGTTTAACGTTACTTTGGAAAAGGGGGAAATCAGTTTTTGTTCGCCACTGCCGACCACATCTATAGCAGATTTGCTGGTGTCAACTCGAAATTACAATACCAGGACTCTGATGTTAGTGCTTGACTAGGTTGGAGAAGACTGCAGTCGATCACACTCTTACAGCATCACCACACTCCTGACACAACCTCCCTAGTGCGAAGACTTGATTTAGAAAAAGTTGGAGATGGGAGCAAGTGTCTACCGAAACGAATTCACGTTCCTTTTTATCGTACAGGAACCGAGCTCCATTGATAGCTGTTACGCGGTGTAGAAATGGGTAGTTTTTGAGGCGAGAAATTAAGTTAGAAAAGATGACACAGCGGGTGAGACGCTTGTCATCTGTCAGATCGTGGGGTGTTCACTTCCGCACCTTTCTTGTCATGTCGATTGAAGTCAAATGTTTTGAAACTGTACCATAGTGAGCCCCCATCCCTGCCCTCAAAGTCCAAATTGTTGGACCCGGATTAGGTTCCACGACTCTTCTCAACGTTGATCGTCAGAGAACAACCTGTGGTCACGACCATGGTTGCTTTGGGGGATCAAAATCGCCGGAAGAAAAATGTGCGACCGAACAGCTCACTGCCCATTTGGAAGGTGAGTCGAAGCCAAAACAAATGCAAGATTACCGCAAGCATCCGACAAAGAGTGATCGAGTTTGAAGTCATGAACCATAATCACCCGAAAATCACGTCGGCTCATGATTTGTTCGCGACTTCACAAAAACCCTCAGAAAAGAGCTAGCCAGAATATTCAAGCAGCATTCGAAAGAGGAAGAAAAGCCCTATCAGGAGGTCACATAAATTCGGCTGAAATTGCTCAAATTGGGCAGAACAGAAAGGTTCAATTTCAATAGCCCAAAACGGCAATTAATTTCGCAACAACCTGATATTTGCAATAACTCAGTTTGTTTCACCGATTCACTAGTTTTGCCTTTCTTGGCTGGTGCACATCAGAACACGAGCTCAATATTCCATGTACAAATAATATAACGCATGATTTAGGACACACGAATGCTACTGCGCGCAGCAGTAACTCCACTGTTATGTTCGGCTGTTGAGGCATCAACTCTTTTGATTGTACCCAAACCTTCAGCCACTGTCTTTCAGTTTCGAGGACGACGCCGCACTCTGACTCCTTCTCCATGGGTAAGGGTATCTACTTTATTTGACTTACTTTCAGTCAGTACACGAGGAGAAAATCCAACGGAATCCAAAACGAGATATAAAAGATCCATTTTGAAGCACGGAGGAGCTGCTTGTGTGGAAAGCCAAGGTTCTGCATCGGTCCAGTTAATCGCGTGATTTAGTAGCAATTCCATTATGTTTCTGCACATTAATGATAGCAACTGTGTTGGTCGTTTTATTTCATTGAAGAAACAGAGCGCAGTATAGGAAGGTGTTGCTTCTAGTTTTCAAGCTCATTATTGAAAAGTAAGCGTTTCAGTTGCCGCCAGTTGCCGAAAAAAGCCACGACGATTTCTTAGATGATGAGAACAGGCGAGTTCCTCTTCGCAGTGATAGGTTCGCAATCATGCATTGTCTGACGTTTTCAGTATTTAAGAGCCTTACTTCGTGAACTTGTTGCGGCTGAGAGAAGTGCTGCTATGAGTTTGGCCACTGCGAGTTCACACGAAGCAGAAGCTTCGGTGACCGATATAGAGCCTGCAACTAGAAGAGTTGGTAAGTGCACGCGCTTGGCTTTTCAGTGAATAGCAAACGTGTTATGTTCTGATCTTATTCATGCACCTGATATGTATGTCAATCACAGGAGGTCTTTCTAGGGTTATTAACACGGAAGATAGGAATGTTGCCCCAATGGACAGTTGATGGTGATCGCATCTTGTGCACCCTTCTAGAAGTTTGTGAGGTATATTGCTCTTACAGTTATTTCACCACTTTAATGATGGAAAATCTAGTAAAATGTCGCAAGAAAGTTCCTGACTCAAAATTTGGTCGAATATTGGAGTTCTTCTTCATGCTTAACAGAATTTATCCAGATTTCGAAGAAAGCCAGCGCAGCTTTTCTAAGTTTGTGTGGAACTGGTGAAATGAAATATTCACGGGTTTTGTTGACATCCACACCGATATTCATTACTTCGTAACTGGAGCGTTTTTTTTTGTGGTTTCAGAATCATGTCGTTAATACAGTTTCTCCCAGCGATTGGTATCGTAAAAGCATTGTTGGCAAACGGAAAGCGTTCAACAGGGAGGGTCCATTGTGGAAGGTTCGATTTGAGAGCAGCATTCATCTGCTTACCATTCGTTTATAATAGATTGCAGGTGACTGTTGGAGCAGTCAATGGTGATCCTGACAAGTTTACTCATGCATATCGTAACCAGTTCACACGAGCTTGCGTTCCCGTCAAGAAATACTTGGGGTCATTTCTGGTAAGCTTAATCAGTTCATAATTGTTTATCTCATGTGCTACTCTTGTTCTTGTATTGCAAAAACAGAATAGATTCGACGATCTGTTTTGATTTCTATGTTATCTTTTTCTATGTTTTCAACTGTTTTTCATAAATGGAACACATCACCATTCGGTTCCAACGAATGGGCCATAACAGCTCGCTCTCAAAGGCAGTTGCGAAACTGAGGCATATTCTGGGTGCGGGTCTCAATAGCTAAAGTTTCGAAAATTTTTATGCGAAGATGAAGCAATCTTCATTGAGTATCCAATATCAAATCGCTGTGTAATAATCAATCATGGGCAAATTATATGTGCTTTAATTCGCCTTCAGCCCGCATTGCAACTGTTTGCTTTGTCCGCTTTTGTTTAAAACTTAGGGAGCATAGTACAAAGATCCCGCAAAGCGGGCAATTGCAATACTCGCCAGGCGATCCGAAGCACTTGTGTGCTATTAACACTAAGTAATGCAAAGTCGTTACATATTAAAGATTAAATTGGGCTACCGAAGCACGCTGAGAACTCATTCTACAGGGAGCGTCAATCACGATTGCTACTCCCGCAGCCTGGAGCGCCGCAGCATGCACGCGGAGCTGGCGAGACAGCACTCGACATCCACACGTGCAGCCGCGCCACGTAGGTGATGAGGTGGTGCCACGCTCCAGGCCGTGGGACTAGCAATCATGATTGACGCTCCATGTAATAAGATTTGACAAGGTGAGGGAAAGACTCGTTTTTCTTTTTTATTTCGTTGTTGTTTTGTTTATTCTTTTTTTTATTCTTCTATCTACTATCCATTAACCGACTCCGAATTGTGTTTGTTCAGGTTTCCGAAGAGGCGCTGCCAACGGTTGGAACAAGTTTGGATGTTCGACATTTCACTGTTGGCCAGTATGTTACTGCTTCAGGAAAGTCAATAGACTGGGGGTTCCAAGGTGGAATGCATCGATGGGGAATGAGAGGCCAGCCTGCTCGAAAGTACATATCTGTTGAATTTTCAGATCGTGTATCATAGAAGGCATTGCTATTTTAGCACCACAAAGTCACATCGTCGTATTGGGTCTATAGGGTCAGTTGGTGACGCTCGTGTTTGGCCTGGTAAAAGGATGCCCGGACATATGGGTTATGAGTGGGTCACCGTGAGTGGACTGGAGGTATGGAGCATTTCGAAATAGCTTATGTGCTGTTTTCGTCAGACCGTTCCAATCGTCTTTCAGGTTGTGCGGATGAATATTGACAAGCAAGTTATTTACATAAAAGGTAGCGTCCCTGGTGATGTTGGAACGATGATACTCCTAAAAGATTGCCTACAAACCGAGAAAAAGTTGAAGGTATTCCGAGATTTTTCATTCAACATTACCGTACAATTGGTCCGAAAGCAGGATTATTTTTAGAAAGGCCCTGTCCCCACGTGGTTGCCCTCTCTAGAGACAGTTGAGGAAGAGTCAGAAAGTGAAGATGACCAACAGAATATATTACGGGATAAGGAAATATTATCTCCGAAGCTGTTTAAGTAAGCCCTTCGTTAACTCATTCAGCAAATAAGGCTTTGTGTCTAATACTTTCCTCGTAAGTGGTCGCACACTTCGTATTCAGCTTCTCCTCGCCGACAATAATGTTTTCTGATGATGATGCTAAGAAAACTCTTGGAAGAGACAAGACGAAGGCCAAGATTGCGAAGGTCAAGAAGTAATTAGGAAGAGATTATATTGATATTGTTAACACCGTGCACTTTGGTGGAATCGCTTTTTTTGTCGTATAAATATTAGATGTGATACCGTTGTGGCGCAAGGGAGGTTTTCCATTCCTTATATTATTTCTGTCTTTTTTCCTAGATTCAATTTTGTCGCCCATTCGGTGTGGGGCTGCTTTCTCTCCTTCTCTGAGTGAGGCATTGAAGCAGCAGCTCTGTTCCTTAATCTTTTTTCTCTAGCAGGTGTTATGCTTCGTGAGAAAAACTCTCGAACTGACGACAAAACGACCAGTTCTGTGTCAAAGGCGCCACGAAAGGCTTTGGCAGGTGTTATTTCCTCCACTCTTCCTTTATATCCTAACCTTTTTTGTTGTTTTATTTGCATGGCTTCTTTCTCTGAATACTCTTTAATGGAACTAGTGAAAGAAAAGTTCAGATGGTAATCAAATGTGCATATGTGATACCTGCTACTTTCAGTCCTTGCAACGCGGTTGCCGCATCACATTCTTTCACAAATCTTTCAATATCTCCAGCTATCCGATCTCCGTAGTTGTACACTCGTTTGTCGCCATTGGTACAATGTGCTTAACTTTGAGGCAAGTCTTGAGCCGAGTAGTAATGATTAAAGGGAGTTGAGCAAACGATACTTCTAGGACAGCACTGTTTGGCGGTCGCTGGCCCAGAGGAAGGTGTCTGAATCGGCTTTAGCTGATCCTTACTTGCTTAGCGAACTGGCATCTTACGAAGAAGTTTAGCTTTTTTTTAGTTTTTTTTTTTTTTTTTTTTTTGGGGGGGGGGGGGGGGGAGGAATGTTCTTAACTAATGTTTTCGTTTTGAAGAAACAACTACGTGAGAGCTAATGGTTTTACTGTTCATCGTCAGCCAGTGGCTCAAAGTACAGATGGTGTTCGTGGGAAGGTATTGAATTCAAAGAATCATTAATGCTAAGCATACTACAGTTTTGTATTCGAAAATATTTTTCGAACTTTCGGGCTTTTGAAATCCCGAATTCTCGAATCTCGGCTCTTCATCACTCTTTTCTATCATTTTATAGATTGGTGTCTCACAAGGAGTTCACGCTTTCGATATCACGTGGGAAGGTCCATTAGGAACTGTTGCTGTTGTTGGTGTGGCCACTAGGTACCACTAACTTGTTTTCTTCTTCGTGCGTGAGCAAAGTAATCGTGATGGTTTTTAGACATGCAGCTCTCCATTGCCCTGGCTACTTACCTTTGCTAGGGAGTGATGATCAAAGTTGGGGTTGGAACCTGGTTGATAACACCTTGATCCACAACGGAGAGCAACTGGGAGTTTATCCCAGAGTCAACAATCCTCCGAAATATCAGGTCAGAAATGGATCAGTTTTGGCTGTGTCTTTAATAGTTTGCTCGTGTCCTCAGGCATTTCCCATCCATGTCTCTGCTTTGACTTTTTTTTAAACTTGTCGTATACACTGTTCTGAATCCCTTGTTTGCGATCATATAACCTGAACCTAAATTCTGCTTTCAAAGGTTATTCCTGAAACTATCATCTTTTTTAAGGTTGGAGAACGAGTTCGGTTAGTTTTGGATTGCGATCGACACATTGTTTATTTCGAACGTGCAGGCAGTGAGTTCCTCGGACTTGCATTTACGGATTTGCCTCCTGTCAAACTGTTTCCGGCAATTTGTGCTGTTTATGGGAATACAGAGGTATCGATGGTCTACCTGGGACCACCGGTAGTTGGGTAACGTTCGTCTGTGGTTCTGTTTGCTCATAGATGTGCGAATGTATACTAATTATTTGAGATGTTTCACAGAGCCATTCCCATGAATAGGTATTGCAGATACTCAGGCATTAATTATTTTTGCTGTATGTTGTTGTACATAGATTTCTTATTAATCTGACGCAGCTTCCCGTTCCTAGACTATATTTTACCTGGCCATTTTCACTGTAATTTTCTAGCATAATGCATTCGCTTTATCTATTATACTGGTCCATTTTGAACATACTCTATACATCTTTCCGTTTTCATTCTAGTCTAATTTTCGCTTGCCAATTATTTGAAGTGTTTTTATTTTTTCATTGCTCCATCTCTGTCCTTTTCATGCATTCCCCGCTTTGAAAGCATAAAACTCAAAGGTAGATGTCCGACTCATGACGGTTGGTGTTGGCTCACTCTCATACCTGTTCATCTCCGTTCTGGGCTTTGTTCTTGATTTCGCGCTAGCAAGATGTCATATTAGCCTAGTTTCCAGGGTAGATCAACATGTATGAAGACGATGATGATGATATGCCATATGGGGGAGAGGGAGGTGAACACGACGTGGAAGAGGAGGATGATGAGGAAATCTCTAGCGAGCAGTGGCAGGTACTCGTCCGCTTGTTTGTTGTTCTCATCCATGTAACAGTCATCTCATGTCGTGAATATTGTACACTCCTAAACCGGGATAGCACCATCCTACTATATCTGAAGCCATCTCATGCTTTAGGAGGCGTGCTGGGTGGTAATCAGTGCGTATTTCGACGAGAAGGGTCTTGTTCGTCAGCAGCTTGATTCCTTCGATGAATTTATCCAAATGAATGTGCAAAGAATTGTGGAAGACTCTCCACCAGTGGAACTCCAAGCGGAAGTGCAGCACTTTTCGGGTCAGCTTGTTTTCTAATAGATCTACAAGGGTGTAATGCTCCTCTTTTGACATTGAAGTGATGGAATTGCTGTAACGAATTGTGCGAACGCCAAGTTTTCAGGAGATATCGAAAATCCGACAAAGTTTTCGCTGAAGTTCGATCAGATTTATTTATCCAAACCAACTCATTGGGAAAAGGATGGAGCTCCTACACCTATGATGCCTAATGAAGTAATATTCAAAATTGTCTTGTTGGTAGCTGTTTCATGTATTGCATTTGTTACATCTTTTTAGGCAAGACTTCGAAATCTCACGTATTCCTCTCCCCTCTATGTTGATATCACCAAGCAAATCCAGAGGGATGACGAAGTGACGGAAAGAAAATACGAGAAGGTTTTTGTTGGAAAGATCCCCATCATGCTCAGGTGCTCAGCTTCCCCATGCTTTATAGAGATTTTTCTCACTTTCTACTTTTCCAGATCGAGTTACTGCATGCTATCCAACATGTCTGATCGTGATCTTACCGAGTTGAACGAATGTCCACTAGATCCCGGTGGCTATTTTGTCATCAACGGCTCTGAAAAGGTACTTGAACGAGATGTACCACACATTTTTATGCAAACTAATGTGCTACCTCCCTCATCAGATCATCTTGTAGGTGCTGATTGCACAAGAAAAGATGGCTACGAATACTGTGTATGTGTTCTCCATGAAGGACGGAAAGTACGCCTTCAAGACGGAGTGTCGATCCTGCCTTGAGAATTCGAGGTTGCTGATCAAATGAATGTTATCATCTTATTCTTAGCCTATTCACACTTCAGTCGTCCAACCTCTACTATGTGGGTTAACATGATGGCTCGTAGTGGTGGAGGTGCTAAGAAAACTGCTATGGGACAGCGTATTATCGCCATTCTGCCTTATATTAAACAGGTACGAATGGTTCTGAACTGACTTATGACGCTGCTATACCAAAATTTTGCTGTGATTTCTCCCTCCTGAAAAGTAACATTCTAGGAGATTCCTGTGATGATCGTGTTCCGTGCGCTTGGATTCGTATCGGATCGTGATATCCTCGAGCATATAATCTACGATTTTGAGGATCCAGAGATGATGGAAATGGTGAAACCGTCACTGGATGAGGCGTTTGTAATTCAGGTAGCAATTTCTTCATTCAGTATATCAAAATTCTTGATGTTCTGAGGGCAGATAACTATCCGCTGGCGATGTTCGCGGCGATAAGTTCAAAAAAGTGGAAGAGTTTTTCATTATTGTTGGGGCTTTATTGATTGTTTGACAAAGTGTTGTTGCTCGCTTTCTGAGTTGATTGAATTGCTGCAAGTAATGACTTGCATATTGTTTCTGGTGCATTGTTTTTCTAAGACAACATTACCTATTGTTAATTCGCTTGTTGCTCGCGATATGAACCTGAACCTACTGGAGTTTGGAAGTTTTTAGGAGCAAAATGTTGCTTTGAATTTCATCGGTGCACGGGGTGCGAAACCTGGAGTAACAAAAGAGCAACGTATCAAATATGCAAAAGAAATTTTGCAAAAGGAATTACTTCCTCACGTTGGAGTGTCAGACTTCTGTGAAACTAAAAAAGCAGTAAGTCGCAGTGATACACGTTTCGTTCATGCAAGTATTTCTCTGCAAAGCACCATAATTGCAGTATTTCATCGGATATATGGTCCATCGTCTTCTTTTGGCTGCATTGGGTCGTAGAGAACTTGATGATCGAGATCACATTGGCAACAAACGCCTGGACCTTGCAGGGCCACTGCTTGCATTCCTATTCCGAGCGCTTTTCAGGAATTTATTGAAGGAGGTTTGTTTAGTGCAAAACTCTGTTGCTCATGGAGCGAGACAGCCTTTTCCATTCCAGATGAGACTGACTGCACAGAAGTACATAAATAAGAACGGAGATTTCTCGCTCGATGTATGCGTGAAGACCTCCACCATAACCCGTGGTCTTGCCTACTCTCTGGCTACGGGCAACTGGGGAGATCAAAAGAAAGCGCATCAGTCAAGAGCAGGTGTTTCGCAGGTCAGACTTGTGAAGGTGTTTTTATCAGTTCGGATTTCAAATGTTTCCGGAAATTCTCTTATATCCGTGTTTTTGATGCTTCCAAAGGAATTAGTTCCTGTCAAGTTTCCGAATTTTCTTTAAAATCATAATGGAGTCTGAGCATCTCAGCGTTATGTGTTTTAGGTGTTGAATCGTTTGACCTACACTGCCACGCTCTCTCATTTGCGGCGTGCAAATTCACCTATCGGAAGAGAGGGAAAGCTTGCCAAACCGCGCCAGTTGCACAATACTCAGTGGGGAATGGTAGGTGACACCGTTTTTGTTCGTCCGATTCATATTCTGAGTACTCTGGTATTTTCTCCTTAAGTTGTTAGCAAAATGTAATTCTTTTATCCTTGAGGTGTGCCCTGCTGAAACTCCCGAAGGTCAAGCTGTCGGATTGGTGAAAAACCTAGCGCTTATGGCCTACATTTCTGTCGGTTCGCTACCTGAACCTATTCTTGAGTTCCTTGAAGAGTGGTCAATGGAAAATCTCGAAGGTTCGTGTTTTCTGAGTTACACTCATTCGTTTGCAGTGTTTTCTTTAAAATCCATTGATTGCGTAAGAGCGAAAGTTGATGTTCTTACAGAGGTGGCACCGTCTTCCATTGCTGATGCTACGAAAATCTTTGTTAATGGAGCGTGGGTAGGAATTCACCGTGATCCTGAGCACCTTATGACTACGTTAAAGAAACTGCGTAGGCAGATGGACATAATCGTATCTGAGGTAATCTTTCAACCGAAGTGTAATGATGTTGTTTCTAGTAAACATAATTCTGCACTGAAGGTATCTATGGTGCGAGATATCCGTGATCGGGAAATTCGAATCTACACAGATGCTGGTCGTGTGTGCCGTCCACTTTTGATTGTGGAGAAACAGAAACTTGCTTTGAAGAAACGTCATATTGATAAACTCAAGGTTTGCCACTACCTCACTTGTTTACTCATATCTGCTTCCACTTTAGAACCATTCTGGTGTGTAATATTGTCAATAACAGTGTATATTTATTTGTTTCAGGAACGAGAGTCTGGAAGCAATTACAGTTGGTCAGATCTTGTTGGAGGAGGGGTTGTGGAGTTGATTGATGCCATGGAAGAGGGTCAGTCCTGCTTTGCTAGGACTTCTCTTTTCAGTAACGGTTTTGCATTTTTTTCAGAAACCGTTATGCTTGCTATGATGCCTGAAGATCTGAAAGCGGGCGGCTACTGCGACACGTACACTCATTGTGAAATTCATCCAGCTATGATTCTTGGTGTATGCGCTTCCATCATTCCGTTTCCCGATCATAATCAAAGTCCCAGGAACACTTACCAGGTGAATTTTGTCGAATTTCTACTTTTTCCCCGGGTAATTAGCGTTGAATTTACTAGTTTTAGCCATTCGAGCTTTTGGGGGAAATTCAAATGCAGTCATTCTTTCCATTTTTTTTTCGCTAGTATCGTTATTGTTACAGAGTGCTATGGGTAAGCAGGCTATGGGTGTCTACACAACCAACTTTCATGTACGTATGGATACGTTAGCACACGTCCTCTACTATCCACAGAAACCCTTGGTCACTACGAGATCTATGGAATACCTCAGGTTCCGAAGTTTTCTGATCACACGTTCATTATGTTCTCTGATGTGCATGAATGTGTGTTCCAGGTTCAATGAGCTTCCGGCTGGCATCAATGCCATCGTCGCTATTCTGTCGTATTCTGGATATAACCAAGAGGATTCTGTCATTATGAACCAGTCTGCTATTGACAGAGGGTTGTTCAGATCGGTTAGTGTCAACTGTTTTGGTGCATGTGCTTTCTTAAACATAGGGAAATATAGGTATTCTACCGTTCTTATCGTGACCAAGAAGCAAACTTGGATGGTGCGAATGAGGAACTCATCGAGAAGCCTACGAGAGATAAGTGTTCAGGAATGAGGCACTCGCTTTATGACAAGGTATTTCTTGCCATTCTCTGCAATTTCATTCTCAGGCAAAGTATGTGTGTATGTGTGTTTTAGTTGGACGATGACGGAATAATCTCTCCCGGTATGCGTGTCTCCGGTGATGATGTGATTATTGGGAAGACTGTTGCTCTGCCTGAAGTTGTATGTTTCTAGTGATAGCTCATCTTGATCGCACTTGTCTATATTTTTCGCCTTTTCAATTCTTGCCATCCATAATCATTGGTTTAGGATGATGATTTGGATGCAAGTAGCAAGAAATACACTAAACGAGATGCATCAACCTTCCTTCGTAGTTCTGAAACTGGTATTATTGATCAGGTACTTGAGATTTGTTGTCATAGTTGGCAGTAGCTGGACGGTTTGTTACTACAGGTAATGGTGTCCTTGAACACCGACGGCAACAAATTCGTGAAGATCCGTGTACGATCGGTGAGACTTCCGCAAATTGGCGACAAGTTCGCATCGCGGCACGGACAAAAGGGTACTATGGGTATTATGTATAGACAGGTATGTTTGTGGATGAAGTTGCATTTTTTTTTTTTGAGCAAAGTGTTTGTTTTCCTATATATTTAGGAGGACATGCCTTTCACTTGTGAAGGTTTGACACCAGATATCATTATCAATCCTCATGCAGTACCTTCACGAATGACCATTGGTCACTTGATCGAGTGTCTTCAAGGAAAGGTAAATATTCTTTATATCTCTCAGCACATATTGTTTTCCATCATATTTGCTGATAAAAGAGTGTGTTCATCGAACTTCTCATCACTTATGTGATGCTTTTCAGCTTTCTGCTAATAAAGGTGAAATTGGAGATGCTACTCCGTTCAACGATACCGTAAACGTGCAAAAAATCAGCAACTTATTGCAAGAATACGGCTATCATTTGAGAGGCAACGAGGTTATGTACAATGG
The DNA here is from genome assembly GCA_037903475.1 of Ancylostoma caninum. Lineage (NCBI taxonomy): Eukaryota > Metazoa > Nematoda > Chromadorea > Rhabditida > Ancylostomatidae > Ancylostoma > Ancylostoma caninum. The sequence goes on along the minus strand of JBAJFG010000615.1, from coordinate 993,920 downwards.
TCACACAGGAACGAAGTTGACTACACAGGTTCTACAAGCTGCAACTAATTTGATTATTTACCGCTCATAACTCTTCATGATCCAGATTTTCTTCGGTCCAACATACTACCAACGTTTGAAGCATATGGTGGACGACAAGATTCACTCACGTGCTCGTGGACCTATACAGATGATGAACAGACAGCCTATGGAAGGTCGAGCCAGGTGAGAAGCAGTTCTTTTGTTAGTATGTGGTTTTTGTCCCAAAGAAAAAGAAAAATTATCGCCCTGAAGTTGCGAGGTGCATCAGAGCATTTGTCGAGTGGCAAATTTGCAAACGAACGTCTCGCTACCTCACAGAAAGAATAATTTGAATTCTGCACAGCCAGATGAGGTCCAGCCCGTTTCAAAACGTCTCAAAAACAGAGAAAATTACTGTTAGAGATTGCATGGTAACCTATGCTGTCACTAGTATAATAGTGGAAATTACAGTTGATCTTCTAGGGATGGAGGACTACGTTTCGGAGAAATGGAGCGCGATTGTCAGATTTCTCACGGAGCCGCTCAATTCTTGCGTGAACGTCTGTTCGAGGTGTCTGACCCGTACCACGTCTATGTGTGTAACAACTGCGGACTGATTGTAGTCGCTAATTTAAGGACAAACAGCTTCGAGTGCAAGGTAAGGGAAGCAAATAAGTGATAATTTGTTCAACGAAGACTCTATCGTTCAGGCATGTCGGAACAAGACACAAGTGTCTGCTGTTAGGATACCGTATGCGTGTAAGCTGCTGTTCCAAGAGCTGATGTCGATGTCGATCGCTCCACGGCTTATGGTAGATCCTTAGTGCATGAAGTGGGCAATTCCCCCACACTTTTACTAACTTTTGTACAATAATTCATTAGTTTAATATTTTGTGCCGGTAAAGGAGGTATTTTTGTGTATTCCCGTGGTTGTTGACGCTGTTGTTGAAGTGCGGTATCTGTTAATTTCTGTACACTTTTGTTGTTTTCTTTTTTTTTCTCTCTAATGCGAGTAACTGTCGACAACTTAATAAGTAAATAATTTATCTGACCAGATGTCAACCTTTTTAGGCAGATCACAATGCTCAGAAAATTGTTTAAGAACTGTTGTGAGAAAAGTGAGGTGCAGAATCGTCACATGTTACTATTGCGTTTACCTCACGCTTGTACTTCTGTTACTTTTCCTGGTGCTTTCTTTGCCGCTCCTCTTTGTAGCATTTTCTTCTTCTTCACCCTCATTGCCTTCTTGATCCATACCTTTTTGTTCTACGTTATTCACAAGCTTTTCGAGTTCTGGACTGCCCTCCTCGCCGATCCGTTTCTTGCCTTCCTCCTTATCAGGAATATTTCCACTCTCTTCATCTGGCGTTGTCTGGTCATCTTCTTCAACGTCACCTCTATCAGGGTCTTTTCTGTGCGGATAGAGTATATAATGTTGAACCATGAAGAGAATGTCGAATGCGATTGAAATAACGCCCAGTCCGAATTTCACAGGGTTCCCATAGAAGGCTGTCCAGTCGGCTACATTCCAGCACTGTAGGCACATTTGTAGTACGTCGAGGTTGCCACCAGTAAAATCCAGTAGTATTGTTCCGATCGACCAGCCAGCGGTACTTTTTCTTCGGAAGTTGAGAATAGCCTACAGCAGTATGCATTACAAATTTTCTAAATTAAAAATTGCTAGAAATTAAGAAATCGAATGTCCTATTTTTTGAAAAGTGTTTCGGGAGAATGGGAGCCACTAAATCAGAGTAAGTCTCACTGGATTTCAATGACCACTTTAAGAAGTGCTATAGACATTTTATTGTGTTTCAATGCCACGTTGCAGATGGCAGTGATAGAATGAAGCTGCCGCTCCACTCCGGGCTGAGTATACACAGTTCTTGACGTTATAGTCGTCCGCGAAGTTGATTCTAATATTCCGATCTCAATGGCTCACGCAAAATTTTTCTTGGAGAGGATGGGGAGGGAAGGGGTGGAGCGCAGGAAAGGGAATTGGCATTATTAAAACTGTTGGGAAAGTAACTGGAAATAAACGTTTAAAATCATACTTACTGTTGTGGCTTACCAGTTACAGGAAGCTCCAAATGTCCGCAGTCAAGAGGGACGTGGCCACGACGCGGCTTTAGACAGAGACACAGGCGCTGGGAATGCTACCACTGGTTGGCTGCAGAGTCAGAGAAGCCAGAGGCAGCATAGAGAGCGCCTGTGTCTGATCAAGGAGCCGCGCCGTGGCCACGTCCTCTTGACTGCGGACATTTGGAGCTTCCTGTAGTTGGTAGCGGCGATGCAAAATGGCCATACCGCAGGCGATCCTGATAGTCGCTTGATAGCGCGACTACTGGCAAACACGCCTGGGCTGGGATTCATGAAACGATAACCAAGCAAACCGAGGGTGGCTAGCAGGACTGGTTATCGTACTGACTACATAGAGCTAAGAGACGCAGACGGCAAAAGTTGGTTTGCTAGCCTGGGTTTGCTTGGTTATCGTTTCATGAATCCCAGCCCTGCATATAAACCCAGGGTTAGGTGGGGTCAAGTCACTCCAGGTCAGTACTGGTCCCTAACCAGTAGCTCCAGCCAAGCAGTCCAGCAAACCGGGAAGCCGCAGCCGCCTCACCGCAACCTGCCTCGTCTACCTCGTCTATCAATAAAGCAGTTATATAGATAGTGTGTGACTACAGAGGTAGTAACGGAAGCACTAGGGTCGAAGTTGAGCCGTGAGAGAGACTTTTGAACCTACAGATAGTTTGTGTACAACCATCGTACACAACACTTTCCATCTGCCAACGATACCTGGCTAGAGTTTTTGGATGGAGCATTGCTGGTGATGCTAGCGCCTAACAATAATCGATATGCATCAAGATCAAGGACGCCTGAGCGACTGCGTCAGAAGTTCCTGTGTTTCACGCGGAGTATAACCACAAGCTAGGGCAACATCCACCCTCGTTTTTTTTGAGGCATTAGAAGATTCTGCATTTTAAGGAAGCATATATAAGTGCTGACTTGTTCCCACACTGTTTTTTTCCGCAGTTATCCTATTCCATTACTCCAGCACGTGGAAATACCCCTATCGTCTCGATTCGGTGGAGGAGTAATCTTAGAAATTGACGGCGGACGCAAAAAATGGGCAGGATGGGGGGGGGTATAAAAGAAGTGGCGTCCCCGCCGCGTCGGGAGCCCAGAAAAAAAAGGAAAGTAAAATTATTAAAAATATTAATTACAACAAGAAATAGTCAATAAAATTGTTCAAAGAGAACAATAATGACAATAAATAGTCATTAAAATTGTTCAAAGAGAACAATAATGAAAATAAACAACCAAAATTAACTAACACAACACAAGATTTTTATTTGTTTTGTGAAGTGATTTCAAAAATTTGGCGACTCATTCTCGGAGGGGAGGGGGAGTGACTATGTACTTTCGACACCATCATGACTTATAATGATGGGCTTACTTTGTCTGTCACGTGCGTGCGTGTGCGCGTGTTTGAAACGAAATTTAGGGGGCGTGGCCTTGAACAAAGAAAATGCTCTACAACGGGCCCAACTGTGTGATGCGAGTGCTCCGAAAATGGCAAAAAGCCTAGAGTCGGGTTCAACGGTGTGATAAGGGTGAGCCGGCGCGCAGAAGTGGGGAGCGCCTGACGATATGGCGAGCGACGGTGGACGAGTGGGCCTGTGCCCACTAGTGGGAGAATGCCATAGGTTATGTCCAGCTTTCTGCTCGATGCTCCGTGTGATTCCGTCCAAATCGTCTGCCTTCCCGTATTGTTCTCCTCTCATTTGTGTATGAACACAACTGAGAGGAGAACCTCTCGCACCTCCTCTTTTATATTTTCAAACTTGCTCTTATCGCCTGATCAATCGTAATAAACAAAGAGTGATAAACCACTCCTTAGGGTCATCCCAAGTTCAACCGGTTTTATATGGTTACAAATAGATATTTCAGTTTATCGAAAGATAAAATCGCTCTGAGAAAAGCGGTTGATCGTTTTTGATCGGTCCAGTTTCACATGAGGGAGACAATGAAACGTAGGAAAAGAAAGTGGCATATCTATGAGTCTATTAGGATTAGGATGACTACGCGGTGAAATCATGCGAAACGAGCACGAGGAAATGTCTGGTAGTCCGGTCTCGGCCGGATGCCCAGACTGGTTACGTAATAATTTGCTTACCTGAGGAATGTACTTGAATAGTGTTACGGCCATTTTGATGTAGGACAAGCTGGTAACATACTGCAGCAGGTTTATGAGCTTGAACCAGGTGGCAAAGCCGCCCACCAACGCCCAAATTCCCATAATGGCTGTGATCACCATACAGGTGTAGGATACCCGCTGATTTCCACGCTGAAATATGTATTGCTGTCGATTCTGCGTTTCTATACCTATTTTCCCGTCCCCTTATTTAGTGTTCACAAACCCTGAACGTGAGTTTTGTAGGTAAATAATGATTAGTCTTACCAACCTTATAAATGAAACACTGCAGTGCGGTGAGAATGCACGCGGCGAGCGCATGTGTGGGGAAGAAGACGTCGTTGAGGAGCACTGGGATAGGACTGTGTGGATGCGCTTCCTGGTATAGTGCCTGAAATGTTGCAGTCGTTGCAACTGCGGTGCTCTATCGCTGTGTTTGGTTGAGGGGAAACTTTAGACACTTTTCAAATAATATACACTGTCGGTCAGTCACTCTTGCTTCACAGAATACCGGCAGTCTTAACTGCCGCACCGCATCACCTAACCGGCGCGGCAGACCAGTTGGATGCTATCATTGTCGGGCGGTGTCTCGCATAGTTTTCTTGGTCTTTATCTTCATGCCGAAACACTCATATGAAACGATAAACAAAACATTAACACTGCCAACGCCCAGCAATCATAGCACTGAACTGGTGTGCCGCATCGCGTGGTTGGTGCGGCGCGGCACATCAGACGGGCGGTATTCTGCGACGCAAGCGTGATTGATCGGCTTTTTGAACAGATAATAGAGGTAATTCAGCTTGATTCATTGGAGAAGCAGCAGCCGATCTCCAGCCGTTCGCCGGCGTCACAAATCCAAAGAATGCCCTTTCTCATGACCCATCCTCTACGAAGAGATAAGGTATCTACATCAGTTAGAGCTAAATCACCTGTACATTGCTGTCGAAGTACATGAATACGTTGTATGCCGAATAGGCTAGAAAGCCAACGATGTTGAGCACCAAGAAGTCGAAGTTCAAGCCGATGACGCTGAAAGAGGTTAGTTCAACACGGCTTCCCCGTGTCGCGACTGCAAATTTTGATAGGACACCTCCTCCTCTGGATGTTGAGCAGCATTTGTGGATAGAACGACACACTCCAAGCGGTGAAGTAAGCCCATCCGACGACCATAACCAACGCAGCCACCAACGACGACTTTAGCACCGTGACCTCTAAGTATAGTCCCTTCAACCTAAAAAAACCTGCGTCTTCTAATTGCCTGAAGACTCTAGTAAAAGAAAGTGATCTACATCTCGATGCATTCTGTAGTGTTAGAAGAGTCGAGTTGGTTGGCGCTTCTGCAGATTTCAACTATGAGACGATGTCCTTTTGTGGCTTGCTTCCCTGCGAGTTGCAACACTCCCTCTCTGGAACTCGCCTCCAGCACAAGTGGAGTGAGGACGTCTACGTAGGAGTTCTTTCTGAACTGCAGCTCCATGTCACCGTACTTGAGCTCCAGCCTGGAATGCTAGTTGTGAAAAAAACTGTGCTAGAAGGGCCCTCACAAGGCTCTTCTAGCACAATTTTTTCTTTGATGATACTCATTTTCACTATCACCATCCATAGACGATTACAGTGGTCCGCACCCGCCGGCGCTTTCCATACCACAGGTTAAGTCATAATCAGATCAGTGATATCAGTGGAATACACAGACGCGCAGACAATCAGAGTGCCAAGCACTCAGACAATCGCAGCTGATGCGGAGCTCGCAAACTGCTCGAGACAAATGGTGTCTTCAATATCCTATCGGTTTTTTTCATGTCGTTGCCTTTGAGCACTAGTCTAATCACTGGAGTTAAGCGGTGAAATTTGCTAGGATTTCTAAATTTAGCATGCAGAAGTTTTCTGGAATAGTGAGGTTTTCTTTTCACAAATGCTCTTGGAGCACTTTAGAATCTCGCTCACTTCGTCTTCATAGTGTGATTCGATGGTTTTCCAATGATCACAGTCACATGCTCCGGTGTAAGAGTGGCTTCAATTGTTGTAAGCACAGCAAATACAGTCGATACGAGTATAGGCAAATTTGTTGACATCCTGAAAGTTCTGGATGAGCATGATGGAAAATTGAAGGGAATGAGGGCGAACAGCTTTGAAAGGGTTTGACAAAAAACTAGAACGATCACACCACTACTTGATTTTCTTAACAGGAAACATGAGCAATTCACACTGAGAGGAAATCTTTAGCTCGTTATGTTATGATTACATGGTTGACCATTTTCGAAACAAGGCAAATTCTCCTGTCTCCAAAATTCCAACGATGTTGACTACTCTTGTGAACATCTGAATCTGGTGGAAGCACTGCGTGAAATAGGCTTCAACATAGTCTTCTTTCAACTGAGAACGCCCAAGCCCCCCGTCAAATCCAACTAAAATGGTGCATAGAAACTTGGATGGGAGGTCATTACTCCCATCAGGCTCTCCAGGCCAAACTCCATAGGTTCCGTTTGTTTGGTAGAATTAAAAAATTTTTCGTAGTTCCATTCATAAATTCCAGTACATAGCGTGAGTTCAGATTTCAAGGGCCGTTTGCGGACCCTTTGTTGATTAATAATTGTCGAAAAGTTCTCGGAATTTTCTCTGTGAGCACGATCACAGCTAAAAAAACGCCATTGCGTGATTCTCGTGACAAAAACAACATTCTATATTGTGCCTCTCTTCCAGCAAAACAGAATCTTTTAAGCCGAAATTTTTAATGTGAACTGAGCAGATCCTGCACTACTATAGCAACCAGACTTAGAAGTTTGATCTATTCGAAAACGATGCGGGGTGATACTATTCTCGGGTGATCAATGAAAAAACTCGGCAGGATTGTGTTTGGAACTCAACCCTAGCGAGCCGGCATAGGAAAATTTGAGCCACAGCAATTGTATTACCTCCATGTTTGGACTGCATCAGGGTCCAATAGGTGGTTCAACTGTTTAGACACTACTACACTAAGTCTTTTATTATTCGACTTGCCTTACAATTTTGACTGTGTGATTTTACTAAACAGGGAAAGAGAAAGAAAGAGTACGTGAGAAACAAAGCCTAGTGACCCTTGAGTTAGAAATGTGCCGGAATGTCCGGGTCCAACCGCTTGCTGCGGTCGACCAAGGGATTTGTTGTATATTGCACTGTTGGACGGTGAATGATACCACTACGGACTTAACTTTTCACTTGTATACTGGAATATGATCAGAACTTGCAAGGGAACACTTGTCTAGCTAACTTGTTAGAGGCTCATGTCGAACCGACCAGCATTAGCTCAGGCTCCTCTTATCCTCTCTCCGCAGCCATGAGAGGCGGAGCTACAGGATCAAGAACCATCAATTTACAAGAACGGTAGTTATGGTATGCGGTGCATGAGGCTGTCAATCATGAGTTCTCAGGAGCAGAAGTCATGACACTCCATAAGGGCTATCTAATATGTGAATTGTGTTCGCTAGAACTAAGTCTGTATACAGAATTTTATTCGATTTAGGGAAGGTGCATTGGTGATTTTCCACCACCCTGTAGTGAATTTGAGGCTTATGAAAGACGACAGGAGCTCAGCGTGCCTATATCTACAAGCTTTCATTCAGCGAGGAGTCCGCTGTGACACATTGGAAGCTGCAAAAGAGTGAGGTTATACTTGGGAGACGAACGAAAGGGCAGCACTCTGGGAACAAAAGCTAGACGGCATCGGCCGTCGAGATGACATAAATGTTTCAACGTTATGCTTTTTCTTCCATCAGCTTAAGTTATGCAATGCTTTTGGGTGCGTTATCATCAAGATTTCGTCTATGCATATGAATCTGATTATCCTTTTGACAGGTGGCTGTCAAATCATTCAAAGGCATACATGATTTCGTACAAAGTCACCGAAAATATGTTCTGAGCCCTTTTGAAAAATTGGATCTCACAGTAAATAGTCGATGCACTCTCGAATGCTTCCACCGTGCATGTTCGAAAGCCCCTTTGGTCTCGCCTACCTTCTCGGTAGATAAGAAGCTCAGAGACGAGATTTTCGGCCATTTCGCCTGTGGTCACCTACACCACGGTAATCAGATCTGAGGTGGGACGTTGCCTTCAAAGCATTGCCTGATAGTGAATGACCGTTGCCAGTTACATATCTCAAAAGGGTTTCATGAGTAAAATACAAGCAACTCTGGGTCAACCGAGGATGTTTTTCAGCTGAGCTGTGTGGAACCACTGCAGATAGGTAAAGATCACTAACATCTGCGTTTGCACCAGTATTCGTATCTATCTGGATGCCTTGCATCTAGGCTGTTGCCCGCACATTTTTGAGGTATCACCAGAGTTCGCTAGTTCAAAATGAATTGGCGGTAGAAGTGATGGTGATAGTGGACAAGATGCGTATCGATTCCACTGTCAGTAACAGTCTCTCTCTGAGACCCAATGCATACTAGACAGCGACGCTGTCGCTGCGACTGTTCACCATCACAAGTTTTCTCATAATTGCTCCTATGCCAGCACGCTATTCCACGCAAGCAGTGTGATAAAATATGAAAACTCGTAACATTTCGTTCTCATCATTTCCATTCATTTTCTTTACCGCGACGCTGTCTCTGTGAAGTATGCCATGGGCCTAAAATCCTTTCTTCAGGCTTCACCACCCGTCAGCTGGGCCGCTTCGCACCACATATTATAATGCATAAGTGACGCAGCGCTGCTCAGCGGATGGGCGATGCAGCGTGAGGCAAGGATCTTAGAGAGAGAGAGAGACTGTACGATTTTCGAGATTGTAGCCAAACAAAGTGAGGAGTTCAGTCCGATAGCAGATGGTTATACTTTGGTGTGTGAGTATAAAATAAGATGTGGTTCGCACATCTACTTATTGTTAATAGGCAGTTCATGTGTGTGTATGTGTATACGTGTAGTGTATGTGTATGTGTATATGTGTAAGTGTATGCGTATGTGTGTATGTGTATATGTATATGTATATGTGTCTATGTGTATGTGTATATGTACTGTCCTTTTCACAAATTATGCCACTTGGGCATCCGCCAAGATGAGGTAAGTCTCGCCATGTTGTTATAGATGAGATATGTTTTGGCGCGCTTCCAGCTATTGATCGTCGATTGATAGCGCCAATTCCCATGATTTAGCGTGTGATAAAATGCGCTCTGTGTAATTGAACAAAACACATTGAATTGCTCTGATTTTTGGAACAGACAGTATATGTGTATTTGTATTTGTATGTGTATGTGTGTGTTTGTATGTGTGAAAAGAAATTCCCTGATTGGTCAGTGATGATGATTGCGAGGTCAACATGATGATAGAGACGGGTATGATGAGGTTCAAAGAATGAAGAGAAGCTCTAACGGACGGGGAAGTGGAGAGCGACGGATTCACCGCGGTTTGGAGGGAGCGTCGGCCTCACAAAGTGAAGGAACGCCGCGAGGGTCCAACGGTGCGATAAGGGTGCGCCGGCGTCCAAAAGTGAGTAAACGCCTGGGGACGAGTCCAACGGTGCGATAAGGGTGTGCCAGTGTCCAAAAGGGAAGAAACACCTAGAGTCAGGTCCAACGGTGTGACAAGGGTGCGTCGGCGTCCAGGAGTGGGGAAACGCCTGAAAATGTGACGACTGACGGAGAAGTTGTGCGCCGGGGTTCATTACTGAGAAAAAGCCATGAGTTGGATCTATCCTTGCCCGATCGGTTAGCTGGCGCTCGCGCATTGTGAAACACTGAATATCAGAGCTCAGCAGTGAGTAGTGTACAATCCGTGTGATTTCCTGCACTCCACATCCATTCCCGCTTTTTTCTCCTCTCATTTGTTTATGAACACACCGGCCCTCCTCTTTTATATGTTCAAAATAGCTCTTATCATTTGACCAGTTATAACGAACAAAGAATGGGTAACCACTTCCTATAGCCATTCCAGATTGAATCGGTTTTATACTGTTACAAATAGCTGATAACGGCCAGGCTGATAGAAAATACCCACACCATCGTGTTCAACGAGTTATGTACGAAAATGTGGTAAACTTTGACTTTAACATTGATTTAAAAGTGTTTCGGGCCACTTTTGCCATGTTCGGACATTTTAATTCCTTTTGATGATCGAAAGTTGTTTTCACCAAGGTCGGAATGAATGAGATAGGCCTATGACTACAGGAGCACATAAAAGGAAAGAGAAGGTTAGAGTACCAAGCGACGGCGAAGAAGAGGATCCAGGCGAACGAGGAATGACACAGATGAGGGTGGCGCCGGCAGGGGCGTTGGAGAGATGGTGGGTAACGGGCTACTGTTATGGAAGCGATGCGCTGGCGTCCAGTAGTAGCGGAAGTCACTGGACGGCTACAAAACTGCGAGAGTGGTGCGCCGGCTCCCATATGTAGTGGAAATGGATCCACCGCTGTGATAGGGATGCGCCGGCGTCGGAAAGAGGGGAAACGCCTGAAATGGGGTCCAACGATGTGATAGGGGGGGGGGGTGGAATGGAGTTGGGAGGGGGGGGGGGGAGGCACTTGGTATAAGTCGATAATATGACCTGTCCTGCACGTCAGAACGTGCAGGACAGGTCATATCATCGACTTATACCGAGTGCCCCCCCCAACTCCATTTTACCCGATAAGGGTGCGCCGGCGTCGAAAAGTGATGAAGATGTCATGGATGGTTCCATACCTGTGACAGTGGTGCACGGGCGTTCACCAGAGAAAATGTCACGCGCGGGTTCACACCTGCGAGAGTGGTGTGGGGTGGTATAGTACACATGTAGTATAGGTTGGTAACTATTATACCAGGGCCTATCGAGCTCGGAGCCAACTATCAGCGCCGACTTGGAGATCAGTAAAGGAGGTTTGGACCCATGCAGTATTACGCGTAAGAATTACGGCAATGGTGCGTGCTCACCAGATTGAACTTCCACTTTGTCGTAGCTACCACCGACATTTTAGGGCAGTTAATACTAGATGCGTGCGTTTGAGGCCCTTGCTTCTAAGAGATGATGCTCAGTCGCGTCCCTGACGCAGCCCCGGCTGCGGGTATACTCCTCGACGAGTATAGCATCTAGTATCGCAAAAGATTGGCGACTTCATTTTTGATGCGTATTGATTGTGGGCGGGTCGCGACAGTCAGTCGCCACTTTCGGACCGCCCACAATCGATATGTATCAAAAATGAAAGGCGTTAGTAGGTGCTATACTACTCGAGGAGTATACCCGAAACCTCAGACGCAAGTGAGACGCACTCACTTGCTGGCTTGACGCTACTGTGTTGCATTCTCATTTATAGGAAATTCTTCACTATAGTATAAATTGCCCTCTTTTTGGGTGGGCTCATCAGTTTCCATTGTTTCCCATCAATGAGTAGAGCTTGCCGGCGAGCGAACACCCCCGGTACCCTTATGGTGCACTCATACTCAGACAATTTCGGGGGCAAATCCTGTTCCAATCGCCGGCGAATCCACTACGAAATGTTTGAACGAGGACCAATAGCGGACAAACAGCGGGCGAAACCACGTACATTGCGGGCCAAACGGGCGAATCGCGGGCTGAACGCAGAATCGTTCGGGCTGATGCACGACCGTCGGGATTCGGCCCACTATGTGAAGAGTGTCGGGCATCGGCCCACTTTTTGCGGCCACTGACCGCCGACAAATATCTCCAGAAAGCGGCCTGAACGACCACACATTTCGGCTCAATAAGGAACTGGCTCGGTCGGAATGGTTGGTTGGTGATAGTGGGGGCGTAATAAAGGGTGAAAGCAACACCGGGATGGAAGAGATCAGCAGCATGGATGGCCTAGTGAATAAAGCAGCGGGCTCTCAATCATTCATAAACCATGGACAGGTTGGTTCGAATCCCATCAATGATAGAAAAAGCTACGAAGCTAAACTACGAAAACATGGATGGACCTTGCAAACAGCCATCTTTTCATATTTCCGGTGAGAATTTGCTATTTCTGTTGTTTTTGTGCTCCGGTGAATCTCTGTGGATCCACAATGGCATCAAACCTGGCGCTCATTCGTGCGAGACTGTGAGTAAGCAGTGATCAAGCTGCCAGAGGTTGTCACGGTGCAGGCGTCCAACCGACAGGTTGTTGTGAGGAATGCTGCCTTGTGCGCTGGATTAGGAGCAGTAGCGCCTGATGGTTTGCGGGCTCAAAGCGGCCTGAACGCGAACAGTTCTCGGACGGATAGGAATGCAACAGTTTTCAGCGACCCCACAGCGACCTGAGCGCGGCTACTCTTCGGGCGAAAACACCCAAACGCTCGTTCCGACTATTGTCCCGCTCTTTCGGAACAAGATTTGCCCCTAAAGTTGTCTGACAAGGGAAGTGCAAGAGGCTAACCCCAAGGATCCAAACGAGCTATCCATTTTCAGAAGCTTTGCTTAAGGTAATTATAACCCCCAATGGTCCTGATATGCTCAGGAGAGCTAGTCCGAGATTTTTCTACTGCGCTGCCACAGAAGTCCATTTTAGAGGGGATTTACGGAACTTTGACGGCGCAAACCAACTGTGGTTACAGTAATTAGCTGTCTCATAGACTTTAGAGTGTTTGGAGACGCATTTTTGAACAACCCTGATCTGCCTGGGTATATGTTCATGAGCAATTGCTGCAGTCATAGCAACCGTGGCGGAGTGGCCGAGGGGGTAGCGTGTCTGGCAGAGGGTCGAGGGTTTGGATCCCCTCCGCGGGATCCACTTTTCATTTTTTAAGTTCAAGCTTCCAACGTTTTTTTTGAAGCAGTTCTAATGATTGGAATTCATCGAATGTGAGCACTACTGCACAAATCACAAAACAACTTCACCAACTAGAACGTGACTCCAGGTCAGGTGAAATCTTTGTTCAGTGTTCTTATTCTGATGTTTTATATTATTTTGTCAGATGGGCACGTATTCAACGCTGAACTCAAAATCGAATCATAAAGGAGAAAACTTTATTGAGGACAGCGATGCACTGCTGGCTTTCTGGCAACGTTTTGATTCAAATCTGATCAAAACAAAGCTGAACCCACATCCGAGAACAGCAAGTACAGGAAGCTCCAAATGTCCGCAGTCAAGAGGGACGTGGCCACGACGCGGCTTTAGACAGAGACACAGGCGCTCGGCATGCTGCCACTGGTTGGCTGCAGAGTCAGAGAAGCCAGAGACAGCATAGAGAGCGCCTGTGTCTGATCAAGGAGCCGCGCCGTGGCCACGCTCTCTTGACTGCGGACATTTGGAGCTTCCTGTACACCAATGCTAGAACATGTTGATGCAAGATGCAATTTTATAATCTTACCAAATATCATTTTTCCTACATTATTACTACTTCTCTACTCATATCCAAATGTTAAACCCTTCACGTCTGGTCGCCTTTCTGCTGGCCAGGTTTGGTCAGGGTGATAGCAGCAGCGCAACTCGTCAGGAGCAGAAGCTGGCAGAAGCATTTGGAAGAATTCTTGCCGAGGGTGTTTACTCCGAAGTAGCCGTAGCCAAGAGGAGAACCCAGAACGTTACGATGACGAAAAGGTGGACGCTGGGGGGAAAAAGGAGTTCGGGGGCACTTGGTATAAGTCGATAATACGACCTGTCCTGCACGTTCAGACTTGTTAGCTGACACGTCCAGAATGCTTTGACTTGTTATCTCTCTTAATATACAGTAGTTACCTGAAATGCAAACAAGTCAGAACGTGTAGGACAGGTCATATTATCGACTAATATCAAGTGGCCTCCCCCAACTCCATTTTACCCTGGACGCTGATTGGGACGACGTCTGCAAAACTGGTGAGGCATCGTGTCCATCTCCGCACGCCACAGGATTTGTGGGCTTTGGAAGCAAGTCTGTACCCGTAGACCAGGTATTCCTTGAATTATTTGCCTTACTCGATTTCCACATATTAGCGAAACGGTCCTTTCTTGAAGTCGGAAATTACGTCTTGTCGCTCTGTAGACAAGGGAGCTCGTTTACTCTCCACAATGCAACATAGGTTGCGTTGGAACAATCCGAGAACCACATGAACAAATTGAGACAAATCGAGAAACAAGGTTGAATTTTCTAACTTTCTGTGAGGCGAGCCAAAACATAGCTTTTATATGTTCAGAAGAAATCAGAGAAGAAAAATGTGTGGCTTTGAGGCGCCTCGTCAATTTGCTCGAAAAGAAAGTTGCGGAGAAATTTGAACTTGGTCAGGAGTTGTTTTGAATCATGCAGCTTTTCGCGAAAGTTGATGCCAGGGCTTTCCAGGAGTCCCACTGCATGACTCTGATCTACAGCAAATGGCGCTCATGATTAATGAGGAAGAGACGCATGTTGATGGGTATAAGGTAGATCTGTTTAGGCTTCAGAGAGCAGATTCAACATGCAAGGAGACGCATTTAGCATGACTATTCGTACTATTCAGTTCGATATTTTAAAGCACACACCAACATATGCTCTAGAAGAATAACGAAATTTGTTAAGAAGAAGACCAACTGGAATCGAGGGTTAATTGAGAATAGCGCGCTCAAATTCGTAGCTGACGTACGCGCAGAAATTTGCAGCATGCCGCTTTCGTGCGTACCCAACGCAGATCAGTCTGGTTTCAGCAAAGTTAGTTTTTTTTTTTGTAAGATCCGTTGGCAGTGGAAGACAAACTCACATGTATGGAAGTCTACATTTCATGAGTTCAGGAGTTCACTCTGATGTTCATTGACGATACATTTGGCGAGGTTTGTTTGGCAACCTCGAGACGAGCTTGCCAACTACCTAGGCAAACGAAGCCCGTCAAATGTATTGCCAAACAGGAAGTCCCGCAAAATGTATCGCATGCAAACCGCGTCAAATGTACCGCCACGCAAACTTCGTGAAATTTATCTCCACACGAACCTTGCCAATGTATCGTCAAACAAAAGGGTTATCAACCGCGCAAAAATCTCGATATCATTAGGATATCGTGCCATGATACCAAACTTATGAGTCCGCTGCCTTACCAGCTGAGCCATCCGGATCGACACCACCGATGGTTAAGCCTCCAACTAAGAGTAAAGTGAACGCCTTATTAGAACACCCATAAAATGTATCGCCACGCGAACCTTGCCATTTGCATCGCTACGCAAAACTCTTCAAATGTATTGCCAACAGATTCTCTTGCCTTTTCTATCGCCAAACACCCGCAAAATGTATCATCAACAGATTCTCTTGCCAAATGTATCGCCAAATAGGCTCTTCACTCATTCTCCCGTAAATAATATTATCGAGCAAGATTTTATCCCGTAAAATGTATTGCCAAACACATTCTCTTGCAAAATGTATCGCCAGTGAACACCAGAGCATAGCGCCGAGATGTCTGGCGCCCGCAGGAGTGAAGAGGGTTGAGCGGATCATACAATCATCGTCCGCTACAAGTCACTCCTATACGATCCTCCCTCTTCTCTACGCTGATGGGTGCCTTGGCCAACATCTCTTTGTTGTCTTGAAGGAAAATAACGCGCAATTTCCACGAAGGGGTCCTTTGAACACTGAAAATTTGGTAGTCCGTGCTGGCACAAGTCACATCATGACCAATTCCCATATGACAGAGTGGTTGAAGTCTTGTGTCTTGCTTCCGACGTCTCCACAATCCACATACTTGTTGCTGGACTCGTGGACTTCGTTCAAGGATACAGGTAGCATCGATGAATTGGCCGCCTCTATGGAGAAAAACTCATCGTCCGCAACATCCCAGCTGGAGCCATCTCATTCATTCAGCCCCTGGATGTATATTTCTTCAGAGCATTCAAGGCACTCGTGAAAAAAATAACTCAGTATGTCATCGTACATGATATTGATTTTGTCGTCCCACACAAAGACAATATCCTGAAAACTCTCCCTGCTGTCTAATGGACTTTCTGTGCCCCCTGCTTCCGCTCCATGCTTCGTTATCCGTGGACAGCAGCAGGGTACACGGTTGCGCATTCGGGGCTGGGATTTATGAAACGATAACCAGTCAAGCCTGTGAAGGTTAGCGCTATCGGTTATTGCATAGAGTACGTAAGGATAAAAGACGCAGAACGTCAAAGTTGGTTTGCTAGCCTGGTTTCCTCTGGTTATGCTTTCATGAATCTTAGCCCGGGTCCCTTCCTAACTCCTGTGCAGGTTTGCTTCCCCTCTGAACTTCTAATGAAGGCGATTATACTGGTTCTAGCAAAATTTCATTTATTGTCTGTGCCCACTGCTTACGCCCCTACTGCTTCGTCCACTTTATTGTTTGCATGCATCGCTGTCCTCAATAAAGTTTTCTCCTTTATGATTCGATTTTGAGTTCAGCGTTGAATACGTGCCCATGTGACAAAAAAAAACATTAGAATACGAACACTCAGCAAAGACTTCACCTGACCTAGAATCACGCTCAAGGTGGTGAAGTTGTTTTGTGATTTGTGCAGTGGTGCCCATATTTGATGAATTCCAATGATTAGAACTGCTTCAAAAAAAAAAACGTTGGAAGCTTGAACTTAAAAAGTGAAAAGTGGATCCCGCGGAGGGGATCCAAACCGTCGACCCTCTGCCAGACACGCTACCCCCTCGGCCACTCCGCCACGGTTGCTATGACTGCAGCAATTGCTCATGAACATATACCAATGCGGATCAGGGATCACTACAGTCTATGAGACAGCTAATTACCGTTTACTAATTACCATTAGGCAAGAATAATATGCATACATTATAAATACCTTGAACAAGGCTTCTGAAAATGGCTAGCCTGTTTGGATCCCCGGGGTTAGCCTCTTGCACTTCCCTTGTGAGTATACAGTGCGTTTCATAAATATACGGGCACCCCAAAAATGACGATATCTGATCCCATCCATCCCTGACAAAAACCGTTGTTACCACTTAATTCAGCATGTCCGAAAACCCTATTGCATTGTATCTCAGTTTGAGAAGTGGAAAAATTAGGGGCACCATGGCGTCCTTTATTATTTGGTCTCACCCTGCAGTGTATCATAACTATACAGGCACCTTCAGTAAAAAATTAATAAAAACATCTATTCATCCTGGAATTTCTGTCTCAAATTTGCAATAAGTACTAACAAGTTTTTGTCAATTAGGCTTGCAATCCCACGAGGATTGGATTGTTCTAACGCGGAACAGGCGCAGATAAAGACTTTGCTGAGCGAGCCTCTGTAGTCGTAAGATCGCCCGACAAGTTCGCTGGAATTCGAGCATCATCGACACCCTCGTGCGAAGTCCATACTCTTACAGTCAAAGTAAGGGAACCGGCAAGATGTGGGAATAGTTACCGCTAGAAGAGCGTCAAGAAAGACGGATGGTCCTGAAGGCCGAGGTATTTATCGACGGAATTCGAGACAATTATCGTCTCCTATCTCTGAAATAACGGTATAGATGACGACCACACGTAACAGCAACATCGTTCGTTGTCGTTTTCGACTTGCTTTTAGGCTCACTTGGTCTCATAATCTTGTACAGCTGCAGTTTGTCAGAGTGAACAGGGCAGCAGGTAGGTCAGAGGTACGCATAAGTCTTCTGAGGTACCTAAAGACTTGAAAACGTGGTCATGTGATGTCCTCTGACGTTATTAAGTTCATCTTGAACGGAACAGACGGAAACGCCAAGTACTGGAAGGATCTCCGCAGCTCGCCAGCAAAAGGAACTTCGGAGCTGGCAGTCACAGTGTTGGGCGGATTCTGTCAAGGACAAGTGCTCGGCGTTGCCTTCACTCTTGCTTGAATGAAGTCATCCGACTACAAGGAGGTGACCGACGTCCAGTACTTCTCTTTCCTGGACCAAAGTAACGAATTCTCACTCATTTTTCAGCAGAACAATGCAGCCATCCACATGGGTCGTCTGAGGAAACCATGGTTTCACGAAATAAACGTGACCGTTATGACTTCTCTCGCTTGGTAGATCTCATATTCGAACCATAGAAATCAGGATCTTGCACGACAGCGTCGATAGTACTCGAATTTCAACGAACTTGCCCGGCAATCCAGCGACTACAGAGGCCCGCATAGTAAATGTCCTTATCTGCGCCTACTCCGCGTCAGAACACTCCGATCATCATGGGATTACAAGTTTAATTGACAAACGCTTGCTAGTACAGTGCGTATCAAAACGACGCATCCTCTCCAAAACTGTGGGTAACAAAGTCCCGAAGAGTGCGATTGAGACGGGACCAGTTCCATTAGCTTCAGAGAGTACGATTACCCTCTACTGAAATATACTTACCTGGTCACTCATGTTTTCTAACAGGAAAGATGCTAGCTATTAGTTTTTATTTGTATCAAAACTATGTATCCACTTCGAAGAAGATCATTTTTGTTGATATCAATGCCGGTATAAAAAGCTGAAATGTATGCAAACTACATTTCTTGATTTGTGCTGATATGCATCGTCGTGGTGACCTTCTTACTTCTGCTGAACAGGCCCAGATTGAAGCCCTGCACGTCGCAGGATTATACAACCGAGCAATTGGGGCTCAGTTGGGCCGTTCTCATGGATGCGTGAACAAGTACTTGAGGAACCCATCCGAATACAACAAGAAGCTCAATAACGATCGTCCAAAAGTGCTAACAGCCAACGACAGCAGAAGAATTGGGAGACTGGCATCGAACTCCACTTTGACCATCGCTCAGATGCGGGCCCAGTTGGGTTTAAATGTCTCGAAAATGACCCTCTGGAGATCGGTGCGAAGGAATACCAACATTGCACGAGAAATCATGCGGAAATCGCCACGCCTGACCCCCAGCACAAAGAAGCACGCCTTCTCTTCGCCAGAAGCAACATGACAACGCAGTGGGATAAGGTACCTCTTTGAGGGCACTCAAAATTCCTTGCGATCTAAATCAATCAATCAGCCTCTGAGTTTTAATCTAAATTTTAATTTCTTTTTTAATTTAAATGTAGGTGATCTTCAGTGACGAAAAAAAGTTCAACTTGGATGGGCCGGATGGGTATCGTCATTATTGGAGGGACCTGAGCAAGGAGCCGATCATGTTCTCAAGACGCAACTTCGGCGGCGGTTCGATAATGACTTCGGCCGCTTTTGGGAGCTCCGGAAAACTGGAATTGGCGTTTGTTTCAAACAGAATGGACTCATCGAAATATCAAGAAGTGCTGCGAACACGTCTTCTTCCCTTTCTGAGAGGTGCGCGGCGACGTTCTCTGGTGTTCCAGCAAGATAACGCTGCCGTCCACTTGTCTCAAACGACAAGAAGCTGGCTTCAGGAGCACCGAATATAAGCAATGGACTGGCCTGCGTGTTCGCCAGACTGTGACCCAGTTGAGAACATGTGAGGCATAATTGTAAGCCAGGTCTACCGAAACAACAAGCAGTACAATACGGTCGAGAGCTTGAAAACGGCGATACTGGAAGCATGGGACCAGATCGACGACGCCACCGTAGCGAAGCTCGTGAGAAGTATGCCAAATAGGATTTTTGAGATCATCAGGGACGATGGTGGACCGATCGACTATTAATTGTTGAGTTATAATGATAAATCTGTGCTGCAATCGTAAGTGGACACATAGTCTTGATACAAACAAAAAGTTTTCACAAACGAGAATTCTTTGCTAATTTGCTAAACGTTCGAATATACTAGGAAACAGAAATGAAGAGTTTGTGCATATCGAGAATCATATGTGGAAAGTTTCGTCTTTTTAGAACCAAAATGAGCAAAGATATTGACCGATTACGGGTGGATACATAGTTTTGATACGCACTGTATTAGGTTGTTGCGAAAATAATTGTCGTTTCACGATATGCTTGAAAAAAAAAACTTTTTTCTTGCCCAATTCAAGAATTTCAAGCCAAATTGTGCTAGCTCCTGGTAGGGTTTGTTCTGCTCTTTCAGGTGCTTCTTCAATAATCTAGCTAACTCTTCCCTGGACTTTTTCGTAGGGTCGCGAAAAATGGTGAGCCGACGCGATTTTCGAGTGATCATGTTGTACGAGTTCAAACTCAGCCAATCTGCAGCGAAAGCAGCCCGTAATATAGCGCTTGCTTTTGGCACGGACTCTCCTTGCGAAAGGACAGCGAGGTGCCGGTTCGCAAAATTCTCTTCCGGCGATTTTGATCTCGAAGATAAACCCGGTCGTGGTCGAAGGATGTCGCTGGACGATCAAGCACTGAGAGCAGCGGTGGAAACGAAACCCGATACTACTACTCGTACGTTGGCGGCAGGCCTGGGGGTTCACTATGCTATAGTTTCAAAACATTTGGCCTCCACTGGCATGGTGAGAAAAATGCAAAAGTGGACATCCCATGAACTGACCGATGACCAGCAATCCACTCGCTACGAGATCTGTTCTAACCTCCTCGTTCGCCAGAAAAACGAGCCATTTCTTGACCGTTTAATAACTGTAGATGAAAAATGGCTCCTATTTGATGACAAGAAACGTGGTAATGTATGGGTAGACAAGTTCTCTACCCCTCCAAGCTTCGCTAAACCAGACCTTCACCCTAGAAAGGTTATGTTGACAGTTTGGTGGTGTTGTAAGGGTGTTATTCATTATAGCCTTCTGCAACCTGGTCAGGTTGTTACATCAGAGTCTTACTGTTGCGACTTAGACCTGATGTATGAAAAGTTGCGACAAATGTGGCCAGCAGTGGTAAACAGAAGTGGGCCTCTCCTGCTGCAGGATACGGCTAGGCCTCACCCTTCAAAACTCACCCGGCAAAAACTGATGCAGTTAGGCATCGAGGTTCTCCCTCACCGACCTTGCTCTCCAGACCTCTCCCCTACCGACTATCACTTTTTCCGGGCTCTCAAAGCAAACCTGCGTCAGCAGCAGTTTCCTGATTTGGAGCATGTTGAAATTGCCTCCCACGAGTTCTTAAAATCTTGTGATCTCAGTTTCTATTGTAAAGGTATAAATGAATTACCTGATCGTTGCCAGAGACTTTGATAAATAAAGTTGAGTTTGAACAGAGTTACAGCATTTTGAACTGGGCTGTCTATTTCGGCAATTAATTTCGCAACAACCTGATACTTCTTGCAAATTTGAGACAGAAATTCTGGGATGAATGAATTTTTTTTATTAATTCTTTACTGAAGGTGCCCTTTTAATCATGATACACTGCAAGATGAGACTAAACAATTAAGGGCGTCGTAGTGCCCCAATTTCTTCCACTTTTCAAACTGAAATACAATGGAATAGGGTTTTCGGACACGCTGAATTAGATGGTAACAACGGTTTTTGTCAGGGATGTCCGCGGGAGCAGATATCGTCATTTTTGGGGTGCCCGTATATTTATGATACGCACTGTATACTCACGGTCTTTCTGATTCATGCTGTTTTCTTTCCGGGCATATCACTATGTCTTCACGCACTAGCGCGAGCTGATGAAAGAGCGGTCGCGTAGCGCTGCTGCCCGATAACAGCTTGATTCATGCTTCGAATGAAACGCAGGCCGGTAACAGTTGCATAAGCTAGATTTAAACTACGTCGGAGTCCGATCCGGTCGGATAACGAATGAAACGTAACGATCCTCGGATAACGAAACTCAATACGTATCTTTTGTTATTCGATCGGATCGGACTCCGACGTACTATAAATATAGCTATGCACTGATGAATGAAACCATTCTCAGACAATTTCGGGGGCAAATCCCGTTCCAACCGCCGGCAAATCCCCGACGAAACGTTTGAACGAGGACCAATAGCGGACAAACAGCGGGCGGAAACCACGAATGTTGCGGGCCAAACGCGCTGTCGGGCGAATCGCGGGCTGAACGCAGAGTCATTCGGGCTAAAGCACCACCGTCGGGGTTCGGCCCGCTATGTGAAGAGTGTCGGGCATCTGCCCGCTTTCTGCGGCCACTGACCGCCGGCAAATATCTCCAAAAAGCGGTCTGAACGACTACATATTTCGGCTCAATAAGGGAATGGCCCGGTCGGAATGATTGGTTGGTGGTAGTACGCACGTGATAAAGGATGAAGGCAACACCGGTATGGAAGAGATCAGCAGCATGGATGGCCTAGTGGATAAAGCAGCGGACTCTCAGTCGTTCATAAAGAATGGTCAGGTTGGTTCGAATCCTCTCAGTAATAGAAAAAGGCTAGCACTACGAAACCATGGACATGCCTTGCAAACAGCCATCTTTTCGTATTTCTGATAAGAATTTGCATATTTGTGTTGCTTTTTTACTCCGGTGGATCACTTTGGATCCACAATAGCTTCGAACCCGGACCTCCCCCGTGCGAGACTGTGCCCAAGCAGTGACCAAGCTGCCAGAGGTTGTCACGGTGCGTCCAGCTGACAGGTAATTGTGGAGAATACCACCTTGTGCGCTGGGTTAGGAGCAGTAGCGCCTGGTAGTCTGCGGGCTCATGGCGGCCTGAACGCGGACAGTATGCGGGCGGATAGGAATGGAAGCCCCATTTTCAGCGGCCCCACAGCGGCCTGAACGCGACTACTTCTCGGGCGAAAACACCCAAACGCTCGTTTCGACCCTCGCCCCCCGCTCGTTCGGAACGGGATTTGCCCCCGAAATTGTCTGAGTTCCAGGCTCACACCGATACGCTCTTATCTTCGCATCAGTTCGCGCTGTTGATGCGGAATGATATAGTGATATGGCCACAAAGGAACAATACTGGACCAGGATGACCGCTTATATTTTTACATTCCTCGGGCATTTCGGGTAAAATGGAGTTGGGGAGGGGGCACTTGGTATAAATCGATAATATGACCTGTCCTACACGTTCTGACTTGTTTGCATTTTAGGTAACTAATGTACGTTAAAACAGCTAAGAATATCCCCAGACTTCGCTGCAATCGTGGCGATGGCCACGACAGACGGCTGTCGTCGGGATCGCCACGACCGCCGCTGATCGCCACATGGATAAAGTGAATCAGGAGACCCCACTCAGACAATTTCGGGGGCAAATCCCGTTTGGAGCACGCGCTTGCGTGTTTTGGCCGAGAACTGGCCGCGTTCAGGCCGCTAAAGGGCCGCTGAAAACGGGGCTTGCATTCCTATCCGCCCGAGTACTGTCCGCGTTCAGGCCGCCATAAGCCCGCGAACCACCAGGCGCTACCGCTCCTAATCCAGCGCCCAAGGCAGTATTCTTCACAGTTACCTGTCGATTGTACGCCGGCACCGTGACAACCCCCGAGGATCGGTCACACCTCGCGCACAGTCTCGGACTGATGAGTGCCGGGTTCGACGCCATAGCGGATCCACAGTGATCCACAGGAGCATAAAAACAACATAAACACGCAATTTCACATCAGTAATACGAAAAGATGCCTGTTTGCAAGGTCCATCCATGGTTTCGTATTGCTAGCCTTCTTCTATAACTGAAGAGGATTCAAACCAACCTGACCGTCCTTTATGAATGACTGAGAGTCCGCTGCTTTATCCACTAGGCCATCCATGCCGCTGATCTCTTCCAGACCGGTGTTGCCTTCATCCTTTATACGCCCATACTATCACCAACCAACCATTCCGAACGTGCCATTTCCTTATTGAGCCGAAATATGTAGTCGTTCAGGCCGCTTTTTGGAGATATTTGCCGGCAGTCAGTGGCCGCGAAAAGCGGGCCGATGCCCGACACTCTTCACATAGCGGGCCGAACACCGACGGTGGTGCTTTAGCCCGAATGACTCTCCGTTCATCCCGCGATTCGCCCGACAGCGCGTTTGGCCCGCAACATGCGTGGTTCCGCCCGCTGTCTGTCCGCTATTGGTCCTCGTTCAAACGTTCCGTCGGGGATTTGCCGGCGGTTGAAACGGGATTTGCCCCGGAAATTGTCTGAGCAGACGCAAGAGAGATGATAATAAATGGGCGTGGCGATCGATAGGCATCGTTTCCACTATTGCTATCATTCACATCGCCAGTTCATTTTGAGCACATCTTCGAGAGTACGGGCGATGAGCTCCGTTTGGCAGCGATCCATGGCGATGTAACGTGCAATCGATACGTATCATTTCCACGATCCTTATCTCTTACATCGCCTGGTTCATTTCTATTCATTTTGAACTGGCGAAGTCTGGGGATAACAAGCCAGAGCAATCTGAGCTTGTCAGCAAACAAGTCAGAACGTGCAGGACAGGTCATATTATCGACTTACACAAGTGCCCCCTCCCCAACTCCATTTTACCCGGCATTTCTAACAAGAAATATCAGTAGACTTCAAAAATGCTTCTACTGGAAGTTGAAATAAGTTCAAGGAAGCTTAAATGGGAAATGCTGTTATGGCAAGCTGACTTTATCTACCGCTGTGGTTCTATATTGGTACGGGGTGCAATACATGTACCTACAAGCCCTTCGACATTTCTGTAGGTTCGTGACGCTGTGGACCAAATGTTCTATTTTTTTGGAAGGTGTTGCGTTCTTTGATATGGTGCCACTTTCTCAGCGGAATTACGAAGCACGCGATCGACGAGTAAGTTCCAGTACTTTTCACGAGAGAGGTCGTCATCTGTAGCACAGCACAGCGCTAAGCAGATCGCTTGCACAATGAAAATAAATCTATGTGCGAGGATGACTACTCAGGCAACAACACCGTGCGACCCGACGGCCAAATTGGCCCGATCGGACCACCCGAGCTACCAAATTTATGGGCGTGGCCTGTTACCGGGTGACCCGAGGGAATTAAGTGAAGCATCGGGCGACCCGAGGGATTGGATGAAATATCGGGTGAGCCGAGGGCATGATAGGAACCCACCGGGTGGGCCGAGGGAACACTGAAAATTATCGGGCGACCCGAAAGCAAAGCTTGCGGAATTCAAGGCATGTGAAGAAAGCATCCCCAAATTGCGCATTAGAGAAGAGATTTTCATGCTAGCTAGATGCTATTCTTCTGCATGTTTCCAAAGAGTGGTTACTGGGAGACCAGTCAAGTTTTTTTGAATGAGTCCCCGACTAACAAAATCACTGGTTGCTCATTGAATTTGAACACGGATTATGCTATGACATGGACTTGTGAAATCCTAAAAAAATCAAGAAAGAATGGAATTGATCTCGTAGGAGTGTTCAGTGGTCCGGAACCGCTCTCTGTACAGCAACTTGCTCTTCTTGGTCTTCTGATTGTCTGCACATCCGTACGTTTCACTTTCGTCGCCGTTCTCATTTTTGATTGATCTTAAGGTGTGGGATGGTGAGCAAATCCGGGCCACTGATATCTCATAAACATACATTTGGCTAAGAAGAAGAAGCAATGAGCAAAAAATTCAGAATGCCTACGATATGGATCAGTTGCGCAGAATTTCTTAATGTGGAGGGCCCCGCGTTCACAATGGATAGCGGTGGACCCGTAGCACCCTAATTCCTAAAACGGACCCGCTTTTCTCGCAAGGTGGACCTCCACATCCTCGACGTGTCCCATAGGAGTGATGACAAGAACAGCATTGAAGTCAAAACGGCATGGTGTGTCGACACGAGTGGCCGAGTGGATAAGAAAGCGGATTTCCAAGACAGAATTCGGTGCGAAGGACAGGTTCGGATCCTAAAGGTTGGAAGGGCTGCGATAAAGCACTGATTGGGGGTCGAAAGGTTTGCATTTTCCTTTCCGGACATTCTAAGTTGAAATCTGCTTGTCTCCAAGCTGCCACGAGCAGCTAAGCGCAGGTAGGGTTGATTTTGATTTTAACTGCCAAGTGAAGTGCGGGTGAGCCGACAGCATTTACAGTGCGACCCGACGGCCATTTCAGAGCGACCCGAGGATAAGGCGTCGGGTCACCGGGTAATCGCCGTCGGGTCGCCCTGTGTTATTGCCTGAGTATATGAGTTGGTCGTTGCAGATGATTTCAAAACGATGTTTCACACTTACGGAAGAGTTGTAGAGCCCAGTTACATCGACAGTGCAAATTAGAATGAGTCACACTGAACTTGGAAACTAACGATAACTGTTATGAAAACTGTAAGTAGATAAGAGATGATACAAGTTCTTGTGCGATTGAATGCTTATGGTGAGAGCATCTATGACCCAAGGGACTAACAGACGGACTGCGTGAAAAAGTGCAGAGCACCTGCCATCTCGCAAAGATCTATGGCCTCGGAGAGAGGCGGCGAAACCACAGTGATCAGCACATACGTGCCGATCTCACGCGGAAAAGTACATGGCTACTAGCTTGTTCAAATAGCGAGCCGATCGGATCGATTTGAGCCGATGCAGCCATCATTTCACCAGCGAACGAACTGGGTTGGCAAGGTGTAATGCAGAGAAGGACGAGGAAGTGAACTACAATTTGATACGGAACGAAACGATTGGAGTGGAAGCGCTACAAGAAATCCTCGATTCCTGGAGGTGACACGACAAAGCACGTTGTTTGAAACGAAATGTTACGGAATCTGGCGAAGCCAGGAGGAAGACGGCGACGAGCACCCTCGGTTAAAAGAGCAGGAAAAATGTTCAACTTGTAGAGGGCAGTGCTTGTTTGCTGAGCTAGCGTTGCCGGCTGATGCAATCGTCCCCCGGAATTTCCAAGCCTGCAAGACCACTGTGAATATCGATGGGCCATACGCCGGAAAAGCATATGTGGTAAAATTCGAGTTAGGAGCTGGGCTGTCTGGTCCTGAAAGAAGTACGAGTCGTATTGGGAGTCCAGATTACGAAACCCGGATGAGTCTGAAGAGGCTTCCTAGCCAGGACACTGGACCCCCTAGAATCATAGAAGCGAATGCATTCATTATCGTTATCAATGTTTTTATTTTTGTTTATATCACTAATTCGTATTTTATGGTTATTCTTCGTAGGGGAGAGGGCTAAGTATATGCATTTAGTTTATTAATCAGATAAGACATGTCGGAAGCAAATAGGAAGCCAGGAATTGTAAGAAGTGCAGAATGATGTGGTTAAAGCTAAGGTGTAGGGATCAGGAAGTCTTACTAGAAAAAGGTTCTGGGTGGATGTAGGCTAGTACATGGGCGCGTTTGTGAAGTATTTAATACTGGACTATACATTTACTGTGCAGCTGTATGTATCCGATGCCAATGTAGTGAATAAGGGGTCACACGCGTCAAAAAACCTAAACATCGAAATGTATTTGGGATGAGAAATGATTTAAAAGATCAAGAATAAAAGAATACAACGCCAAATAGAAGATTCGGATCACAACCTGGAACTATGCAATTCATTCACAAAAGAAGCTGTAAACCGTCAGGCAGAGTGAGGGGCTGGGAAGCTTGAGCGGGGTTGGCGGCATTCAACTACGTAAAGATCACCGCATTTGTTCTATTGTATACAGCATACGACATGTTGCTCCAGTTAATAAACCCAGATGTGCCCAGAAAGACAAAATTCATCACGTTCTGGAAGTCACTTAGGACCCGATGGAACGCTAACAATTAGTATTCAGATTCAAAGGAAATGATTTCGTTTTGTTTTGGAGCTTCACACATGAACGGAGAAGCTAAAATCAAGATAGCACTCTGGATAATTGTACATACAGTACCGATTTTCGTTAGAAAACACTCAGCGCACGTGGTTTTCGTTCCATTGTTTAAATTTGCAATGTAGTGTAAAATAATATCGGCAACAAAAACCGCAGTTAATCCAACTTCATTTCCATAACTAGATTGCCTCAGAGTTTTCAATGCCGACATGAAATTAAGAACGTCTTCGATTTGTCACAATTTTGTCTTGTATCGCTGGGCGAGGTATCACAACTAAGAATTGTTTATTTCTCAGCTCATCATGGAAATTATGGCCAGATCCTATGCAGGTATCAATTTTCAACGAAGTCGTTACGGTTCCCAGCGTGAGACCTTTCAACGTGCTGCATTTCAACAAATTTAGAGGCTGAATTGCTATCTACGTTCCCTTCAGTTGAGAAAAACACTCGTTGCGCAGTTTCATAAAACTTGAAAGGAGCAGTAAGCGGGCATGAGCATGAGCTAATCGTGGAGACTATTCTGCGTTATGGTTTTACCGGGAAAGCATTGTACGATAACAGTTAGTTGTATGGGAATAGTAAAAAAAAAAACACTTCAACCGCCTGTTTCGTGGATGACTCCGTAGCAACTTTAATTATTGTATTGTATTGTATTGTATTATAGTTAAAGGATATTGCATAGAAATGTTGTTGAGTTCGAAATGTTGTTTATTGCTGGTTAAGTAGTTCACTGAAATTCAGAGCCATTCTCATCATAGTGAAATCCTCTACGGTTCAATCGTGTTTTGCTAGATCGCCTTGTCGAATTCTGTGCTGACGGCTTCGTACAAAAATTAGCCCAACATTCTGTCCAATAATTTATGCAAAAAGTATGCAATATGTGGTCACATAATGAACAAAAACGACGAAAAAACAACCAAAAAATATTAGCAAAAATGCCGCTAATAAGAGAATTACTGCACGTAGCAAATAGACGGGAAATATCAAGTCATGGGAGTATAAATGCTTGATAAATCACTAGTGTTGTTCTCGAGCATACATTTGCCTTCATTGCTTGTCTATTCCAGCCAAAATCCCGTAATGACTTTGCACTGTTGGAATTGATAACCACCTACTTGTCGCTTTTGGAATTACCTGACCACCCATGAACAAAGTCGTTTCAAAGCTATAAATCGACCCTAAATTAACGTCAAATTATTCGCGAGAAAGGGTTTTTGGTCCATGGAATCTCTCACCATAGTTTTAGGGATCGCAAATTATTATAAAGCCTAGCATCTCGCAGTTGTTGCCATCTTTCTCTCAGTTGCTGCCACCGTTACTAATCTGTATACATAAAAGTGTGTGTGTGTGTGTGTGTGTGTGTGTGTGTGTGTGTGTGTGTGTGTGTGTGTGTGTGTGTGTGTGTGTGTGTGTGTGTGTGTGTGTGTGTGTGTGTGTGTTCCGAATAGAAATCGCGGAGGATGAAGCGATAAATTTTGCTTGTAGGTTCTTGGGGCCGGCGGAAGTTATAGGCTACTTTGCACCTGGCATTATCGATTGATTTCATCGATTCTATGGATTTTCATCAATTTTCACAATTTTTGCGCGGAGGTCGGTGAGGACATGTCTGCTCGGATTCTTTGATACGCTGAATACGAATATGACAACCACTTTGCACGAAATATTGATTTATTGATTTTATCGATTTTTCACAATTTTTGCGCGGAGGTCGGTGAGGACATGTCTGCTGGGGTTCCTCAAATACGCTGAATACCAATACGGCAACCATTTTGCACGAACACTGAACCATTGATTTTATTGATTTTCGGCTCTTCTATCCAATGAAGCAGTGAGGACATGTCTCCTGGGGTTCTTTGACACGCTGAATACCAATATGACGACCATTTTGCACGAAATATCAATTTGTGCTCGATTTTATTGATTATTAGGCTCTTCTGTCCAATGAAGCGGTGAGGACATGTATCCTGGGGTCTCCTGGAGTTCCTCGATGCGCTGAGTATGAATATGACAACCACTTCGTACGAATACATCTATTTAATGTCACGAAATAGCTTTTGTAACTTTTCAGCCACAAGTAGATGGGAAAGGGTCACCTGGGCTTCGCTAACATGCTGATCACCAAAATTATGGAGATGTTAATGAATTTATTGATGGTAGTAATTGGCCTCAGCAGTGTGATGTACCCAAGGTAGTAAAACACCCCAGCGAAGTCGGGTAGGCTCTCGTGTATATTAGGGTGGTAAGAAAGTCTTGAGCCGTTTTGGACTTCTTTGCGCTCTATTTTATTACTCAGCCCACAGTGGAATTTGCTCAACAATATAATAGCCACAGTTAGTCACTGCTGTGTCCCACCTAATGGGCCGGTCAGCGTTCCCCTTCTCCCAGAACTGGGAAGACTGGAAGCCAAAGAAATCGCTGACCTCCGTTCCAACATGGTCAACTTTGGTGAATTTTTTCTTAGCCAGGAATGCCTCGAGGGGATGAAATAAGTGACAGTCAGAAGTGGCAACGTCAGGAGAATACGGTAAGTGGGGAAGCGTGTCCCAACCCAGCTCCTCCTATTTTTCAGGGGTCCCTTAAGCAAAATGGGGCCTAGCGTCACCATGGCGTAGGTGTACAAAAAACTCGTCTTGGCCGTTTTTCTCAAACAGCATCCGCGACCTTCCGGAACTGATTGGCGTATGTGTTACTGATGACCTTGTATGTTTGCGGGGGCAGCTTACAATACGACATTCCTGGCGAATTTCAGAGGTAACAAAGGAAACACTTGTTTGGGTGGGGGTGCAATTTGGTGGATCTCCTGCTCGATGGAGCCACATGGCAAGATGTATGTTAGAATCGTAGAGGACACAACTCTCATCTCCAGTAATTAGTTATTCCAAAAACTCCTTTCGGTGTGGTCAATGAAGGAAAAACTGATCTTGGGTAGGAGGACCTCTTTTAGAATTGACGTCGTAATTAAAGTTAGGAAAGCCAATTCGGCCATATATGCCTATTATGGAGAAGCCCCGAGTTTGGTCTACGATTACCACATGGTAGGTCATGGTACCGATCAATAATCAAAAGTTCTGGAACTTTCAAAAAAATCGGCTCAAGACTTTCTTACCAACCTAATACAGGGGGGGCCATAAGTTATTGTACAACGTTTGCTGGCCCATTTCTCCGCAGTAGTAAAATATTTTTTGCCGCACTAGGCACTGTTTAATAGAGCTGGATTTGCTCTATCTTTTGATCACAAAAACCTCCTGGATACTTCCAAGATAAAGAAAAAAGTTTATCGGAAACATTCATTGCAGACTTTCGGTGCCGCAAAATGCACTAACTCTGCCCGCAATTTCCGAGCAAAACAGCCACAAAAACAGTTTGATATTTTTAGAAAGAGCATTCTTTGCTCTTTAAGATGCATCTAAGCAGTACACCCCACTTTAGAGATTTGGTGGATTTTTCGTAAAAAATTTCCACATCAACCCGCTTTTTTCAAAAACCTGTTCTAAGTCCAACTGCTCCAAAGCAAAACTCTCCCGGGAAACCGGGTTTTAACTGTAAGATACTTTGATCCCTGCTCTATTCGGCAGCGAAAAGAGCAGGATAATCCATGTGTTGCTGGTGGAGAAATAAATGAGCAAACGTTGTACAATAACTTATGGCCCCCCCTGTATATAAAAGTGAAATTGTGTGTTTGCGTGTTCCGAATAGAAATCGCGGAGGATGAACCGATCGGGACCAAATTTTGCAGGCAGACCCTCCACGGGCCGGCGGAGGTTATAGGCTATAGGCCTGGGGCTATTGATTAGTTTATCGATTATATCGATTTTATTGACTTTTCGCTCTTCTTGGCCAGGGACTAGCGAGAACATGTCTACTGGGGCACCTCAATACGCTGAACACGATTATGACAACCATTGTGCGCCAAATTATCGATTTATTAATTTTATCGATTTTTCGGCATTCTTGCACACGGGTTGGTGAAAACGTGCCTTCTGCGATTTTCTGGAACGCTGAACGCGGGAAAGGTAAGCATCTTAGAAGGGTTTATTCACCAGCCAAGCAAGTTCACCCCGTTTTTCGAGGGAAGGGGGAGGGGTGAAGAAGGATAACTTAAAGGCAGCGCTCACGGAAATTCTCACTTCTAAAATGAGTCGCTTACCATGTAGCGGGCCGCTGGACAATCGCAACAGTAAGTTGAACACCGTGGATGGCCGCCCAGCTGCGATGATACTGCCTGGACATTTAGGCTTCAGCGCGCCAGCTAACGCCGTTGCAGGGTATACGCATGTGCTTCAGCGGAGGCTCGTTTATGGAATTCATACCATTTGCAGGGTTTCGGGGCGGGACCCATCACGGAACACTCGACCGCGCTATGCGCACGCATGAAATACCGCCATTATTTTCTATGTCTTTCGCGTGTTTCACACTACTTCATCGTTGTCAATGAGTTCATCATCCCCGAAAACCGCGATATACCGCGAAATATTCGACACAAGAATTTCCGTGAGTGCTGCCTCTAAGCTGACCACCAAATGATGAACATTTTGAGAGGATTTTTAGGTTCAACAAGTGTTGACATCAGGTTCAAATTGCCGGGAGAAATTGAACACCCGAGCGAAGCCGGGTACGGCAGCTAGTTTCAGATAAAAGGAGGAAAGTTTGAACAATTCAGGGGAGGATAGCAGCAAATAAGAGTGGTTGCCGCTAGACCCTGTACTCGCGATATTACACTGCTGGTGCTGCGCTTCTCGTGCACGGTTACCAGAGCAGGCAGGTTTCAATTTTTGTCTAGTAGGCGGGTATTTTTTACAGAAATTGTAGCAGATCCCCTTCATGAAGCTGCTTTGGTAGGGAATTTTTTGGTTCTAATTATGATTTCGACTTCCTAGGTAACTGTGAGTTTCACCAAAAAAATCAATTGCGCAACTGAATGAAACAATGTTCTCCTAGGGGACTCATTTGATAACATGGCAGACTTACATTTACTGCCTAATTATGTCAGCTTCTATCTATTATCAACCTCCGTGAAGTAACGGAGTGAATTAGATGGGAACTTATTATTTTCTCTCTTGATGGCAAGCTTACCTAACGAACGTACACATCAATAACAAACGAAATTAAAAACGTTCGGTCAGCGTCGACATGAGTCGTTTTCTCTATTGCACCTAGTCCTCAAACGCTATGAAATCTTCAAAATCCCATCCAGTTGCTGCACAGGTCGCAATATGCGGAAAGAAAAGCACTAATAAGAGAAAATGAGCCGCTTTGGTTGCCTATCTGCAGCATCGAGATCCATGACAGGAGGTGAGCCGGTCAAGCTGTCTTCCCGTTTTTCTGAAATGCAAGGATGAATGGACTGCGAATAGCAGGATGTCCTCATATGAACTCTAACTCAAAATAAATGCAGCGGGGTTGATTTGAATGTGATTAGCGGATAGTTGTAAGAGCCTAAATGGCAATGACTGATGCCAGGCATATTGGTTAGCTTTGGTCTGTCTAAACAGCAGCAGTGCATATCACCCTCATCCACATGAATGAAGAAGATTCCCCGGCAACTTCGCTGGATGAGTAGTTCTCACATAACAACTCAAAACCGAACTTGTAACATAGTGTAGTGTCTGTTCGCCTTTCCCACTACATATCCCCGCAGCATAAGAAGGCGATCATCTCATAACGGCGCGATGATCTCTGCTCTTCGTAAATGCGCACTCCCTGAAGTGAAGTGGTTGGCAATGCCTGGTATGCTACAATGCGTGGATGCGAGCTGGCTCGCAATCACCGCCATGATACTTTACTACGGACCTTGGTATATACATCTTTACGTAGGTTATTAACTTTAACAATGTTCTGTATCTTAGCCTTCTAGAACAGTGTACGCATTTTAAGCGTGCTGCATAGCAAACCACAGCCGAAAAAAGGGAGTATGGGTTGTGGAAATACAAATGTCCGCTGCATTTGTTTTCCTTTTTCCACTTTTTCCTCATTTTCATCAATTTCAGCAGAGTTCTTGTATTCAACTGAAACGGCATATCATAGCGCTTAAGAACTCGTATGGACTGTTTACTATTCTCCAATTTCTTGCTTCTGAACAACTATCTTTCCGTTCGTATTGCACCGCCTCCATGCTGGCTTACTGAACGCCCAAGTGCCGTCAAAGCCATCCTTTTCCACCGTGTAAAGAATCGCAACTTCTTCGAAGCCTTTATAACGTCGAATAATAGAAGAGTGCTTCCTGAATGTGCAGACACAAAATCACAATGGCTTAGTGACCCTGAACAGCCTATTCGAACCCAGATACCCGACCGTCACGAATAGAGGTAGAGACTGTGTTTGTGCTAAGCTATGAAAGCATCGATTCATTCTGCGACAGTGAATCCTGTGCAGGCGTTCACCGCAGATCTCCCTACACGCCATTAGGGTTGTTAACTAAGCACTCAGTCATCATGATGACGTAACAGCGACTACAAAACTTATGCACGAAATGACCTCAACTGTACGACGTGAAAATGATCCATTCGATAACCAATGAGTAAGAAAAGGAAAACCCCCTGAACTGCTACGTAGTCCAGTGCTGGTACTATCAGAATACCACTTGCTCCTATCGATGCAGTGTTCCTCAGCGAATAAAAGCTTCAGAAACTGCGGTGAAGTCAAAATTTATGTGACCCGCTACTGTGTCTCACAGCTTACTGATTTCATCGGAGAGGACATCCATTCCTTGTATGGAAGAAGTAGAAGTGTCACTAATCAATGAGGAGAATATCTTTTGCATGGATCTGTTGGAATGCTGGTTTCATAGCAATTTGGTACAGTATCATTAATCAGTATAAAATAATTCATTACAGTCTGTACAGTAGGAGGAGAAAGAATGACCTAGTCATTGCCTTCACTGGGAAACCAACATTAATTCAACCAAATTTTTCACCTTGGTAAGCCACAAGACCAGAGGGGAAAGCATAAAACTGGAGGCTTCAGTTGCTAGAACACAGATCAGTCTCAAAAGTTTTACGATAACGATCGCACATGAACTTAACAAATTTCCTAGCCACGATATAGTCGCTTCCTGCATTCAAGAAATTGGCTACAGTCGAAACTCGCTCACCGGCTTCCTAAGGTCAACACACTTAAACACATTGTATTGCATATATGTATTATGTACGTATTTACTATCTGCGTGATACTTCACTCGCATTGATGTACTAGATGTTGTCCACGAGTGAACATTTGCTTGCTCATTCATATAGATAAATAAATTGTTTTTTAGTCAAACGGACATTTATAACTACATAAACTATTATCTAGCCAGTCAAAAGTTCAATAGGTGGAACTCCTAGGTCTTTCCCTGTTATCCGAATTTCTTCGAATGGAGTGTGCCAGTGACAAATCCTGTGGCATTTTGTAGAGGAAACAGAGTTCTATCAGTTCAAAGACAAAACTCTTAGAACTCACAAAAAGTGGTGAAATAGGTAGATACGCATGGGAGAATCAGAAAGTTGTGGTCTTTTCCCGTGCGTTTAGTTACGCTCCCCTTAAGATTCGTGTGTAATAAAAAAGTAAATGCCGCAGATCCCAGATTTTAGATTGGAAGTTTGCTCCTACTAGCCTTAAGGCAGCACCCACGATAATCTTCATGCCAGATATTTTGAATGTTGGCATGTTCATTACCATGATGTAACAAGTTAGACTTAGTATCCGAGTATCTGTGGATGAGATGTGGCGCGATACGGATCAGCTGTTTTCTGCCGCAGTCAGTCAGTTTCCCAAAGGTAACGCTTGCTTTCCATGCTCACGTATTACATTGTGATGATCTCTTGGCTCCATTTACGCTCTTTTGGTTGTTGTTAGACCGTAAGAACGCTTCTTTTTCCAGAACTTTCAAATTCTCAAAAAAGGTGTAAATTTCCGTTTGTTACCTCTTCACACCTGACCACAATTTTTGTTTCTTTTCTTGGGGAATGTCTCTGTGGTGAACATTATATTTCTATATTTCCCTTCCATTTGTGTTTTTTCTCCTTCAGGCAAGCTGAGAAATTAGTCGACTATCTGGTTGCTTTAAGAAATCCACTGACAGTAAAGGCAACATTATCAACTTCCTTGACCTACTCCACCCGTGTAACTCGGTCGCCTTGCTATAATGCAGCAGAATGGTAGCATCCGAAAGCCATTTCAGCGTGAGTTCTGACAAAATTGACCACATCATCCATGTTCCTCACAGTCAGAAACCCAAGATCGCGCTAAAATTGAGTGACAACTATTTTCGTGGGTGCTGCCTTTAACCCGGGAAATTCAAGTGTTCCACCATTGTCTGTAAAGTGTTTCAGTGAGCAAACACAACTACAATCCTTCTGAACTTCTCTACACAGACTTTCTTCCTCGAATAGTTCTCTCAGGAGGTATTTTCCATGAACACCGTAGAGCAGTAAAATTACAAGTAAGTTTATCTTACAAGCTGCATTTTACGGTACTGTATAGAAAAGGAGAAGGAAAAGGGGAATAAAAGAATAGATGAATGACCGAATAAGTATATCAACAAGCAAGAGCAGTAGTAGTAGTAGCAGTCAAGCTCACAAAAAAGATATTAGCCTCTTTTATACCTCTTCGAGATGGGTTTTTCTAGGCAGCGGATGAGGAGAGAGAAGATTACGCTGGCGTTGTCTTGTCACTTTCGGGCTCTCCCTTTACGCGTTCCCGCCGCGTGGAAGTAACGCGCACTTGAACGAATGACCGAGCTTGCGCATCGTCATAGCACGAACACGTATGAGGTTCCGAATCATCAACTCCCCGCTCAACTCAAGGAATTAGTTAACTAGATTTTGCTAGTAATAGAGACTTCTTGCGCATGTAAGTACAAGAAATGTCTATTCATCGCTTCGCAGAGGCCTATCACTTATGCGAATACTCCGAGAAACGTTGTTATGGCAAGAACTTCCGAGTTTTGAAGAAGGCAAAAAGT
Source organism: Ancylostoma caninum (assembly GCA_037903475.1). Classification (NCBI taxonomy): domain Eukaryota; kingdom Metazoa; phylum Nematoda; class Chromadorea; order Rhabditida; family Ancylostomatidae; genus Ancylostoma; species Ancylostoma caninum. The sequence goes on along the minus strand of JBAJFG010000615.1, from coordinate 957,523 downwards.
CTCACGGAGTGGAGGCGTTGTAGAAAGCTCAAGCGGGGCAAAAGTGAAGGATGTGCATGTGGCGCCGAAAGCCTATCGCAAAGCGTCAATTCCGAAAGCCTATCGCAAAGCGTCAATACTGATTAAAGGTTGCTAATCTGCTTAGCCAACAGAATAACCTTTCCGTTTTCTGCACTCTCAATGGTACAAGGAAGTAGGAAAGGGGAGGAGATTTCTCTGCGACACTTGACTGCTGCATCATGTCGTGCATTTCCAACAGGTGTTTGAAATCAGAGCTAAAAACTGAGGAAAAAGAGGACTTGTTCAAGGTTCTCTCACTGTCCAGTCATGACTACACACAGAGGCTTAGCAAAAGTTGTTGATTTAATTCAAATGGGAGGGCTCAAAAAAAAAACTGCCCAGGCTATAAGGTACGTTCTGAAATGTGTGCGGAGGGGAGCAATAAGTGATCGTATAAAGTTTGCACAACTATTTCCCCGCCAGGAGCTCGCGCGTTGTCGTGTTCTTTTCTTTATTGAGGAGAGAAAGATTCAAAGATTTCCGAATAGGAGATGCTAGTCCTAGTCTGGCTGTCCGGCTCACGCCGGACTTCCAGACATTTCTTGATGCTCGCTTTGCTGGCAAATCTTCATTGTACACAAATGAGATTGATGCAGGTGGATGAACAGACATTATCTATCTTGTATCAAAAAGACATATCTTACCACAGCGCATATCTCATGGACCCACTGACTCATCTTGGACAGACAGCTTTTTTCCAACCATATGTGGTAACGCATTTCGGTTGTCTGTGGTGAATGTAACTATTAGGTTGTCCCACAAATAATGGCCGTTTTGGAGGTGCGCATTCCAAGATGCGTAACTCAGCTCAAACTTGAGATTTTCTGGGTAATGAAAAATATTATGATCAGCGTTACCCTTAGATTTTTGCGGTTCAGTGGAACTTAAGTAAAGAAGAAATTTTGAACCACATGAGTCAACGAAGTGCGAAAGGTCAGTTTTCAGTACACTTTGATTTATATGGATTTTCTAGGCGAAAAATGGATTCACACCAGGTTCAAATGGATATTCTGTTAGGCAAAGGTCTGGCCAACACAATATTACAAGAAGAGATCCAAGGCCTCACTCACTGAAATTTTTCTTGGTAGGCTGTGAACCTGTATGGATTTGCCCGTCACGCCAGTGGACATGCACTTCTTTGGCTCACCTAAACTGAGGCATTTTCAACCAAATCTCGGGCCCGTAGTAAAGCCTCACTCTCAGTCCAGATCATCTCAGCTGAGTGGCTGCTGAAGGGTGGCGGTCAGGAAGAACGATAGCTCGTGACAGCTGCTAGCCGCTCCGCGTACCCCATGTAAAGGTTGCCACGCCCATCTAGCACGATGCACATGCTAGCCCACTCTGTATGAAGTACCGAAGACTTTATTTGGTTCAGGGCTAGATCGAATGTGGATTTAACATTTAACATTTAACATCATTGGATTTTTGGGTTCTACGATAAAAACGTAATAACCCGTAGCGGTGATGTGTCTTATTTCAATGAAAATTAAGCTTTAACTGCCTTCGAACTACTAAATCTTTTTCATATACGTCATAATCTCCTTCAGTGATGGAAGATATTTAACAAACATGAAGCAGTTGGCGCCTGTGGATCTCAGTATGTGTCTAGGGGCGGGGCTACAGTTGCATGGGATATTGACACACGGGTTCATAGCAGCTAGCTATTACCAGCTATCGTTCTTCCTGGCATACACCCGCTGCTGAATAATCAACACACCGCCTGAACAGTCGCTCACTCCCACAATGAAAGGTAGAAGCTCTGCTGAGAAATGAATCTCAGAACAATTTCAAATTCACGATGACTCATTCAGCCAAGTTTTCAGCCGACACTCGAAATTTTTGTCAGAGATGAGCAATAGCACTCTTTTTGAGGAGGGTGTCGGCTGAATGGTTTTAAGTTGCTATGGAGTAACTTAAAACCATTCAGTCGACACCCTCCTCGAAAAGAAGGCCATTTCAATGGCGCAGAGTCACTTTCAGGGCGTCCAATGCTGTGAATTGAGCTCGCCAAAAGTGGTGAAAACGCTGGGTGACGGGTCCAACTGTGTGGTAAGGGTGCACCGGCGTCGAAAAGTGGTGAAAACGCCGGTGACGGGCCCAACTGTGTGGTAAGGGTGCGCCGGCGCCCAAAAGTGGCTCTGATAAGGGTACACGGGCGTTAGGAAGTGACGTAAATGTCGTGTCTGCGGCCTATCAAGGGTGACGACGCTCGGTGGCCATAAAATATTTTGAGAGACCTCAATTGTCTCATCAGCGCTCAAAAACAGTTGGAAATGCCAAATTCCGAATTACAATAGTCAGTAGTCTATCGTTCATTTGATTCTTTCCCCATCACAATCCCTTCCGCATTCCCCATCACAACCCCTTCCGCACCTCATTTCTGCGTGGGCACACCGCCCCCTCTTCTTTTATATGCTCAAACCACTTTTATCACTTGATCAACTACTGCAGCCAAAATGAGGTAAGCTATTTCCTGTGGCAATTTATATTGAATCGGTTGCACATACGTAGCTACATTTAGCTAGTCCAATCGAGCAAAGGGTAAAATCTCTTTGGAAAATAAGATTGAACTTCTTTGAATGGTGGACTTCCATCTGAGGGAACGCCACGAGAAGATGGCGGGAGAAAATGTCGGAAATTTCGCCATGCCTACGAGTCTTTTAGAATGAACACGAAGAAATGCGAGCGAAGCGAGCATTGCGAAAAGTCTGGAAGTTCGGCGTCAGCCGAACGGCCAGACTTTTCGCAATGCTCGCTTCGCTCGCTCATAGTATATACGACAAATTTCAGGGGGATTTCTCTCATACATTGTAGAGCGAAACGCTGTTGGGCATGACCGAAAAGAGTTTCTAGTTAACGGTTTTCACTGGAGTTTTTGAGAACAGACACAATGATCAGTATTTTATTAATTTTCGTGAAATTAACCACTATTGTGATAAAGCACTTTTTTGACTATTTTTTAAAATCAAAACTTTATCATTCAGATCGTCCGGCTGACGCCGGACTTGTAAACTTCTCTCAGTGTTCTCTGAGCGCTTGTTTCGCTTGCATTTTTATGCAATTAGCGCATATAGAGCTACAGAAGTCCTTCTAACCAGCGAAGGCAGTATCCTCACATTTAGCCCAATGCATACCTTATATGATACATTTAGCCCAACGCATCCCTTATACGATCATGGATCCACCATGGCCACTGCCATATGATCATGTGACGCGATACCTCTCATACCCCTTTGGTCGTAGTAGCCGTAATCAAAAGCATCTGAGCGAAACAGTGCTGAAGACCACACGGAATGTGGTGTTGTTCATGTTTTCCAGCTTCTGTGAAATTTCATTTAATAACGGTCTGCTTGAGTATGTAAAAGGACTACGAGTTGGTTGCTAGTCAAATGGAATTAACACAGGATTGTAGAAGGTAGTAGGGCCACAGATGCGGATCAAGCAAATCCATGCGCGTAGCAAGCTAGGTTCAAACGGTCATCATCGCTCTCCTCTCAAATCAGTGAGGCCAACTTGTGATATTTCACGGCTCCTGCGCACGGAAGTACCCCAATCAAGCAATGGACCCACCGCCACACGTATCCCCACTTCTGGACGCTGGCGCACCCTTACCGCACCTTGGACCCGACTCCAGGTGTTCCCCACTTCTGGACGCCATCGCACCCTTATCACACCATTGGACCCATCGCCAGACGTTTCCCCTCTTCTGGACGCCATCGCACTCTCACACCGTTGGACTCATCTTATGAAGTTCCCCTAGTTTTGGGCGCCGCGCACCCCAGAGGACCCGTTGTAGAGCACATTCTCTATTCTAGGTCACACCCCCTGAATTTCGTTTCAGTGTAAGCCCTTTATTATAACCAATGATAACATGAGTAAACGAGAAGCTACAAAATAAAAAATGAAGGGCAGTTGATGATTTGCTCGGTTATCACATCAATCGATCATAGCTTAACATCATCCGATACTTCTCATTTGAGGATGATGCTTGCCTGACCATTTCTTCCAGCAGATCTCTGCTGAGGAGGGTTTACTACGGGTCTCGAAGCAAAGCTCAAAATGGTAAGGGCATTTGACAAATTCCAGTCGTGACCTGGTCTAGCTACTGTCGAATACCTCGAGCAGTATCTCATCTATCAAAAAAAAAAATACCTTTTTCTGAGAAGTCGAAGTTTGTTGAATTTATCCAGATCTCCCTCAGCGATACAAACAAAACGAAATTCCATTTCAATAAGCAATGTCTACTCGTCACTAAAAGTGGCCTTAGCCTATTTTTTGCCATGTTTGGCTATCAAGAAGGCAGAGCGACCAAGCATTTTGTTGTGTCCAACCTAGTTGCTAACATTTTTATGGACTGTTTCAGAAATCTTGCCCCACCTCCAGAACTATGCTTTCGTGCTTGAGAAGTTTCATGACCATCGCCTGGTCAAAGTTGAAAACTCGTATTTTCTGGAAGTGCTTTTCTACTCACAGCTTCTGTGTCCTTATAACACGTCTACCTGTGCAAATTCAGAAGTAACACTAAATCCGGCTTTCGTTCTATTCGGGCAGAAAAATAGTCTAAAAGTTGAGAGAGCTCAAAAACCATGTTTTGCCTAATCGTACAATGTTGTCTGCAGAAACCACAAAAAAGGTGATTGAGGATGCCTTTTCATGGCACAGATAGCGCAGCTCCCACTCATTATAGTAGTTCAAAGTTTGTCTATCTAGCTTCTAAAATAATGGATTTATGAATTTCCAAATATTCATTACTAGGTTGAGACCATTTATTGTTAGACAACCTAATAGTAAAAAGAGATTGAGTCAGCGTTAATGGGAGTTGGATCCGTTACCGGGCGTACCCCCACTTATGGGCGCCGTCGCATCACTTTCACAGCTGTTGATCCGCTCTGTAAGCCTTACGCCGGCTCGATTAAAACATAGCTATTTCTTATCGTCTTCTCCGACAGCTGTACTGGCCATAGGTGCGATAGTAGGAGCCGAGGTTCTCCCTCCCTTCACTTTGGACGGGGTTTGGCAGACCCACTTCACTTAAGCGAAAGCAAGGATACCGGTAAAAAACAATAAAGTTAGTTTTTTTTCGGGAGCTGGAAACGACGAAGGAAATGAGAAGAAGAAGGACGCATATGAGGGGAAGGCGAAGCAACAGAAGGCAATATGGACGGAAAAATCCTTATTAGGAAATGTTAACAAACATTTAATGAAAGATTGTAATAAATGTGTGTGCAGTGTGAGTCGGCAGTGTGAACTAATTAATGACTTAAGGTTACGAAATTCGAGTTGAAGCACTGAATTGAACGGACTGCAAGGGGTTGAAAGAATTAGGAATAACACGGCTGTGAGTGAAAATTTCCACAGAGGGAAGGGTATTCTAGGATAGCTGACACCTAAGAGATGGACAAGACACCCTGTTTGCATAGAAAAGGTCAAAACTTGCGGAACCGTTTGCGTTTTTCGAAAGCAGTACTTTTCACTGCAATTTGGTTCTATGACTAAAAGCATTAATAGAGAGTGAATCAAAAATGGGACAGCACATTGAAGAAGAGGAGGAGAAACTGTATAATCTGAAAGCAACTGCAAATGTTCTAGTGAATATCTTATGGCAACCAAATTGAGGTGTTTGAGATCGGCGAAAATAGCGAGAAACAGTAGGTTTTTTTTTTCACGGATTTCTCTTCGTACACAAAACCAAATGAGATGTCCAGGACATGACACTAAAGCAGAAGAAATCCTCTATCGATGGAATATGATATGATGGGTAACTCTGTCCTGCGCTGTGCAGAAGGGGGTGGAGTCAAAACCAGTAAAGTCCTTACGCGCAATCGGCGGAAAATTTTCGAGCGCGCCCAGCATGGGGCGCGTGCGCGGCGCGACCCTCTTGTGGCGGCGGTCCCCCGTCGTTCTTCAGATTTTTGGCCCTGGTGAGTGTTTTTCCTTCATTTTTTTCTTTGATCGAAGTTTATCTGAAGGTGTGTGGCCTGTGGCTGACCGATGTCGATCGGACGGCCCCGCATGCCTCATAAAAACAATAAAAACAAGCATTTGGGACATGCATGGGGAAAATGTGCAAAATATGAGGCATGCGGGGCCGTCCGGTCGACATCGGTCAGCCACAGGCCACACAGCTTTAGATAAACTTCAGTTAAAGAAAAACTCTCACCTGGGCCAAGAATCTGATGAACGACTGGGGACCGCTGCCATATGAGGGCCGCTCCGTGCACGCGCCGTATGCTGGGCGTGCTCGAAAATTTTCCGCCGACTGCGCGTAAAGACTTTACATAAGATCCGGCCAAAAGCGAGACAGTGCAATGAGATAGGATTGCGCAGAGCGAGAACCGGAATCACCTTCTCTGATAACTGTGCAGGACGAACGCAAACCAAACGGGGTAATGGTTCGGTTAGAAACCCTAGCAGCAACGGTTGCCAGTTGCTGCCATCCTCCCCTCGATTGCTGCTCAATCTGTCGGCCCTTTAACAGCAATGGCTGAGGGACGGCAGCAATCAAGGGGAGAACGGCAGCAACTGGCAACCGTTGCTGCTAGGGTTTCTTACCGAACCATTACACCGTTCGGGCTGCGTTCGTGCTGCACAGTTATCAGAGTTAGGAGGCAGGCTCCGCTACCCTTCACCTTTAGCGGGAACGACTTACATTGTCCTTCCAGAAGAAGTGACGAGTGATATAGGTGTAATTTCACAAAAAGTGGTCACTATGTACCCTTCACTAATATGTCTACGTTTCAATTAAGGAAGTTATAAGGGAAAAAACAGCCGTCTTCGGCACTTTTCAGTATTATCGAAAGGGAAAGAGTTGCTGTGGGTGAATTATAGGGTATTGGACACGAGCAGGTAGGATATGAAAAGCTGATATTCCTCGGACCCTCCCATTTTTTGAAAGAACCGCAGTTTGAATGTTTTTTTTTCATGTTGAAATTAGTGCCAGATTTTCCTCGTCGAGGCGCCGCCGTCAGTTCGCTGCAGATGGAAGGGTATACCTGAGTTTGCGGTTGCCCGCGATGAATCCGCACATGCCAGGGGTGGACAACCGGGAGTGACATCACTCTCGCGCTATACCCACACATGCTCACGGGGGCCCCGCACATGCCCGCGGTGCACCCGCAATAAAATGACTATCCGCGGTGGACTCGCACACGTCACACGGTGGACAGGCACATGCGCGCGGTGGATCCGCAGTAGAGCTGATTGGTTCATCAATGGCAACAAAACCTCCACGCACGATACACGCATGGCCGAGTGGATAAGAAAGCGGACTTGGAAACATGAGTTCTAGAATGTACGTGGGTTCGAAGCCAGTTATGCAAAAGCGCTTGCAGGATGAAATGCTATTGCCAACTGGAATTGCCTCCTTCTCCTCACGACAGGGTCTTCTATACAGGACCATTTTTAGAAGAAAACAAGTCCCTTAAAATGGATGTTCCCGCGGTGAACGCGCACATGCCCGCGGTGGATCCGCACATGCCCGCGATGGACCCCTACATGCCCGCGGTGAAGAACCGACGCTCCACCACGGGCGTACCGCAGATCCACCGCGGGCAGAAAGTTCAGAGTAGATGAAGGCAAACGACAACTGAATTACTAACAGCTATCTCTGTAATGTGACGATCCCCTTTCCCCCTTCGTAGTCCCCCACCCTTCGTCGCCTTTTTGTGACAGCCAGCTAGCCAGCTAGGAAATCTGCCGCTACCTCCCCCTCCCCCCCCCCCTCGGTCGACGACCACCCTTCATTTTTCGCACCGCTGTAAGGCTTCAGACCCTCAGATCCTTTTCACTTTGCAGACCCCCGGCTCTTCTCTATCGCACCTATGGTACTGGAGCAACCCTCTTCCGTTTCATTTCTCGTCCACCTGTCTCTTCTCTTTTACACAGTCCTGTAATCATAGGCCTATCTCATTCATTCCGACTGCGTGAAATTATCTGCAGGTTATTAAAAGAATTCAACATGTCTGAACATTACTGAATTGGAGCGAAACACCAGTAAATCTAGTCGTTCTTTTTCCTAGCCATGTTTCCAAGAGCAGCGAGTGGCGTTTCTCGTGTGGTTGCGTCATTTTCTTCTATCAAGACCGCCATCATCTGTGAACTTCAGTATCCACATGCATCCTTTATCCTATCTAACCACGGTCTGCTTTTCGGTTTACGCCCATCCACGGTGATGTTCATAGCTGATTTGGCAACTGAATTGTCGTCACTTCTCAGCGCGTGACCGCATCAATTCTCGACGATTGGTGCTACTCCGAACATCGCGCACACATCATCATTCCGATTTGCATTTCCATTGCATGGAGAGTTTGCTCTTGATTCAACGTGGTCGGCCAACATTTCGCCCAATATAAAGCCATAGGTCGTACCACTGTGCAATATATCTATGGCTTCAATTTCAGTGGGGTCTTCCTATCACACGCAACTTCTGTTATCTGCTTCCACTTAATACATGCAGCGTTTGCTGGATACTGAACTTCAACTACACTGCTACCGTCAGCTGAGATGCGGGATCCAAGGTACCTGAAGGGTCGGTATCATCGACAAGGATTGTAGCGGAGGTTTGCTCTCCACATTCGACGTACTATGTCTTTTTGATGTTGAGCCTCATCGTCACTGTTCCAACCGATACTTCGAAGCTTGCACTTTTTGCTGAAGTTGATCCCGAGTACTCGCGTCAATCATCACATCGTCTGCATAAAGGAGTGTCCATGGTGCTGTTGATTGGAGGTCGTCCGATATCGTATCCATGCAAAGGATGAACAGAACGAGGAACAGTGCAGGCCGTTGATAAAATCCCATACAAGCTTCAAACGGTGGTGATGTTCCTGCAAGACCACCACCACATTTCATTACCATCACATTTCGTGGCATTCTTATAAAGAAGCAGACTCCATATGACTCAAGCGAGAGCCAGATCAGGGAACCCTGTCGAAAACCTTCTCAAGATGGAGAAAGGTCTGGTGCACAGTCCTCCTCTTCTCTTGATGCTTCTCGATCAGCAGCTGGACTGCGTGAGTTGCGTCGGTTGTGCTGCAGTCCTTGACAAACCCACACTGCTTCCGTGAAACTTCAACGATGTCGCGGAGTTGGCTAACCAGAATCCGTTCGAAGATCTTCATCGTATGACACAGCAGCCTGATTGTTCGATACATTGTGCACTCTGCGGTGTCTCCTTTTTTCTTCCGAGTAGGTACTATGGTGCTGCCCATCCACGAGTAAGGCAGTTTCCCTTCAGCTATCATTTCGTTAAAAAAAAAAGAAGAAAGCCAGCGGATTCCTGCACCTTCTGCTATCTTCCAGATTTCAGATGGTTGGTTATCTGGACTGGGTGGCTTTTCTTTTTTCATTCTTGCTAATGCAGCTGTAACCTCTTCTTCTTTGATCGGTGGCACTAGTCCTGACAATAAATTGCTTGGCCTCGGCGGGCAAGGGAACTCTTCGTTACACATTGCATGATAATGTTCGCGCCACCGATTGAGTATGTGAGGAAGGCGCTGGAGTGATGTCCGTTACTGTCTAGATCTGCACTACATATCTGAGATCTCCAGTAGCGCATTGCTTTGCCTTAGCAGTACGGTAGATCTTCTTCTCCCCATCGATGGTATCTAATATAACAACTCCTCGCACAAGGCTATATATCGTTTCGCCTTTGCAGCTGCTACTGCTTTCTGCGCTACGGCCTTCGCCTCTTTATAATCCCGTATGTTGTTGTCTGGTCTCGCTCTCCACTACTTCTGCGCATCCTTCTTCTTCACAAGAGCTTGAACCTCTTCAGACCACTAGGTCCGCTTGTCGATGAACGGCCGTCCTAGTTTTGTGGTACTTATTTCTTGTGACAAAAGTGTAATATTCGAGCTAACGATTGCACCTGTTGAAAATTGAGTGGTCCCTAGGAGAGGCATTTTCCTTGATGGGTGGACGATTTTCACTCGAGGATGAATCCTTATTGAATAGGGGGATTTGGTAGCTTCCTCGCTATATCCGTCGGGATTCTTCCGTCAAATCGCAAAAACAAATTTGAAGTTGTTGTCGGTAAATTTAGGCCCTCACGTTCGATTCGATTCTAACTGCACAAATAACTTCCTTACCAGAGCTTAAAGATAGCAAAGTTCTTATTCAAACGTTAGAATTGTGTACGTATCGATTTCGGTAGGTTTGGGCTAGTCATTTCAAGAAAAATGAGAGAAAAAAAAAAGAAAAAAGAGTTTCGCAATTTTCTGAGCTGCACAATCTAGTAGCTCTCCAGCAAGCTGTGATGTCGCGTGCATTAGCGCGATCTATGAAATACCTGCTGCTGGGTGGTATATATTGTCGTATTGTCGCTTTCTTGTGTTTTCGTTATTCAGCTGAACACAAAACATTATAAGGTACTATTTTCATTGGAAATTAAGGAATAGTTTTCGTCTACTTCCTGAGCCCTCTAAGGATACAAACAATGAATGTCAATGGAAAAAACATGAAGTTGCAGTCTTGTAGAATAACGATAACTGGTTTAATTTTATTCATTGTGTCGTTGAGAAAATGTAGAGCACGTAGCTCGTTTGAGGACTTTAGAAGTCGTACTGTTGAGTTATGTATAACCTGTTTAAGTGATGGATGGAGTATTCTTATGATAGTTAATAAGCTACATAAAGAAATTAATTGCAAAATATTTATACTTAGGAAGTATGGATTGGATGTATCTTATAGTACTAGCGCCCCTTCGGGACGCTAGAAAGTGGGGTGGGGCAGCCACTTGGGACATGTGCAAACGCTTCACACTTGCCAAATCTCTAGAAAATTTATAAAGAAGCAGAACCAATCTTCCAATAGGCCCAAACATGAAGTCCTTCTTATGAGTTGAGTATGAGCATGAGAAGTTCGTTCTCCATCGTATGGCGTATTCGTGCGTATTCCTCACTACCCGGCTAATGCAGACGCCTTCTCCATCGGCGGAACTGTATCCTGCCGTTCCCCACACTATTGGACAGGTCGAAATCGTATCCGAGTGTTTTCCAGACTACTGGGCCGCAGCGGACTTTCCTCCATCGGTGGACCCGTATTCTGGCGCCATCTTCACACATTAGGCCTGAACCGTATCCTGGTATTCTCCACTTTACTGAGTCACAGCGGACCAATCCTATATTGCCGGACCCGTATTCTGGTGTTATCCATACTACTGGGCCACGGCGGGCCCTTCCTCCATCAGAGCGCCCGTGTTCTGGCGCCCTCCTCACAGTTAGGGCAAGCCGGATCCGTTCTCCAAGCGCGGGTTCGCATCCTGACATTCTTAACACTATCGGACTAAAGTGAACCCGTATCCTGACGTTCTCCGCACCATTATGCTACGACGGGTCCTTCCTCCATCGCTAGACCCATATCCTGGCGTTCCCCACAGCACTGGGCCACGGCGGGCCCTTTCTTCATCGGTGGACCCGTATCCTGGCATCCCCCACACCAATGGGCCACAGTGGGCCCTTTCTCTATCGGTGGACCCATATCCTGGCGTTCCCCACAGCACTGGGCCACGGCGGGCCCTTTCTCCATCGGTGGACCCGTATCCTGTCACCCCCCCCCCCACCATTGGGCCACGGCGGGCCCTTTCTTCATCGCTGGACCCGTATCCTGGCATCCCCCACACCACTGGGCCACAGTGGGCCCCTTCTCCATCGGTGGACCCGTACCCTGGCGTCCCCCACACCACTGGGTCACGGCGGGCCCTTTCTTCATCGGTGGACCCGTATCCTGGCGTCCCCCACACCACTGGGTCACGGCGGGCCCTTTCTCCATCGGAGGACCCGTATCCTGGCGTCCCCCACACCACTGGGCCACAGTGGGCCCTTTCTTCATTGGTGGACCCGTATCCTGGCGTCCCCCACACCACTGGGCCACAGTGGGCCCTTTCTTCATTGGTGGACCCGTATCCTGGCATCCCCCACACCACTGGGCCACAGTGGGCCCTTTCTCCATCGGTGGACCCGTATCCTGGCGTCCCCGACACCATTGGGCCACGGCGGGCCCTTTCTTCATCGGTGGACCCGTATCCTGGCATCCCCCACACCACTGGGCCACAGTGGGCCCTTTCTCCATCGCTGGAACCGTATCCTGGCATCCCCCACACCACTGGGCCACAGTGGGCCCTTTCTCCATCGGTGGACCCGTATCCTGGCGTCCCCCACAGCACTGGGCCACGGCGGGTCCTTTCTCCATCGGTGGACCCGCATCCGTATATAGTTGACTAGACGGTATGCCCGGCTCCGCTCGGGTGTTCTATTACTCTGACTATTTAACGCTGATGAGGAAATCTGCTACTACCGGTAAATCCATTGAAAATGCTCATCATTTTGGTGATTAACACGCTGGCGGACCCCAATGACCCTCATTCCGATATATTGGCGAAAAATGGAATAGTGAGTTATTTGGACAATAACTTCATGGAAAAAGTATGCCATATTTGCGATCAGCATCTTTGAGAACCTCAGCAAATGTGCTCTTACTCGTCCCTCAGAAGTAGCGGAAAAAGCCAAAAACTTAATTAAAAATCCGATAAAACCAATAACTCGATGTTCCATGCATAGTGGTTGTCATAATTGTGATCAGCGCACAATTCCAGTAGACATGTCCTCACTGAGCCCCGAGTAGAAGCTGTCAAAATTCGATGAAATCAGTAAATCGATATTGTCATTCGAAACGGTTGTTATAGTTGTGTTCAGCACATTCGAAAACCCCAGTGGGCATGTCCCCACCGATCCCCGAGCGAAAGTTGTGAAAAATCGATAAAATCAATAAATCGATACCGTCATTGAAAGCGGTTGTCATGTTCGTATTCAGCACATTCGAAAACCCCAGTGGGCATGTCCCCACCTATCCCCGAGCGAAAGTTGTGAAAAATCGATAAAATCAATAAGTCAATACCGTCATTGAAAGCGGTTGTCATGTTCGTGTTCAGCACATTCGAAAACCCCAGTGGGCATGTCCCCACCGATCCCCGAGCGAAAGTTGTGAAAAATCGATAAAATCAATAAATCGATACTGCCATGCAAAACGGCTGTCATAGTCGTGTTCAGCATTCTGAGGAACCCTAGTAGACATATCCTCGTCGACCCCTGGACAAAAATAGTGAAAAATCGATAAAATCGATATAATCGATAAACCAATCGATAATCCCAGGTGCAAAGTAGCCTATAACCTCCGCCGGCCCCCGTTGGGACTATACAAAATTTGGTCCGGATCGGTTCATCCTCCGCGATTTCTATAAGGAACATACACACAAACACACACACACACACACACACACACACACACACACACACACACACACACACACACACACACACACACACACACACACAAACTTTGACTTTTATATATACAGATTGGATATACAATGTCATGCCTTCCTATTCAGAGGCTTTTACTCTTTGTTAATGCAGAAGCTTTCTCGAAACGAACGAATGTTGTAACGAACGAGTGTTGTAACTACACAATCGCCGCGAAAATTCAACAGGGGCTGAGGCGACCGTGTAAGTCCAGCCTCCCCGAAGCTTTCGAAACGCGGCAGCTCTCATGGCACGCGTCCATTTCTTCCTGCGAGTGCACAAAGCGTCGCAACAGTGGAAGGCTGGTTTTCCTGCTGCGTACATTGTGCAGCCTGAAAGTTCGTAAACACTCCCTCACTCCTATGCGGTGAGACCGCCAGCGAAGGTGATGAAATCACCATCCCGTGCATGCGGGAGAGCCAGCAATGACGAAATTGCGGGTCCCGAAGCGAACGTGTCTGCGTCCATGGAAATCGGCCATTTCGCCACACAGTCTGCGCCTCAAGATTGCGGTGTCTATGAGTGCCGCCCCGTATCTCTAACCGCTCTAGCCCCCTTACGGCGCTTTGTTTAATAGATTCCATTCATACACATGCTAAAGAATACCCTGAATAACACAGGGGATGTTTGAAGTTATATGAATACATCTTCACTGAGGATACCGCACTGTAATGTAACAAGGGCTCATATAGTTGGCGGGATGCTTTGTAAATAGACTGATATAAAAGGCCATCCTGAGTAGATGGTACACATTCAATGTCTTAACTTTCACAACTATCACCATCAAGCTGTTCATCTGACTCCTTTCTCCTATCTTCATAATTCATAAGTGTTCTAGCAGTCATTCATCATTCATTAGCCAAAAAAAAAATTTGTTTTGAACACTTCCTTGGTAACTACTGATGAAAGGGTGAAAATCCGGGGGCACCAAGGAAGTCGCACAACAGGTCTAGTCCTTAGCCCCGAAACCGGAGGTGTTGAAATTCATCTATTCTGAACAGTTTACAACATCATCAGAAAAAATCCATTTCTCTCATTCTCTCCCTCATGAGACTTGTTGGACTTCATAGTCTCATGCAGCTATATACACTCTATTCTTATGTGAGAGGACTAATGCAACGTGTTCAGTGTGCACATTGAATGGTTAAGGTTACTGTCCTCTGAATTACTCGAAGAATCGAGTTTTTTTTTTCAAATAATTGGATGTAAATATGAATAAAGGAATACTCGTTGTTTCACATCTTTTTGGAAACATGACTTACTATTTTTTGCCATATTTCATAAGTAGTTTTGTCCTCCTCTTCGCTTGTCAATTTTCATTACCGTTTTTCTTGTTCGCTGCTGTTCTTTTTTTTTGGTACTTTTGTTGTTTTCTTCTTCACTTACTTAGTAGTGAAAAAAGCGCAGTATATGTGCAAACTTCTGCTGAAGTGACGGTTATAGTTTGACAGCGAAAGGACAAAAGGTATACATGTCAGGTTGCAATCGGCACTGTAAGTACGAATAAAATTAAGCCAGTTATCGTTATTCTACAAGACTCCAACTCCATGTTTTTTTCATTGACATTCATTGTTTGTATCCTCAGAGGGCTCAGGAAGTAGCCGGAAGCTATTCCTTAATTTCCAGTGAAAATAGTAACCTTATAATGTTTTGTTCAGCTGAATAACGAAAACACAAGAAAGCGACAATACGACAATATATACCACCCAGCAGCAGGTATTCGATAGATCGCGCTAATTACCGTGCGGCCCGCGTGCCTAAACTCTGCGAGCCGCGTGCCATTTGCTTGCAAATCTCAGGCGGTCGCAGGCTCGCACGCAAATGAAACACGGATCTGCGAGTATCTGAGTCACTAAATATCGCAGTGAGGGTAGTGCAACGCAAATCGACTACATCCTCGTCCGTCACAAGGAACTGAAGAACATCATCGTTGCCGAAGTGATACTTTCGGATAGTACTCCTTGTAATGGACTTGCGCCTTCAATATCGGCGCTCGAAACGGCCACAAGTTCCGTGAGAACAGATGAATTGACGGAAACTGACCGAAATCGTATAAAATTATAGGTTAAACCATTCATTTTATCGAGTTTTACGTTTTTGATTGGGGGATAGTGAGTACATGCCCACTGAGCTTTTTTAATACGCCGGACAGAAATACGACGAAAACTTTGCGGCAAAATATCGGTTTATTGACTGTTTATTAGTTTTTTTTATTCAAACTAATTTTCAACCCTCGTTCAGGGTTGGGTCAGTGAGGAAATGTGCATTAGGTGCATGAAACGTCCACCCATTTTCAAAAAATATGATCCCATACGATGTACTGTCTCATGAAACCCATGGGGTGGTAGTAAACCTATGAAACTGTCAGCTAACGAAGAACGTTAACTGGCAGCTAACTCCCAGCTTACGGGGAACTGCGGGAGAGTAATGTAAGCTTCAATGGCCCGAACATGATTCTCTAAGTACGATGCTTAAAAACCATGACGAAACGGGGATCATACTTGCAGGTAAACTCACAGTTCGAAATCGAACTATGAGCTCACCGTCACGTTGAACCTGCTGCCAGTATGAAACGACGAGGACGCGGTGAGCGAAAGAGTGTGCGGCGCGCGAGACGCAGACGACGATCTCGTCGTTTCGCGAAAAAGTCCTCCAGGGGACTTTTTGCTCATGGTTCAGGTTCATCGTTGTAGCCAGTCTCGTGCATTGGCTCCTTTTCGGTGAAGACGCATATCCGGGCACATCAGCTGGTCGAAGTTCCCACTGTTTCGATCACCATGATCTTGAGTCGGAGATCATCGGTGACTCCAATCTCCTGGTGGCTGAATCCGACAGCTGAGCCCTACTCCTTCCTAAATTGAATCCCACATATTTTATGGGAGTAGAACCACATCTTTGAGCTTAATGCATCAAAGTTAGGTTATGCGTGAAGAGATTCACTGGCCGCTTGGGGTTAATGGTCACATGAAGTCCCGTTTGCACTCGAATCCATGGTTCAGAGGTATGTCAGCATACTCCGAGGACAATGGGCATCCCATCTGTGAAGGTTCGGAACCTCTAACGTTTGAAGATTTTGCAAGAGCCTCATCATCCAAAGACCACAGTTGTCAGTTAGCTCCTAGCTAGTTCATGGTTGCAAACCAGAGCTGACAGTTCACCGCGACCTTCTGTTCATCGTTTCATCGCCGTTCCAGGAGGTTTACTACTTGTATGTGCCCTGTACAATGACTTGCGGGGGGCCCCTGGTGACTTACTACCACCCATGGAGATCCACCTAGAAAAATCGCAGAAACGAGCAACTCCACGCTGGTTTCCTGGGCTTAGCCACCTTTTGCCATAGCTCTGGTCTTGAAGACTAAACAACATTTTCACTGCGGGTATTCCCTCAGTGGTGCGTATTTGCGGCAGGTTTCGATTTGTACGTTAAGATAGAGAAAATCCTTCTGATTGCAAAAGTGCGCAATTTTCGACGTTATAGAAAAGTACTAGAAAGCTTCAGCTCTCGATTTCCTCGTGCGACACTCGTTTCCTGGCCAGGCTACAGTTTACTTCCGTAGTCTGATCAGACATAACCCGTAGCCTGGTCTGGAAACAGCGAGGCCTGGAGTCCGTATAGACAACATCTGATGTTTGAGTCAGTTCTGGGAAGCTCACAGGAACCCAGTCGGAATGAATTTTGGAACCCCGCAAATGTAAACAGACCGGTTACTTTATCGCAATCACAAAGCTGCTTTGTTCTCAGGTTAATTCCACAACAAAACCAAAATGATGTCTCCTGCTGGTGCACTGGATCATGTCCCAAGAACGATGAGAGGGCGTTCTCTCAAGCGGAACTCCTGTAGGTTTGTCAGTGTAGTTTTACGAGAGCTCCCCATGAGCATATGAAAGATGAGCTAAGGCTGAAATAAAGAATTAGCCTTGCTGATATGGGGAAGTATCTGCGCATCTATGAGCACTGAATTCTTTTTGATGGCGTGAATATGCGGGCGAAGCAAGAATTAAGAGGAGTCTCGAATTCCGGCGTCCGTCGAACGACTGAAGTTATAAATGCCTTCTCAAATTCTTTATTCAATCTGAGTTCTGCAATGAATACATTTAATTTAAGGGTAAGAGTGAGATGAACATGAGCGATTTACAAAAGCGGGAGCTAGGCGTAAAAATCGTGAAGGGCTGCGAGCGGCTAAGGCTGTAGTTCTAGGAAGAAAAATGACGAGGTTGGTTCTCATGTATGAGTTCGACGTCAATTCTTTGGGTGTGCCCATATTGTACTAATTAGAGGAATACTTACATTCTTGTTTGTATGTGACTTCAGCTCAAACGGCTTCTCAATCTCATTCTAGTGAAAAGTTGGATGAGATCCAGGCCCCAGATGTCTTTCCTGAGGCGAACTGGGCATTGTAAAATGATAGAAGAGCAAAGAAGGGTTCATGTCGTGTTTGGGGACAGAATCCAAAGAAATTAGAGCTTCTGCTCTTTCTAGCCAACAGATTACGTTCGCAGAGGCTCATAGTACAACAGAAGGAACGAATGTTTGATTGCAGCGGAAGTGTATGAAAAGTCAGCTCAAACCTACGTTCTGCGCGAAAGGTGTATGTGGGAAAACCAGCTTTTGACTCCGGAAAAGACTCCCTCTACGTCCACACTTTATGGATTTCCGCTGAATTTGCGTGAAACAAGTGCCTCAGGATACGGAAAAAGGGTTTGACGAATCTCCAGAAACATGGGCCCGTAGCAAAGTGTCATGGCGGTGATATCAGCTGCCTGCACAACTCGTCGCCACATTTGGGACGATGATCACGCACGCGACGACCTTTCCATACTAAGGAATAGAAGATCATCACCATCCGTGGCGATGCTGCGAGCACGTATGTGCGGGGCGCTGATCTCGTCACCCTGGAGGGCGATGATCGCCATCGTTTGGCGACTAGATAGTGTGCGGGGCGAAGAGACGCCAAGTGAAGTACTCGGAGCATCTCATTCAGTGTATGGTGATGGTGTGAAGCTACGTATGATTAGGTGCGCGAATTGCACAGAATGCATCTGAGCCTACGGACTCTGGCGTGTTGATTTTCGCCCAACAGCACAGAACAAGCTCGAATATGTACGACTTGTCAGGAGCACAGAGGTGCTTTTCTGGTGCTTCTGACAAGTCGTACTCGTTCTAGCTCGTTAGTCGCAATGGTTCATAATTGTCTTACACGTTAAAACAGCCGCGGAAGTGATGTGGGATTACAAGGAACACGTACATTTGATCACTTTTCATGCACGGCCCCTCCAATTCACCGTGGCGATGATCACCATAGTGCTCTCCAACGCGAAGTGCGATCATCGCCCCGAAGGTGATGTGCGATGATCGCACTGTACACTTTACTACGGGCCCTGGTGTTCCCCCGTAATTTCTCCAAGCAACATAAGGAAGTGCTGATTCAGCCGTAACCTTTTAAAAAACAGGGTCACCCTTTTTGAGGTCTGTCATGTATACCATCGTCCACGCCAGCTCACACTGATTTTCTCACCATAAAAATCTCAAAAACGAATCCAGAGGTAAGACTTTGTTGCTGTTAGGGCACATACAGTGTTAAAAGTACTATATTCTGTGACAGGAACCAAAATAGATGCTTTTGTGAGTAGAAAGTCCGCTGAAGTTGTAAAAGAAACACTTTAGAGAACTAAACAATGAATGCCGTTTTTATAGTGAATATGACAATAAGAAACTCAATAAACATTATTATAAGAGAATTTTCCAGAGTGACTATGACTATAAAAAGCGTATTATACGTTACTATAGGAGAAGATGGAGTGCAGGGCAACAAGTAGTGGGAAAGTAGGCAGAACTCACTGCTCTGTGATGCCTGACCTCGGGGGTACTCGGAATACCTGCCATGTTCCTCCGCACCCATCCGAGGCTTTTTATCAAAGTTCGGGGTATATCGCACTCCCGACTACATCCTCCGCAAGTCTCGATGGTTTTTCGGGCTTAGATCGCACCCCTCGACTACCTCCTCTGCATATCCCGAAGCAGGCGGTCACCGCATGACCAATAAACGTCCTTAAGGAATGAGGGCTATCGTCCTCCGCATGTCCTGACTTTTTTGTCTGATTATATCGGTGAAACTTGTCGTTCACTGAGCGTGCGTATAAATGAACATCTTGCCAGTAAAAGGCGGCAGAGCTTGATGACTCCGCTGGGAAAACATAGGAAAGAAGATCACGGTGGTTCAGCATCATTTGTACTATCCTGGCGCTTGAAACTGAAATATCGGCCAGAAAAGCGCTTGAAGCGTTGTGGATACTGGCACGTGCTCCCGGCCTGAACAGCAGAAATGAGCAGATGTCTATAACTAGTGGTCTTATATCATTCTTATCCCTGTGTGAGTTCTAAGATCGTTAAGATACTAGCGTAATATAATCTTCTCCTATAGTAACGTATAATACGCCTTATAAGACCAAGGCTGCAGCACACGTATTCATTTGCCATTGTTATATTTATGGTAACTATTACTTTCTGTAGCCCACGCGGGAGTTCCGTTCAGAGAGATTCCTGCACAGTCACAGAACACGTCGAATTTACGTTTTATGCGTCGATATAAGCGAGGTAAAGATCAACTAATCAGCTACCAGCTGCCCAAGCGAGCAGCTTGCTCCAACTCCCCCTTCTGGGGGGGGGCTTATTGCCACAACCATGAGATGCCCTCCACCAGGGAAGTTTGCGACCACGCAAACAATACAAAAAATACAATGCAAAAAAGATAAATGTAGCTCACAATAATATAATCCAGGAACACAGCGTAGATTAACATAGGATATACTACATTTTAGCACTATAGTTATGGATGGAGTATATAAAAACAAAAGCAATAAAAGAAATACAACGATAGATGAGTATACATACATAATAGATAGGCACAATATTGTAAAAGATATTACAGATATCTGGCTTATGTACAACACCAGTCTGGCCATCCGGCTGACGCCGGACTTCCAGACTTTTCCTTATGCTCGCTTCACTCGCATGACTTCGTCAGATTTTTATTTTGTTAGGCTCGAAGCCACAGCATATTTTTGCTACAATGCATTCCTCATCCTTTCCATTGCTTTCCCTCATATAAAACTGGATTTATCAGAAGGGATTTACCACGTTTCTCAAGGCAATTTATCTTTCGCTCAGCTGAAATATTCATGACTATATATAACCGATTCAGCCTTTGATGACTACGGAAAATGATTTACCATTCTTTGTTTGTTACAACTGGTCTAATGATAAGAGCCAGTTCAAACATATAAAAGAGGAGGGTGCGGTGTGTTCATAAACAAATGAAAAGGGAAAAGCGAGGGAGACTATGTGAAATGGTGAGACTCACACGGATGTCATACTACTCGCCCCTGAGGTCTGACATTCAGTGTTCTACGATCGATTTAAGCGCCAGGGAACCGATAGAGCTAAGATGGACCCGACTCAAGGCATTTTATCAATAGTGGACAACTGTGCACCCTTCTTCCGTCGGTCGTCACATTTCCAGGCGTTTCCCCACTTTTGGACGGCGGCGCGCCCTTATCACACCGTTGGACCCGACTCCAGGCATTTTTCCACTTTTCGACGCCGGCACACCCCTATCACACCGTTGGACCCGACTGCAGGCGTTTCCCCACAATTGGACGCCGGCGCACCCTTATCACACCGTTGGACCCGATTCCAGGCGTTTCCCCACTTTTGGACGCCGGCGCACTCCTACAGCAACAGTGGATCCGGTGTAGAACATTTTCTTCGCTCTAGGCCACGCCTTCGAATTTCGTTTCACACACACACGCACACACACACGTGACAGACTAAGCCCTTTATTATAAGTCATGATGATGTGCGAGTTCCCCACAGCCTTCATAAGCGGCGGTTGTACCACAAAGCGCACGGTGGTGATCAGTCTTGTCACAATATATGCACTTGAGTTGCTTACGGCATGTACCTTTATGCAGCTTGAGACAGATTGGACAAAGATGGTCGCGTTGCGCAATTTCTGCTCTTTGTACAGAGCTAATAACGTTTCGGCAGCTGTCACTGAATCCTAATCCCCCACAAAACCGGCAGTACCTGGGTCGCCATTGAACGTAATTACGATTTTCGTTATCAGCACTTTGACTGGCTTCACGAGCAGCATTTTCAACGGTGCTTGGTAGCTTTTCTGGGTGACTTTCTACGGGAATCGTGACCCTCTCCAAAATAGATGGTTTGTTATTGTTCTTTTGACTCGGTCCCTCCACAGCTACTTCTTGTGGTGGGTCATTTTCGTTGAGTGCGGGATCGAGATTAGGCAGTTCACGTAAAACCACTTGTTTTAGTTGATCCAGTTGCTCTTCGAGTATTGCGATAGGTTCTAACGCATTCGAAGTTGTTTCCTAAAGAGACAGAATTTGAACCATCGAGTATTTGTCCTAGTCTTTTCCCATACCTCTGCACTAACATTATTAACGACAACTATTTCGGACGTATAGGAAGACGGGGAATGAGCATCCTCGCTATAATCAAGTTCGATCTGCTCCATCCTGGAATTTATCTATCTTCGTCCTTTTCGGTACAAAGGGAACAACGCAAGTAAATACAATGAGGAAAAGAGTAAGAGTAAATACGACGAGGAAAACGGAAAAGACATAGGAGTGACACAAGCCATCAATAGGAACATAATACTTCTGAGAAAAGCAATGGAGAGGAGTTATAATGAAAATGAATGATATTATCGAAAATTAATGCCAAATTAACACCTAGCACTGGCATTCGTTTTTGCTTTATGCGTTCCGATCGACGAAGATGCTTGGAATTTTCGTTGGAACTTGGCAATGGATGCGAGTTTCCGTCTACTCGAATAAGCGATGGAACCTTCTCTCGTTCATTATAATTTTCATGCGATCGAGATGAACTTCTTCAATTTTGCTAAGGTTTCCAATTTGGCTTATCACTATATTCGGTTTCCTCAGTTCGATAACTCTGAATGGACCCTTCCATTGGTTGCTGAGTTTTGGTTGAGCAACTTCTTCTCGTAAGAGAACAATAGAGCCGTTCGCGACTTCCGTATTCGGAGCATTATTTTTGTCGTACTGCTGTTTATAGCAAGAAAGTTTGTTCGCAATGCGCTGGTTTTTTTTGCTTCCAAACCATACCTAACGTACTGATAACTGATATCGTTTTACGATCCAGATTCATATATACATGAATCTGGATCGTAAAACGATGGTTGTGGTAATTTCAAAACAGTATCAGCGATTAGTTGTGGATCTCTTCCGTGCATTAAAAAGAAAGGTGTTTTATTCGTGGTCTTGTTTTTCGAAGTGTTCAGTGCAAACGTTACTAGTTGCAAAAAATTTGACCACTGTTCTCGTGATAATGTAACATACGTAGTTAGCATATCAGTTATTGTTTTCACGTATCTTTCGACTTGAACATTTGAGGAGTAATGATATGCAGTTGTTAGTATATGTTCTGTCTCCAAAAGTTGAGCTGTTTCACTAAAAAGAGCACTCGTATAATTGCTTCCACGATCAGAAATTAGTTGTTCTGGCAGTCCAAAGCGACATATTACGTCATTCACTAGAGCCTTCGCAATCGTTGATGCGCGTTGGTTAGAAATTGGGCTACAGATTGTGAATTTGGTAAAAGCACATGTATGTATCAAAATATACGTGTGACCATTTTCGCATGTTGTTAATGGTCCTATTACATCCGAATGAACTCGCTGGAAGGGTCGTGTAGGAATTGGATAAAGATCTAATTGTTCTTTATGAATCGTCATTGGAGGTGTCTTAATTTTCTGACACTTTTCGCAAGATTTGACAAAATCTGTCACGTCTTTCTGCATACCTCTGCAAAAATACTTAGCTCGGAATTTTGCTAATGTTTTAGATATTCCTAGGTGACCGCCATCAAGCACGTTGTCGTGGTGGTGGGATATAAGTTTATTCACTGTATCCTTGTCTGTTATAACTAATCGAGCATGTCGACCATCCTTAAAGGCAGTGTCCAGGCAAAAATTTCGATACTTCAATTCTTCCATACTGTTACCCTACTCGACGAGCTGATTGCAACTGTATAGGTTTTACCCGTAGAAACTTTGAAATATGTGGTTTTTAATGGGCTGAAAGTTACGATGTGGACGAGTTGTCCGGTGCAAAATGAAAAGAAGGCAATAAGGCTTCTCGAACTCTCGAACTTTCGGACAAACCAGCTAGTCATTGCTACAGAAGATTCTTTTTGCTTTTCTCCACTACTATGTCTACTAGTAACCACTTTTTTCCGAAATTTGGAGCGAAATTCCGAACTGGTGCTGATTAAAAACCTGTCAAATTTAACGATGCGTGTTCAATAAAATAGCACATGTTGGTGTGAGTTCCGTCCGCAACACGAGAGAATAGAGAGGGAACAGACTGCTAGACAGTAAAACTTGTCTTTACA
Source organism: Ancylostoma caninum (assembly GCA_037903475.1). NCBI lineage: Eukaryota > Metazoa > Nematoda > Chromadorea > Rhabditida > Ancylostomatidae > Ancylostoma > Ancylostoma caninum. The sequence goes on along the minus strand of JBAJFG010000615.1, from coordinate 933,727 downwards.
ATCTTAGACATGACTTAACATGTTTTCACGAAATCTTCGAGGGGGCGGAGCGGGCACTGGATCGGCTTTGAGTACCAATAGTGAAGATTCTGCCTGGACACTGCCTTTAAGATGCAGAAGAAGAAGCAAATTATCAATCAGTCGAAAGTTTGTGGGTGGTGCCTCGTTATTACGTAAGGCTTCTATTATGTCGTTATACTCAGGAGATAACTGTTGGGTTCGGATTTCTTTTATAAGAGGTAGAGGAGTCGTCGTAACCGAATTGACTTGCTCCGGAAGGTGGCGGAACAGCGCATCCGATACTGAATTTAGTTTCCCCGGACGATATTTAATGGTTATGTCGTATTCCATTATCGCTATTTGATACTTTGATAACCTTCCAGTCAAATCTGTCCGATGAAGTAGTGAACATAAGGGCGAATGGTCCGTTACAATCGTCACTTTTGCCCCAAAAATGTACGGACGAAACTGTACAAGACTGTACACAATCGCAAGGGCTTCAAGTTCGATGGTGGAGTAATTGCGTTCGTGCTTATTCAGAATGCGACTTGCATATGCAATAGGATGCAATGAATTCGTTTTCGGATCAATTTGTAATAATGTACCTGCAATCGCCTTAGTTGACGCATCTGTGTGGATTTCATAAGGAAAACCACAGCGAGGGGGAGCCAGTACTGGTGCCGAAATAAGTCCTAGTTTGAGTTCTTCAAAGGCATTCTGTTGTTCCGCGTTCCACAAAAACTTTACGTTTGTTTTTCTGGTTAGAGCTGATAAAGGAGCGGATATTTTAGCGGAGTTTGGAATAAATCTACGGAAGTAAGAAGCAGCTCCAAGGAAGAACTTGACGTCAGCGACGGATTCGGGAACTGGATATTTTAAAATGCTGTGGATTCGCTTTGGATTTATACGCTATCCTTTTTTACTGATCAGCACTCCAAGATATTCAACTTCATTTGCAGCGAATACGCATTTATCTAGTCGTAACTTCATTCCGAACGATTGTATTCGGGAGAAAAGTTCTCGCAAGTCATTGATGTGCTTATCAAATTGGTCGGCACATGTCACTATGTCGTCAATATAGACGAATGTGCAGCTTTTTAGTTCGCGTATTAACGAATTAGAAACTTTCTGAAACGTACTAGGTGCTCCCTTCAAGCCCATAGGCATCATTATGAATTGGAATAGGCCTAAGAAGCACTGAAATGCAGTCCTCTCTCGGTGGGACTTCTCCATAGGAAAAAAATCCGGACTTGAAATCTAACGTAGTATAAAAGTTTTTCCAGCTGCAATATCTAGTATTTCTTGGATATTCGGGAGAATGTATGTTTCGGACTTTGTTATTGAATTAAGCTTACGATAATCAACAACAAAACGCCATGTTCCGTCCTTCTTTTTAACTAAAATAATCGGCGCACAAAATGGAGAATTGCTTGGTTCAATTATTTTGTGTTTTAAAAGTTCATTAATTTGCTTAGCAATTTCGTCACGTCGCTCCAATGGAACTCTATACATTTTTTTTGTTTCGGAATTTTCGCATTTTCAATGAGGTCGATAGTATGTCGAATTTTCCCTGCATATAATATTTTCCAATTTCGTTGTCGTTTATGAGGAAAATATCTTTGAATACTTCGATCAGATTTGTGATAACCGATTTCTGAGCATCATTCAACTGAGATTTTGAAAAATCGATTAAGGAAGGTACATTTTTCGTTTTAGCCACCGCAATCGGGTCATAAATTTTGCAATCGGGTCATAAATTTCTAGTTCTTTTGGAATATATGCAGCTGATTCACGTATTTCCTGCATCGATTTCTTGATTTGATCGTTTTGCAGATTTTCGTGATAAACAGAAAAAACTGCTTCGTGCTTGGAAAGATTAGAAATGACTTGAGCATAGGCCACGTACTGGTTTTTATAAAGTTGAACTTCAGCGAAACTGCTATGAAGAATTCTTAATGGGAAATTGTGCGTGTTTTTAGGAAGAAATAGAGTTTTTCCAACCATTATCCCCTCAGGAAGAAGTTCGGAATGCGTATCTTCTGCTATAAGTTCAACGTCATCCGCGAAGGCTTCTGCTATAGAAGCTATAATGAAGTCATCGGATCTTGGAGGCATTATTACGTCATTGATTAGTTTAATTGCATAACTAATTTTTGACTGCACCAAGTCGTTATCAGTTAATATAGGAAGAGTTGTGTGTTCAATTGATAAATTTTTGTTTCGAAGATTCAAACATATTGGATATTGAATCGTAGTTAGAAAATCCATACCCAGGGTGACAGGAGCGGGGCAATTTTCGTCATTTGCAATTAGCGTATTATGGAGTTCTTTTACTTCTCCAACTGTGATAAAAAGATTAGCAGACCCATTGAAAGGAATCTTGCTACCTGCTATTGCAGGCGAAACTTTGACATCTAGCCTTGATTTCTTCGTAAGAGCAAAAGTGCTTTCGTTTACAAATGTAAGCGAACTTCCCGTACCTAAAAGCGCAAGGGTTGTTCTATTTTCGCAATTGATCTATTAAACAAAACGCCGTAAGGGGGCTAGAGGGGCTAGAGATACGGGGCGGCACTCATAGACACCGCAATCTTGAGGCGCAGACTGTGTGGCGAAATGGCCGATTTCCATGGACGCAGACACGTTCGCTTCGGGACCCGAAATTACGTCACTGCTGGCTCTCCCGCATGCACGGGATGGTGATTTCATCACCTTTGCTGGCGGTCTCGCCGCATAGGAGTGAGGGAGTGTTTACGAGCTTCCAGGCTGCACAATATACGCAGCAGGAAAACCAGCCTTCCACTGATGCGACGCTCAGGGCACTTGCAGGAAGAGATGGAGGGGTGCTATGAGGGCTGCCGCGTTTCGGAAGCTCGGGAGGGTGGACCTACGCGGTCGCCTCATCTGGTGGGTGCTATTGCCGCATCGCCTCTAAGTAGGAAGGCATGACAATGTATATCCAATCAACTGAATACGGGTCCACCGATGGAAAAAGGGCCCGCCGTGGGCCAATGCTGTGGGGAACGCCATGAGGTGGGTCCAGCTATGGAGAAAAGGCCCGCTAGGGCCCAATGGAGCGGGGGACGCCAAGAGCCAAGGTCCACCGATGGAGAAAAGGCCCGCCGTGGCACAGTGGTGCGAGAAACTCCATGACACGGGTCCACCGATGGAGAAAGGGCCCGCCGTGGCCCAGTGGTGCGGGGAACGCCGAGACACGGGTCCACCGATGGAGAAAGGGCCCGCCGTGGCCCAGTGATGCGGGGAACGCCGAGATACGGGTCCACCGATGGAGAAAAGGCCCGCCGTGGCCCAGTGGTGCGAGAAACTCCATGACATGGGCCCACCGATGGAGAAAGGGCCCGCCGTGGCCCAGTGGTGCGGGGAACGCCGAGACACGGGTCCACCGATGGACAAAGGGCCCGCCGTGGCCCAGTGCTGTGGGGAACGCCACGACACGGGTCCACCGATGAAGAAAGGGCCCGCCGTGGCCCAGTGCTGTGGGGAACGCCATGACGTGGGTCCAGGTATGGAGAGAATGCCCGCGAGGGCCCAATGGTGCAGGGGAGACCAGGATATGGGTCCACCGATGGAGAAAGGGCCGACCGTGGCCAGTAGTGTGGGAGACGCCAGGATACGGGTTCACTTTAGTGTTGAGAATGACAGGATGCGAACCCGCCCCTGGAGAACGGATCCGGCTTGCCCTAACTGTAGGAAGGCGCCAGAATGCGGGTGCTCTGATGGAGGAAGGGCCCGCCATGGCCCAATAGTATGGATAACACCAGGATAAAGGTCCGCCAACATAGGATTGGTCCGCTGTGACTCAGTAAAGTGGAGAATACCGGGATATGGTTCAGGCCTAACAGTGAAAATGGCGCCAGAATACGGGTCCACCGATGGAGGAAAGTCCGCTGCGGCCCAGTAGTGTGGAAAACACTCGGATACAATTTCGCTTTGTCCAATAATGTGGGCAGGATACAGTTCCGCCCATGTACGGCAGGATACAGTTCCGCCGATGGAGAACGCGTCTGCGTTGGCCCGATAGTGAGGAATACGCACGAATACGCCATACGATGGGGAATGAACTTCTCATTCGCATACTCAACTCATAAGAAGGACTTCATGTTTGAGCCCATTGGAAGATTTGTTCTGCTTCTCTTATACGTAATTTATAAGAAGGTTTTTGAATTTGAGCTCAGTTAATGATTAATTTTGCTTATTTGCTAATTTTCTAAGCATTTTGTACGTGTGGAGCTTTTGCACATGCCTCAAGTGGCTGCCCCACTCCACTTGCGTCCCGAAGGGGCGCTAGTCGGTATAAAACATGGCATTGCCTTTACGTTCTTCACTGAGTTCACGACTCCGATCAATATCGGGACATATGTGAGAAATTTCGTGGTCATCAAGTGTGGGGATGTTGTTGTCCGTTCAATACTCGCTAGTGACGAGTGCGCAGCGGTTTCGCTTTGTAAGTTTTGTGCATCATGTGATTGTTGTTCATCGAGCGGCGCGGAAACATCGCGCAGTTCCAATTCGCTTGCCCTTTGTCGGGAATTCGTATTAGGTGGCCATCATTGTTTGATGCAGCAATACCAACAGCAAAAGCAAATAAGTTTACGAAAGTGTGATTTTGAATAGAAATATCACAATAGTTATAGCAGCTACTATGATGAGAATAATCAAGAGAAGTATAAAAAAAGCTCTGTATTTCGATATCGTTTCCATAACTATCCTATTTCCCGCTTCAAGAATTTCTTTTGCATTTCCTTCTAACGTTTGGAAATACAAATTAGCTTCGTTCTCTACGTTTTCTATTTCGCTATTCAAGGTATCGGAAGTTTCTATCCCATCCGAAGTATGGTCATACGATGCGGTATCAGTTTTATCGTTAAGCATCTGTATCTCGGATTTGAGAGCTTCAAGTTCAGAATGAAAAATGGGAGCACTGTTAAATATGATTTCTCCGTATTTTCGCAATGGCAAGTTATTTGGAATTTGAAACACTTGAATTTCGCCATCGTTAGTTAACCACGATTTCCCACTCTTGTGAACTGAAAAAGGAGAATGAGCACAGTCAATTTCCTTACTTGTCGCCACCGATTCGCGATTTTCCCCAGGAACTATGAACATGACACGTTTTCCAACGCGAACTGCAGTGTGCATGTAACACTTTCCCTCAATTTTGTTGTCATAGTAAACATTATCAACAACTACCGTTTTACAAGCAGTTACCATTAACGCGTCACCCGCTAAAGTAGCACTTATATTGTCTTTTGCAACAATATTCTGGCTGCTGCGGATGGGTCCAATTTTGCTAGTGCTTTAATTACTACTACGTTATTATTCGTTATTTGGCATATTCTTTCCCAGAGATAACGGAAATCGTTATTAATTTCGTCTTTCAATTTAAAGGAGTAAAATTGAATATGAAAAAATTGATTATTTCGTACTCTTGTTGATAAGTATCGTTCATAAATGCGCGGAGATTATAAGGAATATAACGCTTATTTTTCCGTGATGACGACTCAGATTTCGCCACAATTTTCGGGAATGAATCAGAAGATTTTCTAAGAAAATTCCTTATAGATCCGTTATATTGCGCATAATTGTTCAATGCTGGAAAATGAATGAATGCGCCATTAATCATTTTCTCGGCCTTTTCAGGCAAACACCATTTTCTCTTTTGTTTCAACGAGACAAAATTTCCATCGTACCTGCAAAATGATTTCATTTCTTTGGTTGCTTTCCAAACAAACACTCGTAACATTTGTTGGCACAAGGTGGAGTCAGTTGAACTCGTTACGATATTATCAGAGTCGACATTAAGCGTTAAATGGAAAAAAGAACTCGTACAAATTGTTCTAGATTTTCGGAAACAATGAGCGATTCCTACTTTTCTCAGCTCCAAGTTTTCTACGTAGATGTCACCATACAGAAGACGAATAACGTTTTCGTAATTCGGGAGAGAGCAATTCAATATAGCTGGAAAAGCTACGGGAAATCCCACTTTTCCCATGGCACAAACTTTGTATGATGATTCATGAGATGAACAGAGTCCACAGAATAAAAGTAAACAAAGGACAGTAAATAATGAAGGTATCTGAGAGAAAACAGTTGCCACTCTGCCATAAGAATAATTGCTAGTATTCCTCGGTTGAGCAGTAGGACGTCTAATAACAAAGCGAGATTGGTAGGCTCCACGAGGTTGCTGTCCAAAGTAAGGCCTAGCAGAGTCACGAAAATACGAATTATGTCGGGCATGCGAATCATTCGCAGTATTTTGTCTTCTTGGGAAATTTCCGCGCTGATTGAATTTATTCGCGTTCACGCGAAACAACGGACGACTATTACGCAGTTGATTTGAGCGATATTGCGTGCCTTGATTATTTCGCGATTGGTTTGGAAATTGTTGACGATACCATTTTTTTCACACCATAATTACCACGGTTGGAATTTACTCGAGAATTCTGAGTAGTCAATTGCCATCTGGGTAACGGACGTTGTTTAAAACCACGAGGATTCAAAGAAAGTCTGCTAAAAGCGTCAGTTATATTAGAGGGGCCATTCACAGATAGATTCTGGAATGCATCCGCAATTCGACGAGATTCATCCAAAGAAAGGTTTTGGAGTGCATCTGTAATAGAAAGAGAATCCTTCAACGCGAGTTTTTTTAAAAGCAGTCGTGATTGCATTGATCATTTGAGTATCACTTTAGCCCTTCTCGCGCTTCGTAATTTCGAGTATATCTTGTTGTTTTTCAGCAATTTTTAGAACGTCATTGAATGTAAACGTGTTCTCGCGTTTCTTCATGGTAGCAATTCTTAAATCTGTCCTTAGTCCACGAATGAATGTTTAGCAATTTATTTGCACGATAATTTCGGGAGAACTACCGCTATAAGCGTCCTCAACGAGATCTCTGACACGTTGAACAAATACGACTACGTCTTCATCAGGTTCTTGCTTAAGGTGGTGAAGTTTGGATTTAGCAGTTTCTATACAATTTTTGCTCTGAAAATCGGACTTCAACTGACTCAAGACCTTTTTATAATCTTGCTTTGTTTTCAAATCATAAGCATCGTACTTGATTTTTGGCGGCGCCTGAAAGCTGAAGAGGTAACAAAGTCGCAAGTTTCTCTTCTGTGAATCCCGCGGCATCGCTTTTTCATTCAGTTCTCGAACGAATCTTGATACGGGCATGTTTGTTCCGTTATAAGTTGGCCATGCTTGTAAGGCAGGCAAGAAAAAATCGCTCAAATTTACATGAACGTGTACGTGATTTTCTGACTCATCGTTATTACTCATCTCGCTATTTGAAGTATTTGTGAGCTTATGCTTCACAGCAGTGAGTAGCAAACATGCGTCTTTTGCTTGACTGCGGAATAATAATCTCGCACTTCTTTTGGAAGTAGGAGTGTTTGTACGTAAATTGGTTTCGAAAATAATTGATGAAAATATGAGAAATTCAAATGATAGGTGAACGAACAAACTCTGTTGAACTCAGGCTTGGAAATGACGATGGGGCGTATTCTGCAAAATTTGTATTTGCAACCGCTCATGTTTTCGTGGAGTGGGTTCGGTTCCCATCAAAAAAAGTGAGGAAGTTACTTGTTTTGATGGTCATTTGAATAGCAACCGAAGAGTTTTTCCGCCGATTCCGGAATTTGAAAGAGCTGTGTATTCCTTCTTTGTTCGCGTTACAGTACGAGGGAATCTTGCCCGAACAAAACATGTTTTCATTATGTAGGATGTCCAACGCATCTGCAGCTGGGATTGGAGCATGCACTTATGAGTGATTCGTAGTTAAAACTAAACGCGTATTGGGCCCATTACAACTTTTTTTTCACGTGCACGAACGAATTAGTGGCATAGGCGGACACATTTATGAGTAACTAGACGATGTACCCGGCTTCGCTCGGGTGTTCAACTTTTCCCGGCCATTTAAGGGTGATGCCAACACTTGTTGAACCAAAAAAAACCTTTGTTCATCATTTTGTGATCGGATTGAGTGACCCCACTTCATCCCTCTCCCCTTCCCTCAGAAAATGAGGTGAAGTTGCTTGACCCGTAAATAAATTCTCATAAAGTGCTTGCCTCGTCCACGTTCAGCGTTTCGGAAAGTCCCAGAAGGCACATTTTCACCGACTCGCGTGCAAGAATGTCGAAAAATCAATATAACAGATAAATCGATATTTCGGTCAAAACGGTTATCATATCCGTGTTCAGCGCACTGCGATACCCCGGTAGACATGTCTTTACCGCTCAGGGGCAAGAATAGTGAAAAAATCGATAAAATCAATATATCGACATTTTGCCTTAAATAGTTGCCATATCCGTGTTCAGCGTATTTATTTGCTCCAGTAGACATGTCCTCATCGCTGGGCAAGAATGGCGAAAAATCAATAAAATCAATAAATCGATGGTGTCATACAAAATGGTTGCCATATTCGTGTTCAGCGCATCGATATACCCCAGTAGACATGTCTTTACCACCAAGTGGACAATGATAGCGAAAAACGAATAAAATCAATAAATCGATAATTTGGCGCAAAATGGTTGTCGTATTCGTGTTCCTCAGACAAACCCTCGCTGGGCGCGCAGGTAAGGCCCCGGCAGAAGCGAGATTGGGGCGCGCGGCCAGCGAGTTTGTCGCGCGCGCCTTGCGAGATCGGCGCGCGCGCCCAGCGACGATGTCACAACCGGTCAATACCGGATGGTGGCCAGGTGTTTAACGTTGAGCGATAAGGGTCCACCACATAGATGTACTGATGGTGCATGACATTACACCATTACAAAAATGGCCGCTACGACCTCCCCTTCAATGGATGAGGCTAGCGGTTAAAAAATATTACCTTCACGCCATCTAAAACTGGAACTGCCGGCCGCCCTGACCGGTGGAACCCCACAGATGTTCCTTCGCATTTCTTGCTGGTGAAGATGTGTTCTCGCGCGCGCCTAGCGATGTTGTCGCGCGCGCCCAGCGAGCGTCCTTCGCCGTCTGCGTCCTTCAAAAATTGTCCCTCGTCTGCTCCGCGCCCAGCGAAGTTGTGCTCCGGCAAAAGCGAGCGACTTTACCGACCTGCGTCTTCGAAACTGTACTATTTCCTTCTGCTCCGCGCGAAGCGAAGCAGGGGTCGCTTCTCGCGGAGACCTCAAACAGGTGCGCGCGACCAGCGAGGGTTTGTCTGAGTCAGCGCATTGAGATACCTCAGCAGGCATGTTCTCGCTAGTCCCTGATCAAGAAGAGCGAAAAATCAATAAAATCGATATGGTCGATAAGCTAATTGATAATCCCAGGTGCAAAGTAGCCTATAACCTCCGCCGGCCCCCAAAGAATCCACATGCAAAATTTGATCCCGATCTGTTCATCCTCCGCGATTTCTATTCGGAACACACAAGCACACACACACACAAACACACAAACAAACTTTCACTTTTATATATTTTATTTTATATATATATACTATAGATATACTTATTTATTATTTATTATTATTATATATATTATTATTTATTATTTATTTTTTATTATTTATCATTATTATATATTATTATTCCTTATTTATTATTTATTTATATATTTTATTTTATATATACAGATATAAGGAAAAGTAAAGGCATAGGCGGACACATCTCATGAGTAATACATGGAAAAATAAAGAAACAACGAAAAATGATGCTTGGATTTTTTTTTCAAATGATAGCTTTATGATTAAGTCAGAAAGAACATATTAATAATTAGTGACGTTATTTTGCATAAAATTGCTTGGGAAGTGAAGAAAAGAGCATGAACAGGAAAAATGGAAAATAGAGAAAAATGTGAAATATTTGCGTCCGCTAGCCTATGCGCCAGCTAATTATAGAATTGTGAGCAGAAAATCAGTGAAGAAAATGCTATGTGATTGCATTATACCAATGACTGAACCTCGGGACCTCCATGTCATATTTATGGTAACTATTACTTTCTGTAGCCCACGCGGGAGTTCTGTTCAGTCAGAGGGATTTCTGCACAATCACAGAAAACGTCGAATTTACGTTTTATGCATCGATATAAACAAGGTGAAGATCAACTAATCAGCTACCAGCTGCCCAAGCGAACAGCTTGCTCCAACTCCCCCTTCTGGGGGGGGGGGGCTTATTGTCACAACCATGACACCATCCATTGACGATCAGCTCTTGTTGCGGTGGCACCTGCTCCGTTTAGACGGGGGACACGTGGTGAGTTCGTCCGTTGACTGGATACTTGATGTTTTGTGGCGTGGATGAGTTGAATAAACAGGTGTGAGAAGGACTTTGGTGGTGTAGAGCGTAGATGATAAACACGAACCACTTTCAGGCCTCTGAAGACGACGTTAAGTCGAAATGTTAGGCCGAAAATAAATGTGTCCCTACAAAAACCTGTGTGGTACAAAAGAACTTCAGCATCATCACTGTGAAAATACCCAGGTTTTATGACCAGAGAACATGGAAACTGTTGCGAAATTTTCCGGAAAAGTGGGCCACTTTTAGTGATAGGTAGACATTGCTTATTAAAATGGAATTCTGTTATGTTTGTATCGCTGAGGGAGATCTAGACAAATTTAACAAACCTCGACATCTCAGAAAAAGGTGGTGTATTTGCGCTTATTTTTTGAATGTACTTTTCTCCACCCATTTGCCATATCTCAGGTACAAATCACATAAGATTCGAAAGCGCTTTTCTTCCTTTACAAGAATATTGTAAACAATCTTTCTCAAGCAATAGTTTGCTCGAGTTTTAACCCTGCAAAGTGCAGCAACGAATCAATAAAAAACAGCGCAACCGGCAGCCACCCATCTTGTCAATCAGTTGAAGCTCGAAAGGCTATCAAAACTGGCCAATGACCTGTGCTAGGTATGAAAGAGACGTTTCACTTGAAGCGGCTGGTCATCAGCGATGGTGTCGATGACACCAACCACTTCGACCGAACAAATTTTATACACGATGACCGGAGAATTGTTTCAAAGGAATCGTATGGTCTAGATGGACATCATATTTCTCTGAGCTACCGAATTACTGGGGTAATTCTGCTAAAAGAATCCAATCGAGAAAGTCTAGTCATCTCACCCCATAGTGAGGTCAGACCCCGCCTTCCGAAAATCGTCAAACTGGAGCTTCAAGCACTTATGACCGGATTGTAGAGGAAGGAAAGCGCTTTCAGAAGATTTAGAGCATGTAACGTTAAAAAGGCAATGGGCGGAAAAATCGCAGCTGGAAAAAAGGGTAAGGACTTATGTTAACACCTAATATAATATACTCTCATGAGTTTATTTGTTGTTTTCATTCGAAGGCTTTGTGAAATGTTGAATACGGTTCATATCTATACGCTTGAATTCTACTGCTTTTCATGCAACACTCATTCCAAAATCAAATTTCGAGAGAACACACTCGTAGAGGTGCCTTACTTTGTTGGAAATTCATTCTTCAAATAAAAATAGGGAACAATTCCAGGCAGGCAGGAAAGCTACATTTTTCTGCCACAATTCCCTCGCATCTGTTCAAATTCGACATTATGTTCTGATCATATGTGGCTGTAGCCGCTATACTGCTACAGAAAATTCGTGATCTGCAGAAAATTCGAGAAATCCTGATCGTATGAGGGAAAGCAATTCTAGCGTAGAGAAGTAGAGCTACATCAAGCCTAGCTCCTGTGCCAGAGTCAGGAGGTTTGATCGGACGGGGTTCTTTTCCATTACCACATAATACAGACTCGCGCCCTACAATACCTCGGATGCTTTGCAACTGATGCATCTTCGAGATTTCAAGGATAAGTGGGTACTAGGATGTCCCACGTTGAAACTTTAATCTAGGATGTCCACTGTGGTATATGACGCTCTCTATGATTCGCATAACTCTTTTCCCGTCCAAAAAATGCAAACCTGCGACAACAGCAGAGATTGCTGATCTGCAGTAGTTGAATTCGCCTTCCAAAAGTTTGCTATTTGTTGCAATCTTAGTTTTTGTTGTAGGGGCAGCCAATTTTCATGGAATATTGTGAAGGATCTAGCAAATTGCATTCGGCAGCAAAGCGAACCACGAAACACGAAGCGAGCTCTGAAACAAGCTTGAGAGTGTGGCGGGCACTAATCAGACTTTCAGGCTTCTATTAGAACAGGTTGGTATGCATAAACTAGCACGATCTCAGGCAGCGTTTCTAAACATAGATGTATGGTCTTGATCTTGGCGGTGACCTTCGAGCACTTCCCTTCTGAGACGATAGAAATTAGTTGGCAAGCCGATGTTTACGAGTTTACTCGACAACAGCATGGATTACTCGACAACAACATGGATTTAATTCCATGGAGCTTCTTTCATACATCCTCTCAAGTGGTTGTGCGGTCGCTCACTACTCAGCTGCTGGAACAAGTCGAATTTTTTTGTTGCTACAATCATATCTGGATCTACTTACCTTCACCAAAAAAGTCATCTAAGGTAATAAAAATGGTGAGTATAGAGGTTTGACTTTCTTGACTAGTTCTTGTTTGAATGCATGACTCAGCGCAACGAATTCCCGGACGAGGTCTGTGGTAGGAATATTCTACCCAGGGTAAAGCACAAAGGGTGTTATGGCGCACGTACCCCTTTTGCTCCCACATGGGCGGAATTCACGCCCATGGTTTCAGATTTCACTTTTCTTGGTGTGGTACATAAATCGTGCATTATAATGGACGTTTAAATAGCTATCGTTCGTTTTAATAGTATTTCTCATCAGTATTTGCCTTTTTAATCTGTAATACAAAGTCCAGATCATCACAGACAAAGCTGTCAACTTTAAGGAAGCGCGCCCAACAAGTTTGGTCATGGTTGACATATAACCGTATTACAAGGAAGAGGGATCAGGGGGCTGCATCCAAGAAAGTTCGACTATTGGTCCAGCGATCTAAAAACATTCATCCGCCGGAATTTTTCTTCCTCATGCAGAAATATTGATCTGCGTGAAATGGTCTATATATGTGGGATAAATGAGAGAATTCCTCAAAGGAAGTACTCTGATGTTCACTGACGATACATTTGGCGAGGTTTGTTTGGCAACCTCGCAGACGAGCTTGCCAACTACCTAGGCCAACGAAGCCCGTCAAATGTATTGCCAAACAGGAAGTCCCGTTAAATGTATCTTCATGCAAACCCCGTCAAATGTATCGCCACGCAAACCTCGTCAAATGTATCGCCACACGAACCTTGCCAATTGTATCGTCAAACAAAAGGGTTATCAACCGCGCAAAAGTTTCGATATCATCAGGAATCGTACCATCTCGGACAAAAATGTCAGGACATGCGGAGGACAATAGCCCTCACTTCTTAAGGAAGTTTACTGGGCATGCGGTGACCGTCTGCTTCGGGATATGCGGAGGAGGTAGTAGAGGGGTGCGATTTAAGCCCGAAAAACCATCGAGACTTGCGGAGGATGTAGTCGGGGGGGGGGGGGTGCGACATACCCCGAACTTTGATAAAAAGCCTCGGATGGGTGCGGAGGAACATGGCAGGTATTCCGAGAACCCCCGAGGTCAGGCATCACAGAGCAGTGAGTTCTGCCTACTTTTCCACTATTTGTTGCCCTGCACTCCATCTTTCTCCTATAATAACGTATAATACGCTTTTTATAGTCATAATCACTCTGGAAAATTCTCTTATAATAATGTTTGTTGAGTTTCTTATTGTCATATTCACTGTAAAAACGACATTCATTGTTTAATTCTCTAAAGTGCCTCTTTTACAATTTGAGCGGACCTCCCACTCATAAAAGCATCTATTTTGGTTCCTGCCACAAAATATAGCGCTTTTAACACTGTGTGTGCCCTAACAGCAACAGCGTCTTACCTCTGGATTCGTTTTTGAGATTTTTATGGTGAGAAAATCAGTGTGAGCTGGCGTGAACGATGGTATACATGACAGACCTCAAAAAGGGTGACCCTGTTTTTTAAGAGGCTACGGCTGAATCAGCACTTCCTCCTGTTGCTTGAAGAAATCACGGGTCAACACCAGAACTGACTCAAACCTGTGCTGTTGCCTATACGGACTCCAGGCCCCGCTGTTTCCAGACCAGGCCACGGTTTGTGCCTGATCAGATTAGGCTACGGGTTATGCCTGGTCAGATTACGGATGTGCACTGTAGCCTGACCAGGAAACGAGTGTTGCTCAAGGAAATCGAGAGCTGAAGCCTTCTCATATTTTTTATAACGTCGAAAATCGCGCACATTTGCAATCAGAGAGATTTTCTCTATATTAACGTGCATGTCGAGACTTGCCGCAAGTACGCACAACTGAGAGAATACTCGTAGTGAGACTGTTGTTTGGTCTTCAAGACCAGAACTATGGCAAAAGGTGGCTAAGCCCACGAAACCAGCGTGGAGTTGCTCGTCTCTGTGATTTTTCAAGCTAGATTTCCATGGGTTTCATGAGACATTACATTGTATGGGACCATGCTATTTGAAAGTGGGTGGACGTTTCACGCACATAATGCACAGTTCCTCACTGACCCACCCCTGAACGGGAGTTGAAACGTAACCTAGGAACGTTCGAATTTTTAATTTATCCCGAAGTATTCTACATTCGAAAGCTGAAATATTCGACTTCGAATAAATGGATAATTCAAATGTTCCAACAATGCAGATCGATACAGTACTGTACGGAAGAGAAGAAGAGCTTTTGGGCTTTCTCATATCCGAATATCTGGATATTTGGATTCCCCAGTTGATTGAAGTCACAAAATTATTCACTTTTTGGTAGGTGCAATGTACAGTGTGAAAACCAAGTAGAAATGTCTATAACATTTCAAAAATCCACCAAGTCCACCAATGATTCGGTTGTTGCCCTCCTTTGATGTCACTGTGAAGCAAAGCAGACAATGCACATGTGACCGAATCGATTATATTCGATGGAATTTTTGAAAATTTGGATAATCAAACCATATGATTATTCAGAAGATTAGCATATTCGGACTATTCATCGGTGTTTCGAAAAAAAAAATTCGGCTAGCCAATGGACTCCTACGCTCAAATAATTCGTTACTTTGCTCATTTTCCAAACCCTCATTCAAATTATTCGAATGTTCAAATATTCCAAAAGCCTCATATTCGAACTATTTTGAAGTAATTTAAATTTCATGATCTTCGAATCATTCAAAAATTTGAATATTTCAAACACCATCGAATATTCCAGTGTGTGGATTTTCGAGGACACCATTCCATAAATGAAACTAACTATGAGAATAAATGATTGGTAAAAATCATTTTAAGAATAATGATAAAATTAAACATTTAAAAATAAGCTAATACAAGATTTTTATTTGTGTTTTAAAGTAATTCCTAAAATTTGGCGACCCATTATCTGGGAGGGCGCCCCTTGCCCACCCCCTGGTTTGTACGTATACATATAATAAATAGAAATGCGGAGGATGTACCGATCCACCCACGACGCCACTTGGGACCCGTTCCAGGCCAATTTCGCCAATCTGTGTGCCGGCACACGGACTATCTCAGAGATTCCGGGACGACGAACACAGGCCGAACACGTTGCAACAGCAGTTACACCGCGAGGTGAAAGCTCATTTTGTCGCCCTACAAGCTGCGTTACCCCGGAAAGGCAGTTTTTGGGGGCGAACTGGTTTGCATGCCTTAAACCTAGGATTGCAGCTCAATCTGGGTGCAGGGCTGCGTTCCTATTGTAGATTTAGGTAAGTGGATGCCTACCCAAGCCCATTCAAAAATAGTTCCGAAGACGTACGCGCCTGCCGCGGCAGCGCTTGGCGGACGCAGCGGTCCTACCGCGGACTTCCAGATCCGCGCCGCACCCGCAGCGGAGACACGACTAAGCCCTGATGCTCAACCAACGGCTTATATACCCCTACCAGGGGACGGGTCGCCACGTGGCAAAGAGCAGGTAGAACGCAGGGCATGAGGGGAAGAATGCAGGTTGAACGACACTACAGTTTATCGGACAACAGCTAGCCCCCTTAACACAGCAGGACTTGCTGCTCGCAGCAGTCGGGATGCAGCAGTTTTTCCTCATGCAGCAATTTCTGCCTTCCATTTTTGGGGGTGTGGCTTTGCAGGTGACGCTGCGTTTGGCTTATCCACTTATCTGAGACGCCAATTGGGACCCGCTCTAGTCCAACTTTGCAAATCTGAGAGAGCCGGCACACCGACCACGCTATAGTGGACCTGTCCCGGGCCGATGTTGTAAGTTATGGAGTGGTGTCCTCGAGAATCCGCACGTTGGAATATTCGACGGCGCACCGACGATGCCACTTGAGACCCGTTCCAAGTGGCATCGTCGCTGCGCCGTCGAATATTCCGTCCCATGCCGATTTTGCAAATCTGAGCGCCGGCGCACCGGCTACGCCAAAGTGGACCCTTACCGAGCCGATTTCGCCAACATGAGTGCCGGCGCAGCAACGTCGGCAGTTGGCACCCGTCCCAGACCGGTGTTGTGAGTTTGAGCCCCGGCGCACAAAGCACGCCACAGTGAACCCGTCCCAAGCCTATTTCGCCAATCTCTGCTGGCGCCTCCATAGTGTAAAAATAAGAGGGTTAAACGAAGTGAAGGAAGATTCTCGGGTACCCCGTATCAGTTCATCTCATTGCTCGTACGATTGGAAGCTCTCGGGAACCTCATCCAGAAGCTAGTTTCAGACCCGGTACTTCTGACCTGCCAAAAATCCGTAGGCGACGTCGCAGGAAGCTCTCAGGAAGCTGGCCTGAACCTATGGAGCTTCCGAATGGAATGGCTGGAAGCTCACAGGAACCCAGTCGGAATGAATTTTGGAACCTCGCAAATGTAAACAGACCGGTTACTTTATCGCAATCACAAAGCTGCTTTGTTCTCAGGTTAATTCCACAACAAAACCAAAATGATGTCTCCTGTTGGTGCACTGGATCATGTCCCAAGAACGGTGAGAGGGCGTTCTCTCAAGCGGAACTCCTGTACGTTTGTCCGTGTAGTTTTACAAGAGATCCCCATGAACATATGAAAGATGAGCTAAAGCTGAAATAAAGAATTAGCATTGCTGATATGGGGAAGTACCTGCGCATCTATGAGCACTGAATTCTTTTTGATGGCGTGAATATGCGGGCGAAGCTAGAATTAAGAGGAGTCTGGAATTCCGGCGTCCGTCGGACGACTGGCCAAGTTATAAATACCTTCTCAAATTCTTTATTCAATCTGAGTTCTGCAATGAATACATTTATTTAAGGGTAAGAGTGAGATGAACATGAGCGATTTACAAAAGCTGGCAGCTAGGCGTAAAAATCGTGAAGGGCTGCGAGCGGCCAAGGCTGTAGTTCTAGGAAGAAAAATGACGAGGTTGGTTCTCATGTATGAGTTCGACGTTAATTCTTTGGGTGCGCCCATATTGTACTAATTAAAGGAATACGTTCATTCTTGTTTGTATGTGACTTCAGCTCAAACGGCTTCTCAATCTCATTCTAGTGAAAAGTTGGATGAGATCCAGGCCCCAGGTGTCTTTCCTGAGGCAAACTGGGCATTGTAAAATGATAGAAGAGCAAAGAAGAGTTCATGTCGTGTTTGGGGACAGAATCCAAAGAAATTAGAGCTTCTGCTGTTTCTAGCCAACAGATTACGTTCGCAGAGGCTCATAGCACAACAGAAGGAACGACATAATGTTTGATTGCAGCGGAAGTGTATGAAAAGTCAGCTCAAACCTACGTTCTGCGCGAAAGGTGTATGTGGGAAAACCAGCTTTTGACTCCGGGTCAGTTGGATTCCCGCAGCGTGCGCGCATACGATGGATTTTGATAATGTCAATCAGGGAGACAGTGGCTTCTGGCGTGGAGTGGCATGGAGTGGCGCCGATCGATAGCGGCGCGTCGCCGTGTGGACGAGCTTTCGATGCGGCGGCTGGAAGTTTGCTCCAAAAAGAAACCGTTAAAGAAGGGGTTTTTTGCACTTTTGAGTCGGAATTCCTACACCATTGTAATCAGCACCTTCCCTAGATTCTTCTCATACCAAATGCTCGGATTCGAACCTGAGCTGAGACACTGCCTTTAAGCAGCATAGTTTTGTGGGAACTGGTCGAAAATTGGTACTCATTTTCAAGGGCCATTCTGGGAAAAATTCGTTTACCGATGTACAGGGTGCGTGAAAAGTATTGACCGCCTAGAATGACTCGTGAAAGAATAAGTATTTGATGTAGATGTGACCAGTTTCCTCGTAACGCATAGGAAAAATATCGCAAATTATAAGAGATCATATTCAACTGAATCTAATTCCAGTCTTGAGAACGCAACTACGGAAACTGCGAGCGATGACGCAAGTGTTGTGCCGCAGAGGTCGTCTTCGATTTCATTCTTTAGTTCTTCTGAATAGTCCATCTGTAAGATGAGACTGTGGTAAAGTTTAGCACGTGTTTCTTCCTTTGGAGTGCCCATGTAGTGCACTTCATCGGTTTCAAATCGGAAGAGAACGGTTGTCACTAACTCGAAATGAAGTACCCGCGTGTCGTTTTCTAGTGCAACATCCTTTCACTGTCTTTACCTTGTGAGTTGGAAAAATCTCGTCAGGTGAGAGGTGGTCTATTACTTAATTAGTAGTTGATCCAAGAAACAGTATGCTTTCTCAGCACATCCTTGCGACGGTCACGTGCTGATTATGGCGACAGAAGCGACAAAAATGATAGGTAACTCCTCCGCGCCGTTGAGAAAACAGAAAGAAAGTGAAAACATCACACAAACAGGAGCCGCTGGCGCGTTCCACTGCGGTAGTTGTGAGAAGCTGAAAGTATGTTATTCATAAGTATTGCATTGACTCTACAAAACCTTTTTGGTAGATGCCCTGGAACGAGTCAAAGATGATTATTTGCAGCGCGGTATTGAACCGTTCTCTCGTTTATCTGATAATGATTCGTAAAAATAGGGGCGAAACTAACTGAATAAATGAGTGTTTTATTTTTATATTGCTCTTCAGGGTCTATGAAGCAGGACAGTTTTGCTTCGTTTCCACCTAGTTTCGTTTTTCCACATATTTCATGCTTCACAAAAGGCGGTCAATACTTTTCACGCACCCTGTACTTCATCTTGTCATTGCCTTCAATACCTAAACATTAGTGGTTATGAAGGTCTAATTTTGATGGAACGCATGCCTTAGCTTGACTCCTATCCGCTCAAGCTACCGCTTCAAGCTCATCTTTATCCGGGCTCGTCATAAGGCTCACTTCGCAGCCGCATAGCACCTGAGCGGAACCTCCAGAACAAACAGTGTTCACTGCCTTGCGGAACCTCCAGAACAAACAGTGTTCACTGCCTTTGCCAATATTCACTGAACACTTCATTGATGCTTCGAGCTTTCTCTGCTCTGATGGCTCTCGAAGACGGAACTCGTATTCCAAAAAAGCACGATATTTGGTCTTTCAGTAGTTGCACAAAATCTGAAAACTGATAAAAAAACCAAGGAGGTGATTTCGAACGAGGGAATGTTCCTTTATAACGAAAAGAAGGATGTGAAGTGATCTAGGAACGCTTCGAAGACAGAGACTTTCAAACTGACCGCTTATAATATCCGACGTTTCATACTTGACGACCTCATAGTAAAATCAAAACTAGAAATTTTCCACATCCACCGTATTCGAGTGATTTGTTTGCTGACGAGATACAGTTTGTAAAGTCCAACATCTTCATTTCGAAAGCGGCAACTTTACAGTGATAGTTCTTTTCTTGCTTCACTCTCTCTTCTGCTTAGGCACCAGGTTAAACGTGCGAAATTTCGTCAGGATCAGTATATTTTCCTGAAGTCACTCATGGTAACACTAGAGGTAAGGTAAAGGAATAAACTTCAACTTCGATACCTTCTTTAATCTTCATTATTTACAGACAATCAGCGTCATGTTCATATCTTTCATGGGAATGTTTACTTTTTTTGAATTACGAAATGATACAGAGTCGTCCTTTTATGCCACACAACTCTCTATCGAGGTAGAACTTGATCAAAATTTTTAAAGCTAAGACCAGATAAAACTTGAATCACTTGAAGAATTGAACCAATGGTTCAGAACAGTTCAAAACCCGATCCGAAAAATATAAATGTTGAAAGTGAGAAAATCCTATATGTCCTTTTGTCAGTGCTCAAGGGTTGCCCAATTTCAGTTGGTTCTCCTCCTCATCGTCTTATCTGTAGTAATCTTTGAAAGCACGAGTAAGTTGAGACTCCACGTACTCTTACAATAAATCAAACTTCTTGTTTACGCTGGGTATTTGGACCAGGGATTAACGAGACAAAGTTTGATAACTGGTCAAAATCCCGAAACCCTGAAATATATAATAGCATTGACAGGAAGTTGGGAGTTTCATTAGTACACGGTTTATGTGGTGGAAGCATAAACTACTTTTAGGCAGAGAAAAAGCATGTGATGAACCTACCATGTTTGAGGAGAAAATATTTGGGGGAAGAAAGTGCTTGCTTATACTTTTTTTCGAAAAAAAAAATGCTTCTCCACCTCATTTTATTCTAACAATAATGTGAACATCTAGTGGTAGTATGGAGATGCTGCTCTCCTTCCCAGCTTGATGCAGTCAATGAAAACACGTAGGAAGGCCATTTTTACCGACTAAACCTCACTTCCGTGACTCCCGCGTTGAATCGCTGCTTTCGGGGACAAAGTCGGGAGTTGGATTGGTTCCACAAAACAACTCTTTGTCGGCCTTAAGAACTGAGAGAGCGTGTGCGCAAATTTACCACCTAAAATTCGGACAAGCTCTAAGGCATGGTGATAGTACTAAAGAAACATGTCGTACACTAATACCCCGCCAACCACTATCCGTGCTTCCTCCACCACCCCCCCCCTCCATTCTCCTTTGCGCACTCACCATTCTACCCTCGTTGATAATTTATCAACACATGTCTGGCCATTTGCAATAGTCTCGCGTCACAAGCGCACATCCACCCAGCAATTTTTACTGAATCACTCGGGACTGATTGCTGTAAACCAGCATCGGCTAAAAGCGGACAGATTCACCTGAAGTTCAAGCGCCCGAATTTCTGAGCAAGTGTTAAGTCATCAACATTGTTCACACACTACGCACGGAGACTGATAAAATATTGTGAACTCAAATGTTGGTAATCAAAAACCATTTTTTGGTTCAGTTTCTATCTCTTACTTCTTATTAATTGGCAGTTCATGTGTGTGTGTGTGTGTGTGTGTGTGTGTGTGTGTGTGTGTGTGTATGTGTGTGTATGTGTGTGTATGTGTGTGTATGTGTGTGTATGTGTGTGTCTATGTGTGTGTGTATGTGTGTGTATGTGTGTGTATGTGTGTGTATGTGTGTGTATGTGTGTGTATGTATGTGTGTGTATGTCGACAAGTCGACGAAATCGACTATGTAGATAGAATCATGATGCTACTCTAGCTTTGTTATGTTGTTATATTTAATCGGTTATCTTGTTTTTCATCAAGAGATTCATGACTCATGAGTGTGGTATATAAGGATGTATCCCCCGCCATGGGGGGATCGGTTGAAATAAACCTTAGCGGACAAGTGTGCCCTTACAAGTTAATACAAGTCCCGCGTGGCAGACAAGTGCTACTATTCAGCATAGGCAACGCTACATGGTGCATCGGTACCATAAAGAACTCAGGTCGGTTACCTTTTAAAACTTTACAGACATTCACAAGAGTCTCTTCCACCCTTTTCCCAACAAGTCCAATCCCTTTAGGGCGCTAAGCTATTCGCTGTGAGGTAACAAGTTGGGTAGGAACAAGTAAAACCTTTAAGCATCATGTCGTGTCAATTTGCGACTCCTAAGAGGTTACTTACGCACTACTGCAAGAAACTTGAAATAGCACTGATGCGTTTCAAGACTGACAAGTTAGAGACTCTAAATATTGCATCTGTAGATGAGGAACTCTCCCCCACATTCATACGGGACAGCCGACAGCGCTTAGAAGAAGCATTAGGGGTAATTGAAGCTGCAACCTCTAAGATTCAACAGCTGTTACAAGATTACGCTGTTGATTTAGCGGCGTTAGTAACTCCACTACCTAAAGAAGAGGAAGACTTTGAAAAGTATTCCTCCAAGGCAGAAGAAATTCTCACTTCCGCATTTGACTATAATCTGCTGCTCCAAGCACGTATTCGCGCATTCAAGTCTCTCACACCGCGCTTGTTCGCCCCCCAAGGCATCACTAGAGCGCCTGATACAAGTATTCAAAGCGAACCTCCATTGGCAAATCCCACAGTGAGACCGCTTGAGCTACCTACACTCCCAATACCTAAGTTCAGCGGCAATGTGTGGGAATGGGACAACTTTTGGGAGCTGTTTCATTCCAATGTACACTCCCAGAGTCTGTCTGAACTCCACAAGTTCAATTACCTTTTGAATGCACTCAAAGGCGAAGCTTTGGAGTCTGTGAAGAAATTCCAAGTTACTAAAGAGAATTACCCAAAAGTGTTAGATTTCCTAAAACACAAGTACGGGGATTCTGAGGAATTAGTCTTCCGCCTCATTGACAGACTGGACAGCTGCTCGCTTCGCTCACCCGCCATAAGCGACCAAAGGAAGCTCTTTGAGCAAATACAAGTGGTCGTAACGCAACTAGAGCAAAAAGGCGAGAACGTGAATAGCCAATGGCTGATCAGGCGAATATTATCTAAGTTCCCTAATGGTATTCAGCGCAAAGTCCTCGCTAAGAAACAAACGGTCACCACGGAAAGCACGTTCACTATAAAGGTGCTTTTCCAGCTCCTAGAGGAAATCATCTCTAACGAAGAAATGGTCACACTTTACACTGGAGGAAGTGATCGCTCATCACTACCGACAAGTACTCGTTTTGATAACAAATCAAGACAAGTCAGCATTTCCGTCCCCTCTTGCATGTATTGCGAAGGCAAACATAAATCCTTCGCATGCGACAAGTATCGAACGCCCCAAGAGCGATCTCAATATCTCAGGGACCACAAGTTGTGCTTAATATGCGCTTCTCCGCAGCACATTACATCGGAGTGTCAAGGACGCCCATGTTTCAAGTGCCAGAAGCGACATCATACATCCTGTTGCTTCCAATCAGGTTCTAAAGAATGGAATAACACCCCGAAAAAGGAATTTGACCACAAGAAGAAAGTCAAAGGGACCTCAAACGGAGGAAAGGAACCGAAGCTTTTCAAATCTTCTGTGAAAGTGAATCAACTCGGCCATGACAAACAAGACACTGCATCACCAGAAGAAAAGACCATCCTAGAAGTGCAATCAGAGAAACACCCCCAGAGGAGGCAAGGAACCTTTCTACCCACAGGAGAACTGACAGTGATGAATCCAGCCACAAAAGAGCTTAGAAAGGTTGATGTTCTACTAGACACTGGAGCAGAAATTTCCTTCATCGATACTACACTGGCACAAGAATTACAACTCCCTACACTGAAGGAAGCAAGGTTACGCCTTCACACTTTTGGGTCGGACAAGGTACAAGAGAAACATTCTCGCAAAGTCCCACTCGAAGTGTGGGACGCTGAAGGACGTCCATTATCTCTAGTGCTATTTACACATGACATCTTGACGAAGCCATTCCTAACCGCTCCTGTCTGTGAGGAAGATTTAGTCTTTCTTCGTCGAAAGAACTTACCAATCAATTTCAGCAGTAACAAGTCGACAATAAAACCCTCTATTCTACTCGGCTCTGACCAGTTGTGGACGTTATTACGACAGAACGAACCACACCTGCAACTTCCTTCAGGATTACATCTGCTACCTACACGACTAGGATACCTGATTACGGGACAAGTGAACAAGTCTCCTCACATAGAGATCCAAGAGGATGAGATAGACAAGTGGGACGGTTACTGGACTTTGGAAGGTCAGGTCAACACAGTTTCGCTTCCTGATGAATCATTGGACGATAATGATTGGGAGAAGTATTGGAAGCTACAATCTGCCGGAACCGAAGAGTTTTCAACTTCAGAGAGAGAAGAAAAAATAAGAACGGATCAACAAGTTTGGGAAGCTTTCAACCGAACAATTGAAAAGCGTAGCGATGGTTATTACGTTCGTTTACCGTGGAAAGAAGTGAACGCTTCACTGCCTGACAATCGAGCTATCGCGCAAAGTCGACTGAGTAGTGTATGGAACTCACTACAGAAGGACGAAGACTTACTCGAAAAATACAATGAGGTGTTTGCAGATCAGCTCCGGCAACATATTCTTGAGGAAGTTCCTGATGATAGCTTATCCCAAGTATCCAGGGTACATTACATTCCCCATCAAGCAGTACTAACACCTCATAAAACAACGACCAAACTCCGAGTAGTTTACGATGCTTCCGCACACTACAAGGGTTGTCCATCACTGAACGACGTCCTCCACCGCGGGCCAGTGATCCTCCCACAGTTATTCGGAGTTTTACTCCGGTTCCGAATTGGGAAAATAGCAATCACTTCAGACGTCGAGAAGGCTTTCTTACAAGTTCGTCTACATGAAAACGATCGAGATTATACAAGATGTCTCTGGCTACATAACCACAAGTTACCGCCAACAGCCGATAATATCAAAGTCCTGCGGTTTACAAGAGTGACATTTGGTCTGAATACTTCCCCATTTCTGCTGGCTGGAACAATACATTTCCATCTCGACCAATATAAAGAAGACCCTCAGCTCGTGTCTGAGATAAAGGAAAACCTATATGTGGACAACCTTATATTGACTGTGGATACTCCTGAGGAATCACTATACGTCTACTCCAAAACGAAACAAGTGTTCAATGATCTCAAGATGAAATTGGAATTGGATGCTGCAACTTTAGCCCTTCGTCTAACGAATGCAGTTTTATACCAACTTCGTGCAGTTCTACGCATCCCACATGTCTATATTCTCCTGGATTCAGAAATTGTACTTAGTTGGATAAAACGTAAACCGCTGAACAATGTTGGGGTAAGGATATTCAACCGACTTATGGAAATCGGTAGAATTACCCAGCACTTACAAGTTTCGGGTCACCGGATCATTTTCGGTCATATCTCATCGCAGCATAATGCGGCAGATTGTGCGACCCGCGGTCTCAATAAACAGGAACTAGTGAACCATTTTTGGTGGACTGGGCCAGCCCATATTCGCAACCCTCCCGAGACATGGTCAACCACTTTTCACGAATTTGACCACGATGAGAACTCTGAAAAAGAGACAAGCGAAACAAGTGACCCTAGAGAAGGGACAGAAGGCTTAGAGTCTCCCCAAAAAGAGCAGCAAGTTCTACTAGCTAGAAAAGATGAGCTAAACTTCTTCCATCCCTTGGAAAAATACTCACTCCGGAATGTCAAGCGAATTGTAGCAAGAATTCTGCGTTTTATCAGAATTCTGGTATGCCGAGTCAATGCAAGAACGCAGCATTCCATCAAGCTTTCCTCGCTTTTGGAAGGAGTAATGGAAAACAACCTGGCAAAGATTTCTGGCACTGAAATCGCCATAGCCGGTAAAATACTCGTCAAACAACATCAGTTGACGACTATCACTCCTCCCTTACTTCAGTCTCTGAAGCATCTTAACATCAAGCAGGATCAGAATGGTTTGCTACGTTGTTACGGACGTCTGGGACGCAGCGAACTGTCTGCTGAATCTAAGAACCCTATGATTGTTCTGCAGAATTCATGGCTCTCGCAGGCAATAATACAAGATTGTCATGAAAAAGGGCATCCCGGAATCGGCCACACTATGTCAATTGTCCGAGAGCAAGTCTGGATTCCCAAGCTACGCGCACAAGTAACGCGAACTATTCGCCGCTGTATGCTATGTCAGAGATTTAATAATCTCCCATACAGATATCCCGAACAAGGTGATTTGCCGGAAAGAAGAGTACTACGATCGCGTCCCTTTGCGCACGTCGGATTGGACTACTTTGGACCACTCTCTATTAGCCAGCCAGATGGCACCGATAGCAAGTGCTACGGCAGCATCATAACATGTATGGCAACTCGACTAATACATCTCGACGTGGTATCTGATCTTACGACCGCAGCTTTCCTTATGATGCTTCGCCGATTTTTTGGACGACGCGGCTTACCGAACTCTATCATAAGTGACAATGCTCCAACGTTTGCGCTGGGAGAAACGATTCTCAAGGAATGTTTGCAAGCTATTCGGAACGATCCGACAGTACAAAGGGCGGTAAGCAGCAGAGAAATCGAATGGAAACACATCACTCCATTTGCTCCATGGCAAGGAGGCTTCTACGAAAGGTTGATAAAATCAGTGAAGCATTCCTTATACAAGACAGTAGGAACTGCAAAACTGACATTCGAGCAATTGTCGACAGTGCTAGTAGAGATAGAGTCACTTCTTAACACCAGACCTCTACTCTATGTGGAATCAAACACAATTGGAGAACAAGTATTGAGACCTATCGACTTCCTTCAAAATGAGTTTGAAGTTCCCTACCCACTGGATGAGCTGAGCGAAGACAAAGAGGATCCGCTGTATCTCCCACCCGATGAACAAGTTTTCATCAAGACTAAGCAGCAAGCAATTCAGGCTCTGCAATCCTCATGCCAGTTCACAGAAAGATTCTGGAGGACATGGAAGACACAGTACTTGGCATCCTTGCGCGAAAAACATCAGCGTGAAGTCGGAAAAGGAAGAAGCTCAAAAAACTTCCCTAAGAAAGATGATATTGTCCTAATAAGCGAGCCGATACAACCTCGACAATCGTGGAAAATGGGTAGAATACAAGAACTGGTGCCAAACTCGGAAGGAATCGTACGCGAAGCAATCATTGTGCTACCATCACGCCGACAGATACGGAGACCAGTGAACCTTCTTGTTCCCATGGAACTTGATGATGGACAGCATTGCAACAGCAGAAAGGACGAATCGCTATCACGAGACAAGTCCACAACTTCGGGAAATATTCCCGCTATTCCGACTGAAGGCGCGAGTGACGTGGAACAATCGATAAACAATGGACAACGAACAAGTCGATACAATCTTCGATCAAGGAGACAAGTCAATTACAAAGATTTCCTCACTCTTTTACAGATGACCAATGTTCCACTGATCCTCACGGTCCTTCTAACCATGGTGATAATGGGAGAATCATCCCAAACCGTCCCCTTAATTCCATCACTGCATTTGGGAAACCATTCCCAAACCAGAAGTATACGATGCATTGAAGGTGGTGTGAACCTTATTTCAACAAAGCAAGCCCCTTACGAGGTATGCGCAGAAGAATTCTGTCTGGTATATGACACTCCTCAAGTCAAGGAAACCGTAATGTTTCCCTCACAAGTTGTGTTGCATGAACACCGAGTTCAATGGAAGTTCATCAACGATGAGTCGGTGAACACGATCGAGACTACGTGTCCACCTGCACCATTCTGTGAACACATAGACTGTACCTTCTGTTCTGCAGTAATCTTGAATCCAGAATGCTGGCCGTTCAAAGCTATACTCGCCACAACCGTTCTTCTCTACTTTGTCATCACGGGATGCTATGTATTTCTATACATACCTCTTACACTCGGTACCCCCTTACGAATCTTCACAAGTTTCGTGTGGGGCTGCATTCGCAGATTGATCATGAGCATGGCTCGAGTGCTGAGACGGCGGAGAAGAGATCGCCAACGTCCTGTTGATCTAGTGGAACTCTTAGCCCTAATCTGCATGGTATGTTTGGTGAGAGATGTACAAACGTGCCAAAAAGTAAACTTATTCTCTCACGTCTCTACAATTTGCTCCCAATCCAATGAGGGCCAGCTCTGCAAAGTGCAGCTCTCTGAGGTCTTGAAGATTAATCCTTTTAAACGGGAAGCATGCTTCAAGCTACTGCGTAACGAGACTTCTCTACATGAAATCCGGATTCAGTGGAAATCGCTTGCGCTCATCTGCGAGCCCGAAACTTCACTATTTACACGTGACGCTGGTTATCACGTTGTGGACAGTAAACGATGTCCACACACTGGATCATGTAAAGGAAAAAAGTGTGCTTCAATAAACTCTACAAGTTTACTGCCGGAACTAGAACGCGGTAACAAGTATCCTGGAACAACAGCGTGTGTAGAATCCTGTGGTGGGCCAGGTTGCGACTGTTTTTATTGGAGCTCGGGATGTCTGTTCTATCGAATCTATCTGACTCCAACGTCATCACAAGTGTACGAAATATTCCACTGCACCCGCTGGTCAGAAGCAGCAAAAGTGGAAATCAAACACTTCGATGCCATTCAAGGGAAGACTCGAACCTATATAGCTCATATGCAACCGAACATTCCAGTCGCCTGGAATTCGTTTACATTCACTCTGAGCTCCGTTACAGTTCCTCCGACTCCACTACTGAACACTCACTTCATAACCGACGGAAATAACACAGCAATTTGGGACTCTCACATGACACCACCTCTCCAGTGTCCCAACAAGTTTGCCGCAGAGACCCTGACCTGCACAGTGGTTGAAGACTGCACCTGCTATCCTGCGGAAACTCAGGCTAATTGCAAGTGTAGGGAAGCAAACATTTCCGCTTGGTTCAACAATGTACAGCATATGCTCCCAATTGTACAACCCGCGGTCTCCTTTGCTAGAACTAACCACGGACAAGTTCGAGCAACGATCCAAAATATGATTACTGCTGAGATCATACTAAACATCCAAGACAACTTGAGAACGGACATTATTGTTGACAGTGCTATTTGCACAATTGACAATACAGTTCTCAGCGGATGCTATCGATGCGCGAAAGGAGCTCAGGCACAAGTTAACTGCATCTCGTCTAAGCGTACTCAGGCTGAAATAGAATGTTCCACTACAAGTTTCACAATACCCTGTGACCAAAAAGGTGTAAGATCAGTGCTTCACTTCAGCTTTAGTGAAGCACGCATACACGAAACATGCAAAGTATCTTGTGGAACGGTAACCACAAGTTTCGAAGTTGCAGGCATACTTAAGTTCACCCATACCGCTAGCAACCTACTATACAAGTGGCTTCAAGGCAACCCTACTACTGACTTCGATATGCAATGGCCCGATATTTGGCATATTGTAGATATTTTCCTACAATGGTACAAGACCCTAATCGCATGCCTGATCACTTTAGTCGTAGTCCTTATTCTGACGTATCTCTATTTGCCAACCTTTGGCTTTCGGATAATCAGGAGCGCAATCGGGCTCATAATACGGCTAATTCGAACATGCTATCGCTTACTGTTGAGGGCCATATGTTGTTTCGGGGTAGGAGTGAGTCAAAGCCACACTCGAAATCCCATTAAGCTCCATCACTTATTAGTAAGATTAGATTATCTACACATTTTCATTTGTATTTCATCAACACTTTCGACAACAACATCACAACCAATTTCACCATTGCCTATAATTCTATTTTTTAGCATCACAATCAGCGAAATGGACGAGGATCTCGCCAACCTATCGATCTTCATGAATGGAAAGAAGCCAACAACAAGTTGCCTGGAAAACAATTTGACGTTAACGCTAGACGGCCTCCACCGACAAGTCGACACCGCGGCAACTATTCGTGTAGATTGGGCACACATGAAGGGAGACCCAGCTTTCACATTCGGAACTCCAGAAGAACAAGTTATCGTTGTCAATCGGATACTGAGAGCCGCAAGTGTTGCAAAAGAAAAGATAGTGAGATTAGCATCAAGTTATCTCCTAACAAACAAGTGGTATGCAGCACAAGTTGACCCCGTCCGACTCTCGGAGTGGAGCCAGGTTCAGCAAAAAACGGCTGATATTCCCGAAGTCATGTCTGTGGCCAACGAGGAAGCGAAACGCCTTTCTACGCTTATTAAAGAAATAGAGATTGAACTGCAAAAGGCAGAAAAGTACGTCTACGAAGCAAAAGTCCACGACAAGACGGAACTCTACAAGAGAGTGGCACATACATTACAAAACAGGCTGCAAGAACAACAGCAGGACATTCACGCACTAACACTACAAGTTCGAGAACTGGAATCCAAAGCACAGGCGAAGGAAACGGACAACAAGTATGAGTATAAGCAAATGACCGACACGAAGGAAAACACCACGACATCAAAACGGATGCAGCTGACTGGCCTACAAGTACAAGTAGAATGCGAAGAACGACGCGTGCAACAAGTCTACAGCGACTGTGACAACAAGTATGAGCAACATCACGGTGGACAACAAGAGCGCTCTGACTATGAAAGGGGAACTGAGGAATGTCACTTACGACAAGTTTCTCCCAATCACGAACAAGTGTATGACGACTACTACCATGATGCAGATCACTACAATCATGAGAATCAGAGGAGAGACCCGGATGAACCGATGTCCGACCCGGATTACTTCGAGCAAATGATCGACGAAGTGAAAACATATAGCGAAGACGAGTCGATGGACGAAGACCACGATCTCGTCTTAGAAAACATTTCGAGCGATGAGGACGATGCGCACGACAACAACGAAGAGATAAACGACGAAACGTGGAGACGCAGAAGATGGCGCGAAGATCTACTGCAGATGGAACATGTCCTCCGAAATTTCCCATTCCGGAAAATTGGAGAATCCTCACGAGGCGTTGACAGCTCTGTGGAATGCGCCTTTTGCAGAAGAGTTGGACAACATTATTCCGATTCTTGCCCAGAAGTGACAGACGGCGATGAGCGGTACAATATCGTACGCCATGGAGGACTCTGCAAACATTGTCTCGACCACTGCCCACCTGACAAGTGCAAGTTCAAACCGAGACGATGCTGGTACTGCGAAAGAATTCGAGGCACCATAGTTGAGGATTTAATGCCGGATGATGGAGGCCACCATCGCGCCCTTTGCAATGTGCCGGACGCAAGGAACACGCTACGACGCCGGATCGAGGACCTCAGGAGGCAGCTGAATGGATGAAGATCTACGGTGGGCGGGAGTGTCGACAAGTCGACGAAATCGACTATGTAGATAGAATCATGATGCTACTCTAGCTTTGTTATGTTGTTATATTTAATCGGTTATCTTGTTTTTCATCAAGAGATTCATGACTCATGAGTGTGGTATATAAGGATGTATCCCCCGCCATGGGGGGATCGGTTGAAATAAACCTTAGCGGACAAGTGTGCCCTTACAAGTTAATACAAGTCCCGCGTGGCAGACAAGTGCTACTATTCAGCATAGGCAACGCTACAGTGTATGTGTGTGTGTGTGTGTGTATGTATGTGTGTGTGTGTGTGTGTGTGTGTGTGTGTGTGTGTGTGTGTGTGTGTGTGTGTGTGTGTGTGTGTGTGTGTGTGTGTACGAGAACCAGCCATCAAAAATGGAAAGTACCTGTACCATCGTGTTCAGCGCGTCGAGTTATGTATGAAAATGTGGTAAATTTTGATTTTTACCTTGATCTACAGGAGTTTCCGGCCACTTTTGTCACGTTCAGACATGTTAATGGCCAACAGTTGTTTTGATCACGGTCGGAATGAATGAGATAGGCTTTTGATTACAGAACCGTATAAAAGGAAAGAGAAGGGTAAGACACCTCTATAACGAAGAGGAGGAACCAGGCGAACGAGGGATGACACGGATGAGGGTTACTTACGCCTTAGGATAGTGTTAGAGGTGGGCTGGCGGTGTGATAAGGATGCTCCGGCGTCCAAAAATGGGGAAACGCCTGGAGTCAGGTACAACGGCGTGATAAGGGTGCACCGGCGTCTAAAAGTAGGGAAACGCCGTTGCCAGAAATTGTTGGGAAGGAGCTGCCCATAGTGGGTCAGGAGGTCCATGCACTGCGATAAAGAATACTTCTCTGTGGATAGTGTCTGTTCATCCACCTGCACCAATCTTATCTGAGGACTATGAAAATATGCGAGCGAAGCGAGCACGAAAAGAAGCCTGAGAGTCCGGCGTGAGCCGGACGATCAGGCTGGTTCTATTATAATATTAGGCTGAGGAGAAAGTAATGGAAGAAATGGCATCCAAGCCAAGTCGGATTTTCATCTCTAACTTTTGGGAGAGTTTTTCTCAGTGAATTGAGTACACACCTTTGAAATCTACAACATTACTCCAACGCATGGGTTGAACGCTGTCTCTTTTTTCTCTCTTCTGCGCAGGCTGCGGCTGGTTATACGAAGGGACTCCAGTTCGAAAATGGTCAAAATCAACGGGCTCTTCTTCGCCCAAGAAGAAACCGAGGGAGGGATGAAATGGTGATAAGAGAGTGACAAGGCAGGAGAATAAAAATAGTGGGTTACCAGAGTGGAGTAAAGTCCCGCTATTTTGGGATGGGAAAAAGTGGGAAAACTGGCATGTGAAAAAGTGGCGTGGAGCAGGATTTCTCGTTTTTATCGTTTTTCTCCAATAGTTTCCCTCAGTTTTCAGACTTGGCCAACCCATATGGTAGCAGTGTCTGTCTTACCTTGTGGGAGCTACTCGAATCACAGCAACCACTTCGCGTTGTGACGTGAGAACGTCTTAGGCGTGGCTCCTCATGAAGGCCCATATCTCGAGATTCGAAGTAAATGGAGCAGTCGCGTACTGGGAAATATTTAGCTACTCCCTCCTCCATTGCGCTGCTGCTGTTGCTTACCCCAGTGCTTGCCAAGGCTTTGCAGAGCAGCTCATATTAGAGGCCAGGGCAAAAGCACCCTTTCAGAAATGGAGGCGTAACTGCAGCAACGAGCGCTTCCTGGTCCTTCAGTAGCCACAGGGTAATACTTTGAGGAATCTTCTACTATGTCAGCAGGCAATGCCTGATCGACTAATCAGCAATAAGGAATACGAAAGTTTCGAAAAATTTCTTCTATTACTTTCTCCTCAACCTAATATCCCCTCTTTAGCGACTCGCGTTCTTGCAATTCTCGCGTTTATTATCGTGTCGCTGTTGAATATTGTGCAAATATTTTACTTCATGCTTTTTGATGAAAATTCATCGATGTGCTTGAATATACGGTTTTTCTTCGGGTTTGTTCTTTTTTTGTTTCGAATAGTAGCTCGCATGTAACATCTTCATCATGTTGTATATTGACGTTTGATAGTTTTCTTTGACTTTTCTTGATTTTTTGCTCTTCCATAATTTTTTTGTGGTGAAAAACTAAGAATGAACATTAGAGGTGACATAGTTATTCGAGTGAATTCAATTGCAGTGGTGACCTCTGTGTATCTCCTAACATTCCACTGCATCATCATAGTTCCTTTGCTGCTGGTCTTCTCACCCTCTTCCACGTTATTCTCGTTGTCATAGCTTTAGTGAGTCTTTACCTGTCACTTACAGTAGAACTATTACAAACTCAGGCACTTTAACCGGGTTAGCCGCATGCAAGTACCGGGAAGGCCGAAGCACCTTAGTCGGCCTGGCCGGTGTTATGAATGCGGCCTGACCGGTGTGTGTCCGCGGCCTGCCTGAAATGTAACGTCGGCCTGCCCGGTAAGCCGTTCAAGGGATTGCGGGGAACCCTTCTCCATGAACTAAAACAGAGTTTTAAGCAAAAATAACACCAAAACATCACTTTTAAAGCAATTACGTTTATTATTGCCACCTTTCTGTACATATAGTGCAACAAAAATGGCCATATCATCATCGAAAAAACACTGAAGGCAAACAAAAGACAAAAACTGTACAGATTCAAGAAACGATCGACTAATAACAAAAAAAGTTATAGATCATGCAGCGTGCAGTGGTCATCAGTTTCGACATCCTCTTTCTGCAGCACGAAACGATCGAAAGCGTACCTAAACACGACAATTTAATAGAAAATTGAAAGATTCTGGACAGATTACGGGTCCACTACTGCGCCGGGCGCCCCCTAATGGGGAAATCGCTGCCGGACGGGTCCACTACTGCGCCGACCGCCCCCTAATGGGGAAATCGCTGGCCGGGCGCGCCCTAATGGGGAAATCGCTGCCGGACGGGTCCACTACAGCGCCGGGCGCCCCCTAATGGGGAAATCGCTGCCGGACGGGTCCGTTGCTGCGCCGGGCGCCCCCTAATGGGGAAACCGCTGCCGGACGGGTCCGTTGCTGTAGCGGATATTGCACATCGTGGTCAAAAGTGCAAAATACAAGCAAACGTTTGGAAAATAATCGCTGAATAAACTGACATATCACAGCTCTTCGTAGACAACGGTGTCTTCTTTCTCCACCAATGTTGTGCGATGTTCAGCACGTGGTACTTTAGCTTTGCGCTGAAAATAAGTTATCGAATTTTTCTGCTTTTTCCAATGCAGCGGGATAGAGGTTACAATTACCTGAGTATGTGCGCATTCCCATCTTATTAGGGGGGCCACACGTGTCGTCACGGCGAAGCTGACGTTTCACACTCCAGGTGGACATTTTAACGTTGTACTGAAAGGTATAATTGAGAACGCACTAGTGCGGCGACTGGATTCTTGATTTTGACGAAAATCGAATCTATATATGAAAACACTTTTTCTTCAAAAATCATTGGATTGGATCAGCTCGCGTGCGTATTGCAACGCGATGGTCACTACGAGCTGAATCGCCTGTAATTATAAAGTGGCCGTGGAAAACTTACGCTACTTCAAGAATGGTGATGAAGCTGATTCTCGCTGATTCTCCGATAGAGATAGATAAAATGAACCCTAAGTTCCCACTTCTCACTAGCGATTATCATTTAGTTATCACAACACACTATCATTCATGTATGACCGGGGCCTACCCGGTATTCCAATTGTGTTGTCGGCCTGACCGGTACACCCGCGTCATTCAAACCAATGAACGGGGCCTGCCCGGTGTCGAAAAAGTAATGGCCGGGGCCTGCCCGGTACCT
Source organism: Ancylostoma caninum (assembly GCA_037903475.1). NCBI lineage: Eukaryota > Metazoa > Nematoda > Chromadorea > Rhabditida > Ancylostomatidae > Ancylostoma > Ancylostoma caninum. Next base: position 899,057 of record JBAJFG010000615.1, on the reverse strand, counting down.
CAGTTTTGCTGTCGGCCTGACCGGTGAAAGTGTCTGAGAAGGGACTAATTGGCTATTCTTCATAAATAATCAATGAGATAAATTTCTTCTTAAAACAGTTTCTATCAAATGCGTACGTCAGTGGCTCATAACAAACATATAATCATTTTCGAAATGTTTCTCATGAAGATCTGTCAGTGCGGCATCTGCACCCTGAATGAATATACCGCGCAGCCCCCACAAGTCGGTGCGCCTGTATCTGAGCTGCGTCAGGGCTGACAGTGGGCCAACCTTCATCATATAGATGCATGTGCGTCGATCACACAACGATGTTGCAAATTGCCCTAATATCCGGTCAGATTCATGTGTACTTGTTACCTTTAGCTCGGTACCCTAGACAGATTTAGCATGCCTGCTTTCCCAATCACTTTTGTGGCACATCCTAACTTTCGAGTCCTACTACTATCAACAAGGAAGATCCGAGTTGGAAATAGCATAGAACAGCAAAAAATGAGCGGTTTATGAACGAAAAACAATTGCAACCTCGCAAATTACATCCATGTTCTCTTCCAATGGCTATTGTCCGCTGGAGCGCTTCCTGGAGGCATTGGATAACCATCCATATTAGCACAAGGCCTTATGCAGTGCAGTTAGAGCCGGCACTCACGGAAATTTTTACCTCTGAAGGGAGTTGCATACTGTGTAGCCGGTCGCTATACAATCACAAGAGTATATTAAACACAGCAAATAGAGCAATACTTTCGAAGATACTACAGTGGACACATCTGCCGCTCTGGACAAAAGGAGTGCTGTCGCTTCAGCTAACGCCATCGATTGGTTGTGAGTATGTCATTTAGCGGAGGGTTTTGTGTGGAATACGCACCATTGCGGGGTTTCGCGGAGGGACCCATCACAGAACACTCGTCCGCTCCATGGACGCACCATAGCGCCACCATTTTCTTTCTTCTTCGCTTGTTTCATGCTTCTCCATCATCGTGGATGAGTTCGTTGTCCCTAAAAACTCCGATGTACCGCGAAATCTGCAACGCTGAAAATTCCGTGAGTGCTCCCTTTAATGCAACATTCTGACCTAATTATGTTCATGCTTCGAATATTTCATGTCATTTGAAGGTACATTGAAATATATCGGAAGTGCTTCCCCATAACGAGCGTATTTCCAGGCTGTGGCAACATCGTATCAGGGTTCATTCAGTGAAATAGTGCAGAACACGGACCCATCGTCTATCGCACAATTGATGTCTCGAAGAGAACGGGTTTGATTTTCTCATCTTCAGCAGGCATTGATGAACGGCTCTATTTATAGCGCCGTAAGCGGAGTCGTAGAGCGTCGAGGCGACACCGATATGGGCATCACCGGACAGTTCAGAGTGAGCCGCACAGTCCGCGGCAATCCCAGAGAATTAGCAGAACTCCTGTCTGTGCTCGTTCCGTAGAATCTTCCCCTCCGGTAGTACAGGAAACGTATGTAGTGTTACTCTGCGATTTTGGAAAAACTCCGAAACCTATTGAGAAAATAGAAAATCTTTCAGAAGAAAGCCCAGGTCTTTAAAACCATCACGGTATAGCAAACTGGTTGGTGTTTTTCTATTCCGTACTAACGGTCCTCAATGATGCTTTCTAGGATATCACTAAACTACCTGATGGAACCAGGTTTAAAACGGTTCGGTGTTTTCGAGTATGTTCACAGTAGTTGCTCAATCATCGACCTCGTTCAGGCTGATAGCAAAGGTTTTCAAATGGAATATTACGTTGAGGACGGCGTGTTTGTTGGTTCAGGCACTGAAAATCTGAACAAATCGGTAAGAATTAGAAGTATTCTCACTCCGAGACTGAGGAAGCGGAATACAAACTGATCTCCTGATTTAGTGAAACGGAAAGGTCTTTAGTACATAGTGCAAAGTGGAAACAGTGCTTGATGAAATGTCACCTTACGAAATATAGCTTCTCAGAATAACCCACTGTTTCAAGGGGGCGTAACCTCGCTACTTCAGCTCCACTAGATTAGCCATAACGGTTGTTGTTCTGCGATGATTTCTCAATAGGCTCCCGCGTCGTTTTCCTCCTTCCCCGTCTCGCTCATGTATTTGAAATGGAACGTACAATGCAAAGAAGTCAAGTTAAAATAGAAAAACCTTTGCTTGCTTTATCTTGGAGCGGTCTTCTGTTTTGGAGAAAAATCTTACAAAATATGCCTTTTCAAGCTCAGCTGGTCAAAAGGTGGTTTTGATGGGCTGGTGATCAGCTAGAGTGTGTCTTTTAAACGAAGACTCTCCCATGAAAGCAAAGGATGCCACTTCGTGAGAGACTTGTTCTCCCATTAGTTCCGCTTTTGGAGTCGACAGCCTACCAACACACTCCCTTGAATTTGAGCGATTTCCTGAAATTATTATCTTGGTATATCATGACGGCATCACACAAGCACTTTTGAACGAAACATCACCAGCGGTGAACAATATCACAATATTTGTTTATCGCACAGTTGTCCGATGTGAAAAAAAATGGAACTCCGACTAGAAAGAAGTAAAGGAAGAGCAATAAAAGTAACCAAAAACCGGCAACAGAATAATCAGAAAGTGGCAGATAACTGACTTCCTTTCTCTGATGCAGGGACGTCCCCGATGCTGAATGCCAGTAAGCCAGTTCCATCGCAGGCCAATGGGTAAAACAGTGCTCACAAGGGAAGTGCAAGAGGCTAACCCCGGGGATCGAAACGAAACACCCATTTTTGGTAACATTGTCTAAGGCTATGTTAATGTATGTACATCATTTTTGCCCAATGGTCCTGATGCGCGCAGGAGAGCGCGCCAAAGACTTTTCGGTGTCATTCATCTCCCACACGCCCTAGATCTTTGAAAAGGTCTTCTGGGCTGAAACTTTGCATACGGGGGTTATTTGAGGTGCTGAATACGAATATCATATCCATTTTGTACCGTAACGCTATTTTGTAGGGTTACGGCAAGTGCACCACCCCACACTACCGCGCACCTACCGTAACCCTACAAAAATAGCCTTACGGTACAAAATGGATATGATCATCGTATTCAGCACCTCAAATAACCCCCATATGCAAAGTTTCAGTCAAAAATTTTTTTTGAAGAGTTTGGGTTCATGATGGTTGAATAATACAAATTTTCTAGTGCGCTGTCAATGGAGTCCTGGCTTGGATTCATGGAACTTTGGCCACGCAATCCAGCAGTGGTTGGCGTGTTTAACTGTCCCACGGATCATCGAACGTTTGCAGACGCATTTTTGAATAACATGGTTCCGCCTGGTTACGCGACCATGAGTCCCTGCTCCAATCATGGCAGCCGCGATGAGGTGGCCGAGTGAGTAACGGATCGGACGAAGTTCCTGCAGTAATTCTTGTAATGGCGCACATATCTGATGTGTTTTAGTCATTAGAAATACTCTCAACAAGTTTAAAAGCCTCAAATTCAAAAATGCAAAATGGATTCCATGGACGGGATCCAAACCCTCGACCCTCTGGCTGACAATCCGACACGCTACCCACTCGGCCACTCCGCCACGGCTGGCATGCCTGTGGCAATTGCTCATGATCGCATACCCAGCGGAGCAATTGCCACAGGCATGCCACAGGTAGCGTTCACAATTGTATCTCCAAACACTCTACAGTCCATGAGACAGCTAATTACAGTAATCTCAGTAAGTTTGAGCCGTCAACGTTGCATAAATCACTTGTAAAATGGACCCCTATGGCAGCGTAGAAGAAAAATCTTGGACGCGCTCTCCTGGGTGCATCCTGACCATTGGGCAAAAATAATATGCATGCATTATAATCACCTTAGACAAGGCTTCTGAAAATGGGTGGCTCGCTGGGATCCCCGGGGTTAGCCTCTTGCACTTCCCTTGTCAGTCGCTAGTCCAGGAGGCCAGAACACCAAAAGAGTAAACAGTCGCCAGTCCAGGGGGTCAAAATACAAACAGACTGATCAGATGCCAGTCTAGCAGGTCAGAAATACCAACAGAATAATCAGTCTTCTGTCTGAGAAGCCAGAAATACCGACAGATTAAAACCAGTAACCGCGATCGATCCAGTACACGGGAGCGACAGACATCGATTGCGGTTACTGGTTTTAATCTGTCGCCGACCTCAAACTTGGGTAATAGAACCCTTTTTATTGGAACGAAACAAATACTCAACATGACGATTTCATCATAGGTTTACACGTTTGGAATAACAGAAAAATGTAACTGATGTAACTTGCAATGTAACTGACTTGAAAGTAAGTTAACCCATTGACTTCCGCGCGCATCTTTGCGTGTCTGGCTCGTGGGACCAAGGCCCCTCTCAGGAGTGCGGCGAGCGTGGAGTTCCACACTGTTACGATAAGAGGATTGGGAATAAAACAGATCTTTCTGCAAAAATAATCTGAGAATAGCTTCCAGGATCGGCTGTTTATGAATCTCGGCATGACTTGAATTCCGTATTGTTTTATGTTCAACTGCACGCGAGATTAGTAGTCAGTTTATTTAAACGGCCGTTTAAATAAACTGACTACTAATCTCGCGTGCAGTTGAACATAAAACAATACGGAATCTGAGAATAATTCTAAAAGATCGACGGTATCATCTGACCAGAAAAGGAGAAAACCTAAAAGCTTTTTGCTTTCATTTAGGCTTTTCAAAGAAGTTTGTAAAAGGTGTTTTGAGTGCTGTGAGGGAGTATCCAGAGACTATGCACGTTCCTAAGGCTCTAGCCTGACTAATAAGGAAGCGCAGGATGTAAAGAACGTGTTTCTATGTAGGAAATATGGCTTTTGCACGGAGTATTTCCATCCACAATAAAAGAAATGTGAAGCAATCTTCCTCGACTTCAGAATTCCATCCTTTTGATGATGTTTGTCGCAATAAAGGAGAATTCCTCCTTGAACTGCACTTGTTTGAGACCTTTTTAGGAAGGACTGTAACCATTCCACATGGAAATGCTGCAAAATAGCTCGAAAATAAGATCCAGTACTTGTCAAGAAGGGCGTGAGCCGCGCGGTCCCACGCGACCAAAAAAGCGCGGCTCAGCCACGCGGTCGTCAATGGGTTAAAAATGTATCTGGAATAACGGATAGGAACCAGCTTCACTTTGAGATGAGTGAGACGACAGATAGGAGAACTGTTTCAATTGAGAGGAATGGATCAAAGGATAAAAAGGCTCCAGAATGAGGCGGATGGAACGACAAATAAAAATGAACAGCTTCAGAAACGGTGGCTCATGGGGTCTTCGCCCCAAGGACTGAAGGGGACGGCAAGGCGACGACGACGGGGCTCTGAACGAAGTGGTTTCAAGTTTGGGCCTGGTCCCCTCTCTCAAACATTCGAAGGCGGGAATCTCGCGCAAGCTCTCCTCTTTCCGCGGAGGCCCCCGTCCATCTTCGGGTCTCGGCCCTTCAACTTACTGACCAGTTCAGTATATCCGACCTGTTGCGCTGTATGGAGCGGAATGCTGGCAGACCACCTTGAAGCACGAGTAGACCCTTCACACAATGGAAATGAGAATGCTTTGCTGGTTTCACGGGATTGCGCGTCTTGACAGAGTGCGAAACGAAGATGCACGCTCACTGTTTGGAGTAGCACCCATTACGGCAAAGATGCTAGAGGCTCGGCTACGCTGGTAACGTACTGAGAAGTGACAACAGCGTAGTCGCCAAATCAGCAATAAACATCACCGTGGAAGGACGTCGACCGAGAGGAAGACCAAAGACTCGGTGGCTAGACAGAATTGAAGATGAAATGCGGTTTTTCAAGATTAGTGTGGATGATGTGAATGATCGAAGGAAATGGTGCAATCGCACAGGAAACGTCGATCTCAGACGCTGGCAAGCAGGCTACGAAAGAGAAGAAGATCACACAAGAAATTTTGAACAAAGGATCACCAGCGGTGAACAATATCATGACTTATATTAACGGATATTAACGGACTTACTGTGTGTATGTGTGTGTTTCTTTGTCAGTGTGGAGAGAAATTCATAGGACTGGGAATAGAGTAAAGAAGAACAACGAGTCTACTGCTGCAGCAAGGATGCGCCGGCGTCCAAAAAATTGGAAAATATTGTAAGAATGACGGCGTTCAATAAACGAGGAATAACGTTAATACCAAAGCTGAGCAGTTACCAGCGCTCCGTCATTCTGCCTATCTCACCCTTTCTTTTCATTCCGTTCCTTTCATTTTTGTCTGGGCACACCTCACCCTCCCCTTTCATACGTTCAAGCTGACTCTTATTACTTGGTCATCCACAACAGATAAAAAGAGAAAACATTTCATTTGTTCCATCAATTATATGGAGCTATACTCAGACAAAGTATCGCACTCATCCGTAGGACTACTGCAGGGCACCCGGAGGGCTTGGTCAGCAGACCCGGTCTGTTACAGCCCGCAAGTCCCGATTTAGTCCTCCGCTTGTTCCGAAATGGGATTTTTTGAACAAAACTTATCACCTCCACTACCGCTCGAGGATTTCGAACTGACCTACCCATCACTTACCATTGCTCTTCGATTGCTTCACAGTCCGCTGCTTTACCTCTGCTCCATCCGTGCCTACAGCCGA